>VMOF01000002.1:40202040-40816777 GCA_011764245.1 Trialeurodes vaporariorum | reverse complement strand
AGCTATTAAGGTGATTCGTCAGCATTTAGTGCCGATTTCTGTCACCAGAGCGCTACCGTTTGATTTATGTAAAATTACAGACCGAAAAGTAATTTATATTTGAGAAAATGGAAGGTCAGTTACTGCATGTAGATAGTCATCTGAAGAAAGTCTCTGCAAAATATCTCTGTCAAAAACTTCAAAAATAAGGCTGAAAAGTACCAAAACATGGAATATCGCAAATCGATTCTTGTATCGAAATGCGACATTCCTTTTTTGGTACTTTCAGCCTTATTTTTGAAGTTCTTGACGAGATATTTTGCAGAGACGTTCTTTAGATGACTATCTAGTAACTGACACTCCGTTTTCTCAAATGTAAATTACTTTCGGTCTGTAATTTAACATAATTTGAACGGTATCGCTCTGGTGGCAGAAATCGGCACTAAACACCGAAAAATCACCTTAATCGAAGAGAGAGACAGGCTTAAAAGTGGACTTACGAGATGTGTACACATTTACTTGTGGGAATATCATATACTGGACGTACAAATCTGTGAACGTCAAAAGTAGGTGGACATAAACAAAAGTGGACATAAAGTCTGTGGAATGTGGACGAAAAGTCCTGAAACCGCATATCCACCACTATTTTTGATTTTTTTGTTTTTTGTTTGTTTCTTTTTTTAATTAAAAATATTGGAGGGGAGGATTTGAGTTTCACCTCCTCAGGCGGAACGAAGGTTTGAGAGATTATTATCCTGGTAACCCTGTCAACCCTCAACCCCCAACCTGCAACCCTCGTGTGGGGAAGATTTTAACTTAGTGTATCTTATCTCAATACGGGGGAAAATGTAATTATATTCCTTTTTTTTAATCTCTGCCCGAGCTGTGGGTTTGTGCTTTTTTTAATTAAAAGAATTGCAGGCTCCAGAGTTTCACAATCTGAATTAATTCGAGTGAATAATCATGCCTTGCATAGTAAAGCTGTGAGTTCCGTTGTTTCCCTGATAATGATGAGATGAACGAGGATGTGAGAAGTGTCCCCCTCTCCATTCACACGTTCATGGTTTAAACACATGTTTGTGACTGACAAACCGTCTCCAATGATACTAATTTCTTCCAATTTTCTGATGTCCCCAAAATCGGTAAATCTAAAACGATCGAAAGGTACGAGGCTCGTTCAGAAAGTAAGGTTCTCTATTTTTTTTTAATCAGACCCTAATTAAGATAAATTCTATTAAAAAAAAAAAAAAAAAAAAAAAAAAAAAAAAAAAAAAAAAAAAAAAAAACAACAACAACAACAACAACAACGGCGTTAAACGCATCATCTTCCACAGTTTTATGCTTGGGCCAGAGTTGGGCAAATAGGAGTGTAATTTGATCACACGATTACTGGGTAATCGGTAATTGTCAAATTTTCGGGTGGCAATTAAATGAATTTTTCACAGATAAATAGTAATAGTTCACTTTAGGGTATTTTCGATTAGATCTAATTCTTATGCAACTAACATGATGGAAGGCTTGTAAAAAATCAGCCCTGATTACCATAAAATCACCCTCCGAAAAAATGACGATTATGACTATCGATTATCATGTGATCGATTACCCCCCCCCCCCCCCCCCCCCATTGGCCTCTGGCTTGGGCATTTGTAGAAAATGGTAGCAGATAACAATGTAGGGTCTTTATAACCCTTCACTGCAGTGGGCTCCTCTCAAGGAACACATTTCTTAAACGTTCATATAAAGTCCAGGTTTTGAGTTATTACTTCGGGGTATGGTGTGTCAATAGGGGAAAAGGTATGCTTTGAACTAATAATATAATAATAAAAAATTGTTGGCTTGAAAAAAAAAAAAAATCATGCAGTGACGGGTTGATAATAGAAATCATGTCAGGGGAAACAAAATTTGCCCCGTATCCAAATCAATCACAATTTAATTATTTTCACGAAGCTTTCGGCATTTGCTGGTTCAAAAATCGAATCAAAGTAAAAATAAAATTCATTTTTGAAATTTAAAACAAAAAACAAAACACAAAAAAAAAAATCTTTTCCCACCATTTCTTATGATGTTAAGAATAGCACGTTTAAAAAACGAATAAAAAATAGAAAACAGAGAATTTTGGCCGAAAAACCGTCCAATTATTTTTTTCACTATTTTTTCCATATTATTTGACCACCTAGTAAATTGAAAAAGCCACCATTGTTTGAAAAAAAAAAATCATGCAATGAAGGGTTAATTTTACGAAATCTATGCGCGGCTTTGGTTCATGTAAAATTCACGTTTGAACAAACACAAAACATGCAAGTTTGAACTTAAAATCTGCCAACGCTCACAACGATTCATCATTGTGTGCATTTTTCACCTTTAAAATTGCCCGATGCGACATCAATAATGAAATAATTCGTGTGTTCTTGTATTTATTTGATTTGAATTTGAATTTAATTAATTCAGAAATCCACTAGGTATTTTTTATTTCTTCGCTGAACAGCAGAACTGTACTTCCAAACGTACTTGACTTAATTTCACCTTCCTTTGATGTTATTCTATTTCCTTCCTTCCTTCCTTCCTTCCTTCCTTTCTTTCTTCTTTCTTTCTTTCTTTCTTTCTTCCTTGCATTTTTCTCTTTTTTATCTCCTAGAAGGTAAACTTTTGCGAAGTAAACTCGCGAAGAACAAATGTTGACACACACAACACGTTTGCCCCAACGCTTATCAAAAAAGTCTATGAAGCGAGCCAAAATCAGAGAGAAGAAGAGGGAGAGGAGAGAGAAATCTGGTAAACAGAAATAATATGAAACACCTGATTAAAAGCACGGATAGCTTCGCTGAGTGTTTAAGCAACTCAGAAAAACTTTAAGGGAAAGTTAAAAGTTGTAAAAGAGCAATGCGATGAGATAAGATCAAATTGAATTCAGGCGGATGCTCGACGCGAAGGAAGCGAGATTTTTCTAAAATATCACAGTTACTTCAAGATATTTTTATTTTCTATGCTTTTTTATGAGCATACTTTATATCCGACATTGACATTCTTTGGAATGTCAATCTAGTAACTGTTTCATGCCTTTACCTCATAGGTTCTATGATTGTTTCTACGAACATTTTTAGGTCAAATTCTTCAACAAGCCATATCAAATGAAAGCTTCGTGTACAGTAAGTTCAAAAAAATAACTTCTCTACAGAGACAATATCTATAGGCTAAACCGATTAAGTAAATAATTTTGGTTTTTCAATTTGATACTTCAATTAGGTACTCATGGGCGCCCGCAGAAAAATTTCCAAGGGGGGGGGAAATTGTTGAACCTCAATGGAAGGACTAGGAGACCCCCTCTCCCGGGGGAAAAAGGGAAAACTTTTTTTTTTTTCATCCAAATGGTGTACAATTACTAAGCCATGGTAGTTGTATCAAATAATAGTAATAATAATCACGTGTTTGAAATAATGGATAAAGGGACAGCAGACGAAAATGATATCAAGAAATATTGTTTAATTCTACTATTCCTTGCGAAAAATGAGTGAAATTTACAAAATAAACAAAAAATGAAGTTTATGTTAACTATTAATTACTTCTTTGATTAACATTGCATTTCCTTTTTTCCTTTCATTTTTCACCGTGAAATTTTGACGTTTTTGAATTCCGGGGGGGGCCCTCTTGCCCCCCGCTGCGGGCGCCCATGTTAGGTACGTATAGGTCATATAAATAGGTATATCCATATATTTGTTGAGTAAAAGGGAAGATCAAGGACCGTTTTTACTCTGCACTTTTGCATCACTGAATTATGAAAGCTGTGGGACATCATAGTGAGCGATGGTGTCTTTTTTGGTTGTCATTTGAAAAGTTTGAGGCTGATTTCTTAACACTGCATTTTCCAACTTAACCCCTTATTATGGGCCAAGCCCGAGTATACTCGTTTTTTTCCTATAGTCTATTTCACATTGTTCCAGTCTTCATTTCGGATAAACGCTACCGAGCATACTTTAGCATCACCGAGCATTAATCGGGCGCCTTCAATTCGTCGTATAGACAATTCCAACTCCTCTGAGTACGAACAGTTAACTACTTTCCCTATACAAGGGGTTTCAGACCACCCGTCCACTATCTTTTTAGCGAAAACGGCGTAAGATATGGAAATTCTGACGAAAATTTCCCATGAATATCGACCCCAAAAAATTCTGGGTAAATATTGCCGTCCCCGAAAAAGGTCCTTAAGAGCCTAGTTTGGCCCCATTTAAGGGTCAAATTGCTGTTTCTCGTTGTTGTCTTTGGGGCCGGGTTTTTATTTATTTCAGATATGAACTGAGCACCTAAAAATAAGCATTCTTTGTCGCAGAACTAACCTAGTCCTTAGCGAATTAAGCCATTCTTGAACTCGTCATACTGTATCGTTGGGAAAAAATCAGACTTTTTAAAGACAGACAAGTTAAAAGCTGGGAAATGTAAGCTTATTGATATTGAAGGAGCTACCTCCTGCCAGTCCCTGCTTTGAAAAAAATGGGTACAGTTTACGCTCAGATGGTTCCTATGTTGCCTACCAATTTGGATTGTTAATACAACTGGATGGTCAAATAACGCAGGTATAGGTATTCTTTACAGTCATGCGGTTATTATGCACTATACTATATGCACATACAGTTAATAATCGCAATTAGACGCGGTTATTCTTTAACCGCTCAAATCGCTGTACATTACATTATTCAAGGACGAAATCTACCCTTTCCTTTTTTCAGTGTTGTGCCACGTGTTAACTCATGAGTCATGTATTATCAATATGACACGTATTTACTTAATTGCACTTGGAAATTTGTTTGCATAGTGCTCTCTTTAAGTTGGAAAAGGTAAGAAATATTAAAGAGTCATTGATGGATGTTAGATATAGTATCGAGCATAATGAGAGGCAATTTATTTTTCTTTTTTTTTTTAATACATCACATTTAGTCATCAGGAGGCCAAGTTGAATGCCAAATATCCAAGTAAAATACCTCGAAAATTTCTGCGGCACTGCGAAATACTTTTTCAATTTCTAACTCCGTTGGCTGTAAGGCAGTAAAAAGGCCAATGAAATGTGAATACCAGATTGAGAGGAGAGGAAAGAAAAAAAAGCAAAACCCAGGTCTACAAGATTTGAAAAAAAGAAGGAAAAAAAAGAATCAATCATGAATTTAGCGCGAAGTCTAATGACAAGAAGGGGGTGGTGGGGAGGAAGAGAAGGAAACGAAGAGGTAGAGGAACTCTGTATCCGCTTGTCACAGTGGAAAATGGGAAAACATAGCTTCACCTCTCCCCCCTCCACCATCTGTATCCGACCCCGCACATCCGTCTCACGGGGGGTATTACAAGGGGAGCGATTAAGCTGTGGCGGAGAAATCGAGTCAAATTGAAATATTCGCCGAATTGTTAATTCATCTTCCTTTCCCAACCCCTCTTCCCCTAGGGATCCCGGTATAGACGCAAAATTGCGCGGAGTAAGGAGTGAGAGACTGTCAGAAGGAGAGGGTTGGAGGGTGGGAGGGAGGGAGGGAGGGAGGGAGGGAGGGGCAAGCGGAGAGATGGAGACTGGATATGTAAATAGGTAAATACTCTCGTACATTTCACTATTCGCTATCCGCCCCTCTTGTCTCCTCCCCGTGAACTTTTTGAAAATCTCGAGACGGAACTTTTTTGCGTCAAAATCTAGGAAAGGGTCCCATCAAAATTTATATTAGCATTTCTCGAGAATATTATTGTCTGCAGGCTTTTTTGTAGAAAATTTATCGAAACTTCTCTCCCTCTAATCTTCCTTGTGCCAATTTTCCTTTTCCCCCAAAAATAGCTACTATATTCACCGCCGCCTATACCGTTCCTTAATAAAGGATTTTATCATTCCTGTTGCGCGCCAAGCCGTTGAATAAATTTTAATCTCAGCAGATATAATTTACCGTCTTTAGAAGGATTATTTCCGGCATCGTCCTTCTCATTCGTTCATCCTCATCCTCTCTTTCAGACGTCCGTGACTGAAGTTAGACCTCTCTCTTAGCTTCCTTACTTTTCATGAGATGTATTTTTAAATTTAATTTGCGCAGCTGCCGACCGGCGCAAGTTTGGTGAATTAACATGGTGAAGATAGGGCTTACAACCTCCCCTTAAAGAATAACCTCGTGCACTATGGATGAATAAATATTGATATAACACTCCTCTGTAACATAATTCCAGAAAAAAACTAAAATTGTTCATTTTTATGGCATTATCAATCAAAAATTGAAGAGTTTCGCTGTAAAATGATGCATTTGCAACAGTAATCCCTATGCGTGGATGAAACGTTTTTCAGTAGACCCTTTTAATTAGATAACAGGTTTGTTTCCGCTTTAGCTGCAGAAGTGTACACATGCATACACGTAAATTTTAAGGAAGGGAAACCGGGACTTTAATTAAAACGACCCTTTTAAGCTTATTGTTATGTATGTAATCCACCAACCATCATGCATGTAAGTAGGTTTGTAAAAAGTAAATTATGTAGAGACGAGACAGAATATGGAGTAGTCGTAATGCAATATGCTATCATGCGTTGATTTATTACAAAAATGTACTGAGTCTTATTTGCTGTTTCTTATGGATATAAAATCCGACACACAGGGTAAGTTATTGATCTTGATATGGTTGTTTTTTTCTTCCTCCGCGGTGTGAAATGCACTTTTCTTGATCACTTGATGGTGGAGAATGAAGGGTAGAATTGGAGTATTTTTCGAACATCAGATTCTGACATGTAGCATTAGTGGCACTGACTGCTCATGCTTCCGAAAGGCATCAAAACGCACGCATCATCGAGCAGTTGGTTCGGAATGAGTCTGAATTCTTCGCTATCAACCGCTCACCATTCACCAAAGTGTTTTGATGCGACGTTTTTGTGGCGATGTCGCATCACGTCGTTGGACTTTACTTTCGTAGGCAATAAGTTTATTTGCCCCACTCTGAGCAAAATTATCAGGTTAATTAAACCGGACGTCTTGTGTTAATATACTTACTTAACTGGAATTCCTGAACAGGGGATATACTGTTATTTCAACAGGAATTTCTGTGACTTGACCGGCATTCCTGTTGAAGTAACAGGAATTTCTTGTTGAAATAACAGGAATTCCGGTTAAGGAAGTATTAACTATAGACGTCCGGTAACAGCAACAGGAAAAAATCTAATCTCAAAGTGTGACATCGTGGGCGATCTGATTCTAGTTGGTTTGCTTCACATTTTTTTAACCTTATAAATAACAATAATGGGGCTCTTGCAAACTTTTGCTATAGGGGATTGAAGTGTTGATTTTTACATATAAACCCGTAAAAATGACGATGAGTGCACTGAAAAATCACGAAATTCACTCTCAGAATCGGGCTTAATGGCGGCGAAACGCAGGCATCATGGGAGATTCCTATCTAAATTGAAACATAGCTCTATGTTTCCGTAGAGAAAGTGACTTAATAGGTAGGAATCTCCCATGATACCTGCGTTGAACCGCCATTACGATCTTGCCGTTATTGCAGTTATGTGAGTTTATTATTGAATTTTAGAGTTTCTTAGTGTGATTTTCGTGATTTCTGCTGGTCGTTCCATCAGATCGGACTGTTTATTTCCTTACAGCAAAAATTTGCAAGAGGCCCATTTGTAATTAATCCAGCGGAAATTGGTTTTAAACGCAAGTACAAGTGTTTTAGATTGGCTATCTGGACACGGAATTTTAATATAACCATCCAGGTGAGAAAGTTCGGCTTCTTTCTGTTATGCGCCAGTTTCTTTATCATGCGAATCCTTCCAGAGGAAACAATATCTATTTTTGTGTCCGCATAGAGCCATTTTTAAACACTAGCACTTTCGTTTAAATCCAATTTATTCCACTGGATTAATTATTAGAATTTTTTTTTTTTTTTTCTAGGATAAAAAAAGTGAGACAAACAAATCGATCCCGTTTAAAATGCCCATAAACGATTTCCATCATAGCTACCTCCTTGAAGTTTCACATTGAGAAAAAATTCTTGTTGTAGTAACCGGACGTCTTGGAAACACAAAGTTAACCGGAATTCCTGTTATTTTAACAAGAAGTTCCTGTTATTTCAATAGGAATTTCGGTCAAGTAAAAGGAATTCCTGTTCAGTAAGTGCAACATCACGTCCCACAAATCCTCGCTATCGCTATCGCTATAGGTCCAGTAGCGAGGCGTGAAATCAGGCAACGATGCACTTCCTCCATTTAAACTTACGGAAAAAATCGAATGCTTCGGTCATCGGCGATGACTAGACGTTTCGACCTTTCTAATGTGTTTAAAGGGAAACATTCAAACGTTACCAAATTGCACGCCTCGCCACTGTATAGCTCGTTGCTCAGGACCCTGAGTGGCGAAGCGTGAAATTTGGCAGCAATGTATTTTCTCAATTTAAATTCACCAAAAAAGTCGAACTCTTCAGTAATCGGTGAATTACCAGGCATTTCGACCTTTCTAATGTGTTTAAATGGGGAAAAGGAGCGTTGCCAAATTGCACGCCTCACCACTGATGGACCCTACGAATAATAAAGAGACTAAAAATTGTGGCAAGTTGCAATACTCTTGAACGGGCCTTAGCCCTTTTCATCCGTCTTTTTCAGGCCCACCAAGGTCACCCAAAATCGGCAACCGCAGACTCTTCATCTCTCTGCACCCTAAAAGGTTTTCGCTGCGATTTCCCCCCTCTCTGTATCAGCTTATATCCTTCGGTGATCAGGCTTAAGTTCCTCCTTTGAAGTGCAAGGAAGGATTGCGGAAAACTTTTCAAAAGCTGAAATACTCTGCCACCGCTTCAAAAGCTGCATGCAGTGTTGCCACGTATTTTAATTTTTTTCTCTCGTTTTCCTCCTTTTATTAAACATATAAGCTTAACGTATATATTTTCGACCCGGATCTGACTACGTGACTACGTTGACTTGTGATGCTCCATCTCTCCGATCTCGCCTTTTATCAGAACCAGATCGAGCATCACCTAATGCGCTCAAGCTTACCTCGATATCTTTCGTTTTCTTTCTCTTTAATTCTGGATGACTTCGATGTACATTCGATGAATCACACAAGCCTCCTTCTTTCATTGCGGTATCCCCCCTCTCTTTATTAGTTTATCTTTAGGTATAGGTAACCGATAAAACAAGGAAAAACCAAAACACAACCAAGAAACCAACATTAAACAAACAAATCTGTGAGAATTTATTTTAGGGATGTGCGCTTACGTAACGGAATGGGGCTTCAGCAAACTTTTGCTACAGGGGATTGAAGAGTTGATTCTTTCTTGCATAAAAACCTGTAAAAATGACGATGAGTAAACTGAAAAGTCAACGAAATTCACTCTCAGAATCGAGCTTAGTGGCGGAGAGACGCAGGTATCATGGGAGATTTCTATCTAAAGTGAGACATATCTCTGTGTTTCTTTAGAATAGAGAAAGTGACAAATTAGACAGGAATCTCTCTTGATACCTGCGTTAAGCCGCCATTACCAACTTGACGTTTTAGCAGTTATGTTAGTTTATCACTAAATTTTAGACTTACTTAGTGCAATTTTCGTGATTTTCGCTGGTTTCTACGTCAGATGGGACTATTAATTGGCCCACATAGCAAAAGTTTGCAAGAGCCCCATTGCGTTCAAGTTTGGACTTACATTTAAAATGAACATTAATGGACTCTAGATATGCTATAAAATGTTATGGTACTGTAAACTACTACACTACTCAAATAAATAAACTGAGGTATAGATAAATGATGAGATGAGAGGCAGGAAAAAATGGATCTTACACAAAGAGCCTTATTAAATTCTAGCGTAAGTATAACTTTATTCTGTTTTCCCCAAACCTTTTTGTTATTTATTCGTTACTTATTGGATGGAAGGATTTATTGGTGGTGGTTCTTAGATCGTCGCCTCTGATAATGTTGTGTAACAATTTTTCACTTTTAGTCTGCTTTCCAGACGAGACCCTTTTTTTTTATTCTTACTTTTGGGCATAAAAATTAGGACAAATCGCCGTCGCAGCCCCCCCCCCCATCTTAAACAAAAGGGACCGCAGGTTACCGCCTTAACAGAACTATAAAATCTAGAACTGACAGTGATTATTGGTTACCGTACTTAATCCATTTACGCTTTTCTGTATATGAGCTTAGAAAAAAATATGGATGTTAAAATTGGAAAAAAAAAAAAAAAAAAAAAAAAAAAAAAAAAAAAAAAAAAAAAAAAAAAAAAAAAAACACGCAAAAAACCAGGAATACACTTTACATGGCAAACATCGACTTTATGAAATGTTAATTTACTAAAAGAATTTTACTGTTGATTTTGCAATTTTTGGCTTTGCTATAGTTGTTTTTGATAAACTAGGAATATTTTTTTGCTGCATTAGCAATATTTTTTACTAAATTAACATCGTGTAAAACCTAAATTTTTGCAATAGTGTATTCCCGGTTTTTACCACTTTTTTGCAACGTTAACTTAATATTTTTTTTTTCGTATTCTGTGAGGATGAATGGTTTCTTACCCAATTCCCAATATTAGTGTCAATGACTCTATGTGCACGATGTAACAATGAAATCATTTTTGAGAGTTCATTCATACCCTGATCCGGGCGGATTTTCCTTCACTCATGTTTTATCTCTCGGTTTTTACTCTTCGCAGTGCTCTCAGAATATTCAACCTGCAACAATTTGCTTTGCGCCTAAGGTGTCACTCTCTAGATTAAAAGTGTTCTGTGGAATGATCAAGGTGTTCATCTATATGCTAATAATTATTCTATTTCTAGTGCGACACGCTCATGATGAGAGGCATCAGAGGGAAAAGTCCCAAAGTATTAACAGCGTACATTATTTTCAATCGATTAATTTACCGTCGTAGACACTAGTGTTTTTCCGTCCGTCATCGTAACTTTTATTTATGACACCGGTTCTTTTCTGTTTATTGCTAAGAACTCGAGATTTAAATTAATCTCCAAGCGTTTAGAGCCGATTTCGGCCATCTCGCTCGAGGTTCTACTGTTCGCTTATAACGTTGAATGGGTCTGTGTTGCAAACTTCTTCTACAGCGTAATGGAGGGTTGATTATTGCCAAAAATTGCGTGAAAATCACTTTATAAGTGTCGAAAATTCTTAAAATCCGCCATTCGCAAACTCCATCAATTCCTTCGGTAAAACTCGAAAATTGCGGTCAAATGAACTGGCCACAATGGGGGAGTCCCACACAGAGAGAAAAATGTTTTAGATTTAAAAAGAAATATTTTTGAATTCTATGACAAAAAGACGTATTTTAAAATTGAAACTAAGTGTTGTTGAATTAAAAGAAACTTTTCATTAGATCAAAATACCGAATTTTCAATTTAAAAACAATTATTTTTAATTTAAATACAGTTATGTTTAATTTAAATACAGTTATGTTTAATTTAAAAACAATTATTTTAACTTTAAAAAAAAAAAAAAAATTAGTTTAAAAGTACGTCTTATTGTCATGTATATAATTCAAAAATATATTTTTTTTTTAAAATGTAAAACATTTTTTTTCTATGCATCTATAATGCCAACTTATTTCTATGCTGAGAAAAGTGAGCCACCCCACCCTTTGCTCAGTCACACTACAGTTAAAGTCCCTATATATGAAAGAGTCTCGCCATACGAGGTTCCATCTCTGATTGGCTGCTGAAAAGTGAAGGAGAAGAAGAAGGGGTCTATGAAGCCTGGAGGCGCGCCTCTTGTTTACATCTTCATAGAACCATCTTCACTGCTGCCCAGCTTTGAGGCAACTTTCGGCATTTTTAGCTTCTACTGACGAAATTTGAATTAGAAATTGATGAAAATGTGTTCAGAACAGAATAAAATTCACGCAATAGACTGATTTAGTGAATCGGCTGGACCTATCGAAGTTCCGACTGGTTCGATATACATGGGTTTTCCCATAAGGAATCGGAATGCGATTTTCAAGCGGAAATTTCGGCCTTTTTGAGACATTTTTTACACGTCGGAGGTTGCGATAATGGAATCTACGTATCCTCAAGTGCCAGGAACCAGCATAAAATAGGGCGATAGCGCAAAATTTAAACTAGTTATGCCGCATATATCGAACCAAGTCGTGAAAGTGAGGTTATGGCACCCCATTGTTTACATCCGTCCTTCCAACCTCTATGAACTGCAAAACTTCCATAAATTTCGACATTTAGCAGTTATTTCTTCGAAACTTTTGGAGGAATTATGTGTCAGAGTATAGTAGCACACTTGCACTAACATTTTGAGTCCTGTAATGCCTGACATTACCACAGATTTTAGAAAAAGGCATGTTCCGTAACTCTACCCGAGTCTTCGTTTGAATTTTTCAGTCATATTCTTCAACCTGCCGGTGTTTCGTTCGTTTCTTTGATGCTTGTATCCTTCATTTACCTCTTACCCTTCAATAACATACTTCTAAAAACATTGTCGACTGTAAAGAACCTTTCGGCAGGGTGATTCAGTCCCGTCATCAATCAACCGTCCTCCCACACGTTCCTGACTGTAGCCTTCCTCTAGCTTTATTTGAGTGTTCCCCCTTTAACTTGTCTAGATTTGAATTACAGATAGAAGGTAAGAACCTATTGTTGTAATTTAGATGTGTTAGTAACCCAGCGATAAAATTTTAGGCTAGGCAAATGACAATAAAGTACCTACTTAGATTCTGTACCGTTGCGGTGATGAGGAAACACTAACTTGTTGAGTAATATCAAGCATATTGGAGCTCAAAATTTCAAAGCAGGTGAACTACAATACTCTAGTATATTATTCCTCCAAAAGTTCTAAAGAAATAACAGCTAAAAGTCGAAATTTATGGAAGTTTTGCAGTTCATAGAGGTTGGAAGGAAGGATGTAAACAATGGGGTGCCATAACCTCACTTTCACGACTTGGTTCGATATATGCGGCATAACTAGTTTAAATTTTGCGCTATCGCCCTATTTTATGCTAGTTCCTGGCACTTGAGGATACGTAGATTCCATTATCGCAACCTCCGACGTGTAAAAAATGTCTCAAAAAGGCCGAAATTTCCGCTTGAAAATCGCATTCCGATTCCTTATGGGAAAACCCATGTATATCGAACCAGTCGGAACTTCGATAGGTCCAGACGAGTATATCGCATATAATCGCACGATATATCGACTCACTAAATCAGTCTATACTTTTAAAACAGGTAGTAAAGCCAACGGGAATTGGAGGTTAGGTTGACCTAATAAAGATTACTTACACACAAATACATGTATAAGTAATCTTTGGCGGGAAGATCGTTGGATGAAAATGTAAACAAGAGGCGCGCCTCCAGGCTTCTCAGACACCTTCTTCTTCTTCACTTCTGCTCATGTGTCTTGACTCTTTCATATATAAGGACTCTAACTACAGTGAGGAAGGGGGTGGTTTGTTTGGTCACAAAACGATGTATCAAATTGATCGTCACACTAAATGAGCCAATTCTAGACGCGTGAAATCTCGCAGTCGCGCAACGCTACGGTCCTCAGATATGTAAAAAGCTCCTTCAAAATTGGAGGAATACCAAACCAACACCGGCACGTCGGAATAGTTGCGTGATCATTGATGCGTGGTTCTTTAAATGGACATATTTGGACAAGGCTTACATCTCACGTTGCTAGATAGATTGCACTTTGCGTCATTGCCCCTCAGAAATATTCTTCGCATCTAAAATTTATACATGGTGGCTACATGTATACATGTGTGTATATGTGTATACATCTCATGGTGGCTCTATGGTATATGAATCTTTATTCTCAGCATGGAAAGAGTGACGAAATTAAGCTGGAAATCTTCCATTGTTTGTGTCCAGCAACGCCATAGACGGTTTCAACGCGAAGTCAACGGTTAGCTCATCGGTCGCAATCGGTTGTGGTAAAACTCGCGTAGCGTTCCAAACTATCTCACTCACTCTCCTGTGACCCCCATGTATATATCCATATCTCTTTCTAGTTTCGAAATTCGTAAACAGGGCCTTGTTTTACGACAGATTATGCTCAAACTCGTGAGAAAATGCCCCGAGGAATTAATTTCAGCCAAAAAATTTCACGAGAGATGTCTGTAGGCAGGGGCGTGCCGTGGGGGGGGCATGTGGATTGTGGGTACCATTGCCCCGGGCGGCACTCTCAGGGGGGCGGCAAAATCAGGGTGAATAACCAAAAAAAAAAAAAAAAAAAAAAAAAAAGGTTATCAAATTTCAAAATGAATTTCAGAGGGTGGCAAAATCAGTGTGTAACAAGCAAAAAAAAAAAAAAAGTCATCAAATTTATTTATTTTGTTCGTGTTCGCGGAGGGCGGCAAGATTGCATTCTTGCCCCCCCCCCCCTCTCTGGAAACCACGGCACGCCCCTGTCTCTAGGTACGACTCTTGAAATTAGAGTGAGATGGCAGTACTTGGGGGTTACGTGAGAGCAAGAGAGACAAACTATCTTTGTTTGGAACGCTCATCGCCGGCAATCGTCATTACTAAAAACCCTCTATTACAATCGCGCTTTTAAAAACATTCTGTGAGGTAAGGAGTGGATTTCGTAAGTTGTTAGTGCTACCATCGTTATTTTTGCTGATTTTTACGTCTGAAACTACCTTTAAAGCGCATATAGCAAAAGTGTGCAACAGCCTCATTACTTCACAAACTCCTCTCATTAAACTTCTAATTTTCCTTTTTATTTGTTATTTTGTTGCAGTCCACGGAACACAACTTCAAGAGCAACGAAGATGCAGCGTGCCAGACTCACCGATCGCGACACCGCCTTACTGCTTAAATTAAACGAAAAGTTTTCGTCTCGCATAGTTAAATTTAAAGTCAAATCGAGTACTTGAGTGACCGATGGAATAATTTTTTACAATTAATTAATGCATTCTTAAATGTATTTTGTGCTTCTACGCGAATGTTTACGTGAATTCTAATAATACGAGGCTTCCTTAGGCTTATCGTTGTTTTTTGTTGTTCAAATTCTCTAATTTTATATTAACAAGTCTTTCAAAATTATCATAACTGAATCTGATACCATTTTCTGACGTCTTAGTTTCCGAATCTCACCTATTCTACCTAATAAGTCCAATGCTTGCTACAACTAAAAAGAAGAGGAAAAAACTGTCTCGTCTACTGAAAAGAACTTAAATATTCCAAACTTTGACTGTGATGAGGTATTTATCCAATGAATCAATATTATAAACGTGCCCTCAGAAACGATATTCAATAGGTCCAAGTTTAGAAAAATTGAAGGATTTTTCGGTCGATATTAAATAGTTGTATAAAACATATTAAATCAACAAGTACAAATCCAACATTAAAAATTCGAGGATAAGTCAGTATTGTAAAAAAAACCGTTTTGAGATAAACTTTGATTTGGAATGGCCTTTACTCCTGATGTGGAGCTTTACGGAGACTACGCTTTTGACCCGAGCTTCAATGGGAGTAATGCAACTTGCAAGAATGACTATTGTCTTTCAGAGGACGAATACGTGGACAAGATCAAAGACTATATTTCACCCAACCCGTTCGAATGGGTGCTTATTTTTATGCATTGTTTAGTTTTTGTTATCGGTCTTGTCGGAAATGCCCTTGTGTGTGTGGCCGTTTATCGGAATCGGACGATGCGAACCATTACAAATTATTTTATCGTTAATTTGGCCGTTGCGGATTTTATGGTCATTCTTTTTTGTCTTCCGCCGACTGTTGTTTGGGACGTCACCGAGACTTGGTTCATGGGGCAGATGTTATGCAAAATCGTTCTCTACATTCAGGTAAGATTTTTTTTCATCTATTTTTGCATTTTATTCATTTTAATTTTTTATTTTTTTCTTTATTTTTTATTTTTATTTTTTTTTAATTATTATTATTATTATTACTATTATTATTTTATTTTTTGCTGTCGTTGTTTCCTCCGAGTATTAACTCTGCTCGGAGGGTGTTTATTTAGAGAATTACAAAAATTACCACAGAAAATAATACGTCACTTAATAGTCACCTCCATTAGAGGTTTACAGCCCTAAACTAAATTAAAATATAATATAATAATAAACTCAGTCCAATTTATTAAAAATAAAAAGCTGACATTTCAACAAATCATTCCAAGCCTTCGCGTTTTCCCTTATGAGGGTATTTAGAAACTTTTTCTGAACAAAAAACGACAACGTTCATCTAATTGTCCCGTACTCATATATGTAGTCAAGAAAGTCGGCATCAGCACATTTTCCTGCAGTTTGGCGGAGGAAACATTTTTCTTCATGTGATTTTATAGCTTACTAAAAGTAGTTTCAGAATATAATTTTTTAAACTATATCTTAAATATCAATTTCAAAATTCAACCTTATAAATCAAAAACACGATTGTTCCAGAGTTTTGGGATATTTGAACTTGTACTTTCTTGAAAATTTCTTCGTCAATAATTTAAAAATGAAACAATTTGAAAAAAAAAAAAAAAAAAAAAAAACCAAAAAAAAAACCAAAAAAAAAAAACTAATTTCTCAGAGTACGCTGGACAAGATTATTTTTACAGATTTGAAAAATATTTAAAACAAACTATCAGCAATGGTAAATTCACCCTGCCTTGGTTATCATCAGAAGGTCTAAAGTATACTTTCGGCGCACAAGGGTTAAGCGCTGAAATGGTCGAATACGATTATTTTTATTACTTTTTTTTCACTGATTTTTTGGCTACTTCTTTTCTAGGTCAGACCATAGTGCATTGATACAGGTCGGAAAACGAGTGGTTGAGTTGACGACCGTGTCGAATACTAAAATTATTCCGAGACATCCACCGATCTCGCTACTCTTGTGAGCGAGGCTTTTTCTTTTTCTTTTTCTTTTGCTTTTGCCTCTGACTTTACAGTCTAGGTCTTTTTTTTTTCAACTGTTATCTCTCCGTTTTTCCGCCTCAAGGAGGATCTCTGATGAGCTTTGTCAAGAGCTAGTATCCATACAAAACTTCTTTTAATGAAAACAATTTTAATGAGATTATCAGCTTACGAGAGCTAAAGTAATTTCGTCCCCAATTTAAAGACATCGAGTCTTTTGTTTTCCAGAGGAAAAAGAAGAAATGACGAAGGAAAACTCGTAGCCAAAAAAGCAACTAACACTCTAAGAAAACGTATTTATTATCCGTCCGTAAAGTGGCATGTCTCTCTTCCCCCCGGCAAAAGCCCCGCCTCCTCGATCTTACATTTATGAACCTTTCTTTTTTTCTCATCCTTTCAGCTCCTTTCGAAGTCATTTGCTTGGTGTAACGTTTTGGCAATTATTTTAGCGGGGGAAAAAATTGCTTCCATCATTTTCAAGTATCAATAAGATAATAATTTGCAATATTTATCTCTGTTCAAAATTATAGCACCTACTCGAAGAATACTGACGACTAAGAATTTAATAATAAATTTAAGGTGTATACAAATGAAATAAGTTAGTTGACAATGGGGCTCTTGCAAACTTTTGTTGTGAACAATTGAATAGTTCAGTGTGATGATGTAGAAACCAGCGAAAATCACAAAAATCACTCTCAGAAAGTATAAAATTTAGTAATAAACTCACATAACTGATAAAACGTCAAATCTGTATTGGAGGCTCAATCGCAGGTATCATGGGAGATTCCTGTCTATATGTATTATGTCTCTTTCTCTACGGAAACACAGAGATATGTCTCAATTTAGGTAGGAATCTCCCGTGATACCTGCGCGTCTCACAGTGTGTCCACCTGTGGAAAAAACCCCCCAACGTGACATTCGCGCTTTCAAGGAAACAAATACGTGAACATATTCCTCAGAGTACGTATAATGTCGCTGTGACACTGTTTTTTGGAAAAAAAAAATTAGGCCAAATAAGGGCTCTTCAAATTTCTCATTTTAAAGGTTTGAAAAAGTGCGTTTTTAACTGTCACCTTTACTCGAAATTTGAAGTGTGTAGATTTTTTTTTTTTTCAACAGAATTTTCAGCACTTAAACTACGTACTCTAAGCTAAAGTGAGAGGTCTAAAAGTCAAAATTTTGAGTTTCCCTGAGACTGTTGGAAGTTAGCTCTGCGAGCCTCCGGTTTGAATCTTCAATTAAATGGAAGCTCATACTAAGTAGTATATCTCATAAAAAAATCTTTTGCACATATTTGCACATTTCTGAGATACACGCATTTTAAGTTGAAAAGTGAGCGCATGAAAACGCATAAAACTGACTCCGGCCGCGGCCGGGCCGAGCGGTATTTTACCCAAAAAGTTGGCAGAGACAGTTTTTACCGTCTGAATATATGACTTGAAATTTCGGACCCGGGGGTATTTTTTAACGCTGAATTCAAATTTTGCACCCGTTTTTCAAAATTCGGAAATCCAAAGTGGCTGCAGACAATTTTTTCCACTACTTGGTCGGCGGTCATCTTGGATTTTAGAATTTTGAAAAACTGATGTAAAATTGGAATTCAGCGTTAAAAAATACCCCCGGTTACCAAATTTCAAGTCGTTTGGACAGTGTTGCCATATGGAACTCGACTGAATGAAAATTGACCTCCCCCCTCCACCCTTGAAAGCGACTTACAACAATACCATTCACCTGATAGGTATGTATATTACTATGAGAAATACGATTTCTGAAAGTTTCAACGTTTAAGTCACACTCCTGAAAAGGTTACGGGTTTTTTTTTTTTTTTTTTTTCCAAAATGAGCGTAAAACGCAACACCGTGCGTCTCTCCGCCACTAAGCCCGATTTTGAGAGTGAATTTCGTGATTTTTTTAGTGTTCTCATCTGCATTTTTACATGTTTTCATGCTATCATGCAAAAATCAACTCTTTAATCCCCTACAACAAAAGTTTGCAAAAGCCCCATTCCTGCAGTTTGGTCTGATTTCGCTCTTTTGGACGAGACGAAACGAGAAAGTAGGAATTGAACAAGTCCATTGATATAAACAGCGTAATGTGAGGGGATTTAATTGAAGTCGTTTGAGTCGTTCATTCCAGACTAACGACTCGATCCGTCGCGTCGTTACAGCACAACTCGATGTACCTACGGCCTCAAATCAGTCACGTGGCGCAGTTTGCACCAATGGGATTATTCAATTCCCACTATCTTACCTTGTCTTTTCTAAAATAGTGGAATCAGCCTGTAGAACCATGGTATACCTAGGATCAGGGACTTGGAGCCGGTGCCACGATTAAAATCAGATTTTGGGTCTCTTTTGAAAGAAAATCATAATCCATGGAATGCATAACTGTAACACGTGTTATACCGGGTGTCCCAGACCACCCGTCTAGATACTTTTTCTCGAAAACGGCTGGGAGTTGAGATCTGAAACAAAAAAGTCAGATAGGGAATTGACCCCAAAGAATCCAATGAAAATATTTTCAAAGCCCCCCGAGGCCCCCCAGGGGGGTTTTGAGGGGGTTCGAAACACATTTTTCCATTTTGGGCGGAAAAAAGCCTATGAAAGGTACCAAAATAAGTTCAGATTCTAAAAGAACAGCTCAGTGCCAACATTTTTGGTCCTATAAATTTTTCCAGAAAACCCCAAATTTTGGGGTTATGGGCCCTTTTGGGGGCAAATTTTCAATCGGCCACTGTGACCACATCATTTAATATTTTTCAAAAAACTAAAAACCATCTGAAAGAAGACATCAAGACCTTTCGATTGATGTGCCACACAATACCTAAATTTGAAAAATTAAGGCCCCCACGTAGAATCCAAAATTTGTGGGCCTTTGGGCCCCCCCACGTAAAAAAAGTCAAATGGCAAGGTATGGCTTGTGATACATCGATCAAAAGCCCGCAAAAAGTAGAATAAGATGGCGCAATCCAAAATCGTCTACAATCATTATTTTCAAAATGGCGGCCATTTGAAAATTATGGGTGCTCAAAAGTAAGTCCTAGGAAGAGAGCCTAAGGTTGAACGATACATGGCTTTAAAGGCCTTAAAAAATTCAAACAAATGGTACAAACCGCAAATCAATCCGCCTTTTCAATCAAAAGTGATGACCGATTGAAACTTAAAGTGCTCGATAAGGCCTATTTACGGCTGCTTAAATTTCAATCGGTCATAACTTTTGATTGAAAAGGCGGATTGATTTGCGGTTTGTACCATTTGTTTGAATTTTTTAAGGCCTTTAAAGCCATGTATCGTTCAACCTTAGGCTCTCTTCCTAGGACTTACTTTTGAGCACCCATAATTTTCAAATGGCCGCCATTTTGAAAATAATGATTGTAGACGATTTTGGATTGCGCCATCTTATTCTACTTTTTGCGGGCTTTTGATCGATGTATCACAAGCCATACCTTGCCATTTGACTTTTTTTACGTGGGGGGGCCCAAAGGCCCCCCACGTGGGGGCCTTAATTTTTCAAATTTAGGTATTGTGTGGCACATCAATCGAAAGGTCTTGATGTCTTCTTTCAGATGGTTTTTAGTTTTTTGAAAAATATTAAATGATGTGGTCACAGTGGCCGATTGAAAATTTGCCCCCAAAAGGGCCCATAACCCCAAAATTTGGGGTTTTCTGGAAAAATTTATAGGACCAAAAATGTTGGCACTGAGCTGTTCTTTTAGAATCTGAACTTATTTTGGTACCTTTCATAGGCTTTTTTCCGCCCAAAATGGAAAAATGTGTTTCGAACCCCCTCAAAACCCCCCTGGGGGGCCTCGGGGGGCTTTGAAAATATTTTCATTGGATTCTTTGGGGTCAATTCCCTATCTGACTTTTTTGTTTCAGATCTCAACTCCCAGCCGTTTTCGAGAAAAAGTATCTAGACGGGTGGTCTGGGACACCCGGTATATCTATCATTATAAAACTGAACCCAAGTCCAAGTGTTCTCACTCAAATAGAAATTGATTTTGATTATTACTGTTCAAATTATATTGCGATAATAGCACTCTGTCGGGAGCTTATTTTCGGAGCCGCATGATCCGACGTTACTGGAAAAAAAAATTGTTTGAATTAACATTTCAATGAGTCCAGAATGGAGCCGTCAATTGGTTTTGTTAATTCAACAAAACGAAATGGTGAATCAACAAAGTAAGATTGTTAATCTGACAAAATAGATTGTTATAAACCAACAAATTGTGAGGCAAACTCCCAAACAATTTGTTGATTCAAAAATCTATTTTGTCAGTTTAACAATCTTACTTTGTTGATTCACCATTTCATTTTGTTGAATTAACAAAACCAATTGAGGGCTTCATTCTGAACAGTTAAATTGTTAATTCAAACAATTTTTTTTTTTCAGTGTATTATTGTTAGAGCCCTGATTGCAATAATTCAAACGAGAATCGATGGAATTTTTATATATTTTTTATTTGACTATTTCGACTTTTTTATTTGACTATTTTGAGAAATTAATAGCTGAAATTGAAAAGAGCGATTGTTATTAGTTAAGCAATGATTTATTAGTCATCAGAGGGCATTTCTCATGGTTTTATTTTATTTTATTTTATTTTATTTTTTTCGGCCCTGGCGGATTTTTTGGACACTACATACCTCCATGCAACCCATATACTAGTCGACGTTTTTTAACGTCCGTTAGGTTTAATACGCGTGCAATCATGAATGAATTTTATAAACGGCCTTGACCGCCGCAATGGCAAATTCCATTTAGACGTTTATAAACGTCTTTGACCACTTAAGTGTTAAAATATTTAAATGACCCCCGAGCTGTGTTAGTTTAATTCTTTTTAATAGTAAAACTAACAGTTTTTAAGTGTTATCCATACTTTTAACAGCTTTAACGATGTAAATAATTAAATTTAGCACTCCTTTTTTTTAGTGTGACTCCGGCCCCGAGTTCCTGCCTCAAATTAATTATTTGTCGTCGCTTTGCAAAAGTAGTTTCGTGTCTTATGATATATTTTTTGTTCAAAAAAAGGGAGGGGACTGGCGAATTTTCTTAAGTGCAGTACATTTTGTGACTTGACTTTTCTTTTTATACAAACACACATAATAAAAAATTCAATCGCATAAAACAATTTTGAAAATTGTTTTGTCAAGAAAATTTGATAAAGGTATAATAATGTCGTGAATGCCTCTATCATAAGTTGGGCCCATATCAGAGAGTTGGCTTTTTAGGGTTATTCAGTTCATATTTTCAAGGTAAACCATGGTGGAGGGGGAACATCGCCGTATGCGTATACGTATAGAGAGCCTGCTCGCAGGCCCATGCATCACACGACAAAGTTGCTAAAATTTCGTAGCAGGATGGTTGTTTTCAACTCCATTGAATGAATCACCAAAGTTAAGTAACAAACTTTTACTTGTCTGGAAAGTAGGACTTTTTATAAAGATGCATTCACCAAAAACGACAGGAAAGCGTAAAAGAATGTCACCGGCCTCGTTTCGGTGTTAGGGAGAAAGCCTTTGGTTGAGGAATAAAGGCTTTCTGCCTGATTAGAAACCTCAGAGTTTCGATTCAATAAAAGTCAACAAGCAGCGTATCGCAGAGGAGGGTTAAAAGAGCGACGCATCTCAAATTAAGTCGCGAGAGAAAGCTCCTCTCTCTCTCTCTCTCTCTCTCTTTCTCTCTCTCTCTCTTTCTCTCTCCTCCTGTTCCCAACAGCCACTCTTCACCTTTATAATTCACTAATTCAGTCGCGCCTCATCTATCCCCTCAGCCTCATCAATGCCGTTGTGCGCTAAATCATAAAACCCATATACGATATAATCTGCTTTGTTTAACCTTAACTCAATTTTTGATCAAAATGCGGATATATATAGGCCACGCATAGAAATGGGTCAGTTGCAAACTTTTGCTTTAGCGTTATGGAAGGTTTGAACCTCTGCAAAATCACTCCAAAATAACGTTGAGAGCATCGACCAGTTCCAAAATTGACTCACAAACTCAATAAATGCGACTAACAAAATTACAAGATGACGGTTGAATGAGCGGGTGACGGTGGGGGAGTCCCATCTATAATTGCAGCTTTCTATACTGAAATAAAATATTCGTCACAGAGAAACCTTCATTTATAGATGGGACTCCCCTATTGTAAAACTCATTCGACCGCCATCATTCATTTTGTTAAATGCATTTATTGAGTTTGTGCGTGGATTTTGGAACTAACACTGATGCTCTCTCAATGTTATTTACATGTGATTTTACATAGACCCGGACGGACCCTCCATAATCCAAACCCTCCATGTTGCAAACTGTTGCAACATACCCATTGTAAGGAATTTATAATAAAGTATTGTCTGTGTCAAAATTTTTTTTTTATAAAATTATTACTGTTTGCAAACAAATTACCGATGAGTATAGTTTAATGAATGTATACCACATACTTCTTGTTCTATTTCGAAGTATATAAGCGCTCGAGAAAGATTTTATTTGACGTGATAATTCAAGGGAGGTTCTAGAACTATAGCTTTGATAAGAGGCTTGCTGATGCATCGCCCTTGGGTAAAATAATTGCTTCTTGTCAGAAATCTATGTGTTGATGAATCCACAAACTAGATCTTATGCATATTTAAGAGCTATGGTCGTAAACTCATAGATCTATCTGCCAATATTTCTACTCGCAACCACCCCCGCATTCACCCGCACCCACCCCCGCAACCATCCTGACTGCCGTCTCAGTCTTGCCTGCTTCCTGCGCCTTACTATTTACATAACCCCCTCCCAACCCCGTCCCTCACACATCCCTTGCAATTCGAATGCTTCATAAATAGAACCGTAAATGCAATTTGCAACGATCTGACGCAAAAACAAAACATAAAGAAAACGTAGAGTTGCTATCGAGTGTGTGTTATTCTTATGGTTGGTGTAATTACAATGGGTTCCGCATTCTGATAGAAACCCTTCCATCTCTACGACAAATACACGATTCAGTAGTCATTGGTGAATTTCCGCAGCGATGAGAGGGTTTCCATCGAAATGGAGCCATCGGAATGATACCACCCATAAGAATAACACGTACCCGATCATCGACTCGATGGCATTACGATACGATCCTTCTAAATCAGCCTGCTGTTAAAAATCATCTCGATTACCTCTAAGAATTAATCGATTTCTTATATGTAATCAAAAACGACAATTTCCTCCAATCTGGTTGAAACGAGTAGAGATCTCAAGTCATCATCAACTTACCACTTTGAAAGATTATTTCTGTTGATTCTAGGGTTGGCGATTTTTTGAAAAAATTCGATTCGATTCGGCGAATCGATTCGATTTTTTTTCCAAAATCGATCCAGCAAAAAAATCGCCGACCAAAAATCGATTCAAAATTATCGATTTTTGGCCTAAAAAATTGATTCCGAAGAAAAATCGATGTAAAATCGCCTATATCTTACTCCAAACAATCGAAGCAATTCTAATCAATACTCTAAGAGAACTTAAAATCTTTAACGAAACGATTCGATTCTCTGGTAAAAAAATCGCTGACCAAAAATCGATTCAAAATAATCGATTTTTCGGCTTAAAAAATCGATTCTGGAGAAAAATCTATTTAAAATTGCCAACTCTAGTTGATTCAAATATAAATGTAGGGCAAGCTCGCAATCTTCGATCAACCCGCTCTCAAATGATCTAGTTTTCGTAACTAATGGTCAAAATTTTATTTGAATTTCTTCAAAAGCCTGTTCAATCATGCGCTTTTGCTCATTGTTTTTGGGCACGCAACGTAAGGTGTTTAATTTCCGCAGCTTTTGAAACATTACATGGAAGTGGCAAACTCAATTAAACATCCGCTTTGCTCTTCACTAGAATCGTTAAAATTACGTCTCATCGTCTATTTCTTAGGAATAGCATATCTATTATTTGATGGGCCGTTCTTCCAGGTACCACGCTTCAATCACCTTTGAATTGAATAATGTTCCAAACACTTTCAGAACTTAGATAAATGCAATTATGACCTACTTTTTGAGCGTTCCCGCGAGTTTGCTAATATTTAAACCTAAACAATGGAGAAGTTACAGATTATTTGTAAAGAGATGCTTACGTAATAATTCGGTGAGAATAAGTCACTTTATTTATAGCAGTAATTCTGTTTGTTAAAGTGGATCCTTAGGGCAGAAAATCCCCTGCATAGGAGGTACTGAGGGTAGGTATGCTCTGTATTTCGGCTTATTACCTTCAGATCAAACTTCAACCTGATGTGCTATATTTTCCATCACGATTCACGATTGAATAATACCGTTCTCTTAAGTTCTCTAGTCCTTTTTGAAACTTTTACTTTCATGTTTCTACTCTGTGAGAACGTATTTGTTGTCCACAACAACAATGGATGGGCGGGGGGGGGGGGGGGGGGGGGGGTTAAACGGACTTTTTCAACCTTCATTATTTACATTTATCTTTCTCTTTGTATTCGTTTTTACTATTTAATTACTACATATATTTTACTAAATAAGCCTCTTTATATATTTTTTGACCTCTTTTTTCCACCCTTCCATTTGTAAACAGTGAAAACAAATTATTTGTACTTATATTTAAACAGCTATGCCGATAGCCGCGCAAATGCGGCTGGAAACTTTGTATATTTTTTGAATTATGTAACTATAAAAAAAAAAAAAAAAAAAAAAAGTACATTAGTTATTTTGATGAGAAAGTTCCAAAGTTTCTCAAAAGGCTCTTTGTTTTCATAACTACTTTTTTCATTAATATGCAATACTATACTACCAAAATTCTCGCCTGTGCTTAAAAAAATGCAAAAGCGTAAAATCAAATGAAAAGAATCTGTTGCTGTTTTGAGCCAAAAAGTAAAGTATCATTTTTTTAATAAAGTTTTAGTATAAAGCTGTGTATAATGTGGAATGTATGGGAAATAATTTCAAGTATACGTTTTTAATGTTTTAATCTCAGCCTTATCCAATGAGCTTTGTTCCTCACCTTCGTCTTATCGACATGATGCTTTGAATATTCGTGATTGGTGAACTAAATTATAAGGGAAAACGATCAATTCAATTTCAGGCTTCTTGTTTTTGTGGATAATTCTCAACAAGTGAACTTTGAAATCAGTAGCGTAGCGTGCAATTTGGCAACGTTGTTCTGTGTCCATTTAAATCACTGTAAAAGGTCGAATGCGAAAGTGTTCACCGAACACCCAATACTTCGATCTTTTTCACGGGTTTTAATGAAAGAACTGCAACGTTGCCAAATTGCACGCTATAAGCCACTGTTTGAAATAAAGATTAAAGGCAGAGGAAAGGTGTATGAAAGGTAATACGAAAAGAGCAACAGACTCAGTAAAAAGTGAAGGGATGGTTAAGTGGTTTCTTCTTCATCAACCCCCCAGCGATTCACCCTTTCTTCTTTCATCTTAGAATATTATACTCTCTTTTCCTGTTTAATGGAACCCGTTGCACTTACTGTAGAGAGAAGCGTGCATATTTTCTAGTGACTGTGTTGTCAGCTTGACTACGAAAAACAATTTTAGTTCGATAGCCGCCTAAAAAAATATTAATGAAAAGGCTTCAGGAACATTCGTCCAATTTCGTTCGCTCAATCCATTTTGCATTTTGATACAAGTGACAATAAGACATCTATAAGTATTATCAGTTTTGAAACTATTTTATTGCTAAAGAGTTTGCGGCGATACTTGGGAATTTTTTTTTATAAAAGTTCGTTTGTCATAAAAAATTCAATCTAAACTTTATTAATTTCATTAATGAGACTTGCGGTTGTCATGCATCTAATGCTACCTGAGGTAATGGTTAAAAAAAAAAAAAAAAATGTGACAGTTTTCAATGGGGGAAAAAACAGTGTTTCTGTGTTTCAATAGTTTCTCTGTATTCCTTAATAGTTGTGGAATACGTTTCCATGTCTGTATCAGTGACGGAGCGTGCTATTTGGCAACGTTGCATTGTGTCCATTTAAACCCATGTAAAAGGTCGAACGCGAAGGTGTTCACCGAACACCCTATTGTTCGATCTTTTTAATCGGTTTTAATGGACACATTACAACGTTGCCAAATTGCACGCTAAGCCACTGGTCTGTATTTGGATATAAACTACGACCATTAATTATCATTAGAAATGTTGAACCATTTATTGATGAGAGTGACAAAACATTCTTTTGGACAAGTATTTAATTCGGCCCAACATTTTGGTTTATGTGTGATGGACGTTATTTATTGGACACAATATTTTGGACGGATCCTTATATGGACGAACATCGTCGGACGAATGTTCCTATAACCCGATGAAAAAGGAGACAAGGCAATGTTTCACAATGTTCACACGTCATCTATTTATTACTCATCAATTAAATGGGTTCGTTGCAAACTTTTGCTACATCATTATGGAGGGCCAATGGAGCTCTTGCAAGGTTTTGCTGTAGGCAAATGTAGTATCAATTCCAATGTAAAATGCTGCGAAAATAACGACGAGACCATTAAAAAAGTCTAAAACTCACTCCTTGCAGAAAAAACTTAACTTGAAATTTCGGGTAACCACCCTTGCATCTATGCACCAACCTCGGATTCGGACCCCAAACAAAAGAACATAACCTACGAATTTGAGCAATACGATGAATGAATTTGCTTTTAAAAAGTAAATTTGAAAGAATTAAAGATCCATTTATACACATTTTGTCACTAGGAACACGGTGATAACTACAGAAAAGTTTTGCGTTGCGTAATAAACGAGGAAGACGACATTTAATTTCATGTCCTGTTTTTTTGTTTGGGGCCCGAATCCAAGGTTGGTGCATACATGCAAGGGTGGTCACCTGAAATTTCAAGTTAGGTCTTCTCTGCGAGGAGTGAGCTTTAGACTTTTTTTATGGCCTCATCGTTATTTTCGCAGCATTTTACCTTAAGATTGATTTGTAGGCTATTCGTCTACAACAAAACCTTGCAAGAGCTCGCCATTCATATGTGACTTCGTGAAAAA
Organism: Trialeurodes vaporariorum; assembly: GCA_011764245.1. Lineage (NCBI taxonomy): Eukaryota > Metazoa > Arthropoda > Insecta > Hemiptera > Aleyrodidae > Trialeurodes > Trialeurodes vaporariorum. The sequence continues at coordinate 40,789,022 of VMOF01000002.1, read as the reverse complement.
TCACTTGGAAAGCATCGAAAAGTCTCAAAGTCCACTCTCACACTCAACAAATGGGTCTTGTGAAATTCAAATATGGTGGTCGAATGAGTGGGCCACAATCGAGGAGTCCCGTCTAATGGGGCTCTTGCAAACTTTTGCTATCGGCAAATGAATAGTCCAATCTGATGTAAAAGACCAGCGGAAATCACGAAAATCATACGCTAAGAAAGTGTAAAATTCAGTGATAAACTCACGTAACTGCTACAACGGCAAGATGGTAATGGTGGTTCAACGCAGGTATCATGGGAGATTCCTGTCTAATATGTCTGTGTTTCCTGTTTACGGAAACACAGAGATATGCCTCAATTTGGAGATAGGAATCTCCCATGGTATGTGCGTCTCTCCGCCACCAAACCCGATTCTGAGAGTGACTTTTGTGATTTTAGGCGCACCGTTGGCACAACGTGCGCCTATTGAAATCGCCCTGATACTCAATAGAGTATACTACGCCCCCTTGTGATCAAATGGCGAAATGAGCTTTTTTGATGTCGTGAAATTTAGGTTGTGTCCTGTGTTTTTTTTATGCTAATTTCATTTGAAAAGTTAATGTTCTCCCAGCCACGACTGAATTCTGAGTTGGTTGGGAGTAATTTCATGTTCATTGATTGACGTTTTTTTAAAGTTATTCTATGTCAAAAATTTCCAACCTCACTTTTTGATTATTTCAAATTTTCCCGGTATATATTCTAGGTGATCAAGAGAACCAATCATTTGCCGTTCTGAATGTTTGTTTTTTTGCATGTAGGTAAATGCAATTATTATAATTAATTATAGCGTGTGGTCAAACGCAAAACGGAAAGTCCCTACAGCAAGAACTCTGAACATTCCTTATCTCAATACTCAGAATTCTCATTTAATTACCAAAAATTACTGCGCATCGAAGAGGATCTCTTACTATTCAGCCCTGATGTCGTTGTTTCCATAGTGGTCCCTGCCCTAACCTCCTCCATATTTCCTATCAAATTTCAGCTATTTGTTTACGCTCAAATTTCTAGTACTCCAGGAACTTCCTGATTTCTTATGCTACCTTATGCTACATCTGTTGTACTACCTATGTTGATTCAAGCTGTCACTCTCCTCATATGTCTCAAAGTATCTTGAGACACTCAAACTGGTTCCTTAATCATATAGTTTGGTAGTCCGCTAACCTTTGACAGTCACCTATTTTGTCGGAGATCATCATCAGTCATGCCTAAAAGTTTAGCGCTTAGACTTTTGTACAAAATTGGGATTGCGCCTCACAATTTGGTGACAGTTAATTTAGCGTCATATGATGAAATATGAATCAGCGCTCCATTTCTTTCTGAAATTTGTGTTACCGAGTCAATTTCTTCTGAAAATTATGTCAGCGTACATGCTGTTTTTTACTGAAACTTGAGTGAGCGCACAGTTTTGAGCAAAAACATTTTCAAACGCTATAAGAAAAAAAGAAAACAATACGGCATTGGAGAAAATGGGGAAATTGAGTTAGTGCTTATACTTTTGCTGAAAATTAAAGTCGTGCACCACGTTTGGTTAAAATTAAGTTATGGCGCTTTTTTTTTGCTGCAAAATGACTCAACGCGCCATGTGTTTCTGAAAATTGTGTGATCTCATCAAATTCTTCTAAAAATTATGTCAGCGCATCGGTTTTTACTGATACTGAGGTGAGAGTGCTAATTTGAGCCAAAAATATTTTTAACGCTAATAATCAGAATTAGAGACTGATTAGGTGTGTTGCGGTTGGATCAGTCATGCCTAAAAGTCTACATCCGACGGAGATGGTGTGATTGTATTTTTACTTTCTCACTCAAATGAAATTAGAAAAATTGAGAAAGTATTGCGTTGGCGCAGAGATTTTCAAGGTATTTTGTTGCGATAGTTGGCCTCTCAGGACAAAGTCAATCATGATTTAGTCAAAGTAATTGCCTCTTATCATGTCTAATACCATCCATAAGAACATCCTTCCATCATATTTTCTATTTCTTAACCCTTTCTGACTTAGAGAGATTTATGTAAAAAAAAATCTGTGGCGTCTGTCCGTCAGTCCGGCTGTTCGTCACTCCGTACCTAGGCATAAGTTTTGAACCATTGATCCTTATGCATCCAGATTTTGCACAGTTGTTGCTTTTTAGATTCCCCAGAGGTACTTTTTTTTGTTTTTTTGAAATTTTGATTTTTAGGGTAGTTATGGGGAAAAAATTATTTTCATTAAAATCAATGGTAAAATGGATAAAAATGAATAAAAATGGAATAATTCAAGTTTGGCTCAATCAATTTTGATGAAAGTTAGCAAAAAAATATCTATTTTCAGCCTACTATGGAATGAACCACTTATAGTTCCTATATTCATTCCTTAAGACTGTTTAAAAAATCAAAATAAGCGTGCTCGAGCCGAAAAATAGATTTATCGTGAGAAATCAATCTTAAAACTTGGAGTCAATCAATAATGGCTCCATGAATTTTGATAAAACTTTGTACACACAATCTACTATCAATAAACTTAAATATTTTTCTCTCTGTGTCACCAAAAACAACCGATAAAACCATTTCTAGAGGTAATATAGGTACGATTGAGCAAAAAATTTGGGAATATGGGCAAATAAAAATATAATCCTATTATTTGGGATAGTTCAGGTTTAGTTCAATCAATTTTGATGAAAGTTAGCGACAAAAATCTACATTCAGCCTACTATAAAATAAACCACTTATAGTTACAATATTCAACCCTCAAAACCGTTCAAAAAATCAAAATATGTGCGCTCGAGCCAAAAAATGGAATTATCGTGAGAAATTAAGTAATCTTAAAACTTGGAGTCAATCAATAATGGCTGGATGAATTTTCATGAAACTTTTTACACACAATCTACTATCAAAGTACTAACATATTATCCTCTCTTGATCACCATACACAACCGATTAGACCTTTTCAAGAGGTAATATAGGTGCGATTGAGAAAAAAATATGGGTATATAAGCAAATAAAAACATAATCTTATTATTTCGGATAATTCAGGTTTGGTCCAATGGATTTTGACAAAATCTGGCAAATAAAATCTACAATTGGTTTACAAAAGAAATTAGCCCTTACAGTTACAATATACAACCCTTGAGAGAGTTTAAAAAATCAAAATAGGGTGTTTGACCAAAACAAAAAAAAATTTGGATGCTAATGGACCCATAGGTTAGAAGTTATGATGTACCACAGACGGACGGACGGACGGACTGACGGACAGACATTTTTTGGGAATATGATTTTTGAGTTCAGGGGGACCTGAAATGCCAAGATATGGAAAAACCCCAACTTCGAAATTTTTCATGATGACAATACTTTCTCTCCTTAGGGGGGGAGCGAGAAAGTAAAAAAGAATGAAAGTGAAGAATTAATTTTAAACTTGGAGTCAATCATTAATGGGATTGATTTTGACAAAAATGTTCACAAACATAATGTGTTAAAAAAATACACTAAACACTGCACTGTGTGCACTAAAACATTTTTCTGGTACAGTCCTCATAAAAACCTTACGACCGTTTCGAGGGGCAATATAGGTACGATCGAGCAAAAATCTTTTGAAACTAATTGTAAGCAAATATTAAGACAAACATAATATTTGCAATAAGTAATTCAAGTATGACTCAATTAAGTTCGATGAAAATTGCATCAAAACGTTTGCAACCAGCCTAGGCAGAAATTTCTTTTCAATGTATTACTACAATATTCAACTTTTAAGTCTAAAGCTGTTTAAAAGCAATATAGGTTTCATTACACCAAAAAACAGAATATTCAAGGAAAATTAATTTTATAAAGAAAAGTCAATCAAAAATGGCTGAATGAATTTTGTTGAAATTTTGTTTGCACAATCTACGACTTAAGTACATCTTTGGAGGGGGGTTAATCTATTAAACAAAAAAAATTATTTCGAAGATCTACAGTTTGAAAGAAGAAACCAAACATAGTACTCAATGGAGGAAATGCAAGAATCAGTACATTTCGACCTCCTATAAAAACTAAGGGAAAAAAGAAACTCCCAAAAATAGAACAAAGAGCAAATATAATGAATGCAGCTCAAAGAATAAAAACTTATTGGAATCTTGAATTACCTACTCTAAACCCTGTTATAAGCAACATCAGATTAAGGCTCTCAATTAGCCTTCAAATAACAAAATAGGCAACTATTCCTACAGCTTCTCTACAAAATTGCAAACTCTTCGGATTGAAGGCACAAATATTATGTCCGGAGGTGAAAATATTTGAAATTTGAGGGGGGTTTGGGGATCTCCCCCAGAATTCTAAAGGGGGGTCTGGAGGTATCCCCCAGCATTTTAAAGGGGGGTTTGGGGGTCTCTCCTAGTATTCTAAAGGGGGTCTGGGGGTCTCCCCCAGAATTCTTTAGGGGGTTAGGGGGTCTCCTCCAGAATTCTTTAGTGGTGGGAGGGGGGGTCCGGGGGTCTCCCTCAGATAAAAGTGATGAGAGAAAGTGTTCGTAGGGTATTCCCTACAGTTTATTTTTTATCATTTCGAGATTTGATTAACGTATTTCGTCCATTGTGCGCGGATCAAATGCTTTGTCACCAGTCGTGGGACGTCATGGGGACATTTAGGAGAGATGTCTTTTGACTCACTGTAACTTCTTCATCTTTTCTTACGTTTTGCCATGGCGTCCTTTGTTTTACTTGGCATCACACTTCACGTTCAAATTTTTTACCGGGCAACCAAAGAACGGTGCCAGCTAATGGAATATGGCAACATTGTTTTTCTCTACTCTAACACATCATGAAAAATAATCGATTCTTGGTGGTCCGATTTCTTCTTACTACCGATCACTTTTTCATGTCCCTATTTTGCGGGATATACTATATCGTTGACTATACCTTTTTACTAAAGGGGGTTCAAAATTGTTTTATGAGTATTTGATTGTTTATTACGTGCGTTTAGTGATGTGCAGTAGGAAATTCGAAGGATTTGTTCTATGATTGTCCGTAGTGGTCCCACCGCCCCCCCCCACCACACGACGCACACAGGTTCAGACCCGAACTTTTGCTAGATATGGTGGAAAATCTGAGGGGATGGTTTAAGATTGTCCGTAGTGGTCCTAACCTCCCCCCCCCCCCAATCACCACACACCGGTTCGGACCCAAACTTTCGCCGGACAATTTTTTTTGAGATGATTTTTTGAGAATCCAAGGGATTGTTCTAAGATTGTCCGAAGCGGTTCTACCCCCCCCCCCCCCACTCGCCGCGCACAGGTTCGGACCTTAACTTTTACTGGACAATTTTTTTGAGATGTTGGAAAATTCGAAGGGTTTGAGATTGTCCGTAGTGGTCCCCCCCCCCCCACTCGCCGCGCACAGGTTCGGACCTTAACTTTTACTGTACAATTTTTTTGAGATGGTGGAAAATTCGGAGGGATTGTTCTAAGATTGTCCGTAGTGGTTCTACACCCCCCCCCCCCCACTCGCCGCACACAGGTTCGGACCCAAACTTTTGCTGGACAATTTTTTTGAGTTGTTAGAAATTTCGAAGGGATTGTCCTAAGATTGTCCGTAATGGTTCCCCCCCTCCTCCACTCTTGCACACAGGTTCGGACCCTAACTTTTGCTGGACAATTTTTTTTAGATGTTGGAAAATTCGGAGGGATTGTTCTAAGATTGTCTGTAGGGGTTCTACACCCCCCCCCCCACTCGCCGCACACAGGTTCGGACCCTCACTTTTGCTGGACAATTTTTTCTGAGGTGGTGGAATATTCGAAGGGTTTGTCCCATATAAGATCGTATGTAGTGGTCCTAACCCCTACCCACTCGCCGCATCCAGGTTCGGACCCGGTTTTTTGCTGGACACATTATTTTTGAGATGGTGGAAATGGAATTTGACTCATGAGGACCAAATTTGCTCAAGGTGCGCCTTCTCTGACACTGTAGTGTCAGAACTATCTGCTTGTTTTATTGTGTACTCATCGACGTCATTGTTACAGTTTTTTATGCATGAATCAACTCTTCAATCCCCCCTATAACAAAAGTTTGCAAGAGCCCCATTTTCATGTAATTCAGTCATGAACAGGGCTGCCGTTTTGCGTATAATCAATGCTATTTTTCAATTCACCGATGATTCCACCGGTTGAGAAAAGATTACACAGATCAGTTCAGTGCATGACTGTAATAAACTAAAATACTCGCATCTGTAATCTTTTCTCAACCGGTAGAGTCGTCGATGACTTTAAAAAACTTGCGGATATTTTAATTATTCAACGGAGTCTCCACCGATTAAGGAAAGATTACAGATCATAGTATTTTCGTGCATTACAGTCATGCACTGAACTGAACAGTGTAATCTTTTCTCAACCGGTGAAATCGTCGGTGAATAGAAAAAATGCTATAGAATACACACGAACGGCAGCACTGCGTTCGTGCGTCAGTAGCAATGACCTCGCAAAGCTCGCATCACCCGAGTTTCCGTTTTCCGCTCACAGAGCATAAAACAATTGATCGAGAAAGCTCCCAAAGTGTGAGCATAAGGAGAGTAGTAAAGTTCACTCGGGGAGTTGGTTTCCCGAAATAAAATGTAAAGCTACACGTTATACGAGCTTCTGTAATTAGGAACGCGGTTTAAGGCGAGGCTTTCTGAGGCAACACAGTTTTGACTCGTTTTTATTCCAACCGTCCTGTGAGCGGAGTGAGAGTAGAAGCTCTTAATCCGCAAGAAAATGATGAGAAATCTTTTTGGTGGGTATAGAGAACGGAGACATTCTGCTCTCAATGAATATTTTTCTTCAATCCTCTGCATCCTTTAAATTTAGACAGGAAAAAAGGACAACAAAAAATATATATATTAATATGCATATGCTGTAGACAAATCCCGAAATCTGAACACATCGCGAAGTGTCCAACACCGTTTTGACGAATCACGAAATGAAGGGAAAAAAATACGATCTGGTCCGACAAATCCCGATCTGTCAAGACAATTCGCGATCTGTCTAGACAATTCGCGATCTGTCCAACACCGTTTTGACTCATCCCGAAATGAAGGAAAAAACAAATACGTGAAGTATATGCAACCCAGTTCGAATGGATCGTGAATGTAGCATGAAAGTGAAAGTAAAATTCTTCCTCACCTTCAAAAGATGGATGCATAAATGAGGCGATGTATGCTGCAGAATTACTTTATTAAATAAAATGTATTCTTCCATTTTCAGAAAAAAACATCAGGGAAAGCTGAAATGGTATTTAAAAACTTAAATTTAAAAATAAAAAAAAAAAAAAAAAAAAAAAAAAAAAAAAACCCGAAAAAACAACTGTAAAAGAAACTTCGTCTCACCCGTTATAACAGCTCTGAACCGGCCAGATAATTCATTAATAGTTTGATTTGCAAACCAGCGTCGCCAAATCTACCTATAATAATTTGTATTATTTTAGGTATTAAGTATATATTACGAAATTATCGAATTACGATTTGTCTGGACTAAAAAAAAACCAAAGGGTTTCTCATAAAAAGTAAAGGACTGTTCAAACCAGTTGATTACTATAAAATCTTGTATTATTAAATTAACTTCTTTCTAAAACACGGAAAAAGAAAATAAGGTATCATTTTTTTCTTCATTGTTTTAATTCTTCCTCTTTTTAAGCACGTGTGTTTTTATTCGGGATTGTTCACGTTTCGTCTCAATGTGCAGGGACTCGGAAAAGTCACAAGATTCTAATCCTTTTATTACCTTTTGACCTTGCCACGTAAAATCCGTTTAAGTGCTTTGTTGATCTTTTGTCCTCTCCTTGACGGGCCAAATTTATCAAAGGTCTTGTCTCCGCGACCAGTGCGCACATGTATGGTGTCAGTGGAGTGGGTCAGTCTTTATTGCATTGTCGATCAAGAACGAACCGAGCTAAGAAGTACAAACTTACCTCACACGGAAAAAAAATGTAAGAATAAAAGTATGGACACCACTTAAAAACTGTTAGTTTGACTATTTAAGATAGTCAAATTACCTCCATGCCGTGTTAAAATAACTATTTTTTAAGTATTTTAAATACAGTCAAACGAACAGTTTTTAAGTATAGTGAAAGTTCGTTGTGTGGAACCTCGGTCCTGCCCAAAAAAAAGAAATTCCACTTAGCGAAAGTTCCACTTAGGAAATTGTGGTCAGAGTATGGGAAGTTTCACATTGCCCAGAAAAAAAATTCCACTTGGCGAGATATTCATATCTTAGAGGACATTCCACACAACGAATTTTTACTGTAGTAGTCATACTTTTAATACTGAAACAGCAGTGTGCGCTCTAAAGTAGCCATTTTGTTCAGCTAAAAACCGAACTTGCAACTGGTTTGCTAGAACAACAATTCGAAAATTTGCTAAAATCGTAAACGGTAATTGCTAATTCCGCAAATTGATTCAGCTGGAATCGAAGGTCGTGAAATGCTGAAAGAGTAAAACAAAAAGCTGATTTAGCAGTTGTTTTGCCAAAATTGTAAAACCTAAATCGGTGAAACAGCAAATAAATTCGCTGAATTAGCAATTTTTTCTGCGAAAATCGCAAAACGTGAATTGCTAATTTTACAAAACAGTTTTGTAAATCTTGCAATTATTCACGTTTTGCGATTTTCGCAGAAAAAATTGCTGGATCAGCACATGAAGCGCTGGTTCAGTATTTTTGATACGTATACGACACAATAAAGAGCGCACTCTGGGTGTGAAGTTGGGAGATTCACTTGTTGCTATATGCAATTAGCTATCTCGTGCTGCGATATAATGGAACGTACACATTATTACACGAATACATACGGTCTAGGAATTACACATCGTTTATATGTACATGCACAGGAGGAGATACAGAACAGTTGTTATTATTACCTGGAGCTGGTGAGGATTGAACCCGGGTCGTTTCGGTGGTTGACAATTGCCTTAGCCGTTGAACTACGATTGCTCGCGGAAGAAGAACTCATGCGAATTACACCTACATAAATCATCGGAATCGCTAAACCTTTTCCACAATTCGCACCCAGAGTGCGCTGTCTATTACCACATTTAACACAGGCGAGATAGGTAGGTATAATCGCCGTTATGTGGGCTCTTTTATTATCGCCGAATGATAAACTAATACAGCAATACGGTGCTGCTTCGTCAGCAGAACAGCATTTGCTAAAACGGCAATCCTAGATTGCTACCTCTTCGCCGAATGATATGCTGCTTCGTCACCAGAACTGCTGTTCAGCGATTTTCGCAGTGTTGCTAATTTTGCTGAACGGATTGTTGAAGTAGCAATTTGTTTTGTAAATCTAGCAATATTTGTTTTGCGAAAATCGCAGAACGTTTTCTGCTGGAATAGCGTATTATTGGGTGTTTCAGCAAATATTTGTAGCTGATTTATCAAAATCGAGTTGCTAATTTAGCTGAACGGATTGTTGGATTAGCAAATTTTTGGTTGTTTCAGCCGTATTGGTTTTGCACATTTCGAAAAAGGTTTTTTGCTAAAATAGCATTTTTCTCCCCGTTGTTTTAGCAAATCAATTTTGCGGTTTTATCGAAATAAATCAATAATTTAGCTAAATGAATTACATTTTTCCCCAACTGTATGCTAAAAAAGCAAATTTTGATGTAAAATCTGCAAACAGAGAGAACTACTATTCTACCAAAGTAAAAAGTTGCTCTTTTACACTTTTTGAATCGCTGAAGTCACAAAGAATAACGCTGATTCAGCTGCGTGCACTGTTGAGTTAGCAGAATGTTCGTTTTGCTGTTAAGCATCACTTTTTTCTGATTCAGCAATTTTTTTTTTTTTTTCAGTGTATAAAATAATTAAATCCAGCACTTTTTTTCGGTTTGAATGCTTTAGGCATTGGTGTTACTTACAAGTCTTTGGTGTCTTCTGACAACAAACAAAACCCTTTTGATGCGTGTGTCTAACGGTGGCTGTAGATACTCGAATAAATGAAAAAATAGAATAAAGCCCAGAAAAACAAAAAGAAACAAAAAAAGGCTAAAAATTAGAGAATACAGAAAATGATAAAATGGTCTTACGGCGCAGACTATGAGGATTGAGTTTTTCGCAATTTGATGACGGATAAAGGAAACTAGAGGAGGGAAGGATTGGGTGGATTTGGAATGAAGCGGAAGAAGGCAGATGGGGGAATTGAACCGAATCCCTACAAAGGAACGGACGCATCTCGTCTCGACGACCAAACTCACCCCCCCCCCCCCTCCCGCACCCTTCTCCCTTCTCAACTTTACTCCCACGGCCCCGGCCGGCAAAACCAACGCACTATGGCCTGTAATCGAACAAAAAATGGCAAAATTCAGTGAAAAAATAAACTGTAGGGAATACCCGCCTACGAACACTTTCTCGCATCAAATTTAATCTGGGGGAGACCCCCACACCCCCCTTAATATTCTGGAGGAGACCCCCCTAGACCCCTTCAGTATTCTGAGGGAGATCCCCAGACTCTCCTTTAATATCCTAGGGGATACCCTCAGACCCCCATTTGATATTTTTATCCAGATCCAAAGATCCATTTTGGAAATATTTAAAGTTTGTCCTTTTTTTGACCCATTTTCCCATTGCTTTTAACGGAAACCATTTTTCATCCAGGATATCTAATCTGAAAATTAAAATTTTAGAGGAACAAAAAAGTCCCTCTGAGGAATGTTCTCTACAAAATTTGGATGTTTATGGATCAATATAGTTAAAAAGGTTATGCTGGGTTTCACATTTTATACCTACGGACAGACAGACAAAATTTTGAATTTAAAAAAAATATTTTTGAATTATAGTATGACAGTAAGACGTACGTAAAACGAAAATTAATTGTTTTTAAAGTAAAAATAACTGTATTTATATTGAAAATAATCTTTTTTTAATTGAACATTCGATATTTGATCTAATGAAAAGTTTTTTAATTTAACAAAACTTAGTTTAAATTTTAAAATACGTCTTTTAGTCGTATAATTCAAAAATATTTCTTTTTAAATCTAAAACAACTTTTTATTCTGTGCTCCTTTTAACCTTTAAAACCATTTTATGAGTCTGTAGGTGAATTTTGTGATTTTTTACTGTAGGTTCTCATCGTCATTTTTGTAGATTTTTATGAAAGAAATAATTATTTAATCGCAACTATAGCAAAAGTTAGCGAGAGCAAGAGCCCCATTTGAAACTTTCCAGTATCATTCCAAGGTTTGAATTATTTATTAAAAGTATTTTCTGTTATTAAAATTGGTCTTGAAAGTTTATAAATGATACATTTCTGAGAAAGTGACTTTCGGATTTTTGGCCACTTTTCGACGATCTCAGACCATAGTGCGACAAGATAACGCGGTGGAAACTCAAAAACGCGATGCTCTACGGAGAATTCGGCTCGACGACTTTTTCATATGTATAGGTATCATGCGGGCGGACACAGAAATCTGTCTTTTTCTCTCTCTCTCTCTCTCTCTCTCTCTCTCTCCTTCCATTTGAACACATGTGTTAGAAAAGTATAGTAGATGGGGACTATCACGTGACTTTAACCCCTATCTCCGCGTCCTTTTCAAACTCACACGTTCAAATGGAAGGAAAAAGAGAGAGACAAAATCCTGTATCCGCCTAGGATATAGGTATATTCAAGAAAAGTCTGCCGTTCCTGAAGCACAAAGTGTAATTGAAATGGGCAATTATTTACGACCATCCTCTAATCCAAATCCGATCTCGGCGGTTATAGGTTACTGGTCTCGACTTTCCGCGCCTCGCCGTTTCGCATACCGGATGTTCACAATGATGCCAGATTTGGTGAAACATATTCAAATTTCCCGGAAATAATATGTAATGTAAAATGTGTTTATTTTTTGCCAAATTTGGCAGCACGGCACAGTGCCGTGCACCCGCCTTTCTGCGACGTTCGGAAAACTAATAGTTCGACATTTCCCCGCACAATTCTCAGTTATTTAATCATCCGCATCATTTATTTTTTGATTTATTTGCATTGTTTTTATTTATTTGTCTTTTTATTTATTTGATAACATACTATTCACGTTTGAGCTCGCTCATTTCAGAAGTGAAGGCCCGGAGCTCGCCGATAATCTTTGGCGAATGCTTGGTTTTCGTTCCTTCGAATAGAAGCAAAATTTGTCGGTGACTTTGATATCGTCATTTCAAAGCGCTCTTCAATAGTGGCGTAACCTGCAATTTGGCAACGTTGTAATAAGTCCATTTAAACCGATGTGAAAGGTCTAATGTTGAGGTGTTCACCAAACACCCAATAGTTCGATATTTTTCATGGGTTTAACCTTTTAGTGACCACAGTAAATCAAAAGAACTCCACTCTTTCGTTTATACAGGGAAGGTAGTTAACTGTTCATACTCGATGGAGTTGGAATTGCCTATCCTACGAATTGAAGGCTCCCGGCGAGACCCTATCTTTTAGTATTTTCATCGATATTTGCGTTTATTCGGAATGAATACTGAATCAATGTGAAATATACAAGAGGAGAAAAACGAGTACACTCGGGCTTGGTCCATAAGGGGTTAAATGGACGAACTGCAACGGTGCCAAATAGCACGCTACGCCACTAGCACTGCAATAAGTCTCCAATGAAAAATCAAGACTCTGAAATTCATTATGAGCAATAAGGTTATTTAGAAAAATTTTCCAAAGAGATTACTGGTGAGCTAAGAGGATATTCTTTGCTGCGCTGGAAATACACATGTTTTGTTCGATTTTAAATGAAGTGTGAAACAAAGTTCAAACATATTGGAAACACTGTAATAACCTCCACACTGTTTGGTGTTATATAATTATACAGGGTGTTAAGAAAAAAAGTTTCCACTGCGGTTTTTTCGAAAACGGCTTCTAATTTCGAAAAACGGCCAAACACGTGTCCAATAATATCGAGGGGGACCCATTTTGGGGGGGGGGGGTTATTTTTTTCGGCGCCCCCCTGGGAGGGGAGGGGGAGGGGGTCACCCCACTTTTCTTATGGGAGCCCTATTTTTTTATTTCAGTATGTAAAAGAACATAAAAAAGGAAACTTTTTGGCGCAAATCGAAGGTCGATGTCGTTTTTCGTTTTCGATATATCGAAGGTCAAAGTTCGATATGGACCTATTTTCAAAAAATCATTATTCCACTTTGAGATACCAGAATTTAAAAAAGTAGGGGTTTAAAATACTCCAAAAAGCAAGCCTTTTTCAGAAAAAAATACGAATTTGACACAAATTTAGCCAAAACTAGGATTTAGCGCCCCCAAAAATTGTTAATGTTTTTGTCCCACAGGGGGGCTCATCAGACGAATTGCTTGAGACGACCCCAATCGAGTGATACATCGATCAAAAGGGCATATTAAACTGTCTATCGTTTTCCACATTCGAGATATCGAATGTCAAAGTTAGATTTACAAAATTTGATATCTCGAATGTGAAAAACGATATCGACCTTTGGTTTGCGCCAAAATGCTCAGTTTGGTATGCCCTTTTGATCGATGTATCACTCAATAGGGGTCATCTCAAGAAATTTGCCTGATGGGCCCCCCTGGGGGGCAAAAACGTTAACAACTTTTGGGGGCGATAAATCCTAGTTTTGGCTGAATTTGTGACAAATTCGTATTTTTTTCTGAAAAGGGCTTGCTTTTTGGAGTATTTTAAACCCCTAGTTTTTTTAAATTCTGGTATCTCAAAGTGGAGTAATGATTTTATGAAAATTGGTCCATATCGAACTTTGACCTTCGATATATCGAAAACGAAAAACGATATCGACCTTCGATTTGCGCCAAAAAGTTTCCTTTTTTATGCTCTTTTAGATACTGAAATAAAAAAATAGGGCTCCCATAAGAAAAGTGTGGTGACCCCCTCCTTCGCCCCTCCCAGGGAGGCGCCGAAAACAATAACCCCCCCAAAATGGGTCCCCCTCGATAATATTGGACACGTGTTTGGCCGTTTTTCGAAATTAGCAGCCGTTTTCGAAAAAACAGCAGTGGAAACTTTTTTTTCTTAATACCCTGTGTACTTACCACCTCACTAAATTGAAGACATAGAAAAAAATGGTTTTGAAAAATAATTCTGTCCTATTTGATATTATATTGTCACGAGAACACCTAAGTGTCACTATTGCGAGTTTTGTCCTTAAGTATGGCCTTATAACATCATTATTTTAGCGGTCAACGCAATTTTCTAGCTGAAATAATAATTTTTTCTTCAATTAGTCCTCGCTAAATGTGAAGTAACCTCTGTGGCTCGTGCAATCTCCATGTACATCTTTAAAATGTCAAAATGTCCTTTAATTCTAGAAAAAAAGTCAAGTATAAAGTAATGAAGAAACGTAAGTCAGTATAAATACATATATACGTTATCATCATTATGTTGTTTCAAAGATTTTTGAAATCACGATTGATACGAGTATGGTCTAAAATTACGTCTTTCTGGTTAAGATACACCCGATGTTTTCTTGGATCATGCTCTAAATCCAACATTTTTGATACGTGATATTATATTCTCTTAGGCCATCGACCTATCGATCGATTATAAGTAAGTAGTATAAAGGAACACTCCACCGTATATATCAGACAAAGAGGGATATGGGGTGAGGTGTAACATAGACCAACTCACTATGGCACTAGCCCTATCAGTGGTGTGGAAGGGAAGTCGACAATTTTTCCAGTGCTTTTTCCTTGATGTATTTTGATGACAATAGAATTTCAGTTACTTCTATTTGTTTTGCCTGTCCTCTTTTCTTATTTATGACGATATATATTTTGATAACAAGTTAGTCTCATATATTCCTTTTTTATTTCATTTGCTCCGTTTATTCTTCCGGCGAGCTACAGCAGTCTTTGTCTCCCGTTATATTCGTACATTGCATACATCCATTCTCATGAACTCATTTCAACAACGCCCACAAACACTTCAAGCTACTTCCTCGCGAGTCATAAAGTTTCAAATTACTTTTAATGAAATTATAAAGGAGCTAAAGTTATTTACGGACCGAGGATATAAAATACCTCATCTTAAATTAAATTTCCGTGTGAATTGGGTAAAGGGAAAAAACCAGCAAAGTCTATTGCCATGTTGATTCGCAACTTTTGACGGCGTTTTACAATCGAGGAAAGTGTAGGAAAACATTGTGTATATCTCGTGAACCAAAGTATGGGCGGATCTAGCGATTTGGCAACCATGAATTCAGCCCATTTAAACGTATGAGAAACAACCGATTCTTGGCCCTCTTACTTATCAATATTACCAGAAGCAATACGATGTGTGAACCACAGAAAGTCTAGTACTTTGACCAGAAAATTGATGTGTTAATACCAGCAAATGGTAATAGATCTAGAATTTCCTACCAATTTTCAAGAACCATATGGTACAGACACTAGAATTCTGGTAATTGTACCATGCCTTACATTGGTTCACATATCGTCATGCTTCTGGTAATTTTTTTTTTTTCAGTCTGGAATTCCTAGGCCGCGTTTATGGAATTCCATAAGATTTACATGTAATTCAATGGAATTCCATGAAAATTCCTCGGAGTTTTGGTCATGGACCTTCATGAATCACATGTATATACCACGGATAGGTCGGTGGGCTTATTTGCATCAGACAAAATAAGTCATGCGATAAATGGTTAGAACTTTAAGTATATCTTTCCTTTGGCGGTTTCTAGATCTTTTCAGAAATAGACGAGAGCACTTGAGACATCTAATAAAGAATGAGAGTATGTCATACTGAAGATCCAGGAACTCTTCTTTCTCTCGCTCTCTCTTTACCCATTTGATTGCGTGTGTTAGTAAAGGACAGACTAGAGGCAGTCACGTGACTTTCGCCACCTCTTCTATCCTTCTCTAACCCACGTGTTCAAATGGACAAAGAGAGAGAAGGATAATCCACTGGATCCGCCATTGAGAGAAGGATACGACCTCGACGCAGTTCGGACGACAACGATCTTGGCGATTAAATGGGAAAGAAGAAGAAGAAAAAAGAGAGACAAAAATAGCAGGGTTGCAAACAAACCACCTTAGCTTCCAAAGGAGGAGAGAAATGACATATGAGCTGAATAATACGACCGTGAGAAATAAAAAGCTTCGAGGTTATGGAGTAAATAAAAACTCGGGGAGTTTTTATTCCTCAACGAAAGACTTCGCTACAAATCTTTATCAAAGAGCAGAGGTGCGACGTTATGACCCTCATAATAACTGAGCGCTTTTAACGCTCTTATTGCCAATAGTCCAGCAGCCAAGCATGGAACCAAGTGTTGCTAAGTCGTATATAGCTCCAAGTGGATGTGAGTATAAGTGGCAGGCGAAAACCGAAGAGCACGGCACACCGTGGAAACAAAGCGTGCCGCATTTCAGTCAACCGGATGGAAGAGTCGAGTTCATTTCAGAAATGTAGTTGCACACCTAGACCACAATCTTTGGGAAATTATGGGCTGTTGCACACTTTTGCTATAAGCGATTTAACAGTCGATTCTCGTGTAAAAATCTCGAAAAATAACAATGGCAGCAATAAAACTTTCCGAAGTCCACTCTTAAACTCAATAAACGCTTTTATTTGCGAGGGCGTAATGGTGGCCGAGGGCAATAACAAATGGGAGATTCCTATCTTACTTTCGTCACTCTTTCTATGCTGACAAGGATGATTCACGGAGTAATTAGTCATCAGAGTGATGATCCACATCCGATGAATGGTACCGCAACACCTAGTGACACCGGCGTCAAATGAAATTCGTCTCTTATTGGTCACTTCTTGATGGAGTCACAGTATTGTTAGATGGGAATCTCCCATTGTTATTGCCCTCGGCCATGCACCATTACGTCCGCGCAAATAAAAGCGTTTATCGAGTTTAGGAGTGGATTTTGGACGTTTTTAGTGCTGCCATCGTTATTTTTCGAGGTTTTTACACGAGAATCGCCTGTTAAATCGCTTATAGCAAAAGTGCGCAACAGCCCCATCTGCAATTTCCATCTCTTCAAATTAAAACAAAAAACTTTTCTCCAACTTTAACCCTTTAAAGACCTGGGAGCCGGTCATTAACTTCATCGTTAATCGTATCGTTAAGACTGTATAATAGTGTATAAGAGTGATTCTATTGGTCTAAAATTGTCAAACTTGGCCGCTGCTATGATAACCATTGTTAAAATGCCCGCTATTTAAAGGTTACTCATGAAAAGCCTTTACATAACGAGACTCTTAACGATGGTTACCTTAGCAACGGCCAAGTTTGAAAATTTTCGACTTATAGAATCACTCTTATAAGTCTTAACGATCCGATTAACGGTGAAGTAAATGATCGGCCCGCAGATTAGTTTGTAAGATTGCTCCTAATCCGTTGATATAGGGAAGGTAGTTAACTGTTCGTACTCTGGGGAGTTGGAATTGCCTACACGATAAATTGAAGGCGCCCGGCGAAATCTTATCTTGAACGGGTCTACGTCGATAATCGCGTTCATTCGGAATCGTGAGACAGGAACAATAGACAAAGGGGAGAAAAACGAGTTACCTCGGGCTTAGTCTATAAGGGGTTAAACTTTTGATTCTTAAGCGTTCCTCAACGAAACGCGAACGCTCCGATTCATTTTTATTCATTTTCCTTATGTATAGCATGAGACATATTTAATGTTGAAACTTCCAAAGATTACCGGTCTAAGTGCGACTACACTTCTGAAAAGATTTCTAGAAATGTGTTGTAAAGCCGTACCTATTTGACTGGCGCTGACGTCGCGAATGGAGTGCACACTGGCGGATCCACGAATAGACTAATTTTTTTAGTCGAGCGATTTATCATATCGATTCCCGTTTGGTGACCGCTAGTTCCAAAACTCTAGTTTAATGTAATTTTCCCATGTAGGCGCATTTTTGTACCAAAATTTCGGCTGTTTAATCGAGAAATCGATGTAAAGTTCTTGGATTTTGCACTTTACGTCCTTGAGAATGCTTCATTATGCCTATGGCTCAAGGACGGAAATTGCCGAAATAACGAGATATAACAGATTAAATGATGCAAGTTGTAATCCTTCGGTCTAGTATCATCAAAGAAAACTGAAGTTTTCTTATTTATGACGATATATATTTTGATAACAAGTTAGTCTCATATATTCCTTTTTTATTTCATTTGCTCCGTTTATTCTTCCGGCGAGCTACAGCAGTCTTTGTCTCCCGTTATATTCGTACATTGCATACATCCATTCTCATGAACTCATTTCAACAACGCCCACAAACACTTCAAGCTACTTCCTCGCGAGTCATAAAGTTTCAAATTACTTTTAATGAAATTATAAAGGAGCTAAAGTTATTTACGGACCGAGGATATAAAATACCTCATCTTAAATTAAATTTCCGTGTGAATTGGGTAAAGGGAAAAAACCAGCAAAGTCTATTGCCATGTTGATTCGCAACTTTTGACGGCGTTTTACAATCGAGGAAAGTGTAGGAAAACATTGTGTATATCTCGTGAACCAAAGTATGGGCGGATCTAGCGATTTGGCAACCATGAATTCAGCCCATTTAAACGTATGAGAAACAACCGATTCTTGGCCCTCTTACTTATCAATATTACCAGAAGCAATACGATGTGTGAACCACAGAAAGTC
This sequence comes from Trialeurodes vaporariorum, assembly GCA_011764245.1. Classification (NCBI taxonomy): domain Eukaryota; kingdom Metazoa; phylum Arthropoda; class Insecta; order Hemiptera; family Aleyrodidae; genus Trialeurodes; species Trialeurodes vaporariorum. Next base: position 40,770,471 of record VMOF01000002.1, on the reverse strand, counting down.
TAGTACTTTGACCAGAAAATTGATGTGTTAATACCAGCAAATGGTAATAGATCTAGAATTTCCTACCAATTTTCAAGAACCATATGGTACAGACACTAGAATTCTGGTAATTGTACCATGCCTTACATTGGTTCACATATCGTCATGCTTCTGGTAATTTTTTTTTTTTCAGTCTGGAATTCCTAGGCCGCGTTTATGGAATTCCATAAGATTTACATGTAATTCAATGGAATTCCATGAAAATTCCTCGGAGTTTTGGTCATGGACCTTCATGAATCACATGTATATACCACGGATAGGTCGGTGGGCTTATTTGCATCAGACAAAATAAGTCATGCGATAAATGGTTAGAACTTTAAGTATATCTTTCCTTTGGCGGTTTCTAGATCTTTTCAGAAATAGACGAGAGCACTTGAGACATCTAATAAAGAATGAGAGTATGTCATACTGAAGATCCAGGAACTCTTCTTTCTCTCGCTCTCTCTTTACCCATTTGATTGCGTGTGTTAGTAAAGGACAGACTAGAGGCAGTCACGTGACTTTCGCCACCTCTTCTATCCTTCTCTAACCCACGTGTTCAAATGGACAAAGAGAGAGAAGGATAATCCACTGGATCCGCCATTGAGAGAAGGATACGACCTCGACGCAGTTCGGACGACAACGATCTTGGCGATTAAATGGGAAAGAAGAAGAAGAAAAAAAGAGAGACAAAAATAGCAGGGTTGCAAACAAACCACCTTAGCTTCCAAAGGAGGAGAGAAATGACATATGAGCTGAATAATACGACCGTGAGAAATAAAAAGCTTCGAGGTTATGGAGTAAATAAAAACTCGGGGAGTTTTTATTCCTCAACGAAAGACTTCGCTACAAATCTTTATCAAAGAGCAGAGGTGCGACGTTATGACCCTCATAATAACTGAGCGCTTTTAACGCTCTTATTGCCAATAGTCCAGCAGCCAAGCATGGAACCAAGTGTTGCTAAGTCGTATATAGCTCCAAGTGGATGTGAGTATAAGTGGCAGGCGAAAACCGAAGAGCACGGCACACCGTGGAAACAAAGCGTGCCGCATTTCAGTCAACCGGATGGAAGAGTCGAGTTCATTTCAGAAATGTAGTTGCACACCTAGACCACAATCTTTGGGAAATTATGGGCTGTTGCACACTTTTGCTATAAGCGATTTAACAGTCGATTCTCGTGTAAAAATCTCGAAAAATAACAATGGCAGCAATAAAACTTTCCGAAGTCCACTCTTAAACTCAATAAACGCTTTTATTTGCGAGGGCGTAATGGTGGCCGAGGGCAATAACAAATGGGAGATTCCTATCTTACTTTCGTCACTCTTTCTATGCTGACAAGGATGATTCACGGAGTAATTAGTCATCAGAGTGATGATCCACATCCGATGAATGGTACCGCAACACCTAGTGACACCGGCGTCAAATGAAATTCGTCTCTTATTGGTCACTTCTTGATGGAGTCACAGTATTGTTAGATGGGAATCTCCCATTGTTATTGCCCTCGGCCATGCACCATTACGTCCGCGCAAATAAAAGCGTTTATCGAGTTTAGGAGTGGATTTTGGACGTTTTTAGTGCTGCCATCGTTATTTTTCGAGGTTTTTACACGAGAATCGCCTGTTAAATCGCTTATAGCAAAAGTGCGCAACAGCCCCATCTGCAATTTCCATCTCTTCAAATTAAAACAAAAAACTTTTCTCCAACTTTAACCCTTTAAAGACCTGGGAGCCGGTCATTAACTTCATCGTTAATCGTATCGTTAAGACTGTATAATAGTGTATAAGAGTGATTCTATTGGTCTAAAATTGTCAAACTTGGCCGCTGCTATGATAACCATTGTTAAAATGCCCGCTATTTAAAGGTTACTCATGAAAAGCCTTTACATAACGAGACTCTTAACGATGGTTACCTTAGCAACGGCCAAGTTTGAAAATTTTCGACTTATAGAATCACTCTTATAAGTCTTAACGATCCGATTAACGGTGAAGTAAATGATCGGCCCGCAGATTAGTTTGTAAGATTGCTCCTAATCCGTTGATATAGGGAAGGTAGTTAACTGTTCGTACTCTGGGGAGTTGGAATTGCCTACACGATAAATTGAAGGCGCCCGGCGAAATCTTATCTTGAACGGGTCTACGTCGATAATCGCGTTCATTCGGAATCGTGAGACAGGAACAATAGACAAAGGGGAGAAAAACGAGTTACCTCGGGCTTAGTCTATAAGGGGTTAAACTTTTGATTCTTAAGCGTTCCTCAACGAAACGCGAACGCTCCGATTCATTTTTATTCATTTTCCTTATGTATAGCATGAGACATATTTAATGTTGAAACTTCCAAAGATTACCGGTCTAAGTGCGACTACACTTCTGAAAAGATTTCTAGAAATGTGTTGTAAAGCCGTACCTATTTGACTGGCGCTGACGTCGCGAATGGAGTGCACACTGGCGGATCCACGAATAGACTAATTTTTTTAGTCGAGCGATTTATCATATCGATTCCCGTTTGGTGACCGCTAGTTCCAAAACTCTAGTTTAATGTAATTTTCCCATGTAGGCGCATTTTTGTACCAAAATTTCGGCTGTTTAATCGAGAAATCGATGTAAAGTTCTTGGATTTTGCACTTTACGTCCTTGAGAATGCTTCATTATGCCTATGGCTCAAGGACGGAAATTGCCGAAATAACGAGATATAACAGATTAAATGATGCAAGTTGTAATCCTTCGGTCTAGTATCATCAAAGAAAACTGAAGAATTTGTTCTTAGATCTTGTAATTTATTGGTGATTTTCATAAATCCGCTCTCAAAGCAAATATTTTGCAAGGCGCCACTCAGATGAAGTGGACAAAACATTTCAGGGATTACAAAGTTCGCATTCTAATGCATCCTCCTACAACTTTAATTTACAGCGTTAGACGTATATTGAACACAGCCCTCCCCCCCACCAAATTTGTGGGACGAGAATGCGTTTACATACATACAATATCCCAAATTTCAGGGCGCTGAAAATATGAGTTTTGTCAACCCTAAATATTTCGCCCACATCTGAGTTCCTCTAGAGACCATTAGCGAGTATAGGGAGGGGGCGAAGGGAGCGACCTCCCCCCGTCCTGCCAAAATAAACTGTAGGGAATACCCTACAAACACTTTCTCTTGTCAAATTTAATCTGTGGGAGACCCCCCTGTAATATTAATGATTTTAACCCTGTTGATTTTAATGGAAACCAATTTACATCCATAACTAACCTAAAAATGAAAGTTTCAAAAAAACCAAAAAAATTATCTCTGGGGATTGTTAAAAGCAACATCGATGCAAAATTTGGATGCATATGGATTGATAGTTCAAAAATTCAAAAATTATGCTGGCGTTCACGTTTTATGGCTACAGACGGACAGACAGACAGACAGACGCACAGTGTGTCCAATGTCCATGGAACCATCTTCCTCGCTGCCCAGTTTTGAGGAAACTTTCGGAATTTTTAGCTCGTACTGATGAAATTTTCAATAAAAGTTGATAAAACTATGTTCAGCAGAGCAGAATAAAATTCACGCATTACTCTTCTCTGTAAATTAAAATAGGTAGTGAAGCCAACGGGTATTCAAGGTTAGGTTGACCTAACAAAGATTACTTACGTACGTATACATGTATTCTGACTTGGCCTGGGCGGCTACCGCCACTTATGATTCACGCATTACTCTTCTCTGTAAATTAAAATAGGTAGTGAAGCCAACGGGTATTGAAGGTTAGGTTTACCTATCAAAGCTTACTTACATACGTATACATGTATAGGTAATCTTTGGCAAGAAGATCGTCGGATAAAAATGTACACAAGAGGCGCGCCTCCAGGCTCCTCAGACCCCTTCTTCTTCTTCACTTCCGTTAACGTGTCTTGACTCCTTCATATTTATAGGGACTCTAGGATACCAGATAGATTTTTTCCTCAGGTTTTGATCGACAAAATGAAACGTCGCAAAATTGCTCACGACGCCCAAAAAATATTCACAGGTTTTCATCGCAACTAGATCGATCTGATCTGAACGAAACATGTGTTTAGGATGCATGTGCTCAGAAAATTTTAAGTACAAATAACTTAACCAAAACTAACATTTCTGTCTGAAACAATACAATAATTAAGTCGCTGTGCGTTGTGCGGGCAGCACAGCGCGCGACAAGCTATACTTTCACTGCATTTATTTATGCAAGCATCATCCCTTTGGAAAGTTTTCCCTCTTAGTGTCCATAACCTCAGCGTCCAGTAAAGTTAAAAAAGAGATACTTGACTCCCTTTATTTCTTTCTTAATGGTCTGTCGTTACTTCTCTCTGCGTGTGGGTCGCCTCTCACTGTCTATAACCTCGCCTCTTATGACTCGGATTTTCACTTCTGTCATCATTTGAGACGGTTATACTTTCATAATACAAGCATGGAACTCCTTTCTCTGAAAACAAGTTTTGCCTCGCAGAAGGAAAACAAAATCGTTGTTTTTTTCCCCAATTCCCCTATGAATGAGACCTTTTCCTATGAAGCGCAGCTTGCTAAGATCCCTTTTCTTCATCGAATATGTGTAAAAACGTAGAATATCGAATGGTAAAAATTTAAAATTTTACAATAACTCGTAGAATTTGGTGACTCGTACGTTTAACCTTTGATCTTATCATAGATTAAGGGTAAGCTAACTTTGTGCTAACAAATGCATTCAAATGTAATGTATAATAATGTAATATAAAATTAAATATAGAAAAATTATATTTTATTATGTGAGGCTAATACGATCCAAGCTGGATGCAGTCACTTATCTAAAGGTACGTACATACCTCGAGAATAGTTGTACCGATAAACCTTTTACGTAAGACGCATGAAAAAGGATCGTTTATTAGGTGTAGTTCATTATGGCTGATGAGTGGGGTCAGATGTTTGCTGGTCTTTAGATAAAATCGAAAATCCGAAACTCGCTGAGAACGAAAAAATTATTTTGATTTTTTCTAGGCTGTACCCTTCTTGAAGGAAAAAAGGTCATGGAATGGACGCTGTAAACAAACTAAAAGTTAGACTATAATGCACTTTTGAAACTCGTTATTTATTCAGTTGAATCTAAATGTTTTCGAGCAAACCTGAATGAAACAAACGCGGCGTTTAAATAAATGTTAAGCGTTTCATTTAAATTGTTTGTTTCGCAACCAAATTTTGGTGATTTTGGTCCAAACTTTTGAGACGCTTCCTTTAGATATATAGCACAAAATACTATACATGCGTAGATCTCAACCAGTGGCAGGCATGGCGTAGCGTGCAATTTGGCAACCTTGCAGTTCGTCTATTTGAACCCATGTAAAATATCGATCTATTGGGTGTTCGGGGAACACTTTCGTATTCGACCTTTTACATGGGTTTAAATGAACACTGTACAACGTTGCCGAATTGCACGCTACGCCACTAATCCTAACTCAATTTTAAAGTACCTGCGAAGATTAATCTAGCCTATGAAAAACTCAGCAGGCCAAATATGTCAACATTGACAGTTTGAGTCAAATCGTTGTTTAATGTTTCAAATCAATGAATATGTTTTAATCGGCACGTTATTATCATATTATATTTCGTTCTTTCTTTTTGCCTGCATATAGTGATTTTCTTAGAAATTTCGGAAGCCGTTACGTTAAATCTAGCTGAGTATTTTCCATGAATTGTATGTTGACAATTTGAGTCAAATTATGACAACATAGAATTCATGGAAAATACTGAGCTAGAGTTCAAGTAACCAGAGCTGCCATTTTGCGTGTACATAATTAATCACATTTTTTAATTCACCGATGATTGATTCCACCGGTTGAGAAAAGATTACACAGTTCAGTTCGGTGTGTGACTTAAATGCACGAAAATACTCTAATCTGCAATCTTTTCTCAATCGGTGGAAACTCCGTTCATTAATTGAAAGCGCAAGTTTTTTTAAAGTCATCGACGACTCCACCGGTTGGGAAAAGATTACAGATGCGAGCATTTTCATGCATTACAGGCATACACTAGAGTGAACTGTGTAATCTTTTCTCAGCCGGTGAAATCATCAGTGAATTAACAAATGCGATTAATTATACGCAAAGCGGCAGCTCTAGAAGTAGGTAACAGCTTCCAAAATTTCTAAGAAAATCACTTTGCAGTCTACAAGCGCAAAAAGAAAGAACGAAATGTGATATGATAATGATGCGCCAAATAAAACATCAACTTCTTTTATCATTAAAATAAGCAGGTATAGTTACCATAAGTTCAAACAGTGGCAATGAAAAGAGCTTTTAAAAGAATGTTGTGAGAGTCTCAGAAAATGCCCTTTATACCGAATGAAAAAGTGTCAGAAGTTCAATATCAACAAAGATACTAGAACACGGAGCAAAGCCTCGAGTAAATTATAGAGTTATTATTTCTTTCGAAATAATTAGGATCCTCCAGGAAATTGTAGCTTTTTCCTTTCCTCCTACTTGTGAAAAAGTTTCAAGTTTGCGTTTCAGATTTTAAAGAGCTAGATAGTTGAGCTTTGAGACCTTTCTTATAACTTATATCACGGGAATTAAAACTTAATTAATTAAATAATATGGTATCTCTGTTTTTTTTTTTTTTTTTTTTTTTTACAGACTTTACCATTTTTTCTTCACGCGTTTATATTTGTGGTACCTCGCTGACACAAAGAGACACTTGCTTCTCTATTATTTTTAGGTTCAGAATATCAGAATAGAATTTTTCTTTTTTCAGTTTCATCAGAAAAATACTCATGACAAAATGTCCAGTAGCTTCTCTAGATACTATGACCGTTTCAACAGGATATCTTTTTTTTTTTTTTACGAAACGTAGTCCCAATTTATTTAAAAATGCTTTAAAAACAAAATTATATTCCAATCGAGGAATTGTTTCTTTTAATTACTGTGATGATTCAATGAACAACACCTCTTTACTCAGTGTAATGTTTCAAGATGCAAACTAGGTATCCATGTTACACCTTATATTAATACGTTCCTTCAAGCGGTCGTCCTTTCTGTTTCAATCTAATTTAATTTTTCATTGTATTGATCGGGTCTTAAAGATTTGTTCTTCTTCTTTTTTAGTTGAATCAACAAAACCCCGTTGTGCAGTGTTATTTTTCTCTCCAACTTTGAGCTTTGGATATTTGTCAAGCGATTCACACGGCTCTGCAATTCAGTCGAGTCCTCGACTTTCTACGCTGAGCGAATTTTTCTTTCTCTCTCTGTTTGCCCATTTGAACACTTTCGTTAGAAGAGGACAGTAGAAGTCACGTGACTTTTTGTCCCCGCCGCATCTACTCTTTCCACACATGCGTTCAAATTGGCGAATAGAGAGAGGGAGAGTGAGAGAAAGAGAGAGAGAGAGAGAGAAAAAGAGAAAGAGAGAGAGAGAGAGAGAGAGAGAGAGAGAGAGAGAGAGAGAGAGAGAGAGAGAGAGAGAGAGAGAGAATTCCTGATGAGTGCACCTTTTGCGCTCAGAGGCGTGTAATACAAGAGAGATATTCTAGTCAGGCACGCCATAAGACTTCCTGGAAGCTGTTCTGAGAGTGAAAGCAAACATTTATGAACTTTGCTTTGGTTCTTTTTTTGTGCTCTCTCACACCTGATGCTCTCCATTGGCGGATACAGGCAATTGCCTTTCTCTCTCTCTCTTTCCATTTGAACTTATGTGTTAGAAAAGGATAGCAGAGGGGGCCATCACGTGACTTTGGCCCCCTCTTCTGTCCTTTTCTAACGCACGTTTTCAAATGGGAGGAGAGAGAGAAAGACAATTCCCTGTATCCGCCCATGATGCTCTCTAAATCTTATCCTGTTCGAGCTGCAAAAGAACCTTTAGAAGTGTTCAGTTTCTTGTCTTGTACGAGTTATCGAGTAGGAGATTTTCCCAGAAAACGAGGTAAAGTCAGACTGCCCTCCTGCTTCAATACCAGTTGAGAAGAGGAGTGGTGTCCTCCAGGCATTAAGGAATGAAGGGCAGCAGATGATTTTAGATTCCCTGGATACTGCGAGCTAGAGCTGATGTGAGACAAGGGGCGCTATATTTGGGGGCGAGTTAAAGTCCCTTGATGGAAGTTCTTTATAAGGAGTAGCGATACGAGCGCGACGCGACGAACGCTCACAATGCATTTGAAAAGATTCGGACGCATGAATTCGATATTTCGATGGTCAAATTCGACGGCGATGGACCAGCGCCAGCGGTGGACTATGTATTTTTAAACAATTATTTATTTAAAGGGATAATATGAGAAATAAAACTGTAGTGAATACCCTCCGAACATTTTCTCACATCAAACTTAATCTGGGGGAGACCCCCATACCCCCCTTTGACAATCTGGGGAGACCCTTAGACCCACCTTTAATATTTTTATCCAAGTCCAAAAATCCATTTTTGAAATATTTAAATTTTCCCTCTTTTGACTCTTTTCACATTGATTTTAATGGAGACCATTTTTCATCCACAACTAACCTACAAATTAAAATTAAAAAAAAAAAAAAACAAAAAAAAACAAACAAAAAAAAAAACAACAAAAAAACAACAAAAAAAAAACAAAAAAAAAACAACAAAAAAGTCCCTCTGAGGAATGTTAAAAGCAACATCTCTGTAAAATTTGGATGCATATGGATCAATATTTCAAAAGTTATGCTGGGTTTCCCGTATTATGACTACGGATAGACAGACGCCACAGAATGTTTGTGCATTTACACCTCCAAACCACAAATGGTTAAATAATATTGAAACGTCATGGATGAATATTCTTTAGGATATTATTAAGCATGATGAGAGCCAATTACTTTGTAGTTATCATGATTTACTTAGTCGTATAGTGGGCCATAAGTATCGAAGCAAAATACCTCGAAAATCTCTACGCCATTGCAATACTTTCTCTATTTCTAACTTTGTTAGTAGTGAGAAAGTAAAAAAAAAAAATAAGTACATCTTCGGGGTGAAAGGAATTGAAGAACACTTCGCAGTGCTGCTAGATTTACACAATATGCACACTTTACATGAAACCATGAGGAAATTTGTAGATATATTTTAAGCCAAATCTAACATCACTGGACAAATGAGAGTATACGATGTGATTACAGTCCGCACCATCTAAAAATTGGACAAAACAGTGGCTTGCGACGCGGTTTTGTTTACCGTCTCAAAAAGCGTCTCATTGTTCGCTTTTCTGATATCATTTCAGTGGCGTAGCGTGCAATATGACAACGTTGTACTGTGTCTATTCAAACCCGTATAAAAGGTTGAATGCGAAGGTGTTCACCGAACACCCAATAGTTCGATCTTTTTCATGGGTTTAAAGGGACAAACTGCAACGTTGCCGACTTACACGCCACGCCACTGTATAATCAACATTTTTTTTACACAAATAGCTCCTTTCGACAAATCAGTAAATTGTGGTGACCTTCCGGTTCAGTAATATACTTCTGCTAATCGCGCAGTGTATCGCTACAGGGAGAACAAGCTGCTCTAAACAAGAGAGTGCATCACTAAGCGATAACTATTCGTGCATTCATGGAACCAAATTTGTTTTTATTGAAAATGAAGGCGTTTTTATTCTGTATAGCTGCGCGTTTGAGCGTTTCGCAGTGTTTCTCACGCAATATTTGCCATGACCCATAACTCTTTTTGCAGAGCAAACTTACCCCGCGAGCATTTAGGATTTCATTGAATTTCTGTATTTCACGAGTTCTATAATAAATTAGGTACACTTGATCCTTGCCAATGGGAGTTCATGGCATATTGACTTGACCCAAATAGAATAGAAACCTTGCCTAGAGCGACAATATCTAATAAACTGCGTTTTTGAACTTTAACATCGCATTACTTGTGAGGAATTCACTCGATAAACGACCTTTGTTGCGCCAATGTTGCCAGAACTTCCTAGCTGTAAATTACCAACTTTTACATTAAGTCAAGTGGGAAAAATTGGACAACTATCCGAAAAATCCGGTAACATAGCGTTGCACCGTAATTTATGTAAGTTTAAATTTGTAAGAACAGAAATTTTCAACCCCTATAATCTTTTTAAATTATGTAGTAGTGTGAATAAGTAGTGTATACGCACTTAGAATCAGGGCTGCCGTTTTGCGTATAATCAATGCTTTTTTTCTATTCACCAATGAATTCACCGGTTGAGAAAAGATTACACAGTTCAGTTCAGTGTATTACTGCACGGAAAAAAAAGATTAGTGAAATTAACCATACGATAGCTGATTTTGGCACCTGCTAGATGTTATGGTAAACTTGACCAGAAGTATGGTACATTTACCGATACTTTGAGTAAATTCGACATGCAATCAGGTAACATCACCTAGTACCTAGTCAAAACATAGCATACTTTTGGTTAACATTGCCATAACATCTAGCAGGTGCCAAAATCAGCTATCGTATGGTTAATTTCACCGTAGTTTTTTTTCCGTGTGTAATGAAGTAAAATACTCGTATCTGTAATCTTTTCTCAATCGGTTGAGTCGTCGATGACTTTAAAAAACTTGCGGATATATTGATTAAGTAACGGAGTTTCCACCGATTAAGGAGAGATTATAGATCAGAGTATTTTCGTGCATTACAGTCATACACAGAACTGAACTGTGTAAACTTTTCTCAACCGGTGGAATCATCGGTGAATAGAAAAATAGCAGTGATTATACCCAAAACGGGAGCTCTGCTTAGAATACTCTAATCAGAACGGAAACTCCGATTCATTTTGAAACATTCTTTCCTTCGGGTAAGTATCCTCGGGACCCCAGGTCCGCCATGCAAGGAAGTAAGCATTTTCCAGCTATCTTCGGCAACAGGCTGCGTTGTAATTGGTTCTACGTCAACTCAGATCGTAAATATAATCTTAAAAAGCCCGTCCGCTGTCTTGAGGAGTGAGCAGGCTTGCTTGTCAGTTTCTGCTGGTATAAATTTCAAATCTTGTTTTTAGTGGCTTTTACGAGAGTTTTTGTTCGGATTGTAGTATTCTATGTTATACGGTTAACCAAACATGGTTGATGGATGCTCATATAAAGTAGCAAAGCAATGATGTTCTTAAGCGTCAGGTGAAAAACAGAGTGAGTAGGTTAAAACACAGTGAAGATCGTATATACTAGCTCACTGGCGCAACCAGGATCTCTTCCATCTCTCTCATTTCCCATTTGAATGTATAAGTAGGAAAAGGACAGAAAGAGGAGGTTTTGTCCCCATGTCTATCCTTGTCTAACATACGTTTCTTAATGGAGTAAAGAGAGAGATGAAGAAACTCTCGTTGTGCTACTGTACTAGCTTGTAAGTTCATATAGCCATATGTCAACCGAATGAGAGTAGTTTTCTTGTGATTGAAAAACAAGATCATATCATATCGCACTCATAGCTTCAATATTAAAAAGCGACAAATTATGACGTACTAATTTGACATACAAGTGACATACTAGCGAGCCTCTGACGTCATCCACGTTGTGAAATGTGAGTGAGTGTTTTTAAGTATTTTCATTTTCTGTGACATAAGTACTCTTACATTTTAGCATTGTCAATCCATGTTCGTATTAAGAGTCTTTTCTTGGATTTTTTTTTGTCTCGTTCTATCGTTTTTTGCACCATTTATTTATTCGCCCATTTCTTTTTCAACTCGTTAATCAATTAAAAATTACTTGAAGAAGGAAACTGGATGTCAGTTGAAAACATTTAAATCAGATACAGGGCTATAATTCAAATTTCAAAGTGCTGTCGAAAATTCAGTGATATGCATTACATATTTGACATTTTTTCCTTGTATCTCCGCGAAAAATTTTCGAGAGAAACTCCCCCGTACATTAATTCAGCGTCAGATCTTTGACTTCATGCAGCCATTCCAACGAATGTTGACTCGATTTTCTTTCCCTCTGCTCTCTTTCTCTCTCTCTCTCTCTCTCTCTCTCTCTCTCTCTACTCTCTCTCTCTCTCTCTCTCTCCCTCTCCCTCTCCCTCTCTCTCTCTCTCTCTCTCTCTCTCTCTCTCTGTCACACACACTCTCTCTCTCTCTCTTGAAAAGCTGACAAAATTCCTCCGCGCATTTTAGAATATAAGTTTTCTTCCAGAGAATCCTATTTTTGTGATTGATGCGGCGGCTGTCAAGAAATTTCTTTCTAATTTACATTTCACCGTAGAGTTGGTTGTAGGCCTCGGCCCTCGCTATCAAACTTATTCTTGGTGCACGATGTGTGAATATGTTAATGAGGGTACTTTCTTCTCAGAGTCACCAGGTATGTATTAGGAAAAAAAAAAAAAAAAATCACCCCTCCTCTTTTGAATCGGAAGTCAAAACGGGGAAGTTCAACAATTTACGAGCGTAATCTGACATGTGATTGGCCCTAGTAATAACTGTACATATTTTTAGGTCACATATTTTGACTGGCTATATACTTCTTCAGAGGTGAATTGAGTGGATCTGAAAGCCGGAAAAATATGAAAAAATGTGAGAAAGAGAACAATATGAGGATGTAAGGATAAGTTAAGAAAAATTAATGGGGCTCGTGCAAACTTTTACTAGAAGGGAATCAAGCAAGCTTAAAAACCTGTAAAAATGACGATGAGTACATTAAAAAATCACGTAATGCACATTCAGAATCGGGCTTAATGGCGGAGAGACGCAGGTATCATGGGAGATTCCTATCTCAATTGAGACATGAAACGTCTATGTTTGGACAAAAACTGTTCACGCTCCTCATATGCTGCAGAGTTTGGTAAATGGGGGTGGTAATCGTAATCGTCGTTTTTTCAGAGGGTGATTTCATGGTAATCAGGGCTGAATTTTTACGAGCCACCCATCATATTAGTTGCAGAAGAATTGGATTTCATCGAAAAGGCCCTAAGCCTTACTATTTATCTGTGAAAATATATATTTAATTACCATCCAAAAGTTTTAACGATTACCGAGTACCCAGTAATCGTGTAATCGATTACACTCCGATTTGCTCAACTCTGGATTCTGATATGCTGAAAATGGCGCGGGCAGTTTTCAGAGGCTCGGACCTGGCAACTCTGTTTACCTATTATGAGTCGCATCATTATAAAATGAAGGACGATACTAATTTGGTAGGAGCAGAAGAGAGCGATACCCATCATTGAGAAAAATTTCCGGAAACCATAACGAGACGTTCCGGTTAATACTTAGGATTGCAAAATTGGTCATGCTCAAGGAAGAGAGAGACATCGGCATTCGACCCACATAATCAAGAGAAGTGAGGGGGTGGTGGTGGGTGGAGGAGGAGTGGGTATCATTTTCAGAACAGAGAAAAGGGAAGAAAATAAAGTCTTCATTTTTCAACTTCTCTGAAATCAGAGATTTTTCAAATCTGCCCGGGGCATCGAAAGGATTTATGCCATAGATGAAAAGGGTCGCAAGAAAACCTGAGAAGGATTAAACTTGTTGGTATAGTGACTGTTGAAGCGCGCTCTAGGGGCCAACACGCTCAACAGCGTCGCTACGGATACAAAGAAGATCACTCAAAAGGAAGAAGCTAACCTTCCTCTCTACGTGAAGAATGAGTCCAATAAATAATAATCCATACAATTATTATGTAAAATAACAAATAATTCTCATTTGAATCATATTTACCAGAAAGGGTATTTCTGTCTGTTTTCATTGAATATATGAATTTAGTATTGTTGCTAGACGCAACAGTGACACTGGTGACAAAATCACAATCTGGTGAGTGAATTATGCTCCAGATAAAAAACATAATAAATAAAGGAAGGCGTCCACGAAAAGAATGTGATCAGCCATTTTTGCCTTGTTCCATTATAATTATATTTCTATTTCTTCATACTCCTTTTACACAGAACTTAACGACGTCAGAAGTTTTCACCGAAAAAAATCGCTGACTGAGCAAAGAATATTCACAGTTAAATATGAAAGAAAATGCTTTCCCATCCGTCCTTTTTGAACAGCAGCAAAGTTGCAGAGTTCAATGAGTTCATGCAACTTAGCGAGTGAGGTATTATACTTCCCGCCCATTCCAACCTCCAATGGATCTGTTGCAAACTTTTGCTACTGTGCTCACTGTTTGAGTGATCAACTCATGTAAAATCGCGTTAAAAGTCCATTGGTGGCAGCAGAAAGTCATAAAATGCAATAACAAACTCACCAGAGGCAATTAACCGAAATTCAAGATGGCGGTAAAGTATCGAGCAACCTGTATGCAAGCACCATGAACATCCAAGATGGCCAACCTTACAACATCGATCACAACCAATCACAACGCAAATAAACTCATAACCTCCGATGCTGTGAGTTAGCGTTGGCCATCATGGATGTTCACGGTGCGTGCCCACAAGGTTGCTCGATATTTTACCGCCATCTTGGGTTTCAGTTAAACGCCTCTTGTGAGTTTAATACTGCATTTTATGACTTTCTGATACCACCAATGGACTTTTCACGTGATTTTACTGAAGATTTAATACTCTATATCGCTGTAGCAAAAGTTTGCAACAGACCCATTGGATCGTCTAATTTGTAATATCTCGTTGATTTCAGCAGTTATAGTCATGGAACCAGGCATAATTAATTACCTAGGCATTTTCAAGGACGTCGAATTCATAATCGCCAAAAAAAGTCGCATTAATTGTTTGATAATAGCCTAAATTTCCATTTCAATATGTGCTTTTGGGAAATTACATTAAACTAGAGTTTTTGTTGGAACCAGAGGTCTCCGGACCAGTGGCGGCTCGTGAAATTTGGCAACCGTGTCCTCCTCCTATTTAACCAATGTAAAACAATCGGTTCTCCCGGAGGCTGCCAGCCTCCGCAAGAATCGATTATTTTACCTACGTTTAAATGGAAAACTTGCATGGTTGCCAAATATCACGAGCCGCCACAGCCCCGGACGGCAATCGAACGATATACTGCTCACCTGAAAAAGTCTATCCCGTGAAAAGATCGCAATATCTTCCAGTGTGTGACATATCTTCCAATGGCGTCTCTGGGGGGGGGGGAGTCAGGGTGCACCCGTGACTCCCCCCTCCCTCCGCCCCCAAATGGTGAAGAGAGAGAACGTGTGAAAAAGTGAGGAAAGTGAAAGGGAAGGAAAGAAGAGAAAGAAAAGGAGAGATAGAGAAGGAACGAAAGAAATAGAAGGAGAATGCGGAGCAAAAGAGGAGAAACTTATGGGGGAAAGGGCCAGAGGAAAATATATTGACTGTAATTGAGTAAATATGTATTTGTATAAATGAATATTATAGTGGAGCTTGAAGGTTAACATTCCGTTTTTGTTTTGTTTTTTATTGTTTTTTGTTTTTGTTTTTTTTTTTTTGCGCAATCTTCAGAGTTTAGGATTCTAAATTCTGATGAATATAATTTTTACACTGTTCCAAGTGAAAAGAAGGAGATAGTTTGGTAATTTTCTACAGAGAATTTCAATAAAATTCCATTCAGAATGGCGTGAAATTTTGTTTGTTAAACCTTAATTTGTCAAAATTGAAATTCCTCCTGTGAACTGGAGGAGGAGGTGTCCCCGAGGCAGGTCCTCCATAGGGTATCTCACATCTTACACCCCCCCCCCCCAATACAAAAGTAAGTCTTGTAACGCCACTGCTGTCTTCGCGACATGATAGCGGCTTAAATTATAATGATTACCCCGCTGCCTGCAGAGTGCAGATAGCTGCTGTCTTATTCTAGAGCCGAATTACACATCTTCAACTGCACCCATTGTGCCGTGTGATGTGCGACCTAACACCCCTCTCGTGCACTATCCCCTACTCCTCTTCTGTGACATCACCCCTCTCCCCCCCCATCCTCCTTTCGAGTGGAATGGATGTGAATAACCCTTAACCTGACATTGCCCATGCCTCATTGCCCCTACAACTCTCTCATTTAGTCTCACAATAATATAAGTCATTCGCACGGGGCTTTGAAATTAATCCTCGGTCGCGAATATAGCTTCGAGCTGCATCTGCCTGCATTTACTCCTCGCGTAGTTGCCAAAGAAACAGACAAAGTAATACAACGCTTGATTGCCATTTGTGTCTTGATCCAGATCGGTGTAAATTAAGCCTAGTTCAAGCCTAAATCCGCACGATACTGACATAACGTTTTCAGAAATGTTCCCCATTTCACATCAGCATCTTAATTAAAAACTTAATTAATGCAAGTCAAAAGCAGCGGCGTCGCGTGCAATTTGGCAACACTGCATTCTATCCATTTAAACTCATATGAAATGTCGTATTCAGGGGGTGCACAGTGCACAGTGAAATTTCGATATATTTAATGAGTTTAAATGGAAGAGTTGCATTTGTTGCCAGATGGCACGCGACGCTACTGGTCAAAAGAAAGCTATCATGAGCCAAACCAGATGACGAGTCACAATAGGACCAGAGACAAATAGAAACCCAGCACACCGTATGTATGCTTCCCGTGTTAGAAAAGTGAAGCAAGTTTGGCGGTCACAGTTTTGTTCGGGAGTCACCGGCTGCAAAGATAAACAGTCACCTACTGATGAGTGGTGAGCTCAACAAAAGGCTGTGATTGGTCCGCGTTCCCGGAAACGGAGGTTTTGCTTGGCGAATGCAAACCACGCGCTCATCAGTCAACAGTAGGCGATGACTGTTGGCTGTTGTTTCGATGAGTTCCGACCAAAATTGAGCCAGAAAATTGGAGACCCGTCGCAAACTTTGAGCTGGTCTCTATTTGTCTCTGCACAAGACCTTCAAAGTTCTTTTGTAAACAATGACATATACAGTCGAGGGCAAAAAGATTTCACATGGCTCCTCAGATTATAGCTCAGGTAGGCCACTTGCAATGCCTATTTCTATTGCGGGATAAGTGTTGCAGATAGCCTATCCTTAGGAGTCGTTTGCAACTCTTTTTGTCCTTGACTGCACCAAAGAAACATCTTTTCTTCAGAATTGTACTACCCCTTTCGGAAAAGTTTTGACCGTAACGTGAAATATCACTATACTGCGTATTATCTTACCGATTTTCAACTCTATTCCGTCACTAGAGCTATAGGTGTCGCGTTATATTCGGCAACACCGTATTTTGTCCATTTAAACCATGGTGGTGATAAAAAGTCAAGCTATCGGTGGTGGCCAGTGCACTCTCTACTCTCTAGAATCGATATTTAACATAGGTTTAAATGGACGAAGCGAAATGTTGCCAGATTGCACGCGACGCTACTGTCTGTCACTCGGAACCATATAGACTTACTTACTGAGGCGCACAAAATCCTGATAAAAGCAAAGCTCAAATAGAGATCCAGCACAAAGCTATCGACAAGTGTCCAATTTTCCAGCTCAAATTTGATCTAAACTGATCGAAACAACTGCCAACAGTTACCTACTGTTGAGTGATGATAGACATATAGGATAGGTTTTCCTCGTGGTTTAAATTGGCGTTTTTTTTTTTTTTTTTTTTTTTTTTTTTTTTTTTTTTTTTTTTTTTTTTTAATAGAATAACGGTTTCTGACGAATTTTATCAAAATCGTATGCCTTAAAATTGAAATGTTGACTTCAAAGTGAAATTTAAGGTAAAAAGGTTCTCGATTGGAGCAATGTTCACCACCGAACAGTAGGCGACTGTTGGCTGTTGTTTGGTTGAACCCCCGAACCAAAATGACCCCATTTTCCTCGCCCCCCCCCATTCATAACGCACGGGAAGCACAGCATGCATTACGTCTCTATATTTGTCTCTACTGTGCTACGAAAACTTTTACACGGCCTCGTGTCGGAAACATTGATTGAATTACGTTCAAACTAACAAGTTGGATAGTCAAAACCCTGAAAGGAATGAGCGGTGCTGAAACGAACAAACGAACGCCAGTCTTAATGCTTTCATAGGGAAAATTGAATCTTTCTTACCTCCTGGGGTCGTTTTGAACCCATGCGAGCAATGCCTGGTCAGTAACCTTTACCCATAGTGTATTTATATATGTATAGGTGCTAACACAAATATATTCAGTACTTTTCACTTTTGTTTTGTAGTTTAAGTATTTTTGCGGACGATTTACTGTGAGTCCAAGGACCAACATTTTTGGACCCTGCGATACTTAGTGACTCGCGTTTTTGTTTAAATATTCGATTGTGTCGGGCCAAAAGTAAGTTTCCCTATATTGTATCTTCGTACCAAAAAATGATAAAACAATTCGGTAAGACGCATTTGACAGAATATTTTTGAACAATTCTATCGACAGTTTTAAAATTGAAATCTGACAAAAATTGACGAAATGGCGAAGATTTTTTTATTAAGAAATTTAGAATTGAGAACAAATGTGTGTCGAATATCGAATGCTTTATCTATTTTTGTTGCTGAGGTAGAGGTAGTTTCAGAAGTGTAGGCGGACCTAGACCGATAATCTTTGGAATTTGTCAACATTATTTCTGATATTACTCGATGAAAATGAATAAAAATGAAATTGAAAGTTCACTTTTCAATGAGGGAAACTTTAAACACAAAAGAATAAAGTCAGGAGCGAATTCGGTATTGATTTGAAGGAATGAAAGTTGAAAATTCGACAAAGATTATGGTTTTGGTCCGCCTACACTTCTGAAACTACCTCTATAAGATATGGAAACTTACTTTTGGCCTGACCCATCACACCTCGTAGCTAAAGCTGACTCCAAATTAGCTCTGCTAAGGCCAGTGGCGTAAACATGTGATTTTTACTGCGAAGGGGTTGGGCAAAACTACCTCTGAGCAGATACATCACGAGGGCTCTGGGGGTTGTGCCTCAGAAAAAAATTGAAACTCGAGTTCTCTTAAGACGCTTCGAAGCAATTAAATTTTACACAAATTGCACAAAATTACCGAAAAAAATTTAATGGACTTACCGCATATGTTCTTCATTCTATTGCTAAAAGAGGAACTTCCCGTTTCATACTAACTCTTCAGGCGCAATTAAATGGTAAATTAGAGCTATTCCTGGCCACTGGCCAGCCATTTGTTTCCTTTTTTGTTTCTGTAAATATTCCTTTCCTTCTTTAGTTTTTCTGTTTTTACTTCTTTCCCTCTTCTTTTCATTTCTTTTCTTTTTTCATACCTCTTTTTCACTAAAATGTTGGGAAGAGGGAGGGGCATAGCGATACTATTACCCCCCATCTCAAATATTAGAGGGGCAAAAAGTTCATCCCCCCCTCACAGAATTTTTTTTTTTTTTAATTTTAAATTAAATTATGTGACAAAAAGACGTACTTTTAAACTAAAATTGTTTTTAAAGTAAAAATGATTGTTTTTAAATTAAAAACAGCTGTATTTAAATTGGAAATAACTGTGTTTAAATTGAAAATAATTGTTTTTAAATTGAAAATTCGGTATTTTGATCTAATGAAAACTTTTTTTAATCTAACAAAACTTAGTTTTAATTTTAAAATACGTCTTTTTGTCATATAATTCAAATATACATTTCTTTTTAAATCTATTTTTTTTTTCTCTGTGCAAGATTACGTTAGCTGATTGCAGCAGTTTTCAAAACCAGTCAAAACCGATTTCAAAACCGGTGACCTCAAAATGAACGAAGGAAAAATTATACGTAGCCACATGAACATTGAACTGAATCAAGAGAAGAGAAAGGAATGTAGCGCACCAGATTCTATCACGTCCTATTTTAGACTCGGAATCATTCAGGGTTCTCATTTCGCTCTGGCTCGACCATGTATGCCTTGATGCTGATTGCTGCTTTCGACTTTTATATTTTCGCGTAGCGGCGGAAGAAATGTTGGCGAATACTGACGGCGCACTTTGGTCTGAAATCATTAAAAAGTGGCCAAAAATCAGAAAGTATAAATTTTTCATTAATTTATCATTTATAAACTACCAAGACCAAGTTTAATAACTGAGAACGCTTTTAATGAATAATTTTAAACCTATAAATGCCACTGGAAAGTTTTGAATTAAAGGTTAAACAATGTCAAAAACGATGATTTTTGATGATTTTTTTAACTAACACGTAAGAAATGAACTTACTACGAAAGCAATTTAGTTTTGTAAAATCATTAAAATGAAACCAATGAATGCTAATTTTACTGGTTATTTTTGGTTAAACCCACAAAACTTATGGCTAATTTTACAGTTTAAATTGTAAATTTTGCTTTAGTTACATTAACTTTTCGATTTGGATTGTCAATTTTTCAAGTTGAATTGCATATTTTACAATCCAAAACATTGTGGCTTTTGCAATTTGCATGACTGTCATATGGCGTGACAGCTATATTAATGTCAAAAGTCTCAATGTTTTGGATTGTGAAATACAATAAAATTGGTAAAATTCACAATCCAAATTGTAAAATTCACTATCCAATTTGTAAAAATAATGAAACTCATGCAAAATTGACAATCCAAAACGTAAAATTAGCTGCTTGTATTGCAAATTTTACCAAAAATGACTGGTGAAATTAGCATTTGCTTCATTTGACTGATTTTACGAGTCAATTTTTTTCAGTGGATTTTTTTGGCCAATTTTTTTTTCGATCTAAGACCGTAGAGCGGCGTTTGAAAACGAGAGGAAGCTTCAAATTGGGTGTAGGGAAGGCCGAGATGACAATGAAATTGAAGCGAATTCGGAATTTCAGCAAATGTTGGGGGCTGGAGCTGTCTAAAGCTCTTCGTCCTCGTATAAATTGAATTACGCGAAGATAAAAACTGCGGCTGAATGTTTGATAGTAAAACACGGCTCCTTATTTTTATCCTTATCAGTTGAATCGCGCTGACACAACACGAGTGTTGAGTTTCAAACTCCCTCCCACCTAACCCTTAAAACCACCACGCCACCTCTCTGATGACGAACACAGTGAGATAAGTGGAAGCAATCAATCCAACCAATTTTCGATTCTTTCTTCTCGTACTTTCTTTATTTGCGGCCGCTTTTTTGTGACAGAGTAACCTGGTTCAATAAACCTTTACGTATCCTTGGGCTCGGGAAAATTTATGGTGAACGCCTGCTGTAGAATCAACCTGGAAAAAAGAAAAAAAAAAGAAAAATAAAAATGGTTCATATCACTACACCTGAAGGAGCTCAAGTATATAGGCTAGTGGGGTTACTTTATTTCTCTCTGAAACACTGGCGCAACGAGGACCTCTTCCATCTCTCTCATTTCCCATTTGAATGTATAAGTAGGAAAAGGACAGAAAGAGGGGGTTTTATCCCCTTTGCATCCTTGTCTAACATACGTTTTTTAATGGAGAAAAGAGAGAGATGAAGAAACTCTCGGTGCGCTACTGCTCTGAAAGAAAATGAAAATAAACTCTGATAAATTTCTGCGTTTGAATTCTTCGTCAAAAACTTGGAAAAATAATAAACTGTTGCCGCAGTAGGTAAGTCAATAAATATTCAATGACGAAAACATCGAATGATAAGTACCATACATAATATTGTATACATTTAATAAACCATGGTTGAAGCCATCCGTTAAAAACTGGGGGAGCATTTTCAACTCCCCTTCCATAGTGTATGGGGCATTGGTTATGAACCTGTATGGACCATTTTTGCCAGAGTTCCCCATCTTTTCCCATTTTTTGCCGTAGGAGGAGAGGGGGAGACCCCTTCTCCCCCCCTCTCTGTATCCACCTGTGTAAGAAACTCAGGCAGGAAATGTGTCCAATCAATAATCACTGATGAAAATTAATTATTATATAGTTTCGCATTCACGCATGCACAAAACCAAAAGGCTTTAAATCATTTGAAGTTAAAGTGGTTTAGTGACCTCTACACTAAAACAGTCTATAGGAAGCAATGACCCAGGCAATAAGTTTAACAGTCTATTTGCCAGTCTCCAATTATTTCTGCTCGTTACTTCCGAAGAACACCATTAAAAAAGACGTTAAAATGGGGGGGGGACAATTACAACTTTCCCTCTTACGTTTCACGCGTAAATTTAAGAATTTCTTAAGTAAACGTGGCATTATATAAAAATGTAAATGACTCAAAGAAGAAAAAAATTGGGAGCCGGAACAAGAGAAGGATAAATAGTTAAATATCAAATTTCATCAACTTAATGTAGTTATCATTATTTTTGTTCTGGATCTTGCTGACTTTTGCTATGAGATATCGAATAGTAAATTATTGAGTGGAATCCAGCGAAAATTGCGATTTACACATTAAAAAATTTCGAAATATACTCACAGATTCACAAAATTACTTTTAAGTTTAAGGCACGATGGCGGAGCTACGCAGTTACCTTGAGAGATTCTCAACAAAGAGGCTTTCTGCTGTGTTTTTTTTTTTTTTTCTACAGAGAGTAACAAATTAGACAGGAATAAAGTAGCTCCGTAGCTCCGCCATTTAAGAGCAAAAATGGTGGAGCTATAAACGTAGCATAAGAGAGAGATTCCTATCCAATTTGGTTATCACTCTGCAGAGGCAGTCCCGGGGAGGATTTACATCACTTGAGGCCCTACGCAACCTTGAATTTGAGGCCCCCCAATGATAGGTTGGGGTGTCTGGGACATTTTTCCCCAAGAAAGCGGGAGAATTGGGGGCGGGGGAAAGACAGGTCTGCTATTTAGTCAGATTTCCCATTTAAAATTACATCGGCGGTGCCCCGGAAGAGCAAAGGGGACGTTTTGAGAGCCCTGCGCCTTTTCTGCGAGTAAAAGGCCACCAAAAAGACAGGTCTACTCGTAAGTCTGTTTTCCCATTTAAAATAACATTGACGCCTGACGGTACCCCGGACGATCAGAGGGGGTACGATTTTTCTGGTTTAAAGTCTTCCAATCCAGGCGTACTTCCTTTTTCTGCGAAATATATTAATTTATTTCTGCGAAATATATTAACAACGTCAATTCATCTGTTCCAATTCAATGATATAGTTACATTTTGGAAGAATACGATTTCGACTAAAAATCCAAAGTTTTAAAGAGGCTTGCCAAACGTCGTATTCATAGGCGGATGTAGGAATTTATTTTTCCTTCCCTCCAGCTATCTGTTTGAACACGTGCATTAGAAAAAGACAGTAGAGGGGCAAACACGTGGTTTTAACCATTATCTCTGTCCTTTTCTAACGTACAGATCCAAAGGAGACGAGAGAGGGAGAGAGAGAGAGAGAGAGAGAGAGAGAGAGAGAGAGAGAGAGAGAGAGAGAGAGAGAGAGAGAGAGAGAGAGAGATGGGGGGAGGGAGAGAGAGAGAGAGATGGGGGGAGGGAGAGAGAGTTAGAGTGAGAGAGGGAGAGAGAGGGAGAGAGGGGGAGAGAGAGAGGGAGAGAGAGAGAGACGAAGACAAATTCTTGTATCTGCCCGTGGTCGTGTTATCAAGGAGGATTTAGTGGTTAAGGAATCCACTTTATTTGCTGTAATCAAACTTCGGTCATCACTCGAAACCATAACAAATCCCTGTTCCATACTCCCTCCACCTACTCAAGTCCCTTTCTCAGCCCATCAAATGACTCCTGTCTATTTAATTCTGTTCGGACTTTTTCTAACGCTTTCTTTCCTCTTTTGAACTTTTTCAATTTAAGTTTTCATTTGCCTCTGCCATTATTTCTTTGAGTTATATCCTAGCAAATGAGACCGTTGTAAAAATCCCTTCAGAGCTTCATAGAGGTTTTGGTAACGTTTTCCACCGATTGAGCCCTCGATCTCGAAAAAATTTAGTTGTTTGCTGAAATTGATGAACTTACGCCAAAAATACGAATTTGAAGAACGCCATCAGCCTGGAAACGTACCTTAGTAAGACATTCTGAAAGTTTTAATCTAAAATACTCAAAAATAAATCCGTAAATTGTGTAATACAAAAATTCCCATAAGCCTAATGAGTGCGAGTGAGAAAGATAGACATATATCTCTTGCGTTTACTCGCACTTATTAAGCTTGGGGCGAAATGAATTTCACAATTTTCGGCGTTAAATCTCAACCTGCAATGGGGCAGGGGGCTCTTGCGAAGTTTTGCTACACGGGATTGAAGAGTTGGTTCTTGCATAAAAACCTGTGAAAATGACGATGAGTACTCTAAAAAATCACGAAATTCACCCTCAGAATCGAGCTTAATGGCGGTTCGACGCAGGCATCATGGGAGATTGCTATCTAACTTAAGACATACCTCTGTGTTTCCAAAAAGAAAGTGGCATATTAGATAGGAATCTCCCATGATACCTGCGTCGAACCGCTATTATGATCTTGCCATTTAAGTAGTATGTGGATGGTTTATTACTGAGTTTTAAACTTTCTCAGTGTGATTTTCGTGATATTTGCTGGTCTTTACATCAGAATGGACTATTCATTTGATCACAGCAAAAGTTTGCTGGAGCCCCGTTTTGTTCATTTAGGGCTCAAAAAATCCAAAATAAAAATTTCAAGCGTTCTTGGCGTTCTTGAAGTGTGCGTCTATTCTTTGGTTTTAATTTAATATTTCAAAAACACGACTTTTCCCAGAAGCGACTAGTGGCGTATTCCACCGGATTGAAAACTTGGAAATGTTTCGACTGGAATCACCTTAACTCTTTAAATCCGGCACTATTACAAACCCTTCTCACAAATTCTTTATCAATCCTAGTAAATAGAATGAACTTTTTTCGTTTAGTTCGATGTGCATAATGATTTTTTTTTAAAAATACATTAAAACCATGTTAATTTTGTGGTACAAATTTATACCGTCAGGATACAAATGGTTAACCCCTTATGGGCCAAGCCCGAGTATACTCGTTTTTCTCCTCCAGTGTATTTCAGATAAACGCGGCTATCGATGAAAGCACTTATAGGATAAGGTCTCTTCGGGTGCCTTCAATTCATCGTATAGACAATTTCAACTCCCCCGAGTACGAACAGTTAACTACCTTCTCTGCATGAACAGTCTTTCCATCGGACGACAAGGTGACACTGGTTTTATTCAGCGGTTATCTCCGAATTTGCACAAACTGGTGCTCTTTCGGGACAACCGCCCGTCGAACCGCGATGCTGATTCAGAGAGCCGCGAAAATCATTTCGATTTGAAATGCACGCGGCCGCCGTTTTGGATAACCGCTGAATAATTTAATTCGGAAATAGTTTGATAAAAGGGCCGTTCAATTTTGTGGTTATGGCATTGTAGGAAAATTAAACGCCCCGCTCGGTTTGCTCGCTCCCGGTCTTTTTTATAATCTAACTTGAGGTTGTCTGCACTAGGAAAAGGGGTTTTTTTGGGGGATGAGTGTTTATTCCATTAATGTATGGTGATCTACAATCGGGGTTCGTCGAAATCACCTAAACATAACCTCAAAATTGAACGGACACCTTACAATGAGCTATAACTTTAGTGTGGCAGCGGGCTGGTCCACCTTGTGCCACACAGGGTAGAAGGAATCCCTGGAAAAGCGGAATTTGGAGAATTGGCAGATTTCAAGGTTTGAGGGTTACTTTTGTAGGTCGTTTCTGGCGATGCCCGAGTTTGGTTACGGAACGACCGGAAACGACCTACAAAATTTAAACTCAAAATCGATTTTTACCGGCAATATGGCGGCGCCCTAGGTGACAACAGTGCACCAGCAGAACGTTCCTTGATTTGCCACTCTAAATTTATAACTTGTTGCCCCCTTATCGAACTATACATTGTTTATTTTGACTCGTAATTTTTCGTAAACCCCACCGACCGTTAATTGTTAGCAAAAAACTTGAATTACAACTATTGATATATACGCATCTAGAAATGTACTATCAGTTCCTTCAAAATTGATTTATTTAATTTTAGAAAAAAAGAAGTTAGAAGAAGTCGGTGGCGGGTTTCGAACTAGGGACCTCAGATCTACCGCACAAGTTCTGTACCATTGCGCCATCCGAGCCACTTAGCTGAGCGGGTCAATCTTGACGTAAGTAAGCATACCGTTCTGGCGCTGAGCAACGATAGCTACCTATTGGTGAAAAGTCGGATATAATCGCCGATTATAACCCGGCCTCACCTTGTCGCCCGATCGCAAAACCCCTGTATAAACGGAAAAGAGGCTTTCTTTTGAACTAAATCTGGCCTTTGAAGGGTTAAAACAAAATGTCTTGAAGTGTGAATGAATATAAGTGTATTGTGCAGCAATTATATATATGCCTTTCATCTTCATCGAACCAGCAATTTAGCTAACTTGGTATACATATATATAGAAAGAGAAATTGACGAGGCGGAGAGGTGGGAGGAAAAGCGTGCGTATACATCCCTCATTATTCTTTCAAGCTCACTAGCAGATCCAGGAACTCTTCGTTCTCTCTCTGTACTCATTTGATTGCGTGTGTTAGTAAAGGACAGACTTGGGGCAGTCACGTGACTTTCGCCCCCTCTTCTATTCTTCTCTAACCCACGTGTTCAAATGGACATAGAGAGAGAAGGATAATCCACTGGATCCGCCATTGTTCAAGCTCATATCTAACTTACATCATAAAGATATTCTTTCCTCCAATTCTACCTGACTAAACCCGACAAGCGCGACGCCCTTCTCTTTGCATTCATTTTGTTTTCACTTCGAAAGCTTTGGTCTCATTTATACTTCGCATGTGATACGGCCGTGACGTGGCGCCCGCGCCGCGCAGGGGCCGGGGGTGGAAGCTGTGCTTTTGTGAGTTGTAATTAAATAATGAAGTCGAGTTTTCATGCGCGCGAAAGACATCGAAACATAGTTCACTCAAAGTCCCGAACCTATCCATTGTTTCCAGATTGTGAGGCTTTATTCTCCCGCGTGAATAAGCTAACCCTTTCAAACCTATGGTGTGTGCTTTTCAATTTATACCTGAATGACGTAGACTTTCATGGAGAAAATAAATGTACGATATGCATATCGTCTTATCCGGCCCGGATTTACCCCTCTCGGCGCCCCTTACCGCCCCCTAACAATTATTTAACGTTCTATCCCGACCCTCATAGGTGGTCGCGCTACATAAGAGAAACAAAAATGAAACGGAAACTGCAAATTGTGAATTAAGGACATGCATGGTTATGCATTTACTTACGTTGACAGAATTTTCTTTCTTGATTTCTTCGTCCAAAAAATAATCACGTCATCGTTGAGAACATTTCTTGTTACGCTCAATGGGGCTGTTGCACACTTTTGAAACAAACAATTAAATAGTCGATTTTGGTGTAAAAACCTCCAAAAATAACTATGTCAGCACTAAAAACTTCCAAAATCCACTCCTAAACTCGATAAACGCTCTTATTCGCGCGGGCGTAATGGTGGCTGCAGAGGGTAGTAACAATGGGAGATTCTCATCTAACGATACTGTAACACCATCAAGAAGTGACCAATAAGAGACGAATTTCATTTGACACCGGTGTCACTAGGTGTTGCGGTACCATTCATCGGATGTGGATCATCACTCTGATAACTAATTACTCTGTGAATCATCCTTGTCAGCATAGAAAGAGTGACAAAAGTAAGATAGGAATCTCCCATTTGTTATTGCCCTCGGCCACCATTACGCCCTCGCAACTTAAAAGGTTGTTTGAGAGTAAGAGTGGATTTCGGAAGTTTTTATAGTGCTGTCATTGTTATTTCTCGAGGTTTTTACACCAGAATCGACTGTTACATCGCTTTTACCAAGAGTGTGCAACAGCCCCATTTGTACGTGTAATTCTTTCTTCCACTTTTTTTTCTCCTTTTTCTGAGACGAATAGATTTATCGCAGTCTGTGATGTTACTGGCACGAAATCAATACTGAATCAATTTGCGAAAAACCCGTAAGATCGGGCAACACAGGGAACTTGCGATCACAATATGCAAGGAAGCGAGGCGTGCGCCTTTTTGCCTTCGCCTCTCACTCCAGTGATGCGAAATCGAATTAATCGCAGAATAAATAATGTAAATCATTTTTGCGTCTTCCTTATTTCCTCCATTATTTTCTCCTTTAGTGATCAATTAGGGAACTGCTCCTTTTCCATAACTTATGTTCTAGCAAAGTATGACAACGATACCGCCAATTTTCAGGATCCCGGGTCACTTACCCTAAGGTATTTGACCTAAACACAGATTACCTACAGGTTTTTTGTCTAAAAACAATTGCCTTATACACAATTTGATCTAAAGCAGAGTTGGGCTAGAAGGAGTGTAAACGATTACACGATTACTGGGTAATCGGCAATCGTCAAATCTTTGGATGGCAATTAAATGTATTTTTCACAGATAAATAGTTAACTTTAGGGTATTTTCGATGAGATCTAATTCTTCTGCAATTAATATGATAAGTGGCTTGTAAAAAATCAGCCCTGATTACCATAAAATCACCCTCCGAAAAAACGACGATTACGATTACTCGGTAATCGTGTAATCGATTACCACCCCCATTTGCTCAACTCTGATCTAAAGTATATTTTATCTAACTGTTTCTTTGCCTGAAAGGACGTGGCACAATCCTTATGGGAAATGGCCTACGGTCAAACTTAATAAATGTGGCATCATTTTTTTCGTCTCGTCGTCCTGATCAAAAAGTCTCACGGGCCCAAAAAATTATCATCACCCGTTTTCGAGATAATCGAGCTTAAAGTTTGAGCAAATCTCGGCACTCAAGGACGAATTCGCTCGGCAATTGAGCGTGCGTCCTACCCGAGAAGCGGCTTGCCGCAAACTGGCAAGTGGCAATAGCCAGGGTTGCCGCGCGAAAAAATGAAAAGTCACGATTTAACTTCACGAAAGTCACGATTTTTTCAAAAGTCGCGCAAAAGTCACGCCGTCGCTTTTAAACTGCTTTTCACCTTAAAATTTTGTAAACTAAGCGTTTTTTCATGTTTTTCCTTTCTTAAGAGAACAGTCAAATTATCATTTCTTCAAAATTAATCATGTTTCGTTGATTTGGAATTTTTTCCCCCCCAAACTGTGTAACCCCTGCCTTGGGAGGCGCACAAATTCAAACTGACCTAGATACATTTCGATTTCAAGAGTATTTCACGGTCCAGTTACATCCTAAAAAACGGCTTCCGAAGTGATTCTAATTCATATTTTATTTTCAAATTATTGCTTAAATATAGGTAGTCTAAATTTCGCCACTGTTCCAATTAGATTAAAAAATAATTTATGAAATTTCTTTGAATTTCTTTAAACAATTTCTATTATTTCTTTGACAAAAAAAAAAAAAAAAAAAAAAAAAAAAAAAAAAAAAAAAAAAAAAAAAAAAAAAAAAAAAAAACAAGCAGGGAAAATTCCAACACGCAGGTGTTGGAAAAGCGTGCCACTAAAGTCTGAACAGCTTTAATGCTTTTGCTAGCAATGATAATAATTAGACAGCATTCAACATGGAGCTGATCTCGAGAAAATTGAGTCCAAAGTTGAAGAGCTAGCATTTAAACAAAAAACTTGGAATTACTTACGTTTTGATTTCATTCAACTACCGTGTTGTGTTTTTGCATTTCAACACCGGAAAAGTGGAATTTACTATGTAGGAAAGGTACTTAATTTTTAGCGTTTAAAGTGACTTGGTTCCTTTCTTCTTTTTTTTGGCATAATCACGAAAAACGAATCTCTAAGAGAAACCAAACGGCAGAGTTGGTTTACACTGTTGATTATTTTAAAATCCGTTAATCCGGACTTAATTCCGTTCCCAATTCTATAAAAGGAACCGAGTCGGAGTTGGTTCCTTACGTGACTTGGATTAAGGTTTAACCTAATCAGCCAAAGGAACCAAGTTCTCATTTTATTTCATCATATGGACAATGACATCAATGAGGCTCACCAGCTCACTTTTACCTGGAATTTTGACGGGAAATAGTTGTTATTACAGAAGAAGCACTTGTTGCTTCGAGATTCAGTATTTCTAGCTCTATCAATCAATAACTCAATTTTATCAAAAATGTCACTCGGTTCTTTTGTGACAAGTGCTGTCCAATTGAGCTTGTTTGGTGAGAAATTATGAAAAAAATAAATTTAGATCAGATGTATCTATAAGGAAATGAGTCAAAGGCGTTGTTTTTGTGTGTTTGTTTTTTGTTTTTTGTTTTCAAAACTTTGGAGGGCTCTAGCTCAGAAGAGAAACATTTGCAGCACATACTCATGTAGGAAAATAAAGTCTTATATATATGTATGTTGACCCCAAAAATACACTCCATAAGTTTGGCACTTAAGTTTTGAAACACCCTGTTCTTGATATTTTGCTCCCCCCCCCCGCCCCCTTCACAAAAGACAACATCTTGACCATGCACATTTTTAAAATCACAGTTTGACTGTAGAGATATTTTCTCCCCCCCCCCCCTTAACGAAAAAGGGGAGAATGGGTCACCTATCTCTGATGTTCGTCGTGCGCGTGCACAGATTGTTCGGCTTTACGACTGCAATTTTGGCTTTCTTTATAATGCGTTTTTTGGGTTTATTAGTGGATTTTATGACTATTTGATGCCGCCAATGTAATTTTCAGACAATTTTACATCAGAATCAAAACTCTATAGCACTGTAGCAAAAGTTTGCAACAAACCCATTGAAAGCTGAAAAGAGAAAATTATTTGATAAGGCTCGATCTTTTTTACTCACATAAACTATAGACAATAGATATTTCTAAATCCCTCCACCTTTTAAACGGCTTGTTCAGGGATCAAACATGAGGTTGCGTTTTTTTGAAGTCAAAAAGCGTCATATTCGGAAAAGCCGTGATTCTAAATAATAAACAGTTTTTTTTTATCTTTTTTTCCGTTTTAGGTGCTGTCAGCACTTATTGCGATTGTCACGATGTAGATACGTAATATGCATAAATGGAACACTTGCGAATTCATGAAACAATAATCCTTTAATATACAGAACTAACCATTTCAAGTGCCCTTTACACATCAAGCATTCTAGGGGTATAGATTAGTAGGTGTGGAGGTTTAAGAGGTTTGTGGATTTTAATTCCCCCTCTCCCCATTTATTTTCTTGAAAAGTATCGAAAGTTAACAGTTAAAACTATGCCATTATTCACTATAACGCATTGTCATATTATTTCTTTTTTTTTCTGTTGCCGTCGGTCGATATCATTTTTCGTGTTGGAAAAGCAAAGTTCCATATGGACCTATAGTTTCCAAAATTTGAAGAAGCTTCCAGTGAAAAATTTTGTACACGCAACGAACTTTTTAGGATAGGTAAATAAGTTATTCCAGAGTCAATTCCATAGCCGCAGCGAGGAAGCTGTCCAGGGGTGGAAGACACGTGACAGCCCCTCTCACTTTTTAGAGCAATTAATGCGAATTTTACCCCTCTGGCTCCCTGTGTTCTGGATTTTAAACACCTATTTTTCAACAAAACGCCAAAAATGTCCTCAAAAATCCCTTGATTCCATCGACGCTCATTGAGGGGCTTTCAATTTGCCGATCCCCCAGAATTTCAAATGTTTCGATGCAAAGACCTGTTTAGTGTGACGTCATGAAAAAAATTGGTTCCAAACAAAGGCTCCGTTTCACTCGCTCTCGTGGATTTTCCCATACGAAACACAGTGCAAATTTTCAAATACAAGTGCTAGTAAACAACACGTTCTTTACACGTTGTGTTTATCACACCATTGGGTTCCACGTCCCTTATAAAAATTTCCGATTGTTTCAAAAAATTTTCCGATTGGATATATATTCCCGCGCTTTATTTCCCATAGAAATAATCGAAATTCCATAGAGACAATCGGAATTCGTGTAGATTCAAGCGCGCTGACTACAGCAACGATAGGTCACATGATTGAAATAAGGCGAAATCATCTATGGTTCCTATTCTTACAGTTTTAATAGCCACTTTTTTCTCAGTGATAAAATATGAGTCCGCTATCACAAACTTTTTGAAACATCGCGCATCGATGCACAATCACAGTTATATCGAAGAAAGTCCTATGTTTTGTCCTTGTCACACTCACAGTTTCTTAAGAGCACAAAATTCTAGGATATAGGCTCATCAGCACCATCACGGCATGTGTTGTACCTCGAACAATAGCTTCGATACGAAGAGAAGTTAGAATGATTGAGTGTCATGGCGGTGATACTCCCATAAGAGACCGTGAGTAAGACAAGGACAAAACGTAGAACGTCTTTCGGTATAACTGTGATTGTAAATTCGCTTGTGATCTTTTAGGAATTATGTTACAGTGAAAAGATACTTTAAGGCAAGTGGAATCTAATGGTGCAATCAAATTTGAGAAAACTGTTGGTTAACTAGCATGAATTTGCGTTCGAAAATTTGGATCTGGTAAATCCACGAGAGTGAGCGAGATAGCGCATTTGTTTGGAACTAATTCTGATCGTGACGTCATCACTAAACAGGTCTACTTAAGGATATGAATGAGCCTCTCTCTTTTCTATACCCCTCCCGCTCTTCATCAATACCTCGTCGCTTCTTATCGATGTACCCTCGTCAAACAGATTTTGACACTTTTACGATGCCTGTCCTGAACGCTTAATGCACCGTGAAGAAATCTTGAGACCGGTGGAGCCCAAAGGCGAGGGGCAAAGAGGGTTTCTGTGAAGGGTGTTTCCACCCCCCTCCTGCCTTGGAATTTCGACTCATAGGTTGGCACAAATGACTTAGGTTGCTGGACCTGTATGGAATTCTCGTTTGAAGGAATTCGACTTTGACGCTTAATAACTTATTGAAATTAACAGGAATACCAAAACTTTTACAATTTTAAGAAAATAGACGCCGAGGCCTCCTGGATTGCAGCAATAAATTAACGATTAATGAAACCAGTTTTAAGAAAATACGTTTTTAATTTTTCAAACCTTCCCGCCAAAGGTTTTGCCATAAGCAAGGCATTGGACTTATATATTAGATATGAAAATGAAAACAAGAAGCGCACCGTATATATATATACGGCACGCTTAAAATATGAGTTAAGTATTTTGGAGATAATGCACGCAACTATGGTGCAGAAAAATGAATGATTCATGCGGAAGGAGAGTGAGTTACTAATGCTGTGGGCAAGGCTGGAGCGCTATGAGTAAAAAATTTGCAGACAAATACTCTGGAAACCTCTACGAATGAAGCGACTTCCCTCAGCACTCGGCTATTTTTGTTTTGTTTTTTTCACAGCATAATAGTATGTTATAGGTTGTCCTAAGAATGATTAGAGCTAGCAACCACACTTTCAGATAAAAACATTAACTCCAAACAGCTACTGACCAATAGGGTTGCTTGAATGGCGACCTTAGTTGTATGTTTTTAGGAATGTTGTCTAAACTTGTCAGATCCATTTTTATCTGCCACAAGCCATAGCTTCGGTTGGTCTGAATTTGGCTTGGTTTTGCCTTTCTACGGTAAAAGAGAGAAACAACTTTTCAGAAACATTTTTCTTTTTTCTCCGGGAAACTATGAGGTGAATGACATTAATGTATACCAAGGTACTCGAAATAAATGAGAAAAGGTATAACTGATGAAAAAACTATTATAATAAAAAGAAACAAAAACAAAATTAACATAATTGTAATAACAAAAGTTAGGAAAGAATGAGAAGAGTATGAGAGAGCAAGAAAACATAACTGGAATAACAAACGTTGAAAAGAATGGGAGAACTGTTACAATTTAGGTAGAACAGTAAAGTAGACGCCATTAAAAAAATTAAACGATAAAGAAACAAGTAAAATTAAATTAAACATAGTCTGAATCATAAAAATCAGGAAATATTGAACAAAATAGGAAAATATATAGTTGAACTCAATCTTTCAATAAAATAGAGCTTTTTTTGCCTTTTTGGTAATAAAGGCAGTGCTAACAAATAATCTTTAGAATTTTCAAACTTCATATTGCCTAAACCAAGATAAAATTATTTAAAAGTGAATTAAGTAAAGGGGTTTTGCAGCTCAAATTAGAGTTTTCAAAGAAAGAGAGACTCCTTGAGAAAGAAGTTTTGTCTTACCTCAGGACAATTTCAAACAAAACAAAAAATGTAAACAAATGGGAGAACTATGACAATTTAGGTAGAACAGTAAAGTAGATGCCATTCAAAATATCAAACGATAAAGAAACAAGTAAAATTAAATTAAACATAGTCCGAATCATAAAAATCAGGAAATATTGAACAAAATAGGAAAACATATAGTTGAACACAATCGTTTCAATAAAATAGAGCTTGTTTCGGTAATGAAGGCACGGCTAACAAATAATCTTTAAATTTTCTAAACTTCATATTGCCTAAACCAAGATAAAATTATTTAAAAATGAATCTAAGGGGTTTTGTAGCTCAAATTAGAGTCTTCAAAGAAAGACTCCTTGAAAAAGAAGTTTTATCTTACCTCAGGACAATTTCAAACAAAAAGCTCAACAAAGATTATATCAGTCCTAAAAACAAACAAACTAAAAAACTAGAAAATTGAGATCATGAAAAAAACTCTAACAGATAATCAAATAGGCACTAAGAATAAATGTACTTCCATTGACCAGAAAAAAAATAAAAACTAAAAAGAACGAGAACCATAGAAAATTGAGAAAAAAGTCAATGTAAACATTAGGAACATTAAGAGATCAAAACTAGAAAATTCAGATCATGAGACAAAAAGTGAGGAGAGCAAGAATAAAAACTAGGCAACTTTCTTCTATCATCATCATTATAATATGTCTTCGGTTTCTGAGGCATCAGAATTATTGGTGGTCACTTTGGTTGTTACGGACGTTTTCATTTTTAGAGCCATTAAACGAGGACTTGGTTGAAACTTGACTATACCTCCGTTCCTCTTAAGTCCTGCTCGCGTGTGCATGATGGCTGCAACGGTTTTTACGTCCAATTTATTTCTATCTGCCGTTTTGCACCGGTTGAGATCAGAAAAAAGTCTTTCTACAGAGACATTTGAGGCCGGCAAGACAAGCAACAGAGAAAACACTTTCTTTAATACAGGGAATTTTGGTTTTCCATCAAGTTGCTTCATTCGAAATACTTTACGCCAGTAGTCCATAACTTCCAACGTCGGGTCCAATTTGTGATTTGAGAATTGAAGTTGAGAGTATTCCCTCCATTCATCGTCTGCATTTTGTGAATTTGCAACACTATGAAGAACCGGAAATCTTAAAAACACCTTATCAAGGCTTGTGATTTCAAATGATTGTGAGACAGTAGGGCTTAAAACTTTAATAATATCATAGAGATCATCTGTGAAAACAAAATTAAATTTATCCAAAATTTTAGCATACAATCGCTTAGAAAACTTTTGACATGAAAGAAAGAATGCACCAATCTCTCTGAAATCTTTTCTTCCGGAATCTGTCATTTCTGTTATGACCCTTTTTGCCTCAACGCCAACATAAACTTGACGCAGGGGCAAATAAGCAAGTCTATTTTCTAGATCAATGTTTTAAGTAGATTCCATGAATCTACTTATTACGGAGGGTGCGATGTTGGATTTTTCGGGAAATTTTATCAAATGAGCACGTTTCATGGTCCCCTGAGTGAGAAAATACCACTCGTTGAAAATTATATATATATATATATATATATATATATATAAAATATATATATATATATATATATATATATATATATATATATATATATATTATATATATATATATATATATATATATATATATATATATATATATATATATATATATATATATATTTATATATATTATATAATTATATTAATTTATATTTATATATTAATATATATCTTTATATGTATGTTTCAGCCAGTTTTACCGTTTTTATGTCCCACGATCCTGTTCGTAATTTTTGGTTTTTGTTCTTGAAATTTTCTCAACTATTTGTTGGGTTTATTTCTTGGATGAGTTCGAAGATGGTGTAAATCCGATTGTTAGTTTTCGCGCTATGGGCCGTGTTTGAGTCGTAAAATGTGTTTTTGAGGTTGGTTTTAGGAGTGTTTGTATTGAGCGTTTTTTTTGGGAAAATTTATGTTGGGCGTTTTGTTACGCAACTTTTTTACTCGAGTCATTTTTTGTGTTTTGCGTTTTAAGCGAGTTAAAGTGATGTGTTTTCGGGTTTTTGGCAGTGTTTTTATATGAAGAAATGGTTGTTTTTATTTATAAATTTTAGTATATGTGGTGGTGGATGGTTTTAGTTCATATGCTTTTTCTTGAATTTTCCTTGTGTTTTACGTGTTTTTACGAGCTATTTAGTTTCTTTGGGATTTTACAAGTGAAAGACAAGGATGGTTTATTGGTATAAATTTCTCTTTCTTTTTTTTTTACACGTGCACTGTTGCTTAGGTACGTTATTTATTTATTTTCTTGTTTGATCAGCTGCTCTTATTCAGATTTATTCCTCATTAGCGTTACAAAGATTACACATTTTCTATCTTGGTACTATAATCTTTTTCTCATGGGTATTTTATTAAATGTTGAACAGCTGATAAAAAAAAAAAAAAAATGAATAATTCAAAGAAAATCATAACATAACCTATTTATTGAAATTTGTGAAAAACTTATATAACCTAGCTTTTATTTCTCACTTGCATTGTAAAGATTACACATTTCTCTATTGGTAATATAATCTTTTTCACAATAGTATTTGGATTTTGAGCAGCTGATGAAATAAAAAAAAAAAATTTAACGAAAATTATAACCTATATTTAAATTTTTGAAAAAATGATGTAACCAAGCATGGAATCTACTTCGTCTTACCGGCCTGCCGGGAGGCATTTTTTGGGTTGAAATCTTTGAGAACATTGGGTGATAAAAAATTCATAGCGATTGTCCGGAGCAGCTGCGTGATGTCAGATTTAAGATTATGAAGCAGGGCAGCGTCTGACTAATACTTAAGATTAAAAGTTTGGACAAAGTTGAGGACATATGACAGGAAATGTAAATAACCCTTATTTACAGGATTATTGAAGAAATTCATGAGAGATTGGGCTGTTTCATCCTTTGCATTGTTGAGACCAGCGTCAATGAAAAACAGTTTGAGTGCACTATATTGTTCAAGAATTCTATCAATACATGCTTTCAGAGAAAGCCATCGCGTGCAAGAAGGAGCTAAAATTTTATGTTTTTCAACTCTTACAAAAATCTGGAATTCTTCTAAAGTAGTCTGTCTTAGATGACTCCGGCTGAAGTAGTTCGCAACATCCCGAAGACTCTTCTCAACTATTGGCGGTGCTTCTGCATAAGCTGACTGTCCGCAAAGGTGAATGAGGTGGCAAGAGCAGCGCTGAGCAACGATATTGGGAAATTTTGTTTTCAGGTGCGTCGCAACGGAATGGTAATCTCCAAACATGGAGTTAGTTGTGTCCGCACTGAAGCCAACAAGATTCTCCTTCGGTATCTTGTCTGATGAAATGGTGTTCTCAAGTGCCTGAAATAAATTGTCGGCTGTTGCTGATGGCATTTCCAACGCATTCAAAAATTCGGTTCTCCTGACAAAAGAGGCTGGCTCGATATAGGTGACAGTGATTGCACAATCTTTAACACTACTGACATCAGTTGTCTCATCGATTACCAACGACAGAAATGATCCAGGTTTTCTTAAGACTTCAACCTGTTCTTTGTGGAATGTTGGTGCGAGATATTGCGTCAAAATTTTAGTTGCTTTTGTTCTGTGCAGCGATAAACCTGCTGCAATTTTAGAATCAGGAAAAATCATTTTGCACAGATCAGAAAGAGTGTCAATGAGAGTAAATGGAAGATTTAAGCTTGCGAGAAAGCCTGTCAATTTTAATTCCGCGACATGAATAAGGTACTTGAAATCTTTTTGCACAGTTTCTCTGATGTCTCCCGATTGGCCTATTGCTTGAGATTTTTTTAGGTGCCGGTCAGAGATTGGATGTTTGTCAATACTCCCTTTATGTGCTAAAATAATTTTATGACAAAAGGTGCAAAAAGCCTGATCATCACCTAAATCAGTTTTGGCTTTATGTTTTTGAATCCAGCCTTTTAGAGATGGATCAAGAAGCCATTCATTTTGAAAGCGAACTGCTTTATGTTTTGACTTTTTTCCTGTTTGGTCGGTAACTTTGGCAAGACCTTCGTTGGTTTTACCTTTTTTTACTGCTGGGCTGTCTTCTTTTGTTCCTGATGCTGCTGGCCTTTTCCGATTTTCAGCAGGTTGTTTCGGCTTATTTGGATGTTCGACCTGTCCTTTGAACACGAATGCATCCATCATCTTCTGACTAGTTTTTTTCTTTCTCTGACTATTGATGCTAAGGTGACTACTGGTACTCGGCTGACTACTGGTACTCGGCTGACTACTGGTACCCGGCTGACTACTGGTACTCCGCTGACAACTGGTACTCGGCTGACAACTGGTATTTGGCTGATTGCTGGTGCTAGGCTGCTCCTTGTCTGCTTTTGCCTTGTCCTTGCCTTGCCTTTTGACTAGATCATCACAGTTATCACAAGAATCCGAATTACACTCATCACTTTCTGTGAACATTCAACGACAGAAAAATTAGTTATTGTTGAATTACTCAGTTTTTCTCAAGTGACTTTTAACATTCGTCTATTTTTGTTCTAAAATCTAGACGTTTGACTTATTTTGAAATTTTTCACAGCATCAAATTTTATCAAAAGTTTTCTCACTAAATATTGGTATTTTTTAAAGAGTGAGAAGTGACACATAAAATAAGTAACGATATTGTTTGGCAAGAGAGTATTGCAAGTGACCTCTGGATTGTCACATTTCTCCAACTTTTTAAATCTCTCAAAAGTGTTAAATTACGTTTTTATGACCGTAGATTTTTTCAGGGACTAATGCAGACAATAGCGGAGATTGATTATGTCAATTTAAAAGGAACATACTTAAATAGAAAAAAGGAAACAAAAAAAGGGGGCTGTAATTAGAATGCAAAAAGCGAAACCAAGGAATAATGATGTTAAAGATATTCGTGAATGTTTTTCATTACCTGGTACATATTCTGAGTCAGGATCATCTGGATCTTTTTCATCGCCCGAAAAACTTTTTTCAGCATAACTTGGTTTGGAAGTTGGTCTCAGTCTTTCCTTCACCTATGAATTGTGACAAAAAAAAAGAAGTAAGTACAATATGCTAAAATTGTGAAAAACTTTAAAACTAGAATAGCAAGTGGGTAGCTGTAGAAATGTCTCACAAAATTGCCATTGCCAATGGCTGCCGCTCCTTTTGCTCACACTCCGTCCGGAGGTGATGCCCCTTTTTCTCCCACTCCAAACGCTTCAACACGCTCTCCGGACAGAGTGTGAGCAAAAGGGGCGGCAGCCATCGCCAGTTTGCGGTAAGCCGCTTCCAGGGTAAGACGCACGCTCAATTACCGAGCGAATTCGTCCCTGAGTGCCGAGATTTGTTCAAACTTTAAGCTCGATTATCTCGAAAACGGGCGATGATAATTTTTTGGGCCCATGAGACTTTTTGATCAGGACGACGAGACGAAAAAAATGATGCCACATTTATTAAATTTGACCGTAGGCCATTTCCCATAAGGATTGTGCCACGTCCTTTCAGCTGGAATGTACGCCTCTTTCTCATGAAAGTATTGCAATGGAGAGGAAAGAGTGTGAACTGTAGATAATTTTCATACCTAACCTATTATGAAATGAAAATTTTTCTGGCGAAATCTCGTTCCTGTCAAAATTATTCATTGCTCTATAATTATCAAAATTACTGTGTGCCCTGGTTTTGTTCCTTTTGGTTTTTTGTTCACTTTTTTACATCGGCGGAATTCGTCAAATCTACAAAAGGTAAAAAAATCATGTCTAGAATTGTGACGAGGACAGACTTCAATTATTCTTTAGGGGCAGTAGGATACAGTTAAACCCTCTACTGCGGAAAGGTATAATTGCGGCTCTCCTTCCCTGCTGAAAATGGTTTTTCGGTGCAATACTCCGGAGAATTCAAGAACCCTACAAATCAGAAGCAAAGGATTCGCATTTTTCTCATTACTCGCCGAGTCCCATTTGTCCACACATTTTTTGTGCCCAGAGGGCTATTACAACACTCGAGCACTGCGTTTCCCTTGTATAACTCAATTTCATTTCATCGACTTAATCAGCATCGCAAATAATAACGGTTGCTGCTCGAAAGCTTATACAGCTATATACGTGCAAAAAGTAGAGAATTTTCATTGACATCAGCAACTTTTCCGCGGAATGATTTTCTCTCCATTGAAATTAAATTCCAATTTTGTGACGTACGTGTGTAACTGAGCCATTGAGCTTGAGGTTTCTCAAGCGTAGGATTGTAAAGCGAATTTTCACTGGAACTATGAAACGGCTTTAAGATTATATTGGATTCCTCGTCAGACTTACTCATCTGTACAAAGAGCTGTACAATAGAGAGGGGTGGGTGGGCTTGGCGTCGCGGGCGAATCGTTACAAGTCCTATTACAACATAATGAGGCAAGCATTTTTCAACCTGAAATCAACGATTTTAATTCCTTTACTTGAGATTGGTTTTGAATAAAAAAAGTAAGTTTTTTTAACCCTTCACTGCATGGAATTTTTTTTTTTTTTCAACCAAAACTTGATTTTTCGATTCACTAGGTGGTCACATATATGAGAAAAATAGCAAAAAAAATAATTAGACAATTTTTCTGGGAAAATTCTCATTTTTCCATTTTTGTCTCGTTATTTACATGTGCTATAACACCATAAGAAATGGCGGGAAAAGAAAAAAACTTTCATTTTTCAAAATGTTCCAAAAAATAAGAATTTTTCACTTTAATTGGATTTTTCAAAGAGCAAGTGCCTGCAGAAGCTTAGTAAAAATAATGAAATTGGGGTTGAATTGGATACGGGGTCAAATTTTCCCCCAACCATGATTTCTTTTTTTAATGCATTATAATGAGTGCTGGTGGTCTTTTGAAAAATGTTTGAGCCCCTTCTTATGTTTTCTTATAATGTGACATTGGTGATACAATTTGAAATAAGTCAAAATATACATTACAATGTCTGATAAAGGGTTTTTTACATCATGTGACACCGGTGTCACACTATGCAGTGAAGGGTTAAAGAAGATATCTCAAATCACAGGATTTTATACATTTTTCTGAGTGGGCAGATTTTGATTTTTTCTGTCATGTCTCAAGCAGTGGCGGCTCTTGCAATTTGGCAACCGCGTTTTTATCTCCATTTGAATGCAAGTATACCAAGTGAAGCGCTCCTTCACTATCGAAGCGGTTGCTTTACATAGAATCAAATGAAGGAAAAATATGGTTGCCAAATCGCACGAGCCGCCTCTGGTCTTAAGTTCCTTTATCGCATAAAGGGTGTGTCCCAATAGCCACTACAAAAAACTTGCAATTTTATTTTAAACCAAAGTCGAATGGATTTGTCACGACTTTCGATCGAAGGTTATAAAATTAAGGATACAGGTGGGCAAATATGCTGGAAAACACACAAAAAATTTGGTGATGATGTATATGTTCCGGCTTAAATTGTAGCCATTTTCAGAAATAATAAAAAAAATTATTTAAAATAATGGAGAGCCCCTTGCTTCTACACACTGTAAACATAGTACTTAAGTGTTTTTCCTGATTCTAGTATAATGTCCATAAGAAATTGGTACTTTTCACCAGCCCCCCCCTCTTTCGAAATTCGAAATTCTACCATTTCCGCTTCCCCCTACTATCTTCAAAATAACATTCCGCAAGGCCTCTCTATGGTCGTATATCTTGTTGCATCTGTATTAACAGGAGATATTCTGCATTTACTCTGCAACTATAATAAGATGACCGATGCGATAGAAGAAGGCTGACAAATAACAGAATATAGGGGCAATAATGTTATCAGAGAGTTAATATGCTTCC
Source organism: Trialeurodes vaporariorum (assembly GCA_011764245.1). Lineage (NCBI taxonomy): Eukaryota > Metazoa > Arthropoda > Insecta > Hemiptera > Aleyrodidae > Trialeurodes > Trialeurodes vaporariorum. Next base: position 40,728,956 of record VMOF01000002.1, on the reverse strand, counting down.
TCACACAGGGAATTCTAACTCATTTAAGTTCATTGACTGATCTTTCAACTTTCTGTAATTTAGCCGTAATCAATGAAATATTTGGTTGGGGAAGGGAAAAAGGCGGAAGGGAGAGGCCAGAGTTTAATAACTCAATTAAAAAGTTCTGCGCGTAGAGTCTGCGGATAGAGTAAAATATTTCAGATTTTACATCCCACGGTCAAAGTTCATTTCAATTTCTTTGGAGAAGCCATCCACTGTTCGTAGCTATCTTGAAGTTTTGATGCTTGATGCTCCAATTTATCACCTTTGACATTGACTGCTCGTTCGAGCAAAATTTTTGAAACAAATTTAATTTAGGATCATCCTCTTTCTGTGTCCGTAATTGAAGCCGCGTCCTCGGAAGAAGGGACCATAAAACAACGGGTGTGCTCCTCCCGATAATCTTGCATTGTGAGCAAACGGAGGTTTTTAGCTAAAGAGCTCACCTGTTGTTTTACGGGACCTTCCATTGGAGACGGCTCCAATATTGTATCCTTTCTCTACACTCTCCCTTTAAGTTATTGATTCCATGCGAAACTTTTTCAGATTTAAATCCGATGGATTGCGCTCCTAGTCGCTTTTCGGAAAAATCGTGTTCTTGGCGTTTTAAACTGAAACCATAGATAAAACGCAAAATTCAATAACGTCAGCACCTGCGAAATTTTTTTGTGGATTTTTGAGCCCAAAACGAGCAAAATTATTGGTATAGAATGAAAGCCGTAAATTATGAAATTCATTTCGCTCTAAGCTTATAGTGAGTGAGTGCGAGTGATAATATACGTCTATCTGCCTCACTCACTGTCATTGAGGCTCATAGGAATTTTTGTATTTCATAATTTCCGGCTTTATACGACTCCGAAATCCTTATGGCAGATAACATGGGCAAAACATGGAAACTTTAGACCCATATTATGCAGTTAAAAAAAATATTAAAATATAAAAGTTTAGGAAAATAGAAGGAGAAAAGGCTTTTAATAAAGCCCGACAAATTTCAAATCATTAGACAGTTTGATAAACGAAATATCTTTGTTGACATTAACATGTAACCTTATGGAAGAAAACTCCGAAGCGTTGCCACATCGGTCCAGTATTTCAGCCTCTCACATCATTACCTCACTATATAAGAGACAAAACGGTATTTGGGCTTATACAACACAGATTACAGGAAAAATATCAACTTCCCTCTCACCAGATGCTCCCAATCAGATGTCTGAGCTTTTCAAACATTGATCGGTGTGCGAGCCGCGATAATCCCAGAATGAAAACTAGAGACGATGCGAGTGCGAGTATAGTGAGTTGTAGGCGCAGACCGACAAACTTTTTAGGAATTTCGTCAATGGAGTCTCCAACACAAAGACGAATCTAAATCGCCCTCATTACTTCTGCTCCAGTTGGTTCAGAACTTGGAACAACTTTCGATTGAATGAATCAACACAAGAGGCTATATGCGGCGCGGTACGTGAATGTTCCTGAATGAAAGAAATAATTCAAAGCAGCACACACATACACGCGACAGATTTCCTTAATGCTTATAATTTATACTGAACCCAACCGACTCGTACTTTATGCACCGAGGACAAACTTTTGCTGTTCTGTCTAATCAATTATTCAATCGTTAAGTAATTAATGAATGGAAGGAGAACACATCTGATTTGGGGTTGTTTATTCTAAATGAGAGTGTGTATTTTGTTGTCAAACCGCGCAATACAACGGCACGGCTGCAAGCTCTCAAAACAAATTAAACCCATTTATTGATTATGATTTATGTGTATAAGTATCCTCTGTGTATAGGTATACGTTTACATTTACTTGTTTGAGTGGCAGTAGCGAGGCGTGAAATTTGGCAATGATGTACTCTCTCCATTTAAACTTATTGAAAAAATCGAATGCATCGGCCATCGGCGATGACTAGACGTTTCGACCTTTCTAATGTGTTTCAATGGAGGAAAAGAAACGTTGCCGAATTGCACGCCTCGCCACCGTTGAGTGATTAGAGGTCCTTTGGTCTACGGCAATTATATGTCTACTATTTTTTGGTCTACTTGAAATTAGGTCTTTACTATTATTTCGTCCACAATCGTTTCGTCTAATGTGTCATTTGGTCCACTAGCATTTTATGTCTACTGATTCCTCGTCTATTAGCTAATTATGTCTACTTACAAATGCGGTCTAGTTGCAAAATAGGTCTAACTTATTATTTTGCCTACTAACAAATCACGTCTACGCTTAAAATGTCATTGGTTATTTTTTCTACATTTCTTATGCCAAGAAGTAAATTGACAACTATTCGTCTCGTATTATATTGTATCTATTCTTGTATAGGTAAACGGGTCCTTACTACAAAACCATTTATTCAATGCAATGCGTATGATTGGTCTACTCCTAATTCATTAGCAAATTTTGTGGACCAATTTTTTAAGAGCCGTATTATTTTTAGTACGCTTTCATGTCGTGGACTTGTTTTCCTTTACCGAAAGCCTTTGACCTTTTCGTCGAGTAGACGTCCTAGATTATTAGATTTCTTGTCTGTGGACCTAATGAATTAGACATTTTATCATTAGACGTAATTTATTAGACCTAGTGACTTTATAGACTAATTTTTAGTAGACCAAACGACCTGAAACCGTTTCAGTGCGTATGCTTCCCTTTCCTGAAACGCATTAACGCCTGAATTTTTGTTAAATTTCCTGCCTTCTTTCTTACCTCTTTGGGAAACTAAAAATTATAAACCAAAACATCTTCCAATGAGCTGTCTAATTTTACTCTCCCGATACAGTTTTACCTTTAAGCACGGGGACGCGAACGCTGGAGACAGGGCTGCCAGGTGAAGATGGTTTGAAATCACGAGAACAAAGCGGGGGAAAAAATCCTCAGATATGTAGAACAAAAAAATATCCTTTGTACTTTTTCTCTTCTCCAAAAATCCAGATTTCATGAAAAATCACCAGAAAATCCCAGGCAAATCTCGAGACTTTTTCTCCTAAAAATTACCAGATACCCCTGATTCCACAAAAAAGCACCTGACAATCGCAAATTTTGTGAAAAATCACCCATATACAGGGTGTTGAAAAACTGTTCCCGAATATTTCAGGGGCGGATTCTACAGGTCAAAATAATACTTTTCTTCCCCATAAACAAATGTCCGAAAATGCCCCCCTTTTGAGCTAAAGCCTCCCAAAGTTTTAAAAAATTGACGGTTTTTTGGAATAGCGACCACTGTTATGAACGAAATGTCCTAAAAATTGGTGTCACGCGGTAATTTTACGTGTAAAATCCATTAATGACCTCGAGAAATTCAGAAATTGAGTCTGACTGTACTTTTCACGCAATCTTGTACCTCTAACGGCACGAATTTTATGTTACAGATTAAAAATTTGAAGAAATATTTCCAAAATCAGATGCAAAAAACCCGTAGAAAGATTTTTGGTCCTTTTTGCTTCTTTCGATACGACGCGTTTTAAGCGAGAAAATCGCTGCACAGTGTGCAAAAGTCAGCGCTTTTACCATGAAAAGCGGCAGTAAGTATGCAACCCGCCTCTCCGCTGCTTCCTCGGGCCGGCCGCTATGGTAAAAGCGCTGGCTTTTGCACACTGTGCAGCGATTTTCTCGCTTAAAACGCGTCGTATCAAAAGAAACAAGGAGGGCCAAACATCATTCTTTCTACGGGTTTTTCGCATCTGATTTTGGAAATATTTCTTCAAATTTTTAATCCGTAACATAAAATTCGTGCCGTTAAAGGTACAAGATTGCGTGAAAAGTACAGTCAGACTCAATTTCTGAATTTCTCGAGGTCATTATTGGATTTTACGTGTAAAATTACCGCGTGACACCAATTTTTAGGACATTTCGTTCATAACAGTGGTCGCTATTCCAAAAAAACCGTCAATTTTTTAAAACTTGGGAGGCCGTAGCTCAAAAGGGTGGCATTTTCGGACATATGTTTGTAGGGTAGAAAAGTCTTATTTTGACCTGTAGAAACCGCCCCTGAAATATTCGGGAACAGTTTTTCAACACCCTGTATATCCAAGATTCCACGAGACTTCACCAAAGCAGCGAGAATAAACAAAAAACTTGTAGTTACGTACAGAAAGTCACACATTTTTTTCACGATTTTATACGTAGTACAAATGGGAATAAAAAAAAGTAAATGACTGAAATCAGATATCACCAGAAAAATTCCAGAAAATTACAAGAATCGTCAGACCTGGTAGCTCTGGCATCAGGAGAGGGGGATTAATGGAACAGTCTCCTGGTTTCCCGCAATGTTGAGTGTAAATATCAACATTCAGGTCATTTTTTTTTCTTTTTTTAGGAAATGAATTAAAAACAAGCAAAAATTTACAAAAATCAAGGGTTCCTCCTCCATCCACTTGATTTTTTTTTTTTTTGCCGGCGCCATCGTTCAAAGGACTGTGTATTTTATTAAATCCTTGAGCGTGTAATTGCGTTGCGTTGGCTTCAAGTCCTTGGACTGATAGCGATGGTACGATGTGTAGTCATGCGCGAATCGCAACATCGCCTCGACACTTGACGGTCATACAGGCCACAGGGTGACTAAGAAATAATTCCCCTCTCAGAAGTCAGAGTGGTTGCCAATCGAGAAATTGAAGGAGCTTCTTCCATTTACAGTACGATTTCAACGCATGTCTCAAGATTCAAGTTCTTTATCACCGCCTCTTTTGCATGTAATTTTACTTTAAGTCAACTTCTTGGCAAATTGTGTAGAAATTGTCCAAGAAATTGTAAAAAGCTCCTTCAATTTTTCGAGCGGCAGCCATCCCACCGCCTTCTGAGTGGGGACTTTTTTTAAATAGTCACCCTGCATATGCGTAGGAATAAAATGTAACCCGATAAAAATTTTACGATCCCTTGACCGACTCAAAGCAAATGGACCACACCATTCCACTCCGCTCGAATCCCATTTGCAAAATCTAATTTCCTTGCCTTCACAACCACACTGGTCTCCCACCATACGTCACCATTTAACGAGTTGAAGAATTTCGTCCAGGGAATCTTGTTCGCAGTGTTTCCAGATTGGGGTGAAAAAGCCGTACGTTTTAAATTGATTTAAATGGGGACGATACGGCTTTTTACCCTCGATCTGGCAACACTACTTGTTCGCGCAGTTACACGCATAAAAACCGATGGTTTAGCAAAAGTTATAGACAAGTTTCTTGCCGCAGCCTGATTTTCGGACGGATACAGGAACTTTTCTTTCTCTCTCTCTTCCCATTTGACTACATGTGGTAGAAAGAGATAGCAGAGGAGGCCATTGCGTGACTATAGTCCCTATTTACGTCCTTTTCTAACTCACATGTTCAAATGGGAAGAGAGAGAGAGAGAGAGAGAGATAGAGAGAGAGAGAGCTTCCTTTATCCGCGAATGACCGGATGTTTGGCGCGGTGATTTAAAAAATATGTCACAGCTTTAACTTTTTAATTCCATCTTCTCACTATCCCGTATCTATCAACCACATCGTGGGATGGAAACTGACTTGGGTAGAAACCGAGTAACACCAACGCAACATTGTGGCTCAGAATTGAATGAACGCTAAAAGCTGCGATACTGAGACTCGCAGACTTGCTGACTTGATCCAACTACCCGCACTCGCGGTGAGCGTTTCCGATGCGTAGGAGAGAACGAGATTGTGGTTTAATCAGAGGCAGATCTATGCGAATTTCCTTTCCTCGACCCTCCCTTCTTCCATCACTTCTTTTCGCCCCCTCTTTCTGAATGAGAGATGATGAATTTTCCCACAGGTTTAACCGCCCTTTCGATACAACGCTCGAGTTATTCGTTTTCGTAGATTGATCTATCATCGACGGTAAAAGCAACATTCCAAATAAATTGTTGACATTTGCAAAATAATGTCTCATCAAACGCCTTCAATCACTAGGATGAACCAAATGAACATCACGGAGTACGAATATTTACCTACCAACTCGATCTCTCTTTAACAGTAAAACTGTAAAAGCTACTCCAAACCTTCAACACTTGGAATGGAATATAATGTCTCATCACGCGCCTTCAATTACTGGGTTAGGCAAAATGAACACCACGGAGTACAAATATTTAACTACCCACTCGATCTCTTTTTAACAGTATAAGCTACTTCGAACCGTCAACGCTTGGAAAATAATGTCTCATCGAGCGCCTTTAATTAACGGGATAGGCAAAATGAACACCACAGAGTACGAATATTTACCTACCCACTGAATTTGTGCGAGTCTATAACACTGATTTCCTCTGGTAATCTGAGCCTGATCGTAAAAGCGTCAGGGCTGCCGTTTTGCGTATAATCAATGCTATTTTTCTATTCACCGATGATTCCACCGGTTGAGAAAAGATTACACAGTTCAGTTCAGTGCATGACTGTAATGCACGAAAATAATCTGATCTGTAATCTTTCCTTAGTCGGTGGAGACTCCGTTGATTAATTAAAATATCCGCAAGTTTTTTAAAGTCATCGACGACTCCACCGGTTAAGAAAAGGTTACAGATGCGAGTATTTTAGTTTATTACAGTCATGCACTGAACTGATCTGTGTAATCTTTTCTCAACCGGTGGAATCATCGGTGAATAGAAAAATATCATTGATTATACGCAAAACGGCAGCCCTGAAAAGCGTCAACCCTTGAGAGCCCAAGTTGTTTGACCGATGTGTGTGTTTGTACCGGTGTGGCGGCGGGGGGGGGGGGGGTCTAACTTAAAATAACAAATGTTCATGATTTAATTCGACCATGGGGTGCTTCGTAAAACTTACTATTTGAGACGCGTAACGGTAACCCCCGACTCGGTTTGTCGAATATTCAATGAAATTGTCGCAAACTTTAACCAAGTATACTTCCTTTTTGTGTACCGAATCTTGCTTGAAAAGGACATCCGATCTCGAAAATCGTTTCTGAAGTTAAATTTTAATCTTGAAAATACGACCATAGCCAACAATACATGCGGGTCCTAACATTTCCCGCCCGGAGTCAGAAATATTTATGAGCTAACATTTTGTTTTAAAAGTTTATACAGAGAGAGTAGAGTCCCTATTTTGTGATGTTGACACATTTGCGATATCCGTCTTTTTCCGTGCATGACAAATTGAATTAGCATGACAAGAGTCCTGGACGATAGTGGCGTAGCTTGAAAGTTAGCAACGTTGTATTGTGTCCTTTTAAACCCATGAAAGAGATCGAGCTATTGGGCGACTGATGAACTCCTTCGCATTCGACTTTTTATGTGGGTTTAAATAGAGAGAGTACAACGTTGCCAAATTGCACGATACGCCGCGCCTGCGACGAATCTGATTTATAAGAGGCTTCCTTTTTGAGAGCGTTGATACTGTTTGGTTTTGGAATAAGAACCGAGCAAAAAAACTCTATCAAACGGGAATTCTATTAAATCGGAATTTCTATTAAACAGTGGCGTAGCGTGCAGTTTGGCAACGTGGCAATGAGTCCATTTAAATCCATTAAAAAGATCGAACGCTTGGGTGTGCGGTGTGTTTGGGACTCTAAAATCATCAAACATCAAAAAAGTCAAGTAAATAATTCTAAGTCGACAACTCGTCAAAACGCGCCAATCAGAGGCCGCGATTGCTGTACGAGCGAAAATCTCGACTGGCGAAAGACACCCGTGAAAACGCGCCAATCAGCGCTCTCCATTCCAGATCACACTGGACTCATTCAATCATCAATTTAATTCTTCTCATAATTAATATTCTAATCAACCTAAAATTATTCCAATTATATCCACGTATTCAGAGAATTTCGTATGATTTTTTGATACATTCATCTTATTTTAATACTCAAAATTAATTTTAATGTCAATCACGACAAATTCAAGTCTCAACACTCAAGGTCACGTCTCTTCACTCCGCGCACCAGATTTGGCGCCAAAACCGCAATCAGCAACATTTACTATTATCACTTATATTTAATTCCAGCAATCATCTAAAATTCTAACAAAAATATATTCGTGCTCTCCGTAATTTTATAAATTTTTCCAAATTAATAGTTTTGACTTATTAATTAATTTCAATTAATGATTCAAAGAAAATATTCGCATCCTCTGACACACGGCATCCAGTCTACAACAGCCAATCACAGCGCTTCACTACACTTCTGCAGTTTCCCGCGCTTTTCTGCGTTGCCAAATATCGCAGACTAGTAAAAAACCAGGGGGTTTCAGAATAATTTGTCATTCTTGGCGCACACGCCGACCGAAGCAGCCAATCAACTCTCTGGACACGGATTCATCTTTACCTGGAATTAATTGCAAGTTCTTTTCAGAACTCGTAGTCAGTGCAATTAATTACCAGCATCCAATCATCTCAATCTCAAGGCCGTGGACGAAGTAGGATTCTCCCGCCAATTCGAAGCTCTCTCTGATTGTGGCGCTATCTAACAGCGTTTGCAAGAACTATTTCGGAAACAAATCAAGTCTATCTCTCTCACTCGTCCATTCGAGATCTCTTGTACTGCGCTATCTACCAAAAAATCCCGAAACTACGAAGCGAACGGAGCCTCTTTTTTTATTCATCAACATCAACGGCGTTTGTATTTAAAACAGCCTTTTTCATGGCTTCACGTATCTGAGCGTTTGCCGCTTCTTTGAAGTTGGCCCTTTTTTCTTCATAAATCTAAATTCCCGTCTTTTTTTTTTATTACTTATATTTTTATTCTTTTCGACCACTTCCGGGTTTTCCCGCAATATTCGCGGCAGCCGATGCACCTTGGCACTCGGATGACACTTTTTTTTTCATATTGTTTATTGGCCCTTCTGGTCGCACGCTGTAATGCGTAAGCCGGGTCAACTTTGACACCAGGATCCCTAAAATCTCTAATAATAAATTAAGTAAACTTTTTTGCATAAACTCGCGTCGTGTATTAATCATTTTTTTATATTTATTCAAAAACTCTTTCCTTCCTTTTCCTATCAGATTGATCTATACGAGAAATCAGGGGGGATTTGAGTTAACAGTACCAATCTGAATCCTTGAACCTTTGCACTCTTTCCAAAACCTAAATTCGATAATCGATATATTATCATACAATCAAACCCACGTATTTTTAACTTCATTTTTTTATATATAGATTCAAATCATTAAAAGTCTTTATTCTGTCACTTTGTGACTGGTCCCTCGGAAAACAACGTTCTTTTTTTCATTTAGATTTTTTTTATTTTTATTTTTTATAATCTTCTATTCGAAGTCCGCACACGGTGAACACTTTCTCATTCGATATTTTGCATATGTTTTAATGGACACATTACAACGTTGCCAAATTTCACGCTACGCCACTGCTTTTAATACCAACAAAAATGGTGCATACAAAAGATCAATTTATTTGAGATGTATGCAGCATCAAAATGCTGTTTTTTTGTTTTGTTTTTGTTTTGTTTTGTTTTTTTTTTTGCCTTAAGTTGGTGCAAAAGTTGAAAATACATTGTAAAAACTCCCACGCTTTACTTCAATCCAGAGTAATCAAACTTTTACGTAATTTGATCTTAAAGAGCGCGTTGGAAGATGTTGCAGCGAAGATTTTGCTGAAAAGCTACTTATATAACTGAGCTTATTATAGTTTTATACTCCTGAGCACTAATTACGGAAAGCACTTTCAAAGCACTTGCACGTAAGAATGCCACTTTCCGGGCTCGCTTCAACTCAACTTACGCGCACTTTTGGTACTCAAGTTACTTGAATGTGTGTATTAATCGATGCATATTTTTATGCATATTGATGTCAGTTCTCTAGCGTAGCAGTACCTACACCAAAACAAGTTCTAACAGCTATCTTCTCTTCAACATCATCGTAATGATGATACATTCTGTCAGACACAAATAGGGTAGTCACTCGCGTTCAGAGGCGTCGCGTGCAATCTGGCATCGCTCCTTTTTGCTCATTTATACGCATGAAAAAGGTCGAACTATTGGAGGTTCATAGTGCACTTCCTTGCATCAATATTTTGCAGTAGGGGGAAAATGTATGTTTGAGGACAGCCCGGGTTTTAGCATGGGGATTTGAGCGCAGCGTTGGATTTGCGTGTGTATATTGAGTGTATGATTTGTCTATATGTTTGGATGGGTAAGATTCTAGGTTTTATCTATCGATCGATTAATCGATAGATGGATTGTTTGCGATAAGGCGGGCGGGGAGGGGGGCTCGTGAGGGTGTCAACAGAGTCCGTACGATGTATCGAAGTAAGGTTTCGAGTTTGTCGTAGAATAAAAAGGGAAAAGAAGGTTCGATCTATCGAAAGTTTATGCGGAGGGGGGGGGAAATTTTTCTTGCGGTACGATAGACTAAGCGTTTGACTTCTCAACGGAGAAGCGGAAGGTTAATCGATTGACTAAGCGACGGATAATGCTTATTGGGACGGATGGGAAGAGTAGATGAAATTCTATAGGTTTCATGTATCGATCGATTTATCGATTGACTTTTTTTGAACGGTGAGTTAGTTCGATCGATCGATTTCAGGAAGACTGCAGCGGGGCGGCTGGCGGCGGACGCGCGCTGAGACTTGTAGACACACGACACACGATCTAACTAGAGTCGCCTGAGACAGCTTATCTCTTCCTGCGAGAATTCAGCGTTGCCAAGTCTAAGGAAATTACCGGAGATCTATGGTTTTTCGAAGAAAAAAATGAGAGAAAACATTGAAAATCGTGGGAAACCGTACAGGAAATTGTTAGGAATTAGCTAATCCATTGATATTTTAGCAGTTTTCTTCCATAAGCAGAACGTCATTCATAAAAATCTGCGGTTTTTCGTCCGGAATTCTGACCGTAGCACCTGGCAACGCTTTCCGAGATTGTGCACAGCCTCAGCGTTAAACACTGATTCCTGGATCGTCTGCTGGTGCTGAAAAAAGAGACGGATTTAGTTGGGTATAATATTTTTTAAGCCGTGGGTGTAAATTTGACGTAGAAAAATTTCATATTTGGGAGGAATTTTTTTGGGTGAAGCAACGGGTAGTCGTCGGGTGCCTTGTATGCGCCTTGCCGGGCGCTGGATAAGGCGTCGATCGAGAAAATTGCATATTTTTTTTTCCCCCTATCGATTTCGGTGTCTTTTTATCCGTCGATTTAGCGGCTAAGATATTGGCATTATCGAAAGACGGTAGGGAGGCAGGGCAGCCAAAGATTTTCCATCGCAGAATCCTCTTCGCGTCGTAAGTATGTCAGTTTAGAATAAAAGGGCAAGTCCAGTGGTTGGACTACGGCTTAACTTGAACGGCTCTATGAATCGATCGATAGATGAATCAGTGAATAATATCGATTAGTCGATTAATGGACTCTATGACACTCGTATGATGCGAATTCGAACCGATGATGCCAAATTTCCCCATTTCGATTTATTTAGACGTAATTTTCATGGGTTTTTTTTACAAATTGTGTGTGACTTTCACGCCTGGCGCGTCACTCTGGCAGACTATTTTTACCCGACCACTATGTCATTTTCACCTCAAACTTTTCCATTTTCATGGTTTGTGCACACCGTATAGAACCATCTCGATCGCTCCTTCCTTACCTTCCTCCCCTTTACATCACCCTCCGTCCATCCCACTCTCTCGCTCTTTGCGATGGCTCGATCGATAAAACAATCGATCAATCGATAAATGGGGACGAACTCATTTTAGATTTTACTGGGCCGATCGTGCCGAATAGCCTCGATTTTATTTAATTTAAATTTTTTTCTTAAGGATTTAAGTGATGAAGACGACTAGCGGATGACTCTGACGTAATTTTTTTCCATCCCATGTTGACTTTGCACCTCGAATTGTGAGTTTTCACGGTTTTTGCAGAGTGTAAAGTCTTACTTCATCACTTTGTCCCACTTTTGGGCTAAGATGGAAAAAAAAATGGCCGAAAATCAGTAAAAAAAAAAAGACGGCAAGAGTCACCGTTTTCGTCTTTTTAAGCTTAATTTCAAAATCTCTAGTGACATTTCAAGGTCTAAAATACTTGTTAAAAGTGCCACCTGTGATTAAAACTGATCTTGAAAGTTTATAAATAATAAAATTGAACAGAAAATTTAAATTTTTGATTTTTGGCCACTTTTAGACGATCTCAGACCATAGTGCGTCCATCCAAGCAATACCATTTGTCTGCCCTTTTTTTTTGATGGCTCGAACGATAAGAGATTCGATAAATCATGCGATGTATGAATCGATTAAGAGAAAAATTTAATACGACGACTCAACTTTGAAGCAAAATTAGAGTCTATGATTCCAAATTGACTAGATTCGTCCTATTTAGGCGGTTTTTTTTTGTTTGTTTTTTAATTTATGTGTGATTTTCACTAGTGGCTCGCTATGACGGACTTTTCATCCGCCCCGCGTTGACTTTGCACCTCGAATTTTTACATTATCACGGTTTGTGCACATTACCCACCTCCCTCCCTTACTGCTTTCCTTATAGGACTGCGACCAAGAGGATGAAGAAAAAAAGATTAAAAACGGATAAAGTGAAAAGCAAAATTTATTATGATACATTTGAAACTTTTTACAGCTAGTTTTCAAAACAGTCATTACAATCATTGAATCAGTTCACCATTCACTGTTTTTTTTAATTGAGAGTATGATACATCCTCAGTTATAGACAGCTTTAGTGGTTACGCATTACTTTTCCCGTCAGAGATTCGTAAGAGTAAACTACATCGTGAACCAAAATGGCGTAGACACTTGTGGACGGTGGAAAATTTTTCCCCGGCTTCCATCTCGATCTTGATGTCAAGCGTCCCGGGTTTGACGATGTCTTGTACATACATTTCGTTACGAACACGGGGTTTTCTGATTTGAACTTGTCCATAGTCAACGGTGGTTCGCAGAGCTTCGCGTTGTTTGAATAATCGGACATGAAATCCGATAGTTTCGATAGAAATTGAGGAAATTGTTGCGGTCGAAGTCCTCGTTAAGATTTTCATACGGCAAGGCGACGCTGTTCAGATGCGTTTTGAAAGAACGCAATTTTACGTGATCAAATTTACTTGCGTCCTTAGTCTCGTCATCCATTCGACCAGTTTGAAAGAACAGGATGATGTAGCTTGGAGCCTCCACGTTGCTCATGGTCATGAGTTTCCAAGTCTCCTTGTTGTTGACGGGCAGCTGAGGACATTCGAAGGTTTCCCAGCTTCGGAATCCGATCTGAAACGTAGCGTTCTTCTTCACCTGATCTAGGATAGCTTTTTCGGGCGCCAAATTGAATTTGACCTGAGGCATGATCCAGTGGACTTTTGTCACCTCAAGCGTCACAGCGTCTTTTTCTGCTCCATCTTTGAGTGTGTAGACATTCTTGTTGGTGCGAGAGCGAACCAACACTAGCTCTTGCTTGATACGAATGAGGACCTCCTTGTAGTCGTCGGCGAATCCCAAGAGTAAACTCAAAGGTACGAGAGCCCGGAACACCTTGTCGGTCTGGTTACGACTGGACCTCCCCATCCGGCAATCTCCAGAGCAGCAGCTTCGTCTTTGGTGTGGGTCAAAAGGACTTTAGCGGTGCTTGTGACCCCCACGTTCCGTGTTCTATCGATTTCCACACCGTTCAACTCGTAGCGCACCTGATCGAACAGGAACGCGATCGCGTTGTTACCAAGTATGACGGTTTTTCCCCTCGTCCTTTGCGGCACCCTCCCTTTTGGTAGGTAATGAAATTTGCCTTCGACGAGTAACTTTGAATCTCCTGGGAAACGTGTAGAGGTCCTGACTGTTGATCGGGATACGGATCTCATCGTTGTTTCGGAACGGGGGACGTACGGTTGATAGGAATGTGGTTGGAGATAACTGAAATTCTTGGGTTGCTCATCTTCGATCTCTCTGACTGCGATCTGACTTCTTCTTCGCCTTCTCCTTCTTCGCCGTCTCCTTCTTTGCCTTCTTCTTCTTCACTTCCTTTTTCTTCGCCGTCTCCTTCTTCTTCTTTTCTTCAGTGTCGCTCTCATCTTCATCTTCCTTAAATTTCATCATCTTATTCTTACTGCACGTTGAACCGTACAAGCCAGCCTCATCCATATCTTCATATTCTCGATTTTTAGACGTTTTACGCAAGAATGCCTTCAGGGGCTCCGTTATTGGCTTGAATTTTTTTCTGAGGTTTCAGCCTTTTCTGATTCATTACGTCGAAGCGTGTTGTATTTCTGTTTGAATTTGTCCTAGCCATTTAAAAACGAATCTTCCGATTCCTCCAAGGTTTCAGGTTTCCCTGTCTGACATATTTTCTTCCGCTGATCTCGATGTAAACGGGTGGATCAATTGACTGCAGTTCAGAGTGCTTGGTGACGTAGATGGATTTTCTTGTTCTTCCGTTCTCCTTCCTCTGTCGATTCCTCTGAAAACCAGTTTTCGATTCAGATCGAACCCGAATTGGCCGAGGATTGTGGCTATGTACCAACCGAGATTTCCGTGTATCGATCGCCTCATCCTCTCCAGTAGTCGTCACTTTGCTCGCACAAAAATTGTTACTGCACCTCCATGTTTTTTCACCACTTTGTTGGTGTGGCTCAAGTAAAAGGTGAAGCCGTCTACTGTTAGCCGTGGTTTTCCACGCGAAATGAAAGAAATGCGGGACATAACTTGAAATGACTAAGGAGACAACCTTGCACGACGAATATTCGCGCACAACTGACAAAAATTCGAGGCTACTCGAGTATTTATACTGATTACCGCCCTGGCAAAAAGAGATAAAATCTAGCCAGGCAGATAGCTCAAGACCATGGGGCTACATTGACCCATTTGGGAGTAATGTTGGTCGTACATCAGTCTATACAAAACTGAATGGCAAGTGTATGGAAGGTCGAATTTGAAACCCGATTAGACCTTCATTGGACCCAATATAAAAGTGACTCAATATATATATTAACGTGGAGACCCAACTTTAGGACACAAATACACTTGGGAAATAAAGATACTGCGTGACTCTATACTGAGTCATGGAGACCTACACTTTCTGTCACTACGAATCTATATATAACCCACATTTGGGTCACAATGGGCTCATATAGACCCAAATTTGGGGCACAATGAATTAAATATAGACCCACATTTTGGGGCACAATGGGCTCATATAGACCCAACTTTGGGTCACCATGAATTAGGCTGTAGACCCCTCTTTGGGTCACAATGAGCTTATATAGACCCAACTTTTGGGCACAATGGGCTCATACAGACGCATCTTTGGGTCACAATGAATTAAAATAAAGACCCCTATTTGGGTCGCGATAAGCTCATATAGACCCAAATTTGGGTCACGATGAATTAAATATATAGACCCATCTTTGGGTCACAATGGGCTCATAGAGACCCAAATTTTGGGGCAAAATTAAAAAATAGACCCAAATTTGGGTCACGATGAATTAAAATAGAACCATCTTTTGGGGCCAATGGGCTCAAAAGACCCAACTTTGGGTCACAAATTAAAAAATAGACCCATATTTGGGTCGCGATAAGTCATATAGACCCAAGTTTGGGTCACAATGAATTAAGAAATAGACCCATCTTGGGTCACAATAAGTGCATGTAGCCCACCTTGGTGCACCTTGCTTTTTGTGCACCGTGGTGCACAAAATTGTGCACCTCGTGGCGCACGAGGTGCACCAAGGTGGGTCTACATGCACTTATTGTGACCCAAAGATGGGTCTATTTCTTAATTCATTGTGACCCAAAGATGCGTCTGTATGAGCCCATTGTGACCCAAAGTTGGGTCTATATAAGCTCATTGTGACCCAAAGATGGGTCTACAGCCTAATTCATGGTGACCCAAAGTTGGGTCTATATAAGCTCATTGTGACCCAAAGATGGGTCTACAGCCTAATTCATGGTGACCCAAAGTTGGGTCTATATGAGCCCATTGTGACCCAAATGTGGGTCTATATTTTAATTCATTGTGACCCAAAGTTGGGTCTATATGAGCCCATTGTGACCCAAATGTGGGTCTATATATAGATTCGTAGTGACAGAAAGTGTAGGTCTCCATGACTCAGTATAGAGTCACGCAGTATCTTTAGTTCACAAGATGTATTTGTGTCCTAAAGTTGGGTCTCCACGTTAATATATATATTGAGTCACTGTGTATATTGGGTCCAATGAAGGTCTAATCTGGTTTCAAATTCGACCTTCCATACTACTTGCCATTCAGTTGTTGTATAGACTGATGTACGACCAACATTACTCCCAAATGGGTCAATGTAGACCCATGGTCTTGAGCTATCTGCCTGGCTAGATTTTATCTCTTTTTGCCAGGGCGGTAATCAGTATAAATACTCGAGTAGCCTCGAATTTTTGTCAGTTGTGCGCGAATTTCGTCGTGCAAGGTTGTCTCCTTAGTCATTTCAAGTTATGTCCCGCATTTCTTTCAGTTCGCGTGGAAAACCACGGCTAACAGTAGACGGCTTCACCTTTTACTTGAGCCACACCAACAGAAGTGGTGAAAAAAATGGAGGTGCAGTAACAATTTTTTTGCGAGCAAAGTGACGACTACTGGAGAGGATGAGGCGATCGATACACGGAAATCTCGGTTGGTACATAGCCACAATCCTCGGCCAATTCGGGTTCGATCTGAATCGAAAAACTGGATTTCAGAGGGAAACGACAAGGAAGGAAACGGAAGAACAAGAAAATCCAGTCTACGTCACCAAGCACTCTGAACTGCAGTCAATTGATCCACCCGTTTACATCGAGATCAGCGGAAGAAAATATGTCAAAATGGAACCTGAAACCTTGGAGGAATCGGAAGATTCGATTTTAATGGCTAGGACAAATGTCAAACAGAAATACAACACGCTTCGACGTAATGAATCAGAAAAGGCTGAAACCTCAGAAAAAACATTCAAGCCAATAACGGAGCCCCTGAAGGCATTCTTGCGTAAAACGTCTAAAAATCGAGAATATGAAGATATGGATGAGGCTGGCTTGTACGGTTCAACGTGCAGTAAGAATAAGATGATGAAATTTTAAAGGGAAAATGAAGATGAGAGCGACACTGAAGAAGAAGAAGAAGAAGGAGACGGCGAAGAAAAGGAAATGAAGAAGAAAAAGGCAAAGAAGGAGACGGCGAAGAAGGAGAAGGCGAAGAAGAAGTCAGATCGCAGTCAGAGAGATCGAAGATGAGCAACCCCAAGAATTTCAGTTATCTCCAACCACATTCCTATCAAACCCTACGTCGGATGACGAGACTAAGGACGCAAGTAAATTTGATCACGTCAAATTGCGTTCTTTCAAAACGCATCTGAACAGCGTCGCCTTGCCGTATGAAAATCTTAACGAGGACTTCGACCGCAACAATTTCCTCAATTTCTATCGAAACTATCTGGATTTCATGTCCGATTATTCAAACAACGCGAAGCTCTGCGAACCACCGTTGACTATGGACAAGTTCAAATCAGAAACCCCGTGTTCGTAACGAAATGTATGTACGAAGACATCGTCAAACCCGGGACGCTTGACATCAAGATCGAGATGGAAGCCGCGGAAAATTTTCCACCGTCCACAAGTGTCTACGCCATTTTGGTTCACGATGTAGTTTACTCTTACGAATCTCTGACGGGAAAAGTAATGCGTAACCACTAATAGCTGTCTATAACTGAGGATGTATCATACTCTCAATTAAAAACAAGCAGATAGTTCTGACACTACAGTGTCAGAGAAGGCGCACCTTGAGCAAATTGGGTCCCTCATAAATCAAATTCCATTTCCAGCATCTCAAAAATAATCTGTCCAGCAAAAATCCGGGTCCAAAGAAGGGTGCGGCGAGTGGGTAGGGGTTAGGACCACTACGTGCGATCTGAGGACAAAACCCTTCGAATATTCCACCATCTCAAAAAAAATTGTACAGCAAAAGTTCAAGTTCGAACCTGAAAGCGGCGAGTGGGGGGGGGCGGTAGGACCACTCCGGACAATCATAGAACAATTCCTTCGAATTCCCACTGCTAAACGCACGTAATAAACAATCAAATACTCATAAAACAATTTTGAACCCCCTTTAGTAAAAAGGTAGTCAACAATATAGTATGTCCCGCAAAATAGGGAAATGAAAAAGTGATCAGTAGTAAGAAGAAATCGGACCATGCCGAGTCATTGGTTATTAGTCCAGCCAGTCAGACCTCAACGCTCTTAACAGCTTAGATCAGCTCCAAGATGCTCATGAGACCGAAATGTTTCTCGCAGTTTCTTGAAAGTAATCTTGGAGTCCACTGAAGGCATTATTTCCATGCAAAATTGGTCTGCAGGTTAACTGGCAGTGACGGCTCTATCATTTTGGCAACACTGTTTTTGTCTCTATTGATTTTATATGTAAAATGATCGATTTTTGGGTAGGCGACTGGCCTCGCCAAGAATCGATTATTTTCATGATGTGTTAAAGTAGAGAAAAACAATGTTGCCATATTCCATTAGCTGGCACCGTTCTTTGGTTGCCCGGTAAAAATTTGAACGTGAAGTGTGATGCCAAGTAAAACAAAGAACGCCATGGCAAAACGTAAGAAAAGATGAAGAAGTTACAGTGAGTCAAAAGACATCTCTCCTAAATGTCCCCATGACGTCCCACGACTGGTGACAGGCATTCGATCCGCGCACAATGGCCGAAATACGTCAATCAAATCTTGAAATGATAAAAATAAACTGTAGGGAATACCCTACGAACACTTTCTCACACCATTTTTATCTGAGGAAGACCCCCAGACCCCCCTCCCCCACCACTAAAGAATTCTGGAGGAGACCCCCTAACCCCTTAAGAATTCTGGGGGAGCCCCCCCCCACCCAAATTTCAAATATTTCACCTCCGGACATAACTCTGCCTTCAATCCGAAGAGTTTGCAATTTTGTAGAGAAGCTGTAGGAGTAGTTGCCTATTTTGTTATTTGAAGGCTAATTGAGAGCCTTAATCTGGTGTTGCTTATAACAGGGTCTAGAGTAATTCCAGATTCCAATAAGTTTTTATTCTTTGAGCTGCATTCATTATATTTGCTCTTTGTTCTATTTTTGGGAGTTTCTTTTTCCCTTGTTTTTATACCTAGCAGGTCGAAATGTACTGATTCTTGCATTTCCTCCATTGAGTACTATGTTTGGTTTTCTTCTTCAAACTGTGGATCTTCAAAATAATTTTTTTGTTTAATAGATTAACCCCCCTCCAAAGATGTACTTAAGTAAGTCGTAGATTGCGCAAACAAAATTTCAACAAAATTCATTCAGCCATTTTTGATTGACTTTTCTTTATAAAATTAATTTTCCTTGAATATTCTATTTTTTGGTGTGATGAAACCTATATTGCTTTTAAACAGCTTTAGACTTAAAAATTGTATATTGTAGTAATACATTGGAAAGAAATTTCTGCCTAGGCTGGTTGCAAACGTTTTGATGCAATTTTCATCGAACTTAATTGAGTCATACTTGAATTACTTATTCCAATCATTATGTTTGTCTTCATATTTGCTTACAATTATAGTTTCAAAAGATTTTTGCTCGATTGTACCTATATTGCCCCTCGAAACGGTCTTAAGGTTTTTATGAGGACTGTACCAGAAAAATATTTTAGTGCACACAGTGCAGTGTTTAGTGTATTTTTTTAACACATTATGTTTGTGAAAAGTTTTGTCAAAATCCATCCCATTAATGATTAACTCCAAGTTTAAAATTAATTCCTCACTTTCATTTTTTCTTTTTTTTGGACAAACACCCTATTTTGATTTTTTTAACTCTCTTAAGGGTTGTATATTGTAACTGTAAGGGCTACTTTCTTTGTAAACTAATTGTATTTTATTTGCCAGATTTTGTCAAAATTCATTGGACCAAACAGGAATTATCCGAAATAATAAGATTATGTTTTTATTTGCTTACATACCCATATTTTTTTCTCAATCGCACCTATATTGCCTCTTGAAAAGGTCTAATCGGTTGTTTATGGTGATCAAGAGAGGAAAGTATGTTAGTACTTTGATAGTAGATTGTGTGTAAAAAGTTTCATGAAAATTCATCCAGCCATTATTGATTGATTCCAAGTTTTAAGATTACTTAATTTCTCACGATAATTCCATTTTTTGGCTCGAGCGCACCTATTTTGATTTTTTAAACGGTTTTGAGGGTTGAATATTGTAACTATGAGTGGTTCATTTTATAGTGGGCTGAATGTAGATTTTTTTGGCTAACTTTCATCCAAATTGATTGAACCAAACCTGAACCATCCCAAAAAATAGGATTATATTTTTATTTGCTCATATTCCCATATTTTTTGCTCAATCGCACCTATATTACCTCTTGAAATGGTTTTATTGGTTGTTTTGGTGACACAGAGAGGAAAGTATGTTAGTACTTTGATAGTAGATTGTGTGTAAAAAGTTTCATGAAAATTCATCCAGCCATTATTGATTGACTCCAATTTTTAAGATTACTTAATTTCTCACGATAATTCCATTTTTTGGCTCGAGCGCACCTATTTTGATTTTTTAAACGGTTTTGAGGGTTGAATATTGTAACTATGAGGGGTTTTATTTTATAGTAGGCTGAATGTAGATTTTTTTGGCTAACTTCCATCCAAATTGATTGAACCAAACCTGAACCATCCCAAATAATAGGTTTATTTTTATTTGCTCATATTCCCATTTTTTTTGCTCAATCGCACCTATATTACCTCTTGAAATGGTTTTATTGGTTGTTTTTGGTGACACAGAGAGGAAAGTATGTTAGTACTTTGATAGTAGATTATGTGTAAAAAGTTTCATGAAAATGCATCCAGCCATTATTGTTTGACTCCAAGTTTTAAGATTATTTAAATTTTCTCACGATAATTCCATTTTTTGGCTGGGGCGCACCTATTTTTTTTTTTAAACGGTTTTGAGGGTTGAATATTGTAACTATGAGTGGTTTTTTTTAAAGTAGGCTGAATGTAGATTTTTTTTGCTAACTTTCATCAAAATGGATTAAGCCAAACTTGAATTATTCCTTTTTTATTCATTTTTATCCATTTTACCATTGTTTTTAATAAAAATCATTTTTTCCCCGTAACTACCCTAAAAGTCAAAATTTCAAAAAAACAAAAAAAGTGCCTCGGGGGAATCTAAAACGCAACAACTGTGCAAAATCTGGATTCATAAGGATCAATGGTTCAATAGTTATGCCTAGGTACGGAGTGACGGACAACCGGACTGACGGACAGACGCCACAGAATTTTTTTACCTAAATCTCTCTAAGTCAGAGAGGGTTAAGAAAAATGAAAATATGATGGAAGGATGTTCTTATGGATGGTATTAGACATGATGAGAGACCATTACTTTGACTAAATCATGATTGACTTTGTTGTGAGAGGCTAACTATCGTAACAAAATACCTTGAAAATCTCTGCGCCATCAGAAGAAATTGACTCGCTAACACAATTTTCAGAAAGAAAAGGATCGCTGACTCATATTTCAGCATAAAAGACGCTACCTTACTTTCAACCAAATTGTGAGGCGCAAACTCAATTTACTACAAAAGTCTAAGTGCGAAACTTTTAGGCATGACTGATCAACCTCAAAACACCTAATCAGTCTCAAATTCTGATCATTAGCGTTAAAAATATTTAAATATTAAAAGTGAACACTGAACAGTCATCAGTTCAACCAAAGATAAATAAGAATTCTGAGCATTGAGATAGTGAAAGTCTTGCTGCTTGGACTCTCCGTTTTGCGTTTGACCAAACGCTATATAATAATTACATTTACATGAAAAAAAAACAATCACTCAGAACGGCAAATGATTGGTTCACTTGATCACCTAGAATAAATACCGGGACAATTTGAAATCATCACTAATCAGAAAGTGAGGTTAGTAAAAATTTTTGAAGTAGAATAACTTTAAGAAAACGTGAATCAATGAACATCTAATTACTTCCAACACACTCAAAATTCAGTCGTGTTTGGGGAAAACATTAACTTTTCAAACGAAATTGGCTTTAAAAAAAAAATAGGAAACAACCTAAAAATCACGACATCAAAAAAGCTCATTTTGCCATTTGACCACAAGGGGGCGTAGTATACTCTATTGAGTAGCAGACCGATTTCAATAGGCGCACGTAGTACCTACGGTACGCCTAAAAACAGTGAATGGTGAACTGATTCAATGATTGTAATGACTGTTTTGAAAACTAGCTGTAAAAATGTTTCAAATGTATCATAATAAATTATTGCTTTTCACTTTATCCGTTTTTAATCTTATTTTCTTCATCCTCTTGGTCGCAGTCCTATAAGGAAAGCAGTAAGGTAAGTGTACCAGTACCCGGAACGTTAAGGAATTTTCAGACTTTAAGAGCTGAGAAAAAATTGAAAAATCAACTGAAAAATGTGAGAAGTCCATATTTAGTTTCAGAATTTAATCAACTTTCAAATGATATGTAGGTTTTTTCAGTTTACATCATCAGTTATTTTGAAAAAAAGGAAACATGAGAGAAAGTCGGAATGTACCAGTTTCCGGAATTATTGTGCTTGACTGTTCCTAACTCTGGAAACTTTGCACCAGTATCCGGAAAATGCAAATAAAACCACCAGTTAGGATGCAAAAATAAACATAAATGTATTAAACACTGTAAAAATTGCATCCAACATGATAAACATTAATTTTCAGTGGAAACTGTACTTTCTTTAAAGCAGAAAACAACAAAAAATGATGCATTCATAGGAAGTGAATCTTAACCTCCAATCTAATAAGCATCAGCCGAAGTTTTTCTAATCGAACATAAATAATCTCCCCTAATAATAATTCTAGACTCCTCAGAAGCACTATTGTAAAATTAAGTAATAGAAAGCTAAATTATTATATTATTAAAGTTAAAACACTTATATAAAGAATGTTCTTATGCTTGGAAATCATTTCCGGATACTGGTGCTTTTTACTAATTTTGTGTTCCTATACCCGGAACGGATAATAAATAAACAAAGGTTGCCCAAAATTAAAACTTTATTAATGCAATAAGATTCCTGAAGATACAGAGAACATAATATCGTCACAACGACAGTAAAATACCGAAAAGTAAAGTCATGAGACCTTATTTACGCTTACTGATTTCTAAGTCGACGACTTTAAGTATTCTGGCTTATGGGAAGGTTCTCGAGTGACGTCACTTTCAAAGTATATATCAGATGATGGTTGCAGTGAAAACAGTTTATTTATGCTGTATAGTTTCACCCTGTATGTGTAGAATTAGAAAACATACCGCCCCTTTCAAAGTTTTGCCTATGCAGCTTATTTTTTTACGAAAAACCGGCGAATTTCCGGCTACTGGTGCACTTCCGGGTACTGGTACACTTACCTTAAGGGAGGGAGGTGGGTAATGTGCACAAACCGTGATAATGTGAAAATTCGAGGTGCAAAGTCAACGCGGGGCGGGTGAAAAGTCCGTCATAGCGAGCCACTAGTGAAAATCACACATAAATTATAAAACAAAACAAAAAAAAAAACCGCCTAAATAGGACGAATCTAGTCAATTTGGAATCATAGACTCTAATTTTGCTTCAAAGTTGAGTCGTCGTATTCAATTTTCTCTTAATCGATTCATACATCGCATGATTTATCGAATCTCTTATCGTTCGAGCCATCTAAAAAAAAGGCAGACAAATGGTATTGCTTGGATGGACGCACTATGGTCTGAGATCGTCTAAAAGTGGCCAAAAATCAAAAAGTTAATTTCTGTTCAATTTTATTATTTATAAACTTTCAAGATCAGTTTTAATCACAGGTGGCACTTTTAACAAGTATTTTAGACCTTGAAATGTCACTAGAGATTTTGAAATTAAGCTTAAAAGACGAAAACGGTGACTCTTGCCGTCTTGTTTTTTTTACTGATTTTCGGCCACTTTTTTTTCCATCTTAGACCAAAGTGGGACAAAGTGATGAAGTAAGACTTTACACTCTGCAAAAACCGTGAAAACTCACAATTCGAGGTGCAAAGTCAACATGGGATGGATAAAAATTACGTCAGAGTCATCCGCTAGTCGTCTTCATCACTTAAATCCTTAAGAAACAAATTTAAATTAAATCAAATCGAGGCTATTCGGCACGATCGGCCCCAGTAAAATCTAAAATGAGTTCGTGCCCATTTATCGATTGATCGATTGTTTTATCGATCGAGCCATCGCAAAGAGCGAGAGAGTGGGATGGACGGAGGGTGATGTGAAGGGAGGAAGGTAAGGAAGGAGCGATCGAGATGGTTCTATACGGTGTGCACAAACCATGAAAATGGAAAAGTTTGAGGTGAAAATGACATAGTGGTCGGGTAAAAATAGTCTGCCAGAGTGACGCGCCAGGCGTGAAAGTCACACACAATTTGTAAGAAAAAACCATGAAAATTACGTCTAAATAAATCGAAATGTGGAAATTTGGCATCATCGGTTCGAATTCGCATCATACGAGTGTCATAGAGTCCATTAATCGACTAATCGATATTATTCACTGATTCATCTATCGATCGATTCATAGAGCCGTTCAAGTTAAGCCGTAGTCCAACCACTGGACTTGCCCGTTTTATTCTAAACTGACATACTTACGACGCGAAGAGGATTCTGCGATGGAAAATCTTTGGCTGCCCTGCCTCCCTACCGTCTTTCGATAATGCCAATATCTTAGCCGCTAAATCGACGGATAAAAAGACACCGAAATCGATGGGGGGAAAAAAAAAAATATGCAATTTTCTCGATCGACGCCTTATCCAGCGCCCGGCAAGGCGCATACAAGGCACACCGACGACTACCCGTTGCTTCACCCAAAAAAATTCCTCCCAAATATGAAATTTTTCTACGTCAAATTTACACCCACGGCTTAAAAAATATTATATCCCAACTAAATCCGTCTTTTTTTCAGCACCAGCAGACGATCCAGGAATCAGTGATTAACGCTGAGGCTGTGCACAATCTCGGAAAGCGTTGCCAGGTGCTACGGTCAGAATTCCGGACGAAAAACCGCAGATTTTTATGAATGACGTTCTGCTTATGGAAGTAAACTGCTAAAATATCAATGGATTAGCTAATTCCTAACAATTTCCTGTACGGTTTCCCACGATTTTTCAATGTTTTCTCTCATTTTTTACTTCGAAAAACCATAGATCTCCGGTAATTTCCTTAGACTTGGCAACGCTGAATTCTCGCAGGAAGAGATAAGCTGTCTCAGGCGACTCTAGTTAGATCGTGTGTCGTGTGTCTACAAGTCTCAGCGCGCGTCCGCCGCCAGCCGCCCCGCTGCAGTCTTCCAAAAATCGATCGATCGAACTAACTCACCGTTCAAAAAAGTCAATCGATAAATCGATCGATACATGAAACCTATAGAATTTCATCTACTCTTCCCATCCGTCCCAATAAGCATTATCCCGCTTAGTCAATCGATTAACCTTACGCTTCTCCGTTGAGAAATCAATCGCTTAGTCTATCGTACCGCAAGAAAATTACCCCCCCCCCCCCCCGCATAAACTTTCGATAGATCGAACCTTCTTTCCTTTATATTCTACGACAAACTCGAAACCTTACTTCGATACATCGTACGGACTCTGTTGACACCCTCACGAGCACCCCCCCCCCGCCCGCCTTATCGCAAACAATCCATCTATCGATTAATCGATCGATAGATAAAAACCCAGAATCTTACCCATCCAAACATATAGACAAATCATACACTCAATATACACACGCAAATCCAACGCTGCGCTCAAATCCCCATGCTAAAACCCGGGGTGTCCTCAAACATACATTTTTCCCCCCACTTTTTGCATGGATATAAATGGACTAATTCCAGCCTTGCCAGACTGCACTAGCCCCAGTTTAAAATGAGAATCTGACTCAATAGATACAGCGTCATTGGTCACTTTTTGAGAATTTTACTTGACATAATTTTTCCTGAAAGCATAAGTCAAAGGGGGGGTCCCCACCAAACCTTCGTGATTTTTTTCTAAATTTTTTGGCAAAATTTCAACAATATTGGATGGATTGATGGAGATATCAAGCATCGAAATTTCGGCAAAATATTAGGCCACGTAGGGAGGGGCGTTTCATCTTGTGACATAGCCCAAATTTTTGCCAAAATGTGGGTGCTTTATTTCTCCGTCAATCTGACACCAATACCTACTGTTGGAATTTGGCTAAAAAATTAAGTAAACAACAACGCAATTCTTGTAAGGATGCCCCTTTCGATTAGTTCTTGCTTTATTTAAAAAAAAATATTAAAAGCCTTTAAAGTCAAACTCTCAATATTAAACCAATGACGCTATCTACTATCTATTTACACTAGAATCTCACTTTAGACGCAGATTTGGCGAATCACTTCACCCTTCATATTCCTAAGATATCATAAGTGGCGATAGCCACCAGGCCAAGTCCAAAACCCCCGAGCAAGAAGGTGGCGTCCGCGGACACTTATTATACACCGATCAGTTCGTTTTTGTCGATTTAAGCGTTATATGATCTGTTGCCTAGGATTCCAAGAAAACCGCCCATTAAAACCCCATAACACCTGGTACTGTTCGATTCGTCTTGAGGTGTACATGTGCCGCTCACTAATTAGATTTTAAACGGATGAGTAACAACGGAGATATTTCCAAAAAACATCGATTTATTCGCGTTTTTTTTGCCTCTTGCCGATTCACTTTTGCGTTTCGCCCCCTCGTTTTTGCGCACAGATAGCGGAATAACGGTAGATGAAACCCCCATATAACCTGACATAGAAAGATTCGTTAGGCTTTTCTGAAGGGCATAGGCCAGGTCTCGTTGAATTTTGAGCAATATCAAGGAAGATATCTATGATTGAAATTAGCGTAAATTCAGAATTTTTGCGTTTCGGCCGCTCGTTTTTTGCGCTCAGATTGCGGAATAACGGCAGATAAAACCCCCCATATAACCTGACATAGAAAGATTCGTTAGGCTTTCCTGAGGGGCATAGTCCAGGTCTCGTTGAATTTTGAGCAATATCAAGGAAGATAGCTTTAATTGAAATTAGCGTAAATTCAGAATTTTTGCGTTTCGGCCGCTCGTTTTTTGCGCTCAGATTGCGGAATAACGGCAGATGAAACCCCCTATAACCTGACATAGAAAGATTCGTTAGGCTCTTCTGAAGGTTTTAGGCTAGGTCTCGTTAAATTTCGAACTGTATTAAGGGAGATATCTGTGATTGAAATTAGCGTAAAATCGCCATTTTCCATTCAAACAGTCAACCGTTTCGCCAGATAGATCTGCTCGGAGCTGCTTGCTCCGTGCCGTGCCAGGATGGATAGAGAATGAGAGAATTGATAGATGCGAGTGCCGCTATCTGCCGGCAACTATCCGCGACCGCATTGCCGGCACTGCCTCTGTAGCCGTAATAGTAGATTTTTGTTTGTTTTCTTTATTCATACCTCGTCTTTAATTTCAATGTTATGATATGGAGGTTTCAACGATTTGACAATAAACAGTTCTCTACTTTCCCTCTAAATACTCTTCGTTTAAGTATTTTTTTCCCTTAAGTTCTGACTTTGCTTGGCCATTCTTGCCGAGACAGGGCTGCTGTAAGATGTTTAGTGTTAACGTTTGAGGTTAATTGAGCAGTTTTCCCCAAAGACATTATAGAAGAAGACTGGCCCCTAGCGGCGAGATTTGAAGCCGGTTACTGTCATAGGCGAGGGCTTCCCCCTCGGGGGTATGAACCAAATTAACATTGCGTCTTATGGAGCCTATACATAAAACTGTTTCAAAAGAATATTAATTACTGTTATTTTTCAAAAGTACGCAGATATGACATGCAGCTTATGCCAAAGTTGAGATTGACGAACTTAAACGAATATTTCGGTCAATTTATCCGCTAGATATTTGCGATTGAAAGTACGGCAGAGGGTTATGGGTGCTAAAGTAAACGATGACCGACCGATCGTTAACTTCGATTATTAAAGAACGGACGCTTTAAATTGATCCAAATTTTCGGTATAAATGTATGGTATACTATACTGTACAACATATGTGAGACTCGACACGGTTATTCGCAAGAATAATTGACTAAAATAGGTTTGAAGAGCGAGGCTCCATAAGAGCTAATGTTAATTTGGTTCATACCCCCGCGCGGGGAAGTGCCCTGCCCATCAGTCCGTGCCAAGACCGGCTTCATTTTTCCCCCCGTGCAAAGAGATAGCGGGGGCCAGTCTTCTTCTATAATGTCTTTGAGTGTTCCCAAACTTTTGTTCTCTTTTTAATCATTACTCATGTCCTTTATTCTTTATTAGTGACGCATTAAGAGATTATTTCAATCAACTATAACCCACCCACTTGCTTCCTACTAACTTCCGGATGTTTGTTCGTGGAATGTTGTGGCCACGGCCGATCAATTATTTCTCAGTCTAAAACCCATTTTTCAGTTCTGTACTTACTTAACTCAATTAGTTTTTATTATTGCTTTACAAACGCTCATCCCCTTCTTTAAGCCAAGAATTGT
Organism: Trialeurodes vaporariorum; assembly: GCA_011764245.1. Classification (NCBI taxonomy): domain Eukaryota; kingdom Metazoa; phylum Arthropoda; class Insecta; order Hemiptera; family Aleyrodidae; genus Trialeurodes; species Trialeurodes vaporariorum. Next base: position 40,700,547 of record VMOF01000002.1, on the reverse strand, counting down.
GCGCTTGTAGAAGTGTTGACAAATGCTGTTCGTACGATTATATATGATTTTATCTGTCGCTTCTGTTAGCAATGTATATTCTGAGATCAGGCAACTCCAATGAGCTCCTAGTCTTAGAATCCCTATTATTAGCAGATTGCTGTTTTACTTATATCAATTCCTTCAAAGAGATTGCAAGAAGTGCTAGTTTGCTCACTGTTACAAATCAATCAAGTGTTAAAAAAGTAAGTCTCTTTTCCACCTCCAACCCTTCTCTAACTCTCTTAGTGTCAAATAAAGGATACTATATAGTTCTTACAGAAGAGCTCACATTATCTGAGTATATACCGGGTTCTGACAAGTAGCGTTGCTCGCTATACTGAAGAACACGGAGACAAACTTTTTTGTTGACAACGGGTCAAAACCGTTCCGACGCATTAGCGGATATGGGGGGGGAAGGGGGCGGTCCCCATTCCCCCTTCGTTCGGCCCAAAAAAAGGGGAAAAGGAAGGGGAAAACAATGAGGAAAAAAAGGAAAAGGAGGTCCCCGGGGGGGTAAAAATCTCAGGTTAGCCCCCCTTTTGCTACGGCTGGATCCACCAATGTGCTGACCAGCTGCAAAACAATGCCCGTTAAAGAAATTTTGCAGGCTACTTGCCACATTGCTACTTTCCAAACACCTCTCTCAAATATGTGAGCTCTTGTGATGGTGTTAGTCAAGACCTGTGAAAATTTTTTTGTAGAAGATTAGAATTTTGGAAGCACTCTGATGGGAGATACTGTATATGTTAGGAACCAGAGCTGTTGCGTGCACTTTGGCAACAACGTAATACATCCATTTAAACCCTCGTAAAGGGTCAAACTTTTGAGGATGCACAGTGCACTCCCTCGAGTCAGTACTTTACATTAGTTGGAATGGATGGAATACAGTGTTGCCAGTTTTTTACTGTTCTTGTTGCACAAACCAGTTCTTGTAAAACCTGATGAGCTATACCGTCACAACTCAAACGTTATTTTGAAATTTTTACTTGAGTGTGTTTTTAAAACTGGGAGACCCAAGAGGAAGACCGTATTGAAATCTTTGGTTTAAGCTCACCAATGACTTCCGAATAACAATTATAACCACTAGTAAAGAATGATTAAATACATAGACTCGAGCTCTATTCCTTGGCGTAAAGACATCCGTGTTCTCAGCTCGCTGAGTACTAAGTAACTTACATTTTTTTAATTTTTAAAATCACGCATTACTGATCCTTGATCTTTTCAGGGTACCAAAAAAAATTTTAAACTTTAAGCTCTATACCTGCTGAATTTCAAATAGTGTCGCTTTAATAATATTAATAGTGCAAAACTATTTTAGTAAAGTATCAGAAAAAGTTTAGTATTTTGAAATTCTTAAAGGGAATTTTTTTCCCCGTGTAGAATTGACTTAGCTTTTCATCAGTGACATTCAAATTAAAGGGTTAGGTAAAGCTTAAAGAAGAAAAACATTGCAACTTGGCTTTTTTTTTTACTATTGCTTGTAATAAGAAAAATAAAATGAAAAAAGGGGGGGGGGATTGCGCTTGCTATTTCATTCTGCTCTATTGATGTGCCTTATGATGGACTCAACTTTATTATAATCATTGCTTTAGAAAACATCTTTGTCAAAATATCTCTGTATGACTGACCCACCTAAACCTCAATCCCTTTAAAATAGGAATAAATCGCAAAACCCGGGCCCGATATCTTTGACCAAAACTATCAGTAAACCTCAAGTAAACTCGTGGCGGCCAAGGTCCAAAAACTTCTCCAAACCTCTCCCTTTTACTACCTTCCTCTTTCCTACCTCAATCTCCTTTTTTAAAAACTTTTCTTTCAAAATCTGTTATTTTAACCTTTCCTGAGAGATGCATGATTGTGCGTGAGGTCTCTCAGATTCAACTTACAAACTAGCTGATATCAAAGCGACCAAGTCCCCTCCCCTCCCCTCTTCCCACCCTTTCTACTCCTGTGTTTCTTCTAGCCCCCCACCCCTTCTGATTTCAGCCTGAGATTTTATCTCTGATCTTCATTATTTCCCAATAATTATTACAGTCGGTTGGCTGCGCTCAACGCAAACCATTGCATAACTCATAAATTGCAGGCGCATGAAAGTGCAAAGGATTTAATGCCCAAAGGGGCTGATATCCGAAGAACCAAGTCTAATTTTTTGTACCTACCGCACCTTTCTTCTGCTTCCTCTTCTACTTCATCCTCTTGCTATAGTTCACCCACCAAAAAAAAAACAAATTAAAAAAAAAGTCAGAGTAACAACTTGGCGTTGACCTGCCAACTTAGAGTTTACTAATACCATATTAGCTTTTGCGGGTCAACGCCAAGTTGTTTCTCTGACTTTTTTTTTAAAATTTTTTTTTCTTTTTGGTGGGTGAACTATAGCAAGAGGATGAAGTAGAAGAGGAAGCAGAAGAAAGGTGCGGTAGGTACAAAAAATTAGACTTGGTTCTTCGGATATCAGCGCCTTTGGGCATTAAATCCTTTGCACTTTCATGCGCCTGCAATTTATGAGTTATGCAATGGTTTGCGTTGAGCGCAGCCAACCGACTGTAATAATTTTTCGGAATAATGAAGATCAGAGATAAAATCTCAGGCTGAAATCAGAAGGGGTAGGGGGGTAGAAGAAACACAGGAGTAGAAAGGGTGGGAAGAGGGGGGGGGAGGGGGCTTGGTCGCTTTGATATCAGCTAGTTTGTAAGTTGAATCTGAGAGACCTCACGCACAAACATGCATCTCTCAGGTAAGGTTAAATAACAGATTTTGAAAGAAAAGTTTTTAAAGAGAGGAGATTGAGGTAGGAAAGAGGAAGGTAGTAAAAGGGAGAGGTTTGGAGAAGTTTTTGGACCTTGGCCGCCACGAGTTTACTTGAGGTTTACTGATAGTTTTGGTCAAAGATTTGATCTACGAAGATTACTGGGGGGGGGGGGGGGGCCGCTCGGACCTCGATTAAAAAATGAGTTATCTCCCGTCTAAATGTTTTTATTTTTACTGCCAGTCCTTTTAAAAAAAAGTATTCAATAAATTTTTTTAATATTTTTTTAAAACAATCTTAATTCCATTTTTACGATTTTTTTTTTTTTTTTTTTTTTTTTTTTTTTTTTTTTTTTTTTTTTTTGGCATAGTTCTCTTTCTCAATTATTTTTTTTATAGAATCCTTAAAATTACAAGCAATGAGCTTTCTAAATGTATTTTTTTCTCTAAGATGTTTTTAAGCACTAAGGAGGGGGGTTGCGGTTCCCAAGACTTTAAAGGCTTATAAATCCAAAACGAATTTAAAAAAAAATTGAAAATTGGTGATTGTATGAAACGTACCCTCAAATTGACACATACCTGGAAGCATAAGAACATCAGTGTGACATACAATCTATTATCGCAAAAAAAAAGGCCTGGGGTCCGCGCGGACCCCTCGTTCCCCCCTTTGCAATTTGAAGGTTAACCGCGGGATGTATTCAGCCTTATGCATGGGAGGAAGCGACCCTGCTTTTTTTCCGCTCTTTAAATTCTAATCCGAGACAAGAGATCTCATCGGAAAAGTATAAAGTCCAGAGTCTGTCGCCCTTTTTTTCCTCAAGATCAAATATCACGCGAGCCCCGCCAGAAGCTGTTCTTTGAAGGAAAAGAAGGAACCGTAACAATGCCTGAAGTGATACAAAAAGATTGATGAATCAGAGAGAAATAATGATAAAAACAAGAATAACAGATAAAAATTCTAATTTACGTTCACCAACGGGTATATAACTTCACAAACTCAGTTCAGAAACAAGTTTCTCCCCTTTTTATTCATAAAACCATTTTTTATCGTTATCAAGTTTAGACATTTGTTTTCACTCGGAGAGATGCGTTCTTAATTTTTTCCGTTTTATTTCTCCCCGCTGTTTTCAGATGGGTGTTTAAACAATAGAGGTGGGTAAAAGGGTCCGTGGAAGGGGAAATCATACTAAATTATTTAATGAACCGTGAAATTTCTCATTAAAGTATCATCTTGGCGAGATAATGTCAGCCCACAAGCCTTGCGTTTCATCAAATAGCGAGGTTGATCTACTTTGGACCATCTGGAAGGAGGGACGAAATGAGAAAATATGGAAAGTTTCTGATTTAATTGCGAGATGTTTTGTGAATATTCATTCAAGCCTAGGGTCAATTTGACCCATGTTGGTAATCTAAGATGTAATACTTATAAGACAGTTGTGGCCCGGAGATCTTTATTGAGCTCACTATTTGAAGTATCGGGGTCTAATATAAGTAAGTAATAAGGTTGCGCGGTGCGCGGTGCTTACTTCCGAAATGCATCATAGTGCACTGATGAGCGGTTAGTTAGCAACGCATCAAAACTCTCAGCTAACCAACCGCTCATCGATGCGTTTTGATGCACTTTGAAAGCAGACACCGCTACTTGTTGCCAGAACCAATACCGTCTCTACTCATACCAGGCTGCTCCGTTGGAGATTAGGAGGTTAGTGTTCGTCTTGGTAAAAAATTTTACACGCACTCTTATGGGAGTGAAGTAGAGAACCACCATTTATTTAGTTTAAACCTGATTTTCGGCGCAGAGACCTCTTAAAACCGTTCAGGAAGTGGTCCTTTGAGTCCTACCAGAGCCAATAAAATTCATGAATGCTACTCCAAACCAAGAAAAATTAAATTTAATGACTGCCTCCAGGAGGGACGGGTGGAGGAGGTGTAACGACTCTCTCCACCCTTTCACCTGAAGATAGTCATTATATTCAATTTTTCTTAATTAAATTACTTCTCTGAGGATTTAGAGTTGCCTCATTGAACTTCCAACAAACTTTTCACGTCGTTGGAAAAGGTTTAAGAACTGGAAAGTTGGGTTTAATCTCCATTATTACAGGTTTACTCTCAACTCCCATAAGAGTATGTGTGAAATCCATACCATGCACGATGACCCTAACCTCAAAAAAGCAACTTGGTATGAGTAAAGATGATATTGTCAAAACCCGATACTCAAACGTGATCTCTGTAGTTATTTCGAAAAGTGATGGTGACGCAAAGAGCGTGTCTCAAAATAAAAAGTGACCTCCAGGATGAGGACACGTGCGACGTGCATCTCAAGATAAAATGTCAAAAGCTCGTAGTATACCGTTTCATAATTTCAATTCGAGAGGACAAGTCAGCAAAAATCTTTAACCGCAAGAAAATGGAATGGTATATATTGTTGACCTGAAAAAATTACTATTCTAGAGTCCTCTTCAAAAACATAGCGTTTCTGAAAGTGATCTGTCAAATTGAAAAAGTCAAATATTTCAACTGGAATGAAGGTGGTTTCTTCCGTAACGTGCGTCAGTGTTACGGTGATGCGGGTGGGGGGAAGGGGTGGGAGGAAAGGGAGAAGGGGTGAGAGGGGGTAGGGGCACAGACCGAGCATCGCATTTCGCGTCACGCGTCACGCTGACTACGTCGCACGCGCCCCTCACGCTTCACGCTTCACGCCACTCGCTTCACGGCCGCCGCACAGTAGATTTAGAAATTAAATTTCCCAGTCATATTTTAACCTTTTTTTACTGCCCCGTGTGTCACTGGTGACATACAAACTTAACCCCTTATGGGTCATTAAGCCTGAGTATACTTAGTTTTCTCCTCTAGTCAACTTTACATTGTTTCAGTCTTCATACCGGATAAACACAAATATCGATGAAAACTCCTAAAAGGTAAGGTTGCTTCGGGCGCCTTCAATTCACCGTATAGGCAATTCCAACTCCCCCGAGTACGAACAGTTAACTACCTTCCCTTTATAAACAGAAGCGTGACGTTCTTTTGAACCAAAAGGTTGAACTGAAAGGTTAATAGCCCACTAGAAGTAAGTATAATCTAAAAACTTTGCTGCACGTTGTGTTATACATATCATACACGTGACACATATAAGAGTATTGGAAAATAGTGCATAGTTGGCCGCAAATAGAGAGCGCCAAGTATCGGATCTCACATTAGATCATGAAAAATCAGATGAAAGGAAAAATTGTCTCCTGAATCAAACACTGTCTTATTATTTGATCTAATATGACTGTAGATAGTTTGTCGTTGATTTTTCTTTTAATTAAATCTTATGGAGGAAATAAAAGAAACAATATGCATATCGTTTTATACGAGAAAATTGTGCCCAGATCAGCTATAGCGGCCAAAAATCCATCTTTTGATCAAAAAGTTTTTCAGGTTTGAAAGGGTTAAAGTGAAAAACCAGAACAATGAACTTTTCATGTCCAGAAAAATCTGGTGTTTGGATTTAGTGTGCGTCGTTTAATATTTGGGGAGCCTTCCGATGCCGATGATACAGTTTAGGGGCTCTCAAATGATTTATTGATGAAATAACGGAAGAGGACATTGTTCGCCAAAGTGTTTCCAAATTGCTTCATCCACGAACCGGCCGCAACCGTGATATCCGCATAGAAAGTTTCAAACGAGAGCGCGACACGCCAAGCGTTGATAATAATTGACGAGTAGAGGAATGCGGATTAGGAGTTGAGTCGCCTACTCGCATCAGTCTTTTCCATCGATGATTCGTTCGTCTAATTGGTTTTATTCAGAGTAACATTGTTTTCACTATTCGATGCATTCATATAAAATCACTCGTTCAACAAACAAAAGCGGGTCAAATATAATTTTCTAAAAAATTAATCACCCTTGTCGTTGGCACCCCTGAAATGTGCAACCAGTAGTCAGCACCCTGTTTTACTAGAATCGTCTCAAAAGTAAGTATCAATTTTTTTTAGAAAAAAAAAAAAAAAAAACAAAAAACTATTAACCCTAGAGAAAATCTAAAAACAGTGTTAGATGCATCGTATTCTCAGCTTCAATATCATATTTTTAAATTTTCGTTATCTTTAAAATTGAACAAATGGAGGCGATTTTTCCGTGACCATCTCCCATCACAGTGGGCCCAAAATTTTACGCAATCAAGGGTATCGTTTTTCAGACATCGGGAATCAATATTGTACAATTGTACATAAGAGAACAAAAATGAGGTAAAAAACTGTCGAAAACTGATCAAATGGCATCTGTAACTTTATTTTTGACACAGTCTCCTACTTTATTTAGACATTTTTGATACATTTTACACCAGCTTCCTTATTCCATCAGAAAAGAACATCAACATTTGGATCTTAAACCAGGATTAAGAGTTCTTTTCTGATGGAATAAGGAAACTGATGTAAAATGTATCAAAAATGTCTGAATAAAAGAGGAGATTGTCAAAAATAAAGTTAATTGCCATTTGATCAGTTTCCGACAGTTTTTTACCTCATTTTTGTTCGCTCATACAATATTGATTCCCCATGTCGGAAAAACGATACCCTTGATTGCGTAAAATTTGGGCCCACGGGAGATTGTCGCGGTAAAATCGCCGCCATTTGTTCAATTTTAAAAATAACTAAAATTTAAAAATATGGTCTCGAAGCTAAACATACGACGCGACACGTCTAACACTGTTTTCAGATTTTCTCCAGGGTCAATAGTTTTTTTTTTCCTTCTAAAAAAAAACTGATACTTATTTTAGAGACGATTCTCCTATTCTCGCGGGTAAACATAGAATTGGCTCTGACACTTCTGCTCTCGGTATTTTATTTCCGAAACTACGCTGCCGAATTTCTGAAAAAGGAAAAGAAAAAGAAAAGAAAACTCCAGGGAACAGCAATATTGGCCTACCGTATCACCCCCCCCGGAATTAAAACAAAGTGCTGACTACTGGTGCTAACTTCAAGGATGCCAACAACACAGATGGAACATACGCCGGCATGGAACAGAAGAAGTAAGTCAACCGATTGGCGCTAAAGGGTTTTACAACTTTGGAAATTTTTATTGGAATTGCATGCATACGACAATGTTTCTGTCGTATTTTACCATAGTGAGACTCTCGCTAAGTTTTACTTTAAGCAACTGAATAGGTAATTCTTGGGTGAAATGTAGCGAAAATTACGATTATCACATTAAAAAATTACAAAATTCACATACAGACTCACAAAATTACTTTGAAGTTTCAGACGTAATGGCGGAGCTACGCAGGGACCATGGGAGATTCCTTGAAAGAAAAACCGCACAGTGAACAAAAATAGTATGAAAGGAGATCATGGGAATTTAAGATCAAAAGGAAATGTGGTCTCTCGTATCTTTCTGAGCATATACGGGGGGGGGCGATAATCCTCCTTCCGTTCGGCCAAGAAAGAGGGAATAGCGGGGGAAGAAAGGAAGAAAGAAATAGAGAGAAAAAGAAAAAAGGGTCACGGGTGGACGGGGGGGGGTGTCCCAATCCCCCATTTTGGCGAAGACTGGATCCGCCAATGTTTTTAAACCAATGTCAACCGAATCTAGTTCGTCCTTTTTTTTTTTTTTTTTTTTTTTTTTTTTTTTTTTTTTTTTTTTTTTTTTTTTTTTTTTTTTTCGTTACACTCCTAACAGGAATGAGTGTCGTCCAGATCCTTGCAATCCCGACTTTTGGATAGACTAGATAATAATAGAGTCCATTGATTGGTGGATACGGTTCAAGTGGTTGCCTTGTCTAATCAAAATACAGCATTTATATATAATTAGTTATCAGATGCCCAAGAGATTGCCCGATAACCAATTAGATAAATTCCGTATTTTGATTAGACTTGGCAACCACGTGACTGGACAGCGGACATCTCCACCAATCACCGTTTTCCATTCTTATCAAGTCTATCCAAAAGTCGGGAATTTCAAGAATCTCCCCGCAGATTGATCATCACTTGAACCGTGAACGAATCATCTCATTGAATTGAACCAAGTGAATCGAGTCATCCCTTTTTGAATGGAAAACTGCTTGTTCTGCTCTTCCTGGCGCGGTTTCTCTTCTCTCAATCCCTCTCCCGATCCTTTCCTCTTTCAACCCCCCCTCTCCCCCCTCCGCCGCCTCCCTCTCTACCTCCCTTCCCCCTCCACACCCTCTTCTTTATTCTCTCCGTCGTTCAAATTGATTGCCGCCTCATCGCGATCCCATGCAAATCGACATCCGATCGTGGCAATACTTCCCGCCTTTCCTCTTCCTCTCCCTCTCCCTCCCGCTCCTTTTGGGCACCCTGCTCATCCTTTGTCAACAAACAAACAAACGAACAAACGCTTGAACCCTTTGAAACTGTTCGGAACGTGGCGTGGAATGGGGAAAATGCTAAAGGCACGGCGACAAGATGAAATGGGAAGCCGCATCATGCTAACCCCCCCCCCCCCCCCCCCAACGACCGGTCGCCACAAGTGACGCGACGCGACGCAGTTTGCCCCTTTGCCTTGTTCATTCCCGTCCCTATGTCCCGTGTACCATGCTGATGCCGCCCCTTCCGTCGATTACCCCCCGTGTCACATTTTACGCACTCTAAAACAATTCCCGCAGAGACTAGATGCTCTCATTGATCCCCTTCTCTTAACCATCCACCCCCTTTTAAAGCAGCCAAAATTTCAGCCCTCGACATCATCTAGACGCCCCTATATTAAGTGCACTTATCAATACTGACCACTAGATCCACGCATTCAGAAATGAGACACCGTTCTCGATATTCAGATGATGTGTTTAGACCAAAGAGTAAATAAGAGTCGCAATGGGGCTGTTGCACACTTTGCTACAACGATCAAGAGTGTTAAGCTAATGTAAAATCACCTGAAAAGTCCATTGGTGGCATCAGAAAGTTATAAAATGCAGTAATAAACTCACAAGAGGCGTTTAATGAAATCCAAGATGGTGGCGGATAAATATCGAGCAATTTGTATGCACGCACCAGGAAAATCCAAGGATAGCCAACCTCACAATGTCGAGCACAACCGATCACAAAGTAAACAAAATAACCTCTACCGCCAGTGAGGTTGTCAAAGTCTCTTTAGGCGATTTTACATTAGATTAAAAACTCTTAATCGTTGCAGCAAAAGTTTGCAACAGGCCCATTGCAGTGGCGGCTCGTGCAATTTGGCAACAATGTCTTTCCTCCACTTGATTATACGTAAAATAATCGAATCGAGAGTGATGCAGCGCATCACCAACAATCGATTGTTTGACATAGATTCAAATAGAGGCAAAACATTGTTGTCAAATAGCACGGCCAGCCGCCATTGGTCCATTGCATTGGGAGCTAGCGTAGTCAACGCTGATAAGAGCCTGATTCAAAGTCGGCCTCTGACTAGATACTCTATGATTCAGTGAAACACTACCGCGTGACGCGACGTTTCAAAGTGGACATTTCATCGCCACAACATTTAACCGCCGACATATTTCACCGCCGAAAAAAATAAAATAAAAGAGTAACAAAATCAGTCACCCTCTGCAAGTCGATCATAAACGATCGAGTCAACTTGCACGAATCGACAATTGGATGAATCATGTTGGACCATGGGCGCCCACAGAAAAATTTCAAAGGGGGGCAAACTTTTTGAACTACAACGGAAGTTCTAGGAGGACCCCCTCCCCCCCCCCGTGGAAAAGGGAAAACTTTTTTACCCACGCACATAGTGTACAGTTATTAACCCATTTAAGGTGAATCAAATAATAACAACGCAGGTTTGACGTGTTTGATATAATGGATAAAGGGACGACAGATGATAACGATAGTAAGAAAAATATACATATAATTTATTATTCCTTGCAAAAAACGAGTTTAAATTACAAAATAAACTAATAATGAAGTTTGTCAACTGCTAATCCTGTGATTAACATTGCATTTTCTTTTTTCCTTTCATTTTCATCGTGAAATTTTGACTTTCCGGGGGGGGGGGGGCAAGTGCCCATTCTTGCTCCCTGCTCCGGGCGCCCATGCCTTGGATGACGAATCGATCCGTATGGGACAAATGCTCTATCATTAATTTCCACTATTGATGGTTGACACTTGAGTAAATATCGAGAAAATTTTTATGAGCGCAATTACGAAAAAGTTATGAGCAAATCAAAACACGTGCTGAAGAAAGATACGATCCTCTTTTCTTTACTTTTTTATATTCCTTTTTCCGTTTTGTTTTGTTTTGTTTTTTTCGGCGGTGAAACGTCGCGCGGTGAAGTGTCTGATTATCGGTGATGTGTCCGCGGTGAAATGTCTTGCTATAGTTTGTCGTTTGACCGATACTGTCTATGCAGTGAAGGGTTAAGATATAAAAAACAATATATATCTAGACAAAATGACTGATTGTAAGACGAAAGTAAAAGTGAAAGAGTAATGAAGGATGTACGAATGATCGCGCAACTATTCCGACGTGCCGGTGTTGGTTTGGAATACCTCACATTTTGAAGGAGCTTTTTACAGATCTTATGACACTTTGCATTGCGTGAAAGATTTCACGTTTCTCGAATTTGAGGATTTTCGCTGTCCAATGTCCACCCTGTTCTACAATAATATATGCTTTTGGATGCATTGGCGGATACGGGGGGGGGGCGATCGCCCCCTTCGCCCCCCCTGTATCCGCCGTTCGGCCCAAAAAGTGTGAAAAGGGGGGAGGAAGGGGAAAAGCAAGAGCGAAAACAAGAAAAGGGGGTCATTCCAAAATTCGCCCCCCCCGTTCGCGAGGGCTGGATCCGCCACTGTTTGGATGGAAATAATCCACCGTTGCCACATTTATGAATTTACGTCTGTGCTAAAGTGGGTGCAAAACATTAGAATTCTTGTGAAACAAACGAGAGGCGTTGAAAAATCATGATTTTTACGAATACATGAGGAGTTCTTTTTTGACTTGACTGTATGCCCGATGCCGTATGGTGGCCACCACCCCCTTTTAATATCTACTGTACTGTATCACGTGTGTAAATAACTTGACACAGTTATTTCCCAAAAAATTGAGTTGTCAGGTTTGAAGAGCGAGACGCCCGCACCGCATCGCACATGTGGAGTGAGTTAATGATAGAAGCCGAACATAGCATGGTTACTTTCAATGCAAATATCTTCGATAATAAGCAACGTAGAAGTTTGAAAGTGATTTCATTGCTGTTTTATTGTACAATTTCCTATACTAGATTCACACTTTATATTCTATTTTATGACGGTAAAAACATTCAAAGAGCTTTGTTCAAAATGGGCAAAAATGGCTTCGGCCCAGTTTTCTTTGAGATTACGGGAGGTGATAGAACATGATTTGAGGCGTCCAAAACTGGCCTTGTTTTTGATCTAGCCCCAAGGGAACCGGGGGGGCGGGGGTGCAATGTCAAAACACAAAATCCGCCAGAACTTTTGAACGCGTTGTTCGATTTAAAAAAACTTTTTTTCAATCGATAGATCTTTTTAATACCTTTCTTTTTTTAAACATGTTTTTTTTTATTTTTTATGGTTTTGAGTCAAGTTTTGACGACTTTTTGTTTTTTTCAGTTTCAAAAAATTTACATTTTCCCCCTGTGCATTGTTTTGCATGGGTAAAAATAAAAAACAGTCGTAAGAAAAGCTCTTTCAATTTCCTTTTCAACCGTTTAAATCCGATCGCGGGGCAACGCTTCGTTACTGAGTTACGCGCGCTCAAAGTTGCCAAGGTCCGACCTGGCTGAATCTAGAGGCCTCCCGGTTTCCTGCCTCACACCTTTGACGCCGCGCTTTTTGCCTTATGCGACCAGCTGCTCAGCAGATATTTCGAAAGAAACATCTTTTCTATTATTCTAAGTAATTTCTACTCATATAAACCCCCACCCCGCACTTATGATTGACTCCGTGGAAACCAACTCCAAATCCAGTAGTATGAAAATATTATAAACTTCATGTGAAAAATGTCTCGATATGAGTTTAGTCTTTATAAGTAGGGGTATCTGAACAGAGTGTGCGTAATAATGGTCAATTTTTCAAGTAAGCATATTTTGTATTACTCCAAGGATTTTCTTTTCTTATCACGCCGCGCTCTCAGGTTAGCGGTATTTTCGAAAAAAACATTTTTCACAACACAGGTCTGGGGTAGAACTTTCACTCTCTTCACGCAAATCATGAATTGCCTGCATTAAAGTATCCACAGAAAGCGGATAATCTCTAAAGTGCTCAAAATTTTAATTCCAAATCACTGCTTCATTAAAATCGTCACCATTTTCACGTATATGAGACGCACAGCATCGATTTTAATGCGGGGGGGGGACTACGATCTTTCACTCTGAATCTGACAGCACAGTGTCTGAAATGCATCAAGTGGGATAATCAGTTCAATGAAGATGGATAAAACCGGCAACTCGGAAATACACCTGCTGATTAACTATTTTGGGTCGTGAGTATTTTTATCATGAACTCTTGGAGCAGATCAAATCAATGATGCGATGTTATCTGTAAACCTTGATGACAACTGATAATGTAGGTACTATTTCGGACCTCAGATTCAACTTCATGCAACTCGCACTGGTCAGTTTTCGCATGATTGCTCTTCGGTATGCTTTCCTTTTCGTAGGTGTGAAAAATGAGTGGTGAAAAGTGTATTACTTGCGGGGTATCGCTGGCAAAAAAATCTCGAAATTCTAAAGTTTTTTCCAACGGGTCGTGGTACTGTCACGTTAAGTGTTATGTGCCATCCGTAAGAACTGTAGAGCCTTCAATTAATGATAGTGGATTCGATGAGTCTGAGGAAATCAAACCGATTAAAAGTACGACAAAAAACTTTAACAAGTGCATTTTCCAGTGTCAAAGTCAAGCATATCTCAAGTAGCGAAAACTAACAAGGTGAGATTTCTATCTTGTATTTTATGCGTATTCTCCTTCAATTTAGACTTGAAACTTAAAAAACTTGCGTCTATTCAGGGGGAAGTATTGAACGTGATAGGGTATGAAGTGAGGGTGGTGGTGGTGGGGGGTGGGGGTTTATATGAGTAGAAATTACTTAGAATAATAGAAAAGATGTTTCTTTCGAAATATCTGCTGAGCAGCTGGTCGCATAAGGCAAAAAGCGCGGCGTCAAAGGTGTGAGGCAGGAAACCGGGAGGCCTCTAGATTCAGCCAGGTCGGACCTTGGCAACTTTGAGCGCGCGTAACTCAGTAACGAAGCGTTGCCCCGCGATTGGATTTAAACGGTTGAAAAGGAAATTGAAAGAGCTTTTCTTACGACTGTTTTTTATTTTTACCCATGCAAAACAATGCACGGGGGGGAAAATGTAAATTTTTTGAAACTGAAAAAAACAAAAAGTCGTCAAAACTTGACTCAAAACCATGAAAATACAAAAAAACATGTTTATAAAAAGAAAGGTATTAAAAAGATCTATCGATTGAAAAAAAGTTTTTTTAAATCGAACAACGCGTTCAAAAGTTCTGGCGGATTTTGTGTTTTGACATTGCACCCCCGCCCCCCCGGTTCCCTTGGGGCTAGATCAAAAACAAGGCCAGTTTTGGACGCCTCAAATCATGTTCTATCACCTCCCGTAATCTCAAAGAAAACTGGGCCGAAGCCATTTTTGCCCATTTTGAATAAGGCTCTTTGCACTTTTAGTCAATTAGTCATATATTCCATGTCCGACCTCTCCCTCGCTTCACTGTGCGTTCGATCCGTTTGAGGTAATGATAAAGTTGTTTTCTCCCCCCAGTGCGTAGAAATCTCCCTTGCCTATCAGCCAGAGCTACCGATTTGCGTAGATTTAATGACATTTTGAAATTCACCGAAGATTCCACCGATGTACAAAAGATTACAGAATTTAGTTCAGTGTATGACTGGAATGCACGAAAATACTAGCGTCTTTTATCTTATCTCAACCGGTGTAGAGTCGTCGATAACTTTTTGAAATCTTGCGGATATTTTAAGTATTAATTAACGGCGTTTCCACCGATTGATAAAAGATTACAGATCAGCATATTTTCGTGCATTGCTGTCATACATTGAATTGAACCATGTAATCTTTTCCCAGCCGGTGGAACCATCGGTGAATTTAAAAAAAATTCATTAAATCTACGCAAATCGGCGGCTCTGCTATCAGCCCATACCAACATATTTTCCTCTTTTCATCCGTGTTGTGAGATAGGAATGTGCCATCTGATTTTGTTAGAATCGCATTGAATAAAGATTACTTAATTAAAGAAGTGCTACTGCCATCAAAATGTGTGTAAACTCCTTTCGTTTACTTTTGGCTCGCGAAGATTCAAAATAAGCCGGTTGACTGTGAGAGCGAGCAGAAGCCGATTTTTAGACGACCTAACCAGTCTTTGCGTGAAACAAGGCCCTGATGTACGAAACTAGAAAGAGATGGGTATAAACGGGGGGCGGGGGTAAAGAGAGAGAGAGTGAAAGAGATAGTTAGGAACGCTTTGCGACCGATGAGTGCATTGTTGCGATAGTTAGCTAACCGTTGACTTCGCACTAAAACCGTCGATTTCGTAGTAATTTTTATTCTACGATATGCGCCTCCATCTTTAACTGAACAGTTTAAGAGAGAATACTGAATTCTAGAGATCGTTTTAGAAGTGTAGGCGCACCTAGACCATAATCTTTGGCCAATTTTCAACTTTTGTTCGCTTAAATTAAAATAAAACTTGCCCACGACGTAATTATTCTGATTTTAAAGTGTTCCATTTAGAGTCCCTGTATATCAAAGAATTTCGTCATACGGGGTATAGATTCTGATTGGCTGCTTGATTTTAAGCTGTCACAGAGCTCAAGGAGGCGTTCTGTGCTAGAGCTCGTTTCAGAAGTGTAGGCGAACCTAAACCATAATCTTTGGCGAATTTTCAAATTTAATTCCTTTAAAATAAAACCAAACTTATTGCCTCTGACTTTATTCTTCTGCGTTTAAAGTGTTCCCCGTTGAAAAGTAAACTCTCAATTTCATTTTCATCGAGTAACATCAGAAATAATGTTGAAAAATTCCAAAGATTATCGGTCTAGGTCCGCCTACACTTCTGAAACTACCTCTATTCTCCATAAGAGAACCGTTGAAACACCCCTACGAGGAGACGTACACGCCTCCTCGGTGAACCCAACCAATCAGAGTGGACGCCTCCTTCGATTTCTTCTTTACGTGTTGAGACTCTTAGATATATAGGGACTCTAGTTCCATTGCTCATTACTCGAACTCATTTTTTTTTTCATTTTCACTGCGTAATATCATAAATAATGTTGATCAAATTCCAAAGATTATCGGTTTAGGTGCGCATACACTTCTGAAACTACTCGTATCACGTGCAGAAAAAACAGACATCCTCTAAATGCAACCCAATCTATAATGTATAAAAGAAAACTTAGTCTTGATCAGTGGCGTAGCCAGGAATTTTTCTTGGGGGAGGGGGGTCGAAGATCAGCAAATTTTCAAGGGGGGAGGGGTTTCGAAGATACTAATTTGGTCAAATTTGTCTGAAAACGCAAAAATTTACCTTTTTTAGGACAAATTTTGGTGTCAAGACACCCCCCCCCCTTCATCTTGGCTACGCCACTGGTCTTGATCAAGGAGCTCTGCCTCATGCGACTCCAAATACTCTGCGATTTAAGTGGCAATGAGTCGAGACTGTTGCGCGATTCATTCATGATATGGCTAGGGGCTCTGAGCCACCATTCACCGCATTCCCCATTTCCACATTCACCATTCACCACTATTACCAAGTCACCAACCACCGCACCAAAGACATGACCCCTGTATGTATAGAGTATACATATTCACGCCTGTCTTTTGTATAACTGGCATCACGTCCGCAATTTGGTACGTGCGGTCTTGGATCGCACAGAGAGGTCACTCCTTACAACCCCCTCCCCCCCTCATATTCCACCCAAACGCGAGAGTCGCCCCACATCGTCCTTTGCCGGTCGCCTAACGCTACAAGCAATTTACTGGATGCATAAGTCGCATTCCACTCACGTCCTTTATAACGCACTCTGCGTCGTGTCTGGTGTACGTATCCCGTGATACCACAATACCAACATTTTCGTCCCAGATTCAATATCCACTCCGCTGATTTCTGTATCAACTATCAGGGCAAGTTGTATTTTTAGAAGAACACACATCCCACTTCTTAGCTGAGTTTATACTTGCGATAGCTATCGTGCAATGTGACCATCTTTATAAGGAATTTTATTCAGTAACCTGGTTCGGTTACGGTTCGGTCATGTTTCAAGTAGCACTTTTCAAGTCTAGAAATGGAGCTGTTGCTACAGGCTTATTAATAGTTCAATATAGGGTAAAACCCTGTAAAAATAACGACTAGCGCACTGAAAGATCACAAAATCCACTCTCAAACTCATAAAATGCTTTCAAACGCGAGACCGTAATGGCAGCCGTTGCCGCCCAAATCTTATGGCAATCGTTCTTAATTCTTATGTGGTGTTGTGAGAACACCTCCGGTAGATGGAGCTGATTGAAGATTGGGAAACCCAATGTAATCTGCGGCAACGGCCGCCATTACGGTCTCGCGTTTGAAAGCATTTTATGAGTTTGGAAGTGAATTTCGTGATTTTTTTGGTGCGCTAATCGTTAGTTTTACAGGGTTTTACCTCATAATCAATAATTATAATAAACCTGCAGCAAAAGTTTACAACAGCTCCATTTTCAAGGAGTAAGAGTCGAGGAATGATTTATAATTCGACCCTAAGCTTAGGAACTCCGTCAATTTTCCTTCTTGGCGGAATTACATCGCAATATGGGGCTGTTGCACCCTTTTGCAAAAAGCGATTATTCGATCCTGGTGTAAAAACCTCCGAAGCTAACGATGGCAGCTTTAAACACTTCCGAAATCCACTCCTAAACTCAATAAACGCTTTTATTTGCGCAAGCGTAATGGTAGCGTAATGTAGTATAATAATGGGTGATTCCTATCTTAATTTTGTCATTCTCTCTATGCTGACAAGAATAATTCACAGAGTAATTAGTCATCAGATTAATGACCCACATCCGATGAATGGTACCGCGACACCCAGTGACACCGGTGTCACGTGAAAGTCGTCTCTTATTGGTCACTTCTTGATATAGTTAGAGTATTGTTAGATGGGAATCTCCCATTATTACTGCCCTCAGCCACCAATACGCCAGCGCTATTAAAAGCGTTTATTGAGTTTAGGAGTGGATTTCGGAAGTTTTTAATGCTGCCATTGTTTGTTTTGTAGGTTTTTACACCAGAATCGACTATTCAATCGCTTACAGCAAAAATGTGCACTGAAAAAAACAAAGTTTATGTACAGCCGAAGCTGCCTTTTAAAATAGCTTCGCAGAGCAAAAGTTCAAGCTGTACCGGAGAAAAATGCAGGTGTACCAAAGCACTACTTCATAAGAGTAATAGCCTATTTTCTTGCTTTAGCTCTAGCAAAGTATAGTGATTCGGTACATCCGCAACTTGCTCCGGTAGAGCTAGGATGTTTGCTCTGCGAAGCTACTTTAAAAAGCTGCTACGGTTCTATTTAAACTTTGTTTTTTCAGTGTGCAACAACCCCATTCGCAGTTATGGAAACTCTCCATGGCGATAATCGGGATGATTACGATGGCGATTTCTATCGTGCGATATCTGTCAAACAAAAAGTAGCAAACGGGGATACAAAGCTATCAATTGAATCTTACCTCCAACAAATGGTCTCTCGTTGCTTTGATTACAGACGACAAAATACGACCAAAGGGATAAGCTGATGCTGATCGGTTGATTTTCTGGACCTTCATGAATAGCCACGAGCGTTAAAAGATCAATATTTTTTGTTCGTAAACTAAAACTTGTATAAATGAAAATGTATGAGTATAAATGTATATTTAATTATTTAATTTCATATCGTTCATTCCTGTGTCTGTATTTTGTTTCAGGTATGGGCAAAAACTGTCGACTCTCATAATTTCAGTGTAGTTATATTTTGGATTATAAAGGATCGATCTCCCTTCTTCAAGTGAGTTCTGTTTTTGATACTTTATATTTAAGATGTTTTTAGAAAAAATTGGCCAAGAAAATTGTAACCAGAAAAGCAGATTTATTGCTTTATGTATTTGAAAATGATGCATCATGTTCATGGGCCTAAATTTGTGTGTTTTTCACGAAGGAAATGAAATGCATCAGTGACATAAAAACAAATGAGCCCTCAGTCCTCCCCCCCCCCCCGAAGTCTCACTGAATCAAAAAGACGCTCGTGTAAAATTGTGAAAAATCGTGCTGTAAAGTGACGTCTTAACGCAAGATTCTCATTTAAAAACAATGTATATTTTGGGCCGGAATTGCGTCACCGAAACTATAATACTTAGGGTGGGATTCAGAGATAGACTTTACTTCGCGACTCAAATATATGCAAGTGCTGTGCTTTGCTTTTGACAGCGCTCTGTCCACTTGTCAAACTTACATATTTACACGCGAGTGTCCCAAATATGTTACCACTGCTGGTGCGTCATATACTGTAAAAGCGTAAGGTAACCGAGCATGAAAAAGAATTCGGGGGGGTGGAGGGTTGTTTAGGAGCTAGGGTCTTCAATTACGTATTCAGGGTGTTTGAAGTAAGTGGGTTTGATGTGTCAATGCGCAGCAGTCGTTTCCGGTGAGCGGCGAACAGAGCATAATATCCAGCATTCAACAAGTGGGTGATGTCGAGAGTCAAACCACGCGATGCCAAATATGGAGAACAAAAAACCCACCTGTTTCACATTCAAGTGCCGATGCATGGAAAGTAGGTAAGTTTGACGCCTCAATATCTGGCAATCCTGGATGTGACTGTCGACGCTACGCTTCACTTTATTAACAACCTCCATATCCGTTCTAGGAGACATCGGACCAATGAGCATTGAGAATGAAGCAGCAAAAGGCACGAAGCGTGCCCCGTACTCACTATAATACAGAGCTATAATCAATGGTATTTCTCAATGGGGTTGTTGTAGAGGTCGGAATTTTATGTTTTTGATTACAGATTCTGAAAACGTTCGCCGAGTAGAGCATTTTCGTTTTTTTGTTTTTTTCTTACGACCAATAGAAGCCGAGATAATCGACTTTGAAGCATCGCCAATTATTGCATCATATATACTAATTATTGCGCAATCCAGTGCACTACGGTTCTCATATCTCTTAAACTTCCAAAAATAACCCTATCGACCTATACCTCATTTTGAAGCAGAAGTCAAACGGAATCGGTCTGTGCAAATCTCAGGTCTCTAACTGCTGTCGTTCCAAAATGGCGGGTTTTTTTATTTTTATATTCTGGCGCCATCTTAATATTTGGATCGGCGCCATTTTGGAACGACAGCAGTTAGTGACCTAAAATTTGCACAGACCGATTCCGTTTGACTTCTGCTTCAAAATGAGGTATAGGTCGATAGGGTTATTTTTGGAAGTTTAAGAGATATGAGAACCGTAGTGCACTGGATTGCGCAATAATTAGTATATATGATGCAATAATTGGCGATGTTTCAAAGTCGATTATCTCGGCTTCTATTGGTCGTAGGAAAAAAACAAAAAAACCAAAATGCTCTACTCGGCGAACGTTTTCAGAATCTGTAATCAAAAACATAAAATTCCGACCTCTACAACAACCCCATTCACCGATGATGCCACCGTTTGAGAAAAGATTACAGAGTTCAGTTCAGTGTATGACTGTACTGCACGAAAATACTCTGATCCGCAATCTTTTCTCAATCGGTGGAAACGCCGTTAATTAATTAAGATATCTGCAAGTTTTTTAAAGTCTTCGACGACTCCATCGCTTGAGAAAAGATTACAGATGCGAGTTTTTCCGTGCATTACAGTCTCACACACTGAACTGAACTGTGTAATCTTTTCTCAACCGGTGGAATTATCGGTGAATTGAAAAATACTATTAATTATACGCAAAACGGCAGCTCTGATAATAATAATAGTTCCGAAACGCCATCAACACAGGGGTGCTCCGTTCCTTTCGCAAACTTTAAACTATTCCAAACGGTTGCAATAATGGGGCTCCTGCTAACTTTTGCTCCTGTTGAATACTTAATTTTTGAGTAAAAACCAGCAGTACATAAAAACTTACGAAATTAACTCATACACTCACAAAACCGACTTTGAATTTTAAGGCGTAATAAAGTAGCACTACGCAAGTACCTTTCGAGATTCCTATCCAATAATTTGAGACTTTCCTCTGCGTGTGTTTCTGTATAGAGAGAAAGACAAATTAATTAGACAGTACTCTCCTATGATACTTGCATAGCTCAGCCAACTTTGCTCTTGAAGGGTGGAACTTATACACGAAAAACGCCATCAAATATACAAGAAATAGCAGCTCTGAGATTTTACTCCTCGAAATGGTAGAGGTAAAGCTGACATTTTTAATACTGAACTGATCACGATGAAATCGGTCTGTTGCAAACTTTTGCTACTACAATTAAGAGTGTTTCATCTAATGTAAAATCGCCTGAAAAGTCCATTGGTGGCATCAGAAAGTCATAAAATGCAATAAAAAACTCACAAGAGGCGTTAAATGAATTCCAAGATGGCTGAGAAATATCAAGCAATTTGTATGCATGCACCACGAACATCCAAGGATGGCCAACTTTGACAACCTCACCGGAGGTAGAGTTTATGTGTTAGTTTACGCTGTGATTGGTTGTGATCGAGCAAATTGCTCGATATTTCTCCGCCATCTTTGATTTCATTGAACGCATCTTGTGAGTTTATTATTGCATTCTATGACTTTCTGATGCCACCAATGGACTTTTCAGGCGATTTTACATTAGATAAATCTCTCTTAATCGTTGTAGCAAAAGTTTACAACAGACCCATTATGCGTTCATAGTAATTTTTTTCGGCATTTGATATAGAAAGAACCGCACGGAACTATCAAAAATTGAATCCGTTGATAGTTTGACTGTCCTGCATTGAAATATATATTGAATTGTTGAAAGGTTGAATGAGTCGGGGGTTAGAGTTGACAAAATGGAGACTGTCAATATCATGAAGCGTATATACATATATACTTATAAGCTGTTGAGCGCAGTTGTCCTATGTATCGCCTTCTCCGCATCATCTATCCGTCTATAGGATTCTCCGTTTCTTTTTTCACACCACTTTTCAGTGCTTATTTTCCGCCATTGACTGTTGTTGTGTCTTTGTTCAAATGCTTCACAGTTTACCGCACAAAACAAAACCACATGCCAGAATTCTTTTATCACCTTCCGCCCCTCTCACCCTCCCTCGTCTACTTCAGCCAAATCTAAAGCGCTCCTCCTCAAAATGAGATCACCTGTCAACGTTCCTATTTCATCCCCTACTGCCGCATCTCTAAACTCTATCGAACTCTGTTCCTTTGAAAAAGGGGCGAGGAGAAAGGTGTCGACGCTTCGCTCGTTGCTCGGCTATGTCATCCAGCCCCTTCTTATGTTGGAGGGTGTATTTTCAGAGGAGTTTGTCACTTTTATGTAATACAAGGACGCGCAAGTCCCATAATCCTATTCCTGTTGCTGATGGTAATGCTTACTCGACTAATACTGATGCGGTTTTCCAACCCGTCAAAAAATAATTTGATTGAATAACTGAAGTTGTATAGGAGCTGTAAAATTTCGGTACGTCGATGTTTTGGTATTACAAAGGTATTGGTTATCCTTGAGTTTTTTTTTTCTTCTTTTTTTTCTTTAAATTTGGCTCTAAGTTGTGTCGAGCAGTGGCGTAAGTGTGCAATTAGGCAACGTTGAACTGTATCCATTTAAACCCATGTAAAAGGTCGAATGCAAAGGTGTTCACCGAACACCCAATTGTTCGATCTTTTTCATGGGTTTAAATGAAGGAACTGCAACGTTGACAGATTGCACGCTACGCCACTGGTGTCGAGGTTGTTGCTATTGTTGACCTCCCGTATTCCAAGCACATTAGCAAATGTTGTCAGGTGCAACCACAGTAAAATAAGTTCTTAACACTTTTACTGCCGTGTTTGAAGAACACCAGAAGAAATCAAAGTTATGACTTGCTCAAATTCAGGGGTTAGTTAACTATTCGTACTCAGCGGTGTTGATTTTGCCTATCTCCGTAATTGTAGGCGCTCGATGAAACACAATGTTGCACGTGTTAACAATTTGAAGTAGCTGTAATTAAATGTCAATGAATCAATCAAATAACTGGGGCGTGGTATTGACAGGGTTAATTATTCTATAAAAAAAAAAAACAAAACAAAACAAAAAAACAACATATAAATGAAATAAAATAAAAAAAATAATCTGCTTGAAAAGGGTCCAGAAGAATTTCTGAGGAGCATGATTCATCCTAGTATCCTAATGCACTCCATCGAAACTTAATAAGACGGTAAATTTATGCTAGTATAAAAGCACTGGAACATAATTATTATAAAATATAAACATCGCATCGTGTAACTAAGCAATAAATTACGGTTCGTTTCAATTGATTTCACGGTACCGCGTTAAATTCCTCGTTTGTGTTTTTTATTAATCTTCTGTAAGTGAGGCAAAAACAGTGTGTACTAAGCATAGTTAAAAAGAGGAATAAGACGAAACCCATTAGCGGATTAATTCGTCGGTCTTAATTTAAGAAGGGCTCGCGTAGAGGTTTCAGCGGTTTTATATTCAACTTAAATATAGTTAGCTTACTGAGAAAACGGAATCTATCTGAAACTAGACGACATTCTCGGAACGATGTAAGAGGATTTATGTAAGCGTTTTATCTCTAAAGCTCTATTCTGGTGCGAACCAACAACAATAACAACATACTTTCAATAAGATAAACATGAAACACACAGTAGACATGCTTTATCGTTCTTATTTCATGCATCATGCAGGAACACTATGCTTTTTGCTACGTGAACTTGACCTAGAAATAGTTCTCGATAAAATAATGTTGGTGGTTGTTTTTATTTTGGCAATTTGAGAAAGTTACTTGTCTACGGGTCCTGAATAATATATTCGCAGTGGCGTAAATATCGTGGGGTTTCAATTCCCACGGGGTGAACTAATAGTGGTTGGTGCCCCCCCCTCTCCCTTCACACTCGAAGAAAACTCATTAGGCAACATTAAAATCAATTAGCCCCCAATACCGCCATTACTACCCTTTTTCGTTCGTTTCTCTATTTTAAGGGGAAGTTAGGTACGGCAAAAATACACATTATTTTTTAAATTTATTTTATTTCTCTTCAATTTTTGAATTTTTGTGATTAATTTTCCCTTTCTGTTTCTTTTGCAAAACTTTGACCATTTGAATTTTTGGAAACTTACTACGGAACTATCTCAGGTTCTACAATAAGTGGACTCATAATTTTATTTCAAAAAAAAAAAAAAAAAAAAAAAAAAAAAAAAAAAAAAAAAAGGCTAAAATAAAACATTATACTCTATGGATTTTTGATCCATTGATCACAACTAACTCTTTCTTGTTTTTCAGTCGATTTTCTTAAAAACTGATGGTCTCAATTACAGAGTAGGAGAAAATAACGCAAAATTTCCTCATTGTTCATAAACCGAGACAGTATTGTGTATCTAATATGAAAAATCGCGCGGGAAATTGCGGAGGGGCGAATGCGAATGACTTTCTCGATATTCCTATTTCGTGAAGAAACTGTTACTTACCTGACTCGCTAAAATACACCTACAAATTCGAACCAGAAGGTCTTTCAAAGAATGTATGTTAGAAAATTTTATGTAGCGTTTCCTCCACTGATTAGCTAGTGTGGTTTCCATGTATTAAAAAAATCGAGTTTTTAGTACAGCTCTGGAACAGGGGCGTCATTTCGAGTTCGGCTGGGGGAGGGGGGGGGGTCAAAAATGTGATGGCCTTCTTTTTTTTTCTTTTTCTGCTCATCAATATAATTTTACTGTCCTACAGCCTGTATACCCTATGTTGAGCACTTAATGCACAACAATAACTTAACTGATACTTTACTATTTTAATGATTAATGATTCACGTTTAGGGGGTTTGACATGTTTTATTTCTTACCGTAAGACTTTTTGATATTGATAGGTTGACAAGACTTTTTAGGTTATATTATTTGTTACTTATCTAAGGGCTACCTAGGTCTGTGGCACCTGTGCACGGTGCTCGACACCCTACCCTATATTTACGGCCCTACATTCCAACAAAACTTGTGAGTGACCACCAAGTTTTCATTCAAAACTTTTTTTCTTCACAAAAAAAAAAAAAAAAAAAAAAAAAAAAAAAAAAAAGGTCAGCACATTTTGACTTTTAGCTGACCCTTTTTGGGGGCAGTGGACACCCCCCCCCGCAAATGACGCCACTACTCTGGAACAGTCGATTTCTAAAATTAGCCTGCTAGGTACCTAAAAAAAAGAGGCTCAGAAGAATGCGGAAGGAAATTTGGATTAATCTCTTGTAGTGAATCCATCTACTGCTTGCTAATGTTTCTTTTCTTCGTCCGTAAATTACTTCTGCGTAGTATCGATCTACAAAAAATATTGAGAGTACTACGGACCGTTAGGGGTAAAAATATTTTTCAAACGTCTCACATGAATAGGTACGCTTTCGTTCGACTCACCCCTTCTAAATTATACGCTTAGAACTTTCATCATCATCAAAAAAGAAAAAAACGTGAATTCGTATCTACTCTCACCCAGAAGGTCGAAGCTTTTCATTTTTGACAGCTGCTCGGGGTGAATAAGGAGGGGTGAGGTTGCGGAGATCTGTGAGCGACGGGTTTTCACGTCTTTCATATTTCCATGCGTCTGATCAGGGTTTTTTTTTTTTTTTCTTCAGCTATCTCGATGAAGCGGCGTTGCTAATCCAAGTAAATTGAAGCATTCAAAATACAAGTGATTCCAGAGATATGTTTGAATAATTGAAATAAATAAGTGGCGGAACGATCTTTCTAAAAACACTCACAAATAGACTGATTTATATAGTTGAGCGATATATCGTATCGATTGCCGTTCGGGGCCCTCTAGTTCCAAACAAACTCTGATTCAATGTATTTTTCCCATAAGCGCATTTTTAAACGGAAAGAGCCTCGCCAAAGGACCCTTTTTTTCGCCCCTCGAAATCCTGGACCAAATATGGCTTAAAATACTCCCTAAGGTGAGCTGATACTCGTGTTAAAATTTCAGCTTGAGTATACGCACGGTTTCCGAGATATGGGGGGGGGGAGCAAAGTTCCCCATTGAAAGCATTGAAATGCATACATTTCAATGCTTTCAATGGGGAACTTTGCCCCCCCCCCCATATCTCGGAAACCGTGCGTATACTCAAGCTGAAATTTTAACACGAGTATCAGCTCACCTTAGGGAGTATTTTAAGCCATATTTGGTCCAGGATTTCGAGGGGCGAAAAAAAGGGTCCAAATTTGGCTCTTTTTTGGCGAGGCTCTTTAGGCTATTTTTATTTATGCGACCTTTTTGCCATTATGAATCACAACTTATATCAGATTAAATTGAAGACAAATCTTCGGATTTTAATTGTTCTTCTTTTTCGCCTTAAAAGTATTGAAAGTCGAGGGATATTTTAGTCACAATTTCTAAATTCTACCCTTATACATTCGTTTTCCGTTATTTTTACCTTCAAGATTCTGTAATGCCACAGTTCAGGGAGCTTCTTTTGAGTCTAATTTTTCTGGTTTTTTTTTTTTCATTACATTTCCAAATAAGTTTATTAAATCTTGCCACCCATGTCATCGATCATGCAGAATTCAAACCATCAGGCACCTACACAGAAAAAACAAAACAACAAAATACACTTTGGGAACGCTGACAAAACTTTTAGTAGAAAAATAATCCAGCAAAAAAGTTTAGTTGAGCCAACCAAGTGTATGGTTTACCTAGCGAAATCTGTAGTTAGGCGTAAAAACCCTTTAGTCGATTCCACTAATCGTCTTTTGCTGGGTACTTTTTTCTAGCAAAGGTTTTGTCAGCGCTATCAAAGCGTTTCCTCTACTTCTTTCTGTGTACCTCTAGATATTAGCCTTGAATTGCGCTCAGCACCAGACCACGGCGATTTCTTTACAATCTTCCTGAGGTTTAAACACTTGGTGATTACATGTGCAGGGCAGATAATACAGGAAATTGTTATCCTTATCCTCTCCACAGAAATTAATAGAAACACGCTTTGGTGGCCCTGAGGTATTTTAACCTGTGGTAGAAAAATAACTCGCAGGAAAATACTTTGGGTAAGTACCAAGCCAACCAAAAGTTTTTGACGCCTAACAAAAGAGATTATAGGTAACCATAGATTTGGTTGGCTCAACTGAAGTCTTTTGATGGGTCATTTTTCTACCAAAGGTTTTGTCTGCGCTACCAAAGTGTTATTTTCTGTTTTTTCTGTGTCTCTCTGACCGTTTGAACGCATGTGTTAGAAAATGATAGCCGAGGAGGCCATATCGCGCGTGACTCGAGCCACTATCTCTTTCTAATGCATGTATTCAAATGGGAGGAGAGATAGAGATGGAGATAGAGATAGAGAGATAGAGAGAGAGAGAGAGAGAGAGAGAGAGAGAGAGAGAGAGAGAGAGAGAGAGAAAGCAGTTTATTTAAGACGCAGATACTAAAACAGGAATACTTAAAAGAATGGGTATACATACAGACAAAAAAAATACAAATTATATACCTGAAGTTGAATTGAATTAAAGAATTGAATATTTCTCAATTGATGTGTATTTGCGTCAAAGAGGCAGAACTAAGACTGATCAGTGATCAGTCTTCTCTTCCATTCTGCCTCTTGGCTCTCATGAACTGTGACTAATTATAAGAAACACAAAATAAACAGATTTAATTTAAAAAATACTATTATTTAAATGAGTAAATGATTAATTAAGTGAGTAAATAAATGAATAGTGGATAGATAAATCATTAATTTAATATTATTAAGTAAAGATGAATGAAAAAAATAAATAGAAATAAAAATGGAGAGAGAGAGGGAAAGAGAGGGAGAGAGAGGGAGAGAGAGGGAGAGAGAGAGGGAGTGGGAGGGAGAAAGAGGAGGAGAGGGAGGGAGAGAGGGGAGAGAGAGAGAGAGAGAGAGAGAGAGAGAGAGAGAGAGAGAGAGAGAGACGAATCTCTGTATTCGTACATAGGTGACGTAAGGTGTGAGAAGGAAAAGAGTGGGGGACTAGAGATTCGGAAATGTTAACTCATTTATTATGACTAGACATGACGCTGGTCCATCCTTTTACATGGCAGAGGCTCATCTCAAGATTGATTCACAAAACGTGCCGAGACCCACACGGCGAGCGCTATACACTGTGCAGTCATACCAGGCTACATATGTTTACGTATGTGTAATGTGTATCCTCTAAAAGTCTGCTTAGTATATCCTCGTCCTCTGTCTCCTCTCAACGAGAAGCAAATTTTTTACTCGCCAGTCACTCTCTCGCCTTTGGCTTGCTCTCACGAGCTTGAGCAATTTAACACGAGAGTCTCAACTCTCAAGGCGACTCTCAGTCTCGCTTCCAACCAATTTTTCAACCCATAAAAACTTTAGAACTCAGAAGTTACAAAGCTTTTTTTTAGCCTATCATGAGAAGCGGAATTGAATTGTTCTTTTCGTTAATGGGGCTCTTGCAAACTTTTGCTGTGAGCAAATGAATAGTACATTCTGATGTAAAAACCAGCGAAAACCACGAAAACCACACTGAGAAAGTCTAAAATTCAGTAATAAACCTGCATAATGGCAAGATCGTAATGGCGGTTCGACGCAGGTAGCATGGGAGATTTCTGTCTATTATGTCACTTTCTCTACGGAAACAGAGAGATATGTCTCAATTTAGATAGGACTCTCCCAGGATACCTGCGTCGAACCGCCATTAAGCTCGATTCTGAGAGTGAATTTCCTGATTTTTTAGTGTACTCATCGTCATTTTTACAGATTTTTATGCAAGAATCAACTCTTCAATCCCGTGTAGCAAAAGTTTGCAAGAGCCCCATTATTTGTATAATTAAAGTTTAATAAATTGGTTAGAATATATTGACATAAAATAACTATTAAAATTACTTATTTATTTGAGTAAGTATATGCAAGCAGCTTTTTATGAGTTCTGTGTTGACGATTGACGATTTTTTTTTCTTCTTTTTTTTTCTTTTTTTCTTCTTTTTTTTTGCAAGCAAAAAAGGTAAGGTCCTTCATTAAAACTGCCATCCTCGAACCCATTTCCGTGAATCCGCCAGTCATTTTTGTTGGACCTCTTTGGGTAAAATCGTGCAACCGCTAACTCTCACACGTTTTCCTTTTCGGGACACTGACGTTGTACATATATGTATACGAAGTCTACTCTTTGCAGTTTGCTCCCACTCTTAACGTTGAATGCACATCGTTTAGCAGTTATTGACATGCACTTTTCGCCTCCCGCCTCTCACCAATCACTTCCAGTCAAAACATAGCCAAGAACTTGTTCGCATGGAATCACAATGTTCCGCAAATACTCTCGCAGCGTTATCCGAACCATTTCCCGGAGGTCTCAGGGTGTCTTTTGATAGACACCAATCAAATCTTTTTCATTTTATTTTTCGATTTTCGGACGAACTCATGAAGCTCAGCATATACACGCAGTGAAGGATTAGTTCCAAAATTATATTAATATCTGCATTGCACTACTATGGTCTTAGACCGTCAAACAGTAACTAACCAAGTTTATTTTGGATGGGTCGCGTTAAAAAATAAAGCAGATGTATGAAGCCTGATAAATGATAAAGAAAACATTCTGTTTTATTTTGAAGTGCCGACACACAGTGAAGCAAGTAAGCGGGTGAGGCTGGACATTGCTTGCAATTTAAATGCGTTTATCTTTGTTAATATTTACCATATACACGTTTGAAAATAGTTTCATTGGTTTAATTGTAAAATTTCCAACCAGAGTCACCCTTTTTAGTTGCATTTATGACCGTAAGACCATTAAAATTTGAATTTTTAATAAAAATTTCATGTCCAATCCCTCCTATTAGTGGCGGCTCGTGAAATACGATGAATCGATGTCAACTCCATTTAAAACTATAGAAAAGTATCAATCGTCAGGGGATGCAATTGAACCCACAAGAAATCGATACTTTTCTATAGTTTTAAGTGGAGTAGAAATCGATGTATCGCATTTCAGGAGCCGCCACTGCCTCCTATTGACTCCTTCCACTGTTCGACATCATACCGTCAAAAAATAAACCAACAACTGACATTACGTTATGGAAACCACTTATCGCTCAATACAACGGAGCTTAGGGGCGTCGCGTTGCGTGTAATTTAGCAATTGTCAACGTTGCATTTCGCCCCATTCACAAACTTATGCAAAACATCGATTTGAGGGAGTGCTCTGTGCATCACCAACAGTTCGACCTTTTTCATGAGTTTAAATGGGCAAAATATTCAGCGTTTCCAGACTACACGTGACGTCACTACCGGAGCCTCAAAATAAAGCCTTGCGCTGCTCATTTCGGGTTTATGGTATGTGTAGGTCGTGCTGACAAATCGTCAAATTTTCTAAATAAACCAAAAGAGCTGCCGTGTCACCAGAACCAACAAATATCAAGATTATATTAGCATTTAGAAATCGCACGTAATGGCAACACTGAAGTATCCACATTTATAAGGTATTTGTTTTCCGAAGGCATCAGAATATCATGCATACATTGGATACTTCGTGACATTCACCTCCCCTCCCTCTCCCTCCAATCACATTTCTCTTTTTCCTTATTTCCTGATCTTATTTTGCTCCTTTTCCTTCTCAACGTCGAACAGAGTAACATCTATTTTAGACTTTTTCATCGTCAATTTTCGCCCCACTGACGTTCCAAAGGGTTGGTGACAGGTGCACCAGCTAATTTTAAGGTAATGGTAAGACCTTTCGTTCACGTTTTTGAGCAGTTTTGTTCAAATCTAAAGCAACATCTACGTCCGATGAGGTTTTTCCCCATTGTCCATCAGAGGGGAAACACTGTGGGGCGTAGGGGGCGACCGGCTACCCCCCCCCCCTCCGCGCCCCCCGTTTAGTCAAAAAAGGGAGGAAAGAGGGAGAGTGAGGGGAAATAAATAGAGAAAAGGAAAAGGGGG
Organism: Trialeurodes vaporariorum; assembly: GCA_011764245.1. NCBI lineage: Eukaryota > Metazoa > Arthropoda > Insecta > Hemiptera > Aleyrodidae > Trialeurodes > Trialeurodes vaporariorum. The sequence goes on along the minus strand of VMOF01000002.1, from coordinate 40,669,770 downwards.
TCACCGAGGGGGCAAAAATTCCAGGTTACCCCCTCCCGTCCTTTCGATGGTTGGATCCGCCATGATTCGGGCGAGCTAATCAAAGGGGTTAAACAAAGTCAGAAAAGTCGGTTAAAGTGTATCGTAGGCATAGCTGCCGTTTTGCGTATAATTAATAGCATTTTTCAATTCACCGATGATTCCACCGGTTGAGAAAAGATTACACGTATCAGTTCAGCGTATGACTGAAATACACAAAAATACTCTAATCTGTAATCTTTGCTCAATCGGTGGAGATTCCGTCAATTAATTAAAATATCTGCAAGTTTTAAGTCACCGACGACTCCACCGATTGAGAAAAGATTGTACAGATGTGAGTATTTACATGCAGTAGAGTCATGCACTGAACTGAACTGTGTAATCTTTCCTCAATCGTTGGAATCACCGGTGAATTGAAAAATGCGATTGATTATATACGCCAACGGCACATCTGATCGTAGGTGTAATGCTAAGTAAATGACTTCTCATAAGATATACAAGCAAGACAAAGTGAGGATAAAAAATATCGTTTTCAACAATGTAAAAAACATAAACAGCATCCAAAACACAACGCAAGGACATAGGACTTACCGGCTGCGAGGGGCAGGTGGTGTCAGGAAAGAATTAAGACAATAAAAACCTCGTTCCCGTTCTTATTGACGAGCAGTTTACTTTTAGTATTTATCGCTCGCAGCCCATCCTCAGTTTCGCGTAAGGTGCAGTGACTGAGTGACACCCACCCTTACCAACGCACAGTGGAGCGAGTCAATGGGAGAGGCTGCACGGAAAAAAATAGTTGACCAGATTTACCTTCATGATGACTGATTTTGGCACCTGATAGGCGGACCGTGACAAAAAAAGTGGGGGGGGGGCTAAAAGGTGATGACCGTTTTTTTTTATTATTATTATTTTGCTTCTCACGTCTCAAAAGATGACTTTTTCCCGAATTTTAGCCCCTCCGCCCACAAAAAGTGGGGGGGGCTATAGCCCTTCCTAGCCCCTGATACGGCCCGCCCATGATATGTCCACAGCCTTTATGTCCAAAAATGTTTCGTTCAAAATTTTATCTGTCCAGTTATATTTCTGTCCAATGTCATTTCGTCTAAACGTTCTAATGTCCAATGAACTACAATGTCCGTGAATAAAAAGTTTATGTCCAAAAAAATGTCCAAAGGTTCATATTTAATGAACAGAAGTATTCCAGTAAATTCTTCGTATTCTTGTCTTCTATAGAAAGCTTAAAAGAAATCTTCTTGTGAAATCCATCAAATGATTTGAAAAAAGTTCTTAGGTACCTGTTGATCGAACTTGTTTGCAAAAGATTGCCAGGGTTATTAGTCAATAAAAAAAAATAAAAAAAATAAACAAACAAATAAAAAAGATACATTTGTATACTGGTCGCTTGCAAAATTCATTTGTCCCTTACACTTTCCAAATTTTTGGACTTCATTTTGTGAACTTATAATCTCTGAACATTTTTAATATTGGTCTTTTCTTATTTTGGACGTTTTCTCTTTGAACCTACTTTTTTGGACATTAATTTTTGGACTTAAAAGTTTTGGACATAAAAATTTGGACTCGTCAATGTCGTCATCTGTGTTTCCAAATATGGTCTGGCTTTCGATTCGTATATCTTTGTTAGTACGTAACGTAGAAGTTTGAAAATATATGGTTTTATTGGTTTTATTTCAGAATTTTCTACCATAGAATCTTCGCATTTACAAATTGTTTTTTATTCTTTAAAAATATTCAAATTTGAATTTTTTGTTATATATTCTATGTCCGACCCTTCCCATTAACTCGCTCCACTGTGCGCCGTTTCTCTTCCTCTAGTCTCAGCAATAAATACTTGCAAACATGGTTGCCAAGTTGTGCATATAGAACAGAGACATATAGAGACACACAGCGCAAAGCTTGCGACAAGTCAAGTTGTGGCCCGGGGCGAGCACAAGGGGAACCCGGACACAAAATGTTCAGAAGAACTTTGAGAGGGAAGTGAAAACTGGGAAGGAAAATGAAATTAAAAGAGTAGTTGTTGGATTTAAACGAACGATGGCGAGATCTCTACGACCCCGACCCGCGATTAAACAAATTAAACACAATTGGACTGGGACACTAAGGCCCCAGCCCTTTTTCTAAAGTTACTCACATTTTATGTGACTCCTCACTACAATAGCTTGTTGAAGACTGAATAGGCCTGGCTTTTCAGCAGGAGTGCCACCCACAACCAGTATGTACCAGTGCGGGTGGCATCACTGCTGCCGCACTGGAGTTCCTCCCTCCTGATTGGACTGCAGTGAAAGGTGGGAAAGAAGGACAGATTTAAATATAGAAACTAGAGGAAGATGGAGAAAGAGTTATAGTTGATCGCTGAAATGGTCAACTGGGTTACAAAGTGTCCAATATCCCAGCTCAATTTTGGGGGGGACTCGACACTTTGAGAAAACTAAGTCTAAGTACAGCCGAAGCAGTGTTTTAAAATAAGTAAGCTGCCAGAACAGCATGGAGTGCACCGATGTTTCACAAGATACGGGTTGCTATTTGAAATTATTGAGTTACGTGGGGGGCCCCACCCTCACGTCCCCCGGGGGGAGGGGGAGTCGCGACCCCTCTATAAAGTCACAGCCCTTTTCAATGATGGAGAATGGCGCAAACCGCATGTTTTTATCTGCAATAGGAAAAAATTTATGTGGGGTGTGTAGTCACTTTCTGGTCACCCTGTACTTAGAATATATACGTGGTAATACAGACACTTTTCCTCAAAAACTATTTGCGGCCAGATGTGAAAAACTGGTTCGCAGTATTTATAAACAGACTATGTAAAACAAAACAAAAAAAAAAAAACAACAACAAAAAACCAAAAAATTATGCGCAATATTTTGCAACCATGCTTGTAAGTAATCGCTCACGTAAAAGCGCTTATAATATAACCGCATTGCTTTGACGTCAAAATTGATTTACTAGAACAAAAGCATCCGTAACGAGATTCGTTAAAGTCGCTATTTTGTTTCCTGTCATAAAAAAAAAAAAAAAAAAAAAAAAAAAAACCTTCATTTTCGCGTTCCTCGTGTGAACGCATGAACTCAGAATGTCTGAAAATATAAAACCTATGTACTTTTAAATTAAAACGCTATGAGGTTTCAAATGTAACGATTTCCTTGTGACACGGCAATTAACTAATTTACTCAACACATTCTGAATCATTATTTGTCGCGAGGAAAAGAGGGAGGGATCTGAAATTTTTAAAAACGGAAGGGATCGTGACATACGCATTACATGAGATGCAAATGTAACTGTTATTATTATTTTTTTTTATGTGTTCAGAATAGTTGAAGCTACTTTATTCGGAGAAAAATTAAAGACAGTCGGTATATACATGAAATAATGAAGTAACGTGCATTGAGCATTCAGCATCCAAAGTTCTATATGTATCAAATTTGTTGAGTCATACTCAAGCATAACGAAGAATCTCTTCCACCCTCTCTCTCTCTCTCTCTCTCTCTCTCTCTCTCTCCCTCTCTCTCTCTCTCTCTCTCTCTCTCTCTCTCTCTCTCTCTCTCTCTCTCTCTCTCTCTCTCTTTCTGCTTATATTTAAATGCATTTGTTAGAAAAGAGCAGATATAGGGGTTGAAGTCACGTGACAATGCCTCTTTCCACCTCTTTCAAGCACAGGCGTTCAAACGAGCAAAGAGAGAGAAGACAAATTCCTGACTACGGCTATACACAGGTTGTTGCAGAAAATATGTACCATCTCGACTTTCCAGCGAACGGCTTCGAAAAACGCCGAAACACGTCTAAAATATTTTCGAGGGGAACCACTTTTCAGGGCGTTTTCAGGGGGGTCCCACTCCCCCCCCCAACTCGAATATTTGAAATGGCGACCCCCATCTTGTGAAACATCGATCAAGAGGGCATAAAATTCTAAGACCTTTATTGGCACAAACTGCAGGTCAATATCGTTTTTCGTTTTCGATATATCGAAGGTCAAAGTTCGATTTCCACCTATTTTCAAAAAAAAATTGCTTGAGTTTAACAAGTCGTCATTTTATAAGCTTTGAATCCAAATTACTCACAATTAAAATTAATGACTCCCAACATTTTTTTCGATTTTCTTCGATTTTCCTAACTATTGAGGTCCTGAAAAAAGAGGAACAGTTGCGAATTTCAAAAAACGCTTAAATACATATCCATTACTTTTTTAGGGAGTAAATTTTAAGTGCGGATTTTTTTTATTCCCGTCCCAAAGCGGAGGGGGGTCGCCCCCTTGCTATGCCAATCCTCTTGAGGGGCGGGAGTAAAAAAACCCGCCCTTAAAAGGTACTCCCTAAAAAAGTAATGGATATGTGTTTCAGCGTTTTTTGAAATTCGCAACTGTTCCTCTTTTTTCAGGACCTCAAAGTTCGGAAAATCGAAAAAAAATTTGGGGGTCATAAATTTTAATTTTGAGTAATTTAAGCCCAACTTTGTATTTTTTTCTGAAAAGTACATATAATTTAGAGTATTTTAGATCCAAAGTTCATTACATTCCGACTTTTTAAACTCGAGCAAGGATTTTTTGAAAATAGGTCAAAATCGAACCTTGACCTTCGATATATCGAAAACGAAAAACGACATCGACCTGCAATTTGCGCCAAAGGTCTTAGAATTGAATGCCCTTTCGATCTATGTACCACAAGATGGGGGTCGCCATTTGAAATATTCGAGTTGAGGGCGGGGAGCACGAAAACTCCCTGAAAAGTTGTCCCCCTCGAAAATATTTTAGACCCAAAATATTTTAGATTCTTCAACTCCCTGTATATAATACTCCAGTTATGCAGGACGCCTTTTAGGTGTTTCAAAGCGCGTTGGTGTGATGCTCAAGCACATGATGTGGTTGCGTATATTGTATAGTATTGTATAGTATAATGGGAGATTTTTCAAATAAGCGACGAGTATACTCGTCGCTTATATGCAGAGGCATATTATTCATATTGTTTTGAAATTTTTGTTGATGATCACATAATATTGTCAGAATGCAGTTCCTTTAATTCCATTGACGTGCAAATGTCACCCTGTCGTGTTAGCGCAAGTTAATAAGCTTTTCAAAGGGTTTCCCTTCTTAGCTTCATGGACGTCGACTCAAAGGCGGTATTCCTCTGTATCTTTCTCCCTCTCCCATGCTTTCCCCCCGGGGAGTGTAAAACAGCGAACAACTTAGAAAGAAACTGTTAAGATAAATAATACTAAATGCTCTTTTTATGTAAATATTTTTCAACAGCCGGAGTTGACATTTAACCATTTTTTTCTCCTTTAGTAAAAAATTATAAGAAAAAATATCTACCCTGCAGCCTACTTCAAGTCGACTCAAAAATTAATCTACAGTTTTTTTTTTTTTTTTTTTTTTTTTTTTAGATAAAAGTTGTACCCACCATCAGCTCCCCTTTCAATATTTTTACATTCTTTTTTCTTTCTTTTCTTTATAACATTTTATTAGCACGGCTGTACAAATTTAATGCTCAAAAATTGCAATTTTTTTTTGTTTAATAAATTAAGACTATAAACACACATATTATTACTAAGTACATTTTGTTTATTTTCGTTCCCTCAATTTTTCTGAACTACAGATGATGATGGTGGTGATAGTATAATAATAATGACAATTAATGAGAGTAAGAGGGGACTTAAATTAATATGAGGGGAGTTCGGAAAGTAACGATACACGGCCTCTGTATAAAATATGGCGACAGGTATCAACCAACCAACGATAAAATCTTATCTGATATACCATAGAGACTAGCTGTGCACAATCGGAGGTTTATTGGATCATTATTCTTTGAGAAATCAGCATTTTTGTGTCATAGTGTTTGAATTTTCTCCCGCCGGAAAATGTAAAGTTCCGCGTGCGGTGCTCCATGCATTCGCAAGTTTTCAAAGTGCGGAGTGCGATCTGTAATCAGTTTTTTTGGTTACCAGAAGTGATAATTTGGCGGTAATTTATCGAAAAATAGCACAAAAATACGGTGACAAAGTGCGAACCGTTAAAATGTTGCCAAATGGTGCCGAGAACTCAACGCGGGCCGGCCGGCAGATGCCTGCCGCCGCCGCGCCGCGGGCTTATGAAATCAATGATGAAGCGCGAAGCAGGCAACCGTCTAATGAAATGTATAAAATGTTTGAGGTTTGATAACAATATTCATAGTATTAAACGATTTCAGCTGTACTAGCCTCGATAGTTCTTGTCTTGTGTGTCGTGAACAGGTCTTTAAAAGATCATCTCTGAAAAGCTGGACTGTTTGAAACTTCATGAATTTCAATTTGGCCCGTTTCGATTTGTGCCCTTCCTAGCACCATTTGGCAACGTTTTACTGGTTCGTTGCATTGTCACCGAACACTTGACCTGTTTCTGATCAATTTCCGCCGAATTTTCGCTTTTGGTAACCAAAAACAGGATAACAGATCGAACTCTGTATTTTGAAAATTGAAGAATGCGCAGAGTACAGCACGCGGAACTTGGCATTTTCCGGCGGGAGAAAATTCGAACACCATGCACTAAAATGCTGATTCCTCAAAGTGTAATGATCCAATAGACCTCCGACTGTGCACAGCTCATCTCTAGGGTATATTTGATGTGATATCATCGTTGGTTGGATGATACTTGTCGCCTTATTTTAAACAGAGGCCGTGTATCGTTACTTTCCGAACTCCCCTCGTAATTCAATAATCAAATTATTTAAAAAAAATAAACACATAAAAATAAAATGGAATGAATGAATGATGATATAAGGAGGATGAAAGTTCTAAGCATGAAGGAGAGGAGACGTCGCATTATGGTTCAGGATCGTCAAGAAGTGGCCAACAATCAGAAAGTAAATTTCTAATAAATTTATCATTTATCAACTTTAAAGACCAATTTTAATCACAGAGCACACTTTTAACAAATAATGACCACCTGGGCCCTTGCAAACATTTGCTGTGATCAAATTAATAGTCTATTCTGACGTAAAAACCAGCGAAAATCACGAAAATCACACTAAGAAAGTCTAAAATTTAGTAATAAACTCTTATAACTGCTATGACGGCAAGTTTGTAAAGGCGGCTCAACGCAGGTAGCATGGGAGATTCCTGTCTAATTTGTAACTTTCTCTACGGAAACACAGAGATATGCCTCAATTTAGATAGGAATCTCCCATGATACCTGCGTCTCTCCTTCATTATGTCCGATTCTTAGAGTGAATTTCGTGATTTTCTAGTGTACTTCTATCGTCAATTTCACAAGTTTTTTTTTTGCAAGAATCTTCTCTTCAATTCCCTACAGCAAAAGTTTGCAAGAGCCCCATATAAACCAAGGAATGGCGCTGAAAAGTTTTGAGTTAAGCTTAAAAAGGCGAAAACTATTATTTTGTATGATTAATTTTTCTTCGATTTGTTGCCTTTTTTTTTTACATCAGACTAAGCCTGTGCGATGTTCGATGCATCGATCGAAGTCTCGATTTTTTCCTGCTATCGAATGGATTCGATGCCAATTTTGATATGTCAATCGATGCATCGAAACTCGTTATTTATCGATATTTCGACTAAAAACAGACCTAATAAGTGTCATTTTTTCCTCTTAAACCATCTCAAAGCATACAAAATAATTATGATTACCAGTGATTTCTCGGTTTTGACGTGTTAAAATAATTTGTTTCGATCTATCGATAAAATGTCGACACATTTTGAATATCGAACTTCGATGCACAAAACTGGACACCGCACAGGCCTATATCAGTCCAACCATAGTGCGTCGTTAAAATCCGCATGGTTTAAATGACCCCCCCCCCCCCCTTGCGTTTATTTCTTACGTGACATCGATGCGTTACTCACTCGCACCGCATGAAGCGACGGATTCACGCCACCACGAGATACGCTCTGTTTTGCGATCAGAGAATGTCGCATTATTTCTCACTGATATCTTTATCCTATTAAAGAGGTTTTTCTTTGAGATGGATTTTCCTTTATTGCGGCTACAGAAGTTTGAGTCAAATTGATTGTCGTTTATTGCGGTTCTTTGTCCGTAGCTTTGCAGGAATTGAAGTTCATTGAAGGCCACACCATATAATTAAGGCCACGCCGCACTATGGTCCACGCGAGCCAGCTAGCTAGACAAAAGTCCCCTAATGCAGTTACGGTGGTGAAAATTGGCAATTGGTTATTTTTCTCGTTTCTAAGCCATCAGTGCTACAGATTATGAGATTTTCATTCCGTTTTCCTCCATTTTGACCGTTTTTTCGAAAAAATTGGGTATTCCATTTTTTTTTTAAATCGAGCAATTTTTGAGGGCCCAGAAATTAATTTTGGGCAAATTTTTGGGAACTGTCGTATTTTTTTCCTTACAGCGCTTGTTTAGTAGAGCATATTGCACCCAAAGTTTATTAAATTTGGTTCATTTAAAGGGGAGCAACGACTTTTGGAAAATGGGTGGATATCGAACTTTGAACTTCGATATATCGAATACGACAAAAGGTATCGAACTTTGTTTTCTGCCAAAATGCTTAGAATTTTATGTTCTTTCTAAGTATGCAAAAAAACATCGGGTCCCTCTTTGAATTATTCGATTTAGCCCCCCCTGACCCCCTCTCACACCCCTAAAATGAGAGGGGCACCCAACATAGCCCAACAGATTAGCCCCCCTGAATGAAAAAAATTGGCGGAAACCGATTCTCAAGTATGACTCAGGAAAAAATGTTCAGGGAGGTTGTGCGTTACTTTTGCCCAATCTGCCCTCTATATAAGATGCCAATATTTTAATGTGGAGGTTCGGCTAGTTGATGGCAGTAGGGGGGGGGGGGTGTTCCCCACTCAATATTTTTCTTGATTCGGGAGTTTCGAGATCACTGAGAAGCTATGCAGTGTAAAATTTGACGATTCCCAAAAGATTTTCACATTTATTAGTTTTTTACAGTCTTGATGATAGAAGATTGCTCGTCCGCGTCAACGGCAAAATCCCCCATTATCCGCTCAGTTTTCCAAGGGAAAAATTTCGTAACTTTTTTGGGCGACAAAAGGCGACATTCGCATATTGAAAAACGTGTTCCCAGAGGTCTTAGGAACATTTTCTTGCCACTCTAAACGTGGGCATCCGTGGGCGAAAAAACGGAGGTGGCCTTAAAGCCTAAAATTCTCGTCAATTTTGAGTAAAATTGGTTCCGACCTTATACAGTCTCTAAAAACTCCAAAATATTGACTTAAATGAAATATATATAGATGAATGTATTCAGCTTATCATTAGGAAGAACCAACAAGTTCTAATTTTGAATAAAAAATAAAGTAACTTAGTAAAAATCGTACTTTTTGTTGGGGGGTCGCAATGGCTAGAAACCAATAGCACCTCTAAAAGTATACAAACACATCTTGCGCGCGTTGCTTTAAACGCATGTTGCAACCTTACCAAACATGATCGGTCGGAAAAATGTGTGATACAGATGCACTAAGATATGGGGAATCACACAACGTTGTCAGATTTCCGTTTTTCCGACCTCCAAAAATCGACTTTTGTCTAGCTAGATACCTCTCGTAGACCATAGTGCGCCGCGCCGCCAGCCGCGCGCCGGTTTCCTTCATTGCTGTAGGATAATGGTGTGGTTGTGACTCCATTCACGAAAAGCACGCACTCTTGCGGTCGGGGTCTAAATTACGGAAGTTCCAATCGCACAGATCTCACTCACCAAATTAATTACTTGCATTGCACTACACCAATTGAAAAGTCTTTGCGTTATTTGGCTCGAGAGTTCCAAGTTCCTAAATTAAAACGTTCTTTAGAGAGAGGGGGGGGGGGGGGAAGACCACGTGTAAAAAGGAGGGTCCTACAAGTGTCATGTATTGAAGCGATATTGTGCGTGATTCTGAAGAATTAAGCGGGGTGCTTTCTTCATCTGACTGATGAGCAAAGCTCTAATTGTCAGGTAAGAAGGAGCAACCTGTTTGACTTGTTAGAAACACGCAAAATAACTATTTGAATTGTAGAGTTCTTTAGAAAAACCACGTAAAACAGCGAGGGTGTGCTTGTCTTCAAACATTATTATATTTCAAATAAATTGTTAATGTGTGTATTTCTAATGAGAACAGGTTGTTCTTTGTATCTGAAAAATAGACTGAGCTTTAATTGTCAGGTAAAACAGTAACCCATTTATTAATTAGAAACATACTCAATACTGCTTAGAAAAATTATTTTTGGTGGACTAGCATAACCTCTATTTTACTATCACGCGGAAATTATGAGTGATCAATTGAAGGAAATCGAAAGAAGCCAATATGGGATCTTACTTCTTACAACCTCTTTGGTATACTATGTTTAAACTTCCTCGCTTGCCTTACGCCAGAGATTATAGTTAAGAAACATGTCTCACTATCCTGTTGTGAAACACTCTGTATATTTAACTTAACATGTATACTTAAATTTCCCCCAAAAAGTGGAAACGATGGGAAAAAAATGCATGTATATAATAATAAATAATAAGTAAAATTTAATCTTGTGATAATGATTTGCGATGAGAACTTCAAAGCTTGGAAAACAATTAGTGAGTTTGGAAAAGGAGGTAAACAATGATATCCGTTTGTAGGCAAGAAGTTGAATAAAAGGCCCGTCTATTCAAAGGTTCCTTAGTATGGAGGAAGCGTCGGCAAGCATATAGTGATAGAGGCAGCGTTGCCAGATGTTGTGGATTTTTTCCTATAAGAAAACATCAGTGGCGAGGCGTGAAATGTTGCAACAATGTATTTTCTCTATTTAAATTCACCAAAAAGGTCGAACGCTTCAGTCAACGGCGATGACCAGGCATTTCGACCTTCCTAATGTGTTTCAATGGGAATAAGGAACGTTGCCAAATTGCAGACCTCGCCAATGGAAAACATAGAAAAAGCCGCAGGATCTGGCAACACTGGGAAGAGGAAGGTATAACTTAGGCTCGCCCGCACGCGCTAAAAGTTTTAGTATGCGCACATCAGCAAGTAACGTCTTCAGCCCTCATTCTCCATTTGGAAATGCTATCACAATTCCGGATACCCAGATCGAGACCTTTCCAAAGACTATGCAGTATGCACTACCCTCACCTCAACGATCTTAGAATTCCATTGAGATTAGGAATTCAGAGCAGTCAAGAAAGATAAAGATTTGTTTTTCTCTGCTATGTTATTGTGCTACCATTCTCTGGCGTATTCCCCTTGGTTCCCACCAGTGGTGGCTCGTGAATTGCGATACATCGATGTCCTCTCCATCTAACAGTAAAGATTACAGGTTCCTGTTTAACCTGTAATCTTTACTGATACAACTCCAAATTACATATGATTATTTCCTCCCATAAATACGTCTATATTTCCGACCCAATTTGACCCGTTTATGGCTCAAAAAATCAAGCCAAAAATTACGCAGGTGCTGACAATCCGATTTTTCGTCTATTATTCGTCTGTTCGGAGAAAACAGCCGAAAACCGTCAAAAAACGGCTATTTTCGGAGCCAGCGACAAGTAACACCATCTATCGGATTCAAATCTCTGGGAGTTTGCCATAACATGACGAAAACGATGAAATTTGATGACTGTTTTCGCTGATTTTTTTTGCCACTTTTTTCGATCCCTGACCATAGTGGGCGAGTCCCGTCTCATAATGGTCGTTGAAAAATGTCTGATTGAGAAATTAAAACCAATGGCGCGTAAAGTGGATCCTTCTTTGGGAAGTTTAAAATTGATTTACCCGATTTTGAACTTGCCTTAGGAAAGTGCGCTGCGAGAGATGCAGTCTCGTTCGAGGGGGAAGCGGGGTTGCGGGGAAAGTTTACGGAAGTGGTGAGGCGGTTGTGTGTCTCTATAAAGTGGCACAAAGCCAACATAACCTCGAATCGTTTTACTGAAATTGTATGAAACTTGCTTTGACAGCGAATTTATATTTTCTCCACAAATTCCTCCACTGAAAAACCATCGTCATAACTCTTTCTTTTCCGAAATTCATACCAATCTTTCGATGACTTGAATTTTTCGAAAAACGACTTAAAGGTGATAGACTATATAGATATTGCTCTTCCATTGCAACTGTCCTAGGCTCACAATCAGTATGGTAAATCGTAAAATCTGGCAACGTTTTATTTAAGTCCCTTTAAAGCCATACCATTGGATTGGCTGTTATGACCACTCCTCTGGTGGCTAGTTACTATATATGCTCGTCTATTTTCCCATCCGATGCCAATCGATCCAGCGGCTTCAGGAGACCGATGTTCTAGATTGGATATAGGCCTTCTTTGATTACATCTGTGTTTACAAGTGGCAAATTTCCTAACCTTTTCTATCTAAATTTTACAATCGCGCATCGACAGAATGGACATCAAATGGATCCAAACTGAGCCCGAAATATACGAGGGTCGTTCAAAAAGTAAGTTCACAAGTCCCATAACTTTTGATCTATTATAGATAGAGCAAATCGCTGAATAACATGTTGCGCATCACACTTCCAGCTTTAAAATGAGCTATAGCTCATTGAGTTTTACTCACGGAATCCATTTTTCCGAGCTCGCATACCGTCCACACGGGTCCAAAATTTTGCATGGCTGGATCGGTGCACTGATTCCGCTCATATCACCCAAGACTTGCTTCAGAGCTTCAAATAGAAAAGGAGGGGTATCGATAAGGGCCGTTCCCCCCCCCTGGATTTCGTAACTAAGTCGATTTTTTGCAAGTCGAAGGCATATAGTTTCCGAAAATAACCTTGATTTGGTCATTTCCGCCCCCACCATATGTGACACGGTTGCCGAATTTTTTTTCGAAAAAATTTTCGACTTCAAAATGTTAATAGAATACTACGATTTTAGGTTTGATACTGGAGTTCACGGGACAAAATTAGCAGGGCTGCAGCAAGATATCCTTTACTTTTTCTTTTTTTTTGTGAAAGAGGTTTAAATAAATTTCGCAACGATGGTTACGCGCTACATTAAGTGTTTCCCATAATCAGTCCGGTCCTCTTTTCGTTCCAGTTACCCTATTAATTGACAAGATGAGCAAGTTATCACCCAAGCCTTTCCATTAATGAAACGCAAAGGGTGAAGGGATTTAAAGATAAAAAAAAAAAAAAAATCTTTCATACGCTTCACGAGCCTGTTTTTGGGAATAGCGGGTGGTGGGCCCATCCATCCCTAAGTCGCTTAAAAATTAGAGTGGAATTCTAATTTTCTTTATGAGAATGCACTCCAGCTCGAAGAACTTAATTAAGCCCCGGTATTTTAGATGTATTAGAATTCAGGAAGTTGGAACATCTTTGCTGGTGGGTGGGATTAATCATTTGTGAAAGTGGACAGATTATGCAGTCCCTTAAAACGCAAATTCTTCCCCCCCCCCCCAAAATAAGGTCTGTTTATTAAGGTATTAAAAGTAAAAGTGTAAATAGAGCTTGGGTTGAATTGTCAGGAAATAAGAGCATGGTAAAATGTTCAAGTTGTAGCCACGGATTCATGCGACGTGATGGCATCTTTGCAGAGCCTATAAGCAAAAATCAAGTTTTGAGAAAAAAAAAGCTTTAAATTTTTCATTACCAATGTAAATGATCTAATACTCACTATCTTCAAATTGCTCTCCTGCCCACAAAACTTCATATTTTTTCACGAAACTTTGAGGATGACTATTTGAGGTTATGACAAATCGATTTACGTGTTCTTTGAATAAGGTGTCCTTACGCCTATGGGTCCTTATCCCAGCTACCGCCTCAACTGTCCATTAAAACTTAGGTAGAACAATAATAGATTCTTGGAAAGGCTATAACAGTCTCCTGTATAGAATGGATTCTTTTACATTCACTTGAACGGGGGCCCTGGTAAAAGTGTTCCATGAATTTCCATGACCAAAATTCCGTGGGCACTATTTCTGTGCAAATATTATTTTTCCATAAGATTTTATGGAATTTTGTGGGCAAAATATTATTTTTCCACAACATTTAATGGAGTTCCGTGGGCTGTTCATGGAATCCCATAACATTTTTCATTTTATTTTTATGGAAAAATAATAATAATTACCCATGGAAATAATGCCCACGGAATTTGATTTATGGAAACTCATGGAACACTTTTTACCAAGGGGGAGCGGGGCACTGTTGCCTAAATGCAGGATCCACTTCTGTTAAATTGACATTTCTTCAAAAGAGCTCACCTTATGTTCTATAGGCCTTTGCTCAGGAGACCCCCCCCCCGATGGCGTACGCAGGATTTTTCTTGGAAGGGGCTCGCACTGATAAGCGTTTGACTGAAAATGATTCCCCCTTCGTCTCCACCCCCAAAAATTGGAGTCCTAGGGGGGCTTTCCCCCCCCCCTCCCCACGGCTGCGTTGGATGCCCACGCGTACCTCCTCCGAATAAACTATTCAAACCTCACAGTTTCTAGAATGGTTTTTCCACGGAGCGCTCGCTGTTTTGAAATTTTGATTGTGCTCATCGTTTTTTACGATCTCAGATATTAAGTGACGAAACGGTTCGTTTATTCGTATCACCGTCGACCTTGCGTCTGCTCTTTTCCATGCGGAGACGTTATTATAAGAAGGAAATGAGGAAAAGCAGGATCACACAGCCACCGTCGCGCAGCTATCTGTTGCATGGGATGAGAAGGATTATCATATTATTTTTTACGTACTTGTACATGAGTGGAAAGTCGAAATATTGTGGATATTGCATTTAAACAACCCTATCCAGAGGGAGGAAGATTAAAAGATAAAACGTAGACAAATCGAAATCGAAAAACCTTCATAAAAGACCCAGTATACATATAGTTCCATTTCTGTCGAAATGATATCACTCGCCGGCAAACAATGGGACAAATGTAGGGAATTTTCCGGACATTTTTCCATAGACAAAAATGAAGATTATGAGCAATGGGGCTCTCGCAAACTTTTGCTGTAGGCAAATGGAGTATCAATTCTTACGTAAAATTCTGCGAAAATAACGATGAGACCATTAAAAAAGTCTAAAACTCACTCCTCGCAGAGAAAACCTAACTTGAAATTTCAGGTGACCACCCTTGCATGTATGCACCAACCTTGGATTCGGACCCCAAACCAAAAAAGCAGGACATGAAATTAAGTCCCGCCTTCCTCGTTTATTATACGCAACGCACATTTTTTCTGTAGTTATCACCGTGCTCCTATTGACGAAATGTGTATAAATGGACCTTTAATTCCTTCAAATTTACTTTTTGAAAGCAAATTCATTAATCTCACTGTTCAAATTCGTAGGTTATGTTCTTTTGTTTGGGGTCCGAATCCGAGGTTGGTGCATACATGCAAGGGTGGTCACCCGAAATTTCAAGTTAAGTTTTCTCTGCGAGGAGTAAGTTTTAGACTTTTTTAATGGTCTCATCGTTATTTTCGCAGCATTTTACATCAGAATTGATACTCCATTTGCCTACAGCTAAACCGTGCCAGAGCTCCATTAATGCGGCAAGATAACTCAAAACTGAGTTCAACAAACGATTTAACAGCTTAAAATGATTCAGATAACATGGTTTTTAGATAGAAAATAAAGACTTTAAAACGATTTTGGAGCAAAAAAAAGAAACTTTTCATATCCGAAAAAATTCACGTTTCGAACCAGTGTGCGGCGCTTTAAAGTCCCAAAGCAAATCCTAGGCTGTCAAAAAGCGAGCTGTTCACAGCTACTATCGATGATTTTAGAGGGTTTATTTAGCAAGGTAACAAAACACAAATCATGGCCAACAATTTAAGTAATGAATATACCTTTAGAGTTGGTCAGACTATTACGTTTGGAGATTCAAAAAATCCAACAAAGAATGAAACAACATTGAAAAATAATGTATGTATGTGTAAAAACACACGGGAAGGGAGAGAGTTCCGCTCAGGCAGGTGCAACATATAGCAGAACATAGAGAGAGTAGTTAACTGTTCGTACTCGGGGGAGTTGGAATTGCCTATCCGATGATATGAAGGCGCCCGAACGAAACTCTATCTTGTAAGTGTCTATACATCCAGAATTGCGTTTATTCTGAATCATGATATTAGAGACAAATAGAGACCCAGCACAAAGCTTGCGACAGGTGTCCAGTTTTCTGGCTCAATTTTGGTCGGAACTCATCGGAACAACAGCCAACTATTGCCTACTGTTGACTGATGAGCGTTTGTTTTGCATTCGGCAAGCAAAACCTGTTTGCGTTTCCGGGACGGCGAACCAATCACAGCCTTTTGTTGAGCTTCACCATTCAACAGTAGGCAATGTTTATCGTAGCAGCCGGTAACTCCCGAACAAAACTGTGACCGCTAAACTTGCTTCACTTTTCTAACACTTGAAGCATACGGTGCGGTGTGGTGGGTCTCTATTTGTTTCTGCATGATACTGTAGTAATGAGAAATACACTAGATTTTCCAAGAAAAATGAGTAAACTCGTGCTTGGCCCATAAGAGGTAAAGCTCCTATTTCTGTCTGTTTCCAACACTCATGCACGTTCAAATGTTAGGAGAGAGAAAGAGAGAGAGAGAGAGAGAGAGAGAGAGAGAGAGAGAGAGAGAGAGAGAGAGAGAGAGAGAGAGAGAGAGAGAGAGAGAGAGAGAGAGAGAGAGAGAGGAGAGAGAGGAGAGAGAGGAGAGAGAGAGAGAGACGAAGACAGACAGACAGACAGAGAGAGAGAGAGAGAACAGACAGACAGACAGAAGACAGAAGACAGACAGACAGACAGACAGAGAGAGAGAGAGAGAGAGAGAGAGAGAGAGAGAGAGAGAGAGAGAGAGAAGAGAGAGAGACAGAGAGAGACAGAGAGAGAGAGTTTCCTCGATTCGCCTGATGAGCTGATGGGCTGATAGTAATGCCCGAGCCGACGACGCGACATTGACGCGGCTTTTGTCCTCTGTCTCAAGATGACTCCGACTCGTCTCATCAAGTCGGTTTCGCGAAAACCATGGAACTAATAGACCCAGGAATTTCTACCCATTCGACCCTCGTCTTTCTTCGGCGCTTTGCTGACTTCTACGTATATACGTATACTGAGCTCCTCAGCACTCCTCACTTTTCGGCGACAGGGATTCGGGATTGCGGCTGCGGTTTTCCATAGCTCCCGAATTCCAGAAGCTCGAACCAAACCGGAAATAGATAAGTTTGACGTGATGAGGGGCGTGGGGCGTGGGGCGTGAAACATGAGCGTGAGCGTGAGCGGGTGTCAAGATACTTGACGTAAGAGGAAAGGGTGGTGGAGGGGTGAGGGAGGGTGCGAGAGGGGGGGAGGGGAAGACCACAAGCGTTTCTTCCTCCCTTCGCGCTCAGCAAATACGTACTGGCCACCGCACATTAATCCATGACAAGCTATTCCCATTGTCATATCGCATATTATACCCATTACCCATGTAGAGATTAATTAATCACACTATATATATAAGTATATAATAAATAAAAACTTAATCAGCCCACATAATTATAACAACAAGATGATTCCGGGACGTATGGCCGGGACTTATTGTTGTTATAATTATGTGGGCTGATTAAGTTTTTATTTATTATATATGTGACTCACCTTTATTTTGTTTTACTTTGTTTTATTTTTTTATAAGTATATACATATATACTTATACATGTACTCTCAAGGATCTGTCGCGTCGGTGCACGGAGGAAAAAGAATGGTACCAGGAGTACAATAATGGGTCTGTTGCAAACTTTTGCTACAGTGCTACAGAGTCATCAATCTCATGTGAAATCGCGTGAAAAGTCCACTGGTGGTATCAGAAAGTATTAAAATGCAGCATTACACTCACAAGAGGCGTTTAACTGAAACCCAAAATGTCGGTAAAATATCGAGCAACCTGTGTGCACGCACCGTGAACACCCAAGATGGCCAACCTCACAACATTGATCACAACCAATCACGACGCAAACAAACTCATAACCTCCGATGCTGTGAGGTTGTTAAGGTTGGTCATCGTGGATGTTCACGGTGCGTGCACACAGGTTGCTCGATATTTTACCGACATTTTGGGTTTCAGTTAAACGCCTCTTGTGAGTGTAATGCTGCATTTTAATACTTTCTGATACCACCAGTGGACTTTTCACGTGATTATACTTAAGATTTAACACTCTATATCACTGTAGCAAAAGTTTGCAACAGACCCATGATACAATTTTGCTCCTTCAAATAAATTGTAACCGGAGTAAAATTTTATTGGATTTGCAGTACAATTATTATAGCAGTAATACAATATATCATACCTCAACTGCAGTTAGGGGGGTCTGGTGGTCTCCCCCAGAATTTTAAAAGGAAATCCTGGGAGTCTCCCCCAGAATTTCAAAGGGGGTCCTCCCCCAAATAAAAATGGTGTGAGAAAGTGTTAGTAGGGTATTCCCTACAGTTTATATTTAATCTCGGCCATGGCAAAAATAGTCTATACAGGTCCATAACCAATTCTCCGTACAGAGTATGGATATGTATGGATCCACATAGATATTTTTATATATCGTATGGGTTTGTAAGGATATCAACACCTTTATATCCATATACATATCAATATGGATCCATATACAAACACATATTCATACTTTATGGGGAATTGGGTAATGGGTGTGGACCTATGTGGACCATTTTTACCAGGGAGACCATAGTGTGTTGCACACACACTGCACTCTTGTCTGAGATCGGAAAAAATGGCAAAAAAATCAGTAGGAAACGTCATTAATGATCAACGCTGTGGACTTTTTTAAAGCGGATTGGACAATGGACATCCTCTGACTCTCCCTGAGTTCCGCAGTGTTGGTTTTTCAACAGAACTTTAAGAGGGTTAAGGTGAATCTTCAGCGTTTAGTGCCGCTTTCTGCCACCAAAATGCTACCGTTCGATTAAAGTCAAATTACAGGTCTAAAGTAATTTATTTTTAAGAAAACAGAGTGTCAGTTACTAGATAATCATCTGGAGAGTGTCCCTGCAAAAAATCTCGTCAATAACTTCAAAAATAGGGCTGGAAGTATCAAAAAATGAAATGTCGCATTTCGATACAAGAATCGATTTGCGATATTTCATTTTTTGGTACTTTCAGCCTTATTTTTGAAGTTATTGACGAGATTTTTTGCAGAGACACTCTTCAGATGATTATCTAGTAACTGACACTCCGTTTTCTTAAAAATAAATTACTTTAGACCTGTAATTTGACTTTAATCGAACGGTAGCGTTTTGGTGGCAGAAAGCGGCACTAAACGCTGAAGATTCACCTTGAATGAAACTGACGTCCACTATACATCTTACAAGGGGAGGCTCAGAAGTCGCCACCTCCGATTTTGAAAACAATTGCACGAAAATGTAGCTAAAGTAAAACTATTAGACCCGTGTTTCTCACTTTTTGCCAATGGGCCTTCCTAAAGCGTCGGGAATTTTTTGAAAGTTGCCGAAATTCACGTTAATATTCGGAACGCTCTCCGCTCGGGTTTTTACGTGAATTTCGGCAACTTTCAAAAAATTCCTGACGCTTTAGGAAGGCCTATTGGCAAAAAGTGAGAAACACGGGTCTAATAGTTTTACTTTAGCTACATTTTCGAGCAATTGTTTTCAAAATCGGAGGCGGCGACTTCTGAGCCTCCCTTTGTTAGTCAAATTTTTCTGTTTTCCGTCTCGTTTCTTACTCACCTTTTATTATTGATTGTTTTGCCCCATTTTCCTCACCTTTTTTCTGAAACATCTCTTTTTGCCACATCTTGCACGGGGAGTTTTTATTTATGACAGTTCACATATAAATACACCCCCTGCTCTGTAAGTAGATTATCCTTTCAAGATTGCTCGTTGCACTTTTCCGGCTGTGCAAACAACAATCTTGGGCGGATAATCTGATTCGAGTAGAAAATAAAGTCCTCTACCATGTGCACGGCGCACGTTTCCCCCTCAATTTGCAATCGAGAACATCGCCAGAAAATAGAGACGTAAAATGCGAAGTACGCGGTCTCTCATACGAATCTTCATTTCATGAAAATGCTGATATCCATGTAACCTCATGTAAACGACTTGATGCAGAAAGTAACTACTTCAGATGCTGCATATTGATTTCCTTACCCATGTACACTGAAAACAAAACAAGTCGTAGCTGCAACCCTTAAAAGTATTGGCAAAGGAGCATGCGTATCAATCAAATCAAGATTACTTATAACTAGGTTCATACGTTATTCATCAAAGAGATTCCAAGATAAAGCCCTGTTTAAATTGTAGATTAGGGCCCTTTTTGGACCTCTGTCCTCCTGCACTGCCGTGTTACCGAAAAGAGCAGTAAGTCACAAATTTTCGAATTTGAGATTTCATCAAAATTCGATCTAAAATTATGTCTGTAGAACAGACTATGTGCGGTAAAATTGCAAAATTAATGATTTTCTTTAATTAATGATTAATCTTTAATGCGAAAAACCAGACATTTGAAGTAGCAGTAAGTACGTAAAAATTTCCGTCGTGTCATTAGGCAAGTCACCAGTAAGTGCACGTTTTCACGCAAGGCAGCAGTACGTGCTGGACATACTGCTGTCTCGCGTAACATATAGCGCTTACCTAACATGAAATTAAAATGTCCCTTTATTTTAATTTTAAAGATAAAATCTACTGATTTGCAACCATCTCAACGATTTAAAGACCCTGAGTGCCAAATACTGAGAATTTGATATAAAACGGAGGATTTTTATGATATGAAACACAGCTTTGAAACTTCAAAGCCAATTTCCTCGAAACGTCAATTTTGCACATACTGCTGTCTTCGGTAACACGGTAGTGCACAACCATATGTCTCCAATGAAACCACCAAAGGCTTAGCAAAACCAACTAAGCAAATTTTATTTAGTAACTGGGTTCGGTCGCGGTTTAATCATTTGATGAATGCATGATATGCTTGATAATTTTTATAATATTTGCCAGTTACGTTTTGTGGATAATTGTATAATGTTATTTAACATCATTTAGTACCATGTTGATAGTAGATAAATATAATATTTCAGATATAGGTTTCAAAAACCGTATAACCAGGTCAGGAAATTCAAAACCAAAGATGGCGTACAGCCGTACACCCATTTGATTGTACAGTGATGTAGTGACCGAACCCGGTTACTAAATAAAATATGTAGATTCAATTTTTTCATTTGCGCAAATTTGGAAAGTCTTCGGAGTTTCCTAAAACAAAAAAAAAAAAAAGCAGGGAAAATTCCAACACGCAGGTGTTGGAAAAGCGTGCCACTAAAGTCTGAACAGCTTTAATGCTTTTGCTAGCAATGATAATTCATCAAAGAGGAACCACTTGACATGGAGCTGATCTCGAGAAAATTGAGTCCAAAGTTGAAGAGCTAGCATTTAAACAAAAAACTCGGAATTACTTACGTTTTGATTTCATTCAACTACCGTGTTATGTTTTTGCATTTAAACACCGGAAAAAAGGAATTTACTATGCAGGAAAGGTACCTACTTAATTTTTAGCGTTTAAAGTGACTTGGTTCCTTTCTTCTTTTTGTTTGGCATAATCACGAAAACCGAATCTCTAAGAGAAACCAAACGGCAGAGTTGGTTTACACTGTTGATATTTTAAAATCCGTTAATCCGGACTTAAGTCAGTTCCCAATTCTATAAAAGGAACCAAGTCGGAGTTGGTTCCTTACGTGACTCGGATTTAGGTTTAAGAAAAAGGAACCAAGTTCTCAT
Source organism: Trialeurodes vaporariorum (assembly GCA_011764245.1). Taxonomy (NCBI): domain Eukaryota; kingdom Metazoa; phylum Arthropoda; class Insecta; order Hemiptera; family Aleyrodidae; genus Trialeurodes; species Trialeurodes vaporariorum. Next base: position 40,648,123 of record VMOF01000002.1, on the reverse strand, counting down.
TTAATTTCATCATATGGACAATGACTTCAATGAGGCTCACCAGCTCACTTTTACCTGGAATTTTGAAGGGAAATAGTTGTTATTAGAAGAAGCACTTGTTGCTTCGAGATTCAGTATTGCTAGGTTTATCAATCAATAACTCAATTTTATCAAAAATGTCACTCAGTTCTTTTGTGAGAAGTGCTGTCCAATTGAGCTTGTTTGGTGAGAAATTATGAAAAAAATAAATTTAGATCAGATGTATCTATAAGGAGATGAGTCAAAGGCGTTGTTTTTTTGTGTTTGTTTTTTGTTTTTTGTTTTCAAAACTTTGGAGGGCTTTAGCTCAGAAGAGAAACATCTGTAGCACATATTCATGTAGAAAAATAAAGCCTTATATAGGTACATGTTCACCCCAAAAATACACTCCATAAGTTTGGCACTTAAGTTTTGCAACACCCTATATTCTTGATATTTTGCTCCCCGCCACCCTTCACAGAACACAACATCTTGACCATGCAAATTTTTAAAATCACAGTTTGACTGTAGAGATATTTTCTTCCCCCCCCCCCCCCCTTATAACGAAAAAGGGGAAAATGGATCGCCTGTCTTTGATGTTCGTCGTATGCGCGTGCACAGATTGTTCGGCTTTACGACTGCCATTTTGGCTTTCTTTATAATGCGTTTTGTGGGTTTATGAATGGCTTTTATGACTATTTGATGCCGCCAATGTAATTTTCAGGCGATTTTACATAAAAATCAAAACTCTATAGCGCTGTAGCAAAAGTTTGCAACAAACCTATTGAAAGCTGAAAAAAGAAAATTATTTGATAAGGCTCGATCTTTTTTACCCACATAAAGTATAGACAATAGATATCTCTAAATCCCTCCACCTTTTAAACGGCTTGTTCAGGGATCAAAAATGAGGTTGCGTTCTTTTGAAGTCAAAAAGCGTCATTTTCGGAAAAGCCGTGATTCTAAATAATAAACAGTTTTTTTTTCTTCTTTTTTTCCGTTTTAGGTGCTGTCAGCACTAATTGCGATTGTCACGATGTAGATATGTAAGATACATAAATGGAACACTTGCGAATTCATGAAAAAATAATCCTTTAATATACAGAGCTAACCATTTCAGGTGCCCTTTACACGTCAAGCATTCTAGGCCGGGGTATAGATTAGTAGGTGTGGAGGTTTAAGGCGTTTGTGGATTTTAATGGGTCTGTTACAAACTTTTGCTACAACGATAAATAGTGTTTCATCGTAGGTAAAATCGCGTGAAAAGTCCATGGGTGGCATCAGAAAGTCATGAAATGCAATAATAAACTCACAAGAGATGTTTAATGAAATGCAAGATGGCGGTAAAGTATCGAGCAGTCCGTATGCATGCACCTTTAACATCCAAGAATTGCCAACGTTGACAACCTCAAAGCGTCAGAGGTTATGTGTTTTATTTACATTGTGATTGGGTGTGATCGATATTGTGAGGTTGGCTATCCTTGGATGTTCGTGGTGCATACATACAGGTTGCTCGATATTTTACCGCCAACTTGGAGTTCATTAAACGTCTCTTGTGAGTTTATTATCGCATTTCATGACTTTCTGATGCCACCAATGGACTTTTCACGCGATTTTACATGATACAGAACACTCTATAGCGCTGGAGCAAAAGTCTGCAACAGACCCATTCCCCCTCCCCTATTTATTTTGTTGAAAAGTATCGAAAGTTTACAGTCAAAACTAAGCCATTATTCATTACAACTCATTGTAATATTATTTTTTTTTTCTGTTGCCATCGGTCGATATCATTTTTCGTGTTGGAGAAGCAAAGTTCCATATGGACCTATAGTTTCCAAAATTTGAAGAAGCTTCCAGTAAAAAATACTGTACACGCGAGAAACTTTTTAGGATAGGTAAATAAGTTATTCCAGAGTCAATTCCATAGCCGCAGCAAGGAGGCTGTCCAGGGGTGGAAGACACGTGACAGCCCCTCTCACTTTTTAGAGCTATTAATGCGAATTTTACCCCCGTCCCTTTGTTCTGGATTTTAAAAACCTTTTTTTCGCAACAAAGCGCCCAAAATTTCCTCAAAAATCCCTTGATTGCATAGACGCTCATAAAGGGGTTTTCAATTTGCCGATCCCCCAGAATTTCAAATGTTTCCTATGACCAAGACCTGTTTAGTGAGACGTCATGAAAAAAATTGGTTCCAAAAAAAGGCTCCGCCTCACTCGCGCTCTCGTGGGTTTTCCCATATGAAACACGATCCAAATTTTCAAATACAAGTGCTAGTAAACAACATGTTCTTTGCACCAGTTGTGTTTATCACACCATTGGGTTCCACGTCCCTTATAAAAATTTCCGATTGTTTCAATGAATTTTCCGATAGGATATATATTCCCGCGCTTTTTTTCCCATAGAAATAATCGAAATTCCATAGAGACAATCGGAATTCGTGTAGATTCAAGCGCGCTGACTATAGCAACGATAGGTTTCATGATTGAAATAAGGCGAAATCATCTATGGCTCTATTCTTACAGTTTTAACATCCACTTTTTTCTCGGTGATAAAATATGAGCCCGCTATACCACAAACTTTTTGAAACATCGCGCATCAATGCACAATCACAGTTATATCAAAGAAAGTCCTATTTTTTGTCCTTGTCACACTCACAGTTTTTATGAGCACAAAATTCTAGGATATAGGCTCATCAGCACCATCACGACATGTGTTATACCTCGAACAATAGCTTCGATACGAAGAGAAGTTGGAATGATTGAGTGTCATGGCGGTGATACTCCCATAAGAGACCGTGAGTAAGACGAGGACAAAACATAGAACATCTTTCGGTATAACTGTGATTGTAAATTCGTTTGATTGTAAATTCGCTTGTGATCTTTTAGGAATTATGTTAGAGTGAAAAGATACTTTAAAATACGTGGAATCTAATGGTGCAATAAAATTTTAGAAAACTGTTCTTTAACTGGCATGAATTTGCGTTCGAAAATTTGGATCTGATTTCTTATAGGTAAATCAACGAGAGTGAGAGATAGAGCATTTGTTTGGAACCAATTCTGATCGTGACGTCATCACTAAACAGGTCTACTTAAGGATATGAACGAGTCCCTCTCTTTTCTATTCCCCGCCCGCTCTTTATCAATACCTCGCCGTCACTTCTTTCCGAAACCCTCGTCAAACAGATTTTGACACATTTACGACCGCTTAATGCACCGTGAAGAAATCTTGTGACCGGTGGAGCCCAAAGGCGAGGGGCAAAGAGGGTTCCTGCGGGAGATGTTTCCACCCCCCTCCTGCCTTTGAATTTTGACTCATAGGTTGGCACAAATGACTTAGGTTGCTGGACCTGTATGGAATTCTCGTTCAAAGGAATTCGACTTTGACGCTTCATAACTTATTGAAATTAACAGGAATACCAAAACTTTTACAATTTTAAGAAAATAGACGCCGAGACCTCCTGGATTGCAGCAATAAATTAACAATTAATGAAACCAGTTTTATGAAAACACGTTTTTAATTTTTCAAACCTTTCCCGCCAAGGTTTTGCCATAAGCAAAGCATGCAACCTATATATTAGATATGAAAATGAAAACAAAAAGCGTACCGTATATATACGGCACGCTTAAAATGTCGGTCATAATTTTTTGTTTTAGATTTTTCGATGACATTTCATGATTCAATCGTTAGTTGGCGAATGAAGCCGGCTACTGTATGGGGCGGGAGATCATCCAGAGAGGCCAAAGTTCAAGTGTTGCCCATTTTCGACACTTTCCGGTCGTTTACGGACAGAGATGCCGTTTTGCGTATAATTAATGACATTTTTCCATTCACCGATCATTTCACCGGTTGAGAAAAGATTACAAAGTTCAGTTCAGTTTATGACTGTAACGGATGTGAATATTCGCATCTGTAATCTTTTCTCAACCCGTGGAGTTATCAATGACTTTAAAAAAAAACCTGCGGATATTTTATTAATTTAACGGCGATTGTGCCGATTAAGAAATGATTACAGGTCAGATTATTTTCGTGCATTACAGTCATGCACTGAACTGAACTATGTAATCTCTTCTCCACCGGTGAAATCATTGGTGAATGGAAAAATATCGTTAATTACACGCAGAAGGGCACCTCATTTTACGGATTTTCCCTTTTTTTACGATTTCCGGGACTGTGGTCCCTCTCCCCTCTCTATATACGCCTTTGAATGTGACGGAGAAGGGGAAGATAGTCGAAAAAAAAAGAAGAAAAAAAAATTAGTTTGAGTTTCCGTTTCCGTGCTGAGAAGTACTTTGAAATGTACAGGATGACTTATTTATATAAGTCCATTACCAGACCGAAGTCGAAAAACATGCAATATCGGATCGCAGAGAGTTGTTATCCAGATTTGGAAAACACTTGGTGTGCAGTGTACACATTACGCGTTACTTAGTGACACAGATTCCTTCGCTTCGCTCACCCGCAACTTCCTCTCCTTTATCTTCGTGTTCGTTCAAGTGACATGGAGGACTCGTTGACTCGACTCGTCACCCCTCTGCCCTGCGTCTGTCACATCGATCTCATCACAACCAAAACTCCAACGCATTACGTTTGTAAACGTACATCTTTTAATTTATCTCCTGCTCTAAACACGATACTATAGCCTTGATGCTTTCTTGATAATGAAGCGCCTATCACATCACACCGGCACTTGAAGGATGCGAATGTATTCATAGGTAACGAATAAATCTACGTACCAATTTCCCGCACTTTAAGTTTAAACAATTGAAGGAAATGGGGCTCTTGCAAACTTTTGCTGTGAGCAAATGAATAGTACAATCTGATTTATAAAACCAGCGAAAATCACAAAAACCACACTGAGAAAGTCTAAAATTCAATGATAGACTCACGTAACTGTTATAACGGCACGTTCGTAATGGCGGTTCAACGCAGGTATCATGGGAGATTCCTGTTTTTTATGTCCCTTTCTCTACGGAAACAGAGACTTGTCTCAATTTTTAGGTACATACATCGCTCAAGCGCAGCATTACTCACATAACAAGCGAGAGTGGGTATGTAACTATTCCGGCGTTCCGGATGTGGTGTAGTATCGTTTCTAATTGAAGGAGCTTTTTACGTATTCATACACAAATGGATGTCATCTCTTCCATATATTTCAGCCATTTAAAATTTCTTAAAAATAAACATCGGAAAACGGGAGTATATCATACCCTTAAACCTACCATTCTGAGTATTTTTTTGGTTTTTTTGTCTTTTTTTTTGTTCTTTTTGTTTTTTTGTTTTTGTTTTTGTTTTTTTCTTGTTTTTTTCTTGTTTTTTCTTGTTTTTTTTCTGTTTTTTTTTTGTTTTGTTTTTGTTTTTTTGTTTTTTTTTTTGTTTTTGTTATTTTTTTTTACTGTTATGCGTAACTTGATATCACTTCAAAGTAAGTCAATAGGTTAACCTAAGACAAGCTCTCGTTACGACGCCACTTCTCGAAGCCTTTTCTAAAATTGAAGTCCGGATTTAGAAAAGTTTCGGGGGTTCATTTCTCTTTGGCGCAGTTATTAATATAATAAGAGCATTACCATTTTATTTGTTTACAGCATGGGAGTTTGTTTGTGACGGACCCATTAACCGATTTCCCGCCTAATATGTTTGTTTTGACTAAGTGACCGTTGTTTCCTAAATTGAAACCGTTATTTTTTAGAGGGTGGTTAATTGACAGAAAATGTACTCGCATCCCACTCCGACCCATTTACTGCTCAAGAGCGCGCTAGCGCAGTCAATTGAAGCTTTACCTTCGCGGAAATGCGTTTTTCATCTCATTATTATTCATATCATTAATGGAAATGAGATTCCATTTCCTATCAATAGGATGAGCTTTAGAGCATACCGAATTACAAGGGTGTGCCTTGAATAAAGGTGGAACAGAGTAGGATGGAGACAACGCTACTGTTGTCAGATGTTGCGGAAAATTCAAAAATTACACTTTTGAGTTATATGAAAGAATCATAAATTTAGCAACAGCGGACACGACCTGTGTGTATCAGTTTCATGACGATGCAACATTGCCAAATTGTTGATGATTGGTACCAAAAGTTGTGGGCGGATTGTGGTAATAATGACGTATTTTAAAACTGCAAACTCCATCTTACCCATTTTATTTATTGCAGTAAAAGAGGATGAAATACAATCAGATTTCCCTGCCCTAGTTTTTTATTACACTTGTTCAAGCAAGCAAAGAATGTAAACATTGCTAGGGAGTAGGCTCTGAGAAGGTACGAGCCCAAACCAGTAGCGGCTCGTGCAATGCGGCAACAACGGATTCTGTCCATTTAAATCTATGTGAAATAATCGATCTTTAAGGAATGCACCGAATCTCTGAGAAATCGATACTTTTTCATAGGTTTAAATGGCAAAAAAAAAATGTCGTTGCCAAATAGCACGAGTCCCCACTGGCCCAAACCTTGTTATATCCCCAAAAATATTCAAGAATGTTCAGGAAGACAGAATAATAGTAAACCTGGGGAGTTGGTGATTGGTGAAGCTACGGCGAGCTAGGTTTCTCTAGTGTGCTTGAAACCTTAATTAAACCTTATTTAGTACCATTTAATTTTTCAGAACCTTTGGGGGCTATACCTCAAATGGGGGGGGGCATTTTTGGACCCATGGTAATGGAAATGAGGTATTATTCTGGTCACTATTCCTTAAAAGACTTTTGGGGGGGGAAATAATTCATTCCTAGACATCTGACTGTAGTGGTGTTTATTTACTCTCATGACCCGTTTTGCGAAACGCAAAGGCACTCTCTTGAGAATTCAATCATATCTTCCGACGGATTCCGTGGCCTGGCGGACCCAGGAATTTGTATGTCGCTCTTTCTCTTAAATCATTTGAACACGTGTGTTAGAAAAGGATAGATTTGTGGCAGTCAAGTGACCTTCACCCCCTTTCTATCATCTTCCTATAATACATTTGTTTAAATGGGCAAAGAGAGAGAAAGACAACTTCTCAGGTCTGCCGGTAGCATACTTTTGAGAGTCTAGTAAAGTGCAACCTTATTTCGTTTGAACGAACGCGCGTGGACACGATGACACCTAATTAAATTGTTAGCGTCGCAATTTCATCTGAAGAGAATTTAACACGTGAAAAAATGTTCGGTGCATGTCTCATTTCGTTTTATTTTCTCTCTCTCTTTCTCTCTCTCTCTCTCTCTCTCTCTCTCTCTCTCTCTCTCTCTCTCTCTCTCTCTCTCTCTCTCTCTCTCTCTCTCTCTCTCTCTCTCTCTCTCTCTCTCTCTCTCTCTCTCTCTCTCTCTCTCTCTCTCTCTCTCTCTCTCTCTCTCTCTCTCTCTTTCCCTTTTCATCCCTTTATGACCGTGGCATCTTCAGGTAACAACTAATCTCTCACTTTCCTCTCATAATCTCCAAATGATCTGAGAGCGCCTTTAGTACCGGTGAACTTTTCTCATATAGCCTGCTCAGTGTTGCCGAATTTAGCGTGAAATTTAAAAATTTTCCTTTGAGTTAGATAGAAAAACTTGGAAGCAATTTCGCAAAACGGTAACGCCGATGCTGCTATCTCATGTAGAGAGAAAATCACTTCACAACTCACAGTGGAATAAAACTTCGAATGAACCGTGTTTGCCCCAGTCTGTATATCCCAGATAATGCTGAAGTCAAAACGGAAACTTAAACTCATCTTGAAGCAAGTTTTACTTTAGGTATCTTCAGGTCCGTCATATTGGAGAGTCAGCATTTTCGACAATATTCGGCAACCGGCCGGGTTATAACTGTGTGTCAATCCTATGATTGTAAATATCACGTCCACCATCTTGAGAAATGAGCAGGCACAGTTGCCAGTTTGTGTTGTTAAATTCTAAATGTTTTTTCCATTGGCTCTCGTGCGGGAGTTTTCGTTCTGATTCTGAGCACATAGAATATCTCTCATCGAGAGATGATACAAGAGAGTTGCCAACTTTTGATTGGCTGGCGTATTATACATGTATGCGTATGCTCTATTGGAGCCATTTGAGGCAAAATTCCACTTATGCATTTGTATACTTTCATCCTCCGTGATTAAATCCGTTGTAATTCTGAAGCTCAGTATCCTAAAATAGACACATTCGCATACAATATCAAATGTGGAAAAACTAATTTTTAAGAGACAATAGTAGCCATGTCGTAGAGTAATTACTATGTCAACCAACACCCTATATTACTGCATAATGCATACTCTACGTATATTACTCTTTCTGATAAAATAATATCATAGTATAAAGTATATAGGTACGTGAGAGAATTCAACTCAAGTTGGTTTTCAACCCGGGTTAGCGCACATATACTCCTGTGTTTTCAGCTCGAGTTAGAGGGATTCTCTTTTCTTCTTCTTCTTCTTCTTCTTCTTCTTCTTCTTCTTCTTCTTCGTCTTCTTCTTCTTCTTCTTTATTTTGTTTACATAGTTTACAAAAGCAAAGGTCATAATTGTAATGGAGCTGTTGGAAAATTTTGCTACAGGCTTTTTAATTGTTAGCGTAAAAGTTAAAACCCTGTAAAAATAACGATTAACGCACTAAAAAACACGAAATAAACTCCCAAACTCATAAAATGCTTTCAAACGCGAGACCTTAATACCGACGCGACCGTTGCGCCGATTACACTGGGTTTCTCTATCTCAATCAGCTCCATCATCACGAAGTGTTCTCGCGACACCACACGATAAGAAGAAGGAGCATACAAATGCCCATAAGATCTAGGCGGCAACGGCGGCGCGGCCCGGCCGCCATCACGGTTTCGCGTTAGAAAGCACTACTGTATGAGTTTAGCAGTGAATTTTTCGTGATTTTTTAGTGCGCTAATTGTTATGCACGGAAAAAAAAACTACGGTGAAAATAATCATACGGATACCTGATTTCGGCACCTGCTAGATGTTATGGTAATGTTAACCAGAAGTATACTGTGTTTTGACTAGGTACTAGGTGATGTTACCTGATTGCATGTCGAATTTACTCAAAGTATCGGTAAATGTACCATACTTCTGGTCAAGTTTACCATAACATCTCGCAGGTGCCAAAATCAGGTTTCCGTATGGTTATTTTCACTAATCCTTTTTTTCCGTGTGTTTATAGGGTTTTACCCCCATAAATTCAACTATTAATTAGCCTGTAGCGAAAGTTTGCAACAACTCAATTGACTAACACGCAACGCCCCCCTTCCCCCATTGTGTTACACAATAATTGTTACTAAATTACCGTCTGTAAATTATTTAGTGACGGCCGCCCCTTTGGTTCAATTTATCGATGAAGAAAATTGAAAAAAAAAAAAAAAAAAAAAAAAAAAAAAAACTATTTTATAGTAAATATAAGTGGTCTACTCTTTAGCTGCGAAGGTTAACAAGAATGCTTATCTAAATTATTGTGCCAACGAACGATTAAAACGAATAGACTGACTATTCGTGGAAGTGAAATACGTGGTGTTTATAGTAGGCTATGATCTGCGAAAATGATTCCAGCGGGAGCGTAATGAGCTCCATGAACCCATAACGATTCGGAACATAAACAATTCAGTTGCATGAGAAGCAGAAATAAATTTCACTGCAGTTTGTGTTTAGCGGACTGAAGGGAGGAATCCACCTCCTCTTCTCGCGAGTAAATAATCACTGCGAGTTCTGTTGAATTATGTATACTCAGTGAATCCACTCAGGAACAAGTTTCAAAATTAGCGAAAGGAATTCTTCTCCTGTTTCTAGTAAAAAATAAAAAAAAAATAATTGAATCCAATCCGTTACCATTCAAGAGTTATTTTTGGAGCCCTTCAGGTATTTCTGAAAAGGTAGCATATTATCATGCTGAAAATTTTAAGTACACACTTTAACCCTATAACTCCTATCGCTCATAATAACTCTCTCCATCTGCATGTATCTATTTTTATTTCAACACTTTCTTTTTACAAGTATTCTATAGAAAAAGTAATAATCCTCTCTTCCTGTAAAGTAATGAGGAACTGAAAGAATGTCCTCGCTTGCAAGATATTAATGTCGAGAATTGTTATTTTCTCCGTTTCTTCTCTTCATCTTCATATTCTTCTTCTTCTTTTTCTTCTTTAATCTCTCTCTCTCTCCCCCCCTCTCTCTCTCTCTCTCTCTCTCTCTCTCTCTCTCTCTCTCTCTTTTCTTCTTCTTCTTCTTCCCTGACAAGGCACCCACTTTTCCATCGAAAATAAGGCGGCTACTACTTTCAGTTCTCTGTTATATTATGTTTCCGAAATTTATTAACTCTACGTTATTTTTTAGCGACCCTAAGGCTCTTTTTCCAAGTATAGCTTGATCGGCCGGGCCGAAACGATGAACTGGATCCGAACAATTTCCGAGTGCATTTTCTGCAATATTGTAACTCATGTCCAAATTATTAATGTAGCTCGATACTTTTTCTTTGAGGCACTTTTCCATGAAAGCACTGGATGAAACTCGACAAACTTGTCTTTCCGTGCGAAACTTTTCTCTCACTATTTTTTCATCCTTCTGCCTCGCTTGAGGGTCCCCGGTCCCCTCTCCCATCTCTCCAAACAGCCCCACTAATTTTTCTCAGTGCTGATGACTGTACTTTAGAGCAAATATTATCTCACGAGAGAATCAAGGCCTTTTAATATCATCTGATGGAACGCAATGCAGAGCGGCTCGAGCCCTTTATTTTTAATCGCATTTCATGCACAACGGCCGTAAATTTTAACTAACAAACACGATCTAAATTGCTAATCTTTTTAGTGTGTTGTGTGTACTGCCACTTCTCTTTTCAATTGTTGATTCCCTCGACAGTTTTGTTGATAAAATGATCAAGGAGATACTCTGATAGAAAATAAAATCTATGTACCTACAAATGAAGAGGTATTTTTTTTTTTTTTTTTTTTTTTTTTTTTTTTTTTTTTTTTAAAAACGGTACGTTAGTATTATTCACTTGGAAGTTTAAAAAAATAGTGAAAGCTTTATTTTTCACTCTGCTAGATGCGCGCAATATATTAATGGAGCTCTTGCAAACTTTTGCTGTGAGCAGATGAATAGTCCAATCTGATATAAAAACCAGCGAAAATCATGGAAAACACAATAAGAAAGTCTAAAATTCAGTAATAAACTCATATAACTGCTTTAACGACAAGATCGTAATGGCTGATTAACACAGGTATTATGGGAGATTCCTGTCTAATTTGTCACTTTCTCCACGGAAACACAGAGATATGCCTCAATTTAGAGATATAGGAATCGCCCATGATACCTGCGTCTCTTCGCCACTTAGTCCGATTCTGAGAGTGAATTTCATGATTTTTTCGTGTACTCATCGTCATTTCCACAGTTTTTTCTGCAAGAATTAACTCTTCAATCCCTTGTAGCAAAAGTTTACAAGAGCCCCCATTGCAGCTTACAACTTTCGAGAAAAATTCGAGAAATCAACACCCGAAGACGAATCGTTTCTATACAAGGATTTCAACATTTTGAAAAAGCAAAGCCGCACGCACCTTTCAAAGCGCATCTTTTTATTTCAGTCAATTATTGCGTCGCGTGGAGTTTGACAACGCTGAATTTCGTCCTTTTAAACACAATCAAAATATCGATTTTATAGGGAGTGCACTGTGCACCTGCAATGACTCGACCTTTTTCAAGTCTTCAAATGGACAAAATTCAGCGTTGCCAGACTGCACTTTACTCAATGGGGCTCTTGCAAACTTTTGCTGTAGGGGATTGAAGAGTTGATTCTTGCATAAAAACCAGTAAGAATGCCGATGAGTACAATCACGAAATTCACTCTCAGAATCGGGTTAATGGCGGAGAGACGCAGGTATCATGGGAGATTCCTGTCTAAATTGAGACATATCTCTGTGTTTCTGTAGAGAAAGTGACATAATAGACAGGAATCTCCCATGATACCTGCGTCGCGTCGAACCGCCGCCGTTACGAACTTGCCGTTATAGCAGGGATGTGAGTTTGTTACTGAATTTTAGACTTTTTTAGTGTGATTTTTGTTATTTCCGCTGGTCTTTACAACAGATTGGACTATTTATTTGCTCACAGAAAAAGTTTGCAAGAGCCCCATTAATTGAGACCATTTGGTTAAAAATTAATTATATTATGACAGTTTTGAAAAAGAAGAAGAAGGCGAAGAAGAAGGAGGAGAAGAAGAAGAAGAAGAAGAAGAAAAGTTGAACGAAAATAATCTGATCTGTAATCTTTTCTCAATCGGTGCTATCGCTGTTAATTTTTTAAAATACACGCAAGTTTTTTAAAGTCATCGAAGACTCCACCGGTTGAGAAAAGATTACAAATGCGAGTAGTTTCGTGCATTACAGTCATACAATGAACTGAACTGTGTAATATTTCCTCAAACGGTGGAATCATCGGTGGATTGAAAAATACGATTAATTATATACGCAAAATGACAGCTCTCTGCTTATGCTCGAGTCAAGATATTTTGAACAATTAAAAACGGAAATGCTCCTCTGACTTGGGCGTTTAAACACATCGGCACGAGACCATATACAGTATAACCCTTCAATTTTTCTTTCGTCCCGCCCCTCCCCCCTACAGCCCTTCTTATCAGCATCTCAAACGCGATGTCTTTTTCATCACCATAGTTGAGCCCTAAAGCTACGAATTTATTCGACGCATATTAATTACAACTAACCTTCTTTAGCGTGTAGTCGGAAAACTCAACTTCACTTCCAAAGGCTTCGTAGCTTTTGAACTTGGCTTTTTTATACGCTCTAACATTAATTAATTATTAACTTCAATCGTAATACTGTGTTTGCCGTTGGAAGCATATTCACACCTATCTTGCGAAAACTAGAGTCCCTATATGATACTATGAGAGTTGCGCCAAGTCTCTCAAAATGAAGAAGAAGAGGCGAATCAATAGAGCCTCAAGCGGCAAATTACAAATGGCGGATGGCCATTTGCCTCTGCGCTATTGCCGCTGTTTCGCTATCTCTTATAGGTTAGGTTCAGATTCTCGACAATAACGGTCGTTATTGAAAAATATAATGTTCTCCAGAATAACATTCGAATAGAGGAAAAATTAGCACTAATTACTGCGGTCACTGTTACTTCAAATGTGTAATGAAAGCTAGTACGCGAAAAATAAACAAACCCTCCGCCATTTGAAATTGCCTCTCGGGGATTTCTTGAAAGCCTAAATCTAAGAGCCAATCAGAAATGGATTCTAAGCGGAATGCTGCTTCGGCTATCATCGAAGGTGTAATAAGTCAGCTAGATGATTCCTTCGATGCACTGAAACCCTCGCTATTTAATTGATGATTAGAAAAAGGCATTAAAAATACTCAAAACGGCAGCTCTGGAAACATGGGCGGAGCCAGCAATTAGGCAACTGTGGATTCTTTCCATTTGGATGTATGAGAAACAATCGATTAGAAATTGGGCCATGGCCCCCTCAAGAATCGATTATTTCTTATACATTCAAATGGATAGAATCCACAGTTGCCAAATTGCTGGCTCCGCCCATGTCTGGAAACGATTGCAAGAGATGGATCGTTTGGAGTTTGAAGAGAGATCGCATGACAGGTGTTAGAAATCATAACATACAAGACGGTAAGCATGAGTGAGGAAGATCCAGTTTTCTTAAAAACTCGCTGAAGCTCAAAGCGGCCACCCACTCGGCCAGGTCGAAAACGCTCAACGCTCAAACCTCAAAGGAGCTGATGTCGAAACGAAACGAACGCCGAGTCTCTATTGTCTCTGTCAATCTCTATTCCTGTCTCTCCAACAAAACTAGAATGTAGCCCATTTAATCTTGCTTTTCAACGGTTACTCTAAATATATACAGAAGAAATCTTAGAAATCTTGTTCGATGTGTAAATACTAAAACCTGTCTTACTTTTTACCATGCCCAGATTATTTCCCAAATCAGATATGGATTAATATTATGGGGCTATAAACACTGCTCAGGCTCACTTTTGATAGAGCAGAAAAAAATCCTCAGAATAATGTTCAATAAGCCTTAAAACCATCCCTGTAAAGATTTGTTTATTAAAAATGCATTACTTACTTTACCATCATTATTCATCTGGGAAACTCTGAAATTTACAATAGAATTTAATTTACTAATGCCTTCAGGTCTTGCCAATTCATTCAGGCACATCTTCTTTAAACCTGGGACAAGTAGACTATGTGTCACAGATCAGAACATCGAATTCGCATCCATAAAAGTATTTAATTCTCTTCCACCATCCATAAAAATATTGTTTAAAAATGCTGATTTAAATTCCTTTTTCGTAAATCTTAAAAATTTTCTCTTGGCTAAAGCCTTTTATTGTCTCCCTGAATTTTTTGAGAGCACTATGTAGTTTAGTCTAGTCTTGTCCATCCTTTATTCCTTGTACATCTACTTTATTCCCCGTATCATAGTATATTATCTCTTTGACCTGTACCATAGCTCCCTTAAGGGTGGCTCCTGTATTAATTTAATTAAATAAATAAATAAATAAATAAATAAATAAATATACAGGTAGTAATGGTAGTATGTTATGCTGTGCAGTGAGTTAGGCTCTTTTTTAGGAAGTATTGGAACGAATATCATTCTCTTCGTGGGCGGAGCCAGCAATTTGGCAACTGTTGATTCTATCCATTTGAATATATTAGAAACAATCGATTAGAAATTGGGCCATGCCCCCCTCAAGAATCGATTGTTTCTCATACATTCAAATTCCATACAGTTGCCAAATTGCTGGCTCCGCCCAAGTGCTTCCGCTTTTTGAAAGGTGCTGATATCAGAACGTCATCAAGTCTTATAATTTTCACCCCGTTTGTTCGCCTTTCTCTCCATTATTCCCTTATCTCCTTATCCTAGGGACTTTTTAAAACTCGCCTTCATTTTGATGTGTATGCAATTTGCAACACAGAGGGAACAAGAGAAGGAAAAAATAACGAAAAGAGAGATAAGCAGAGAAAGAGAGAATGGAGTAACATTGTGAGAGAGAAAAGTCAAGTTGGAAGGAATTTGAAGACGGAAAAATAAAGCAAAGAATCGAAGAAAAGAAAAGAGAAAATGCTTGCAGGTAGTTTAGAGTATTTATTATAGGGAAATTAGATCACCTTTGTTATCTCATCGCCTATAATTTAGGAAAGCCGCTATCTTAGAATTGCCGGCCCAAGTCTCTTTTCTTTTCCTTCCTTTGTTTCTTTTTTTCTCTCTCTCTCTTTTTTTCCTCCAATTTCATCTAACTTCTCTTTTATTCTTTGTTCTTTTTTTTATCTCCCTCTCTTTTTTCTTTCTTTCTTTCCTTCTTTCAGTCTCACACCTCGTTTCTCCGTTCTCACTCATCTCACTTTCTTTTTGTATAGATAGTATACACATCTATACTCTGTTCAGGATAATTTGAAACTTGGTGAGTCAGGTAGTAACGCACTACTTTGCAACGCGGCACCCATTCAGCCGATGATTTCGGGTGGCATGGCTCATTCGGGGTTTGTCCCACTCCACCTGCCGCCCTGATGGAAGAATACCGTGAAACGGCAGACTATGAATTTTATCTGTGCAAAAGTCAAATTACAAACGGTCAGAGATACGATGAAATGGATGAAATTTTTGCCTTAAAGGGCCGTAATTCGTCGAAAGTAGACGGGAATCATATCTTACCACCCTCGAGGATTTATTTTGTTAAAAAAATAAAATAAAATAAAAATAAACAAAGCCTTTCTTTAAATTTTCCGACTTTTTTTTTCGAGAGTGGTAAGATGCGTTTTCCGACTACTTTCGACGAGTTACGGCCCTTTAGGGCAAAAATTTCATCCATTTCATCGTATCTCTGACCGTTTGTAATTTGACTTTTGCACAGATAAAATTCATAGTCTGCCGTTTCTCGGTATTCTTCCATCACGGCGGCGGGTGGAGTGGGACAAACCCCGAATGAGCCATGCCACCCGAAATCATCGGCTGAATGGGTGCCGCGTTGCAAAGTAGTGCGTTACTACCTGACTCGCCAAGTTTCAAATTATCCTGAACAGAGTATAAATGATAGAGTTTTGAACTTTGTCTATAATTATCTATCTATATTTCACAGTATCTATAAATAGAGCAGATATAGATATAGAAGAAAGGGAGTGATTAGAGGGCAGGGATTGGGAGCCGGAGCCGTGGTCAGATCTGAATTTTATGTTCTCCTCGGCAGAAAACTGTAGGAATACTAAAATGAGTTACAATTTATCATTCAAATACTGAATCTAGAGGCTCTTGCACCAACAGAACTTAATTTCAAAGATCCGGTTTCAAGTTATTGCGTTGGGAGCTCTTTAGGGAGCACTTTTTGGGAGCCGTGCTCCCAAAGAGCTCCCAACGCAATAACTTGAAACCGAATCTTTGAAATCAAGTTCTGTTGGTGCAAGAGCCTCTAGATTCAGTATTTGAATGATAAATTGTAACTCATTTTAGTATTCCTACAGTTTTCTGCCGAGGAGAACATAAAATTCAGATCTGACCACGGCTCCGGCTCCCAATCCCTGTTAGAGGAGGAAAAAAGTCGTGTTTTTGCGTTCTTTTCAGATGCGTTATCATCTTTTTATAGCTATGGAACCAAAATTACCTCAAGTCAAGGAACTTTTAACTCGACTAGGATTGTTGTTTTTTTTTTGTTTTTTTTGTTTTTTTGTTTTGTTTTTTTTTTTTTTGCACTTCTGGAAATTAAATGCTCTTTAGCCATAAGCACCCAGCTACTTGGCCAAACCATTGATTATAGAACCTAAAATCAGCTTTTGTGCTGATGGAGCACTGCAAGGTTATTTTGTAGATAAATGAGCTGTCGAATCGCATGGAGAATTCTGCAAGAAAAAACCCCCTCTGTAATTCTTCACAGAGAAAACTTACCTCAAAGTTCTGATAAATTACCCGTGTATAGGTATATACTCTACGCACGTCTCTCGCACCCAAACAAAATAACATCGCCTTAAATGAGACATGAGACAGTTGAATTTCGTTTTTAAACAGTGAATTTAAAGCGTGATTCTCATAACACACGGTGATACAAACGATAAAGTTCTAAACTGCGTGATAAGCGCTATAAAAACAACCCTACATTTAATGTAACGATGACGTCATTTTCATCATACTGGTAATAATTATATACTCTCAAAAAAACTTATTATTATAATTTTTTTTTTTTTTTTTTTTTTTTTTTTTGGTGAAGCCAAAACGCAGTGCTCAAGAATAAAGAAAAATGAGAAGTTTGCTTCTAAATTGATCATTCCCATTTTTTATTACACAAATGTGTAGAATCACTCGTACGTTCAGTTATGATTCCAGGACATTTCATATGTTAGATTATCTGCTTTTTCCTCCTCCTCCAAATTCATTTCAGGTATTACAAGCTTAATCACTCATCACAGTATGGATCAAAGTATTACATCGTACGGATTGAACAATCACCCCAAACCCACCCCTCACATCCCCTCCCATATCCTTCAATCTTGCGTTACGCGGTGCTGGACTGCATTCATAACCCGTTTAATATTAATAATTCAATGTTTATAACGCTGGATGGATACGTACACTGAAAATAAGAATACTAAATCCAAGTATGGACATTCGATTCAAGCATACCCTACCGTAAATTTTAAAAGTATCGACAAACGTTTGTTTGCTTACAATAATAATGAACGTTAATTGGGTTCGAAATAGGTTCTGCAGTGGCCAGACGGTTCGTCTAGTCGTTTTATTCCCAAAGGCGTTTGGTCGCCAATAAAAGTATTATAGTCCAGAAGGTCATGGTTTGTCCGACAGTTAAAGTCGACCAGAAAAAAAATGATGTCCACGTAGGAATATGTCCGAGTAGTGTCATCGTTATTTTTACAGGGTTTTACCTCATTATCAATGGGACTGTTGCGAACTTTTGCTGTGAGCAAATGAATAGCCCAATCCGATGTAAAAACCAGCAAAATTTATGAAAATTGCAATAAGAAAGTCTAAAATTCAGTAATAAACACACTTAACTGCTGTAACAGTAATTTTGTAATGGCGGTTCAACGCAGGTATCATGGGAGATTCCTGTCTAATTTGTTACTTTTTCTAAGGAAACACAGAGATATGCCTCAATTTGGATAGGAATCTCCCATGATACCTGCGTCTCTCCGCCATTAAGCCCGATTCTGAGAGTGAATTTTGTAAATTTTCAGTGTGCGCATCGTCATTTTTACAGGTTTTTATGCAAGAATCAACTTCTCAATCCCCTGTCGCAAAAGTTTGCAAGAGCCCCATTATTAATATGCCTGTAGCAAAAATTTGCGAAAAATGAAGCTTCCTCTATGATGAAGTCCATGAAAATCTAGCCAAACGGCATCGCAGCTATCGGTTCTCAGTACTTGGAATGGCCTGTTCCGTACTATTGTTACGTCAATATTTGGCACACCGATTTTACGCGAAATTCCGAAGATCGAAAAATATGCCCACTAAAAACTTTCAATATCCACTCGTTAACTCGGAAAATCAATTAAAAGAATTCCGTTCATTTTGAACAACACACGCACTCACGCAGCACAATACATCATATTATCACCGACATGCACCAACAACCGAACAACCGGCAAGACGCAATATATAGTTTTTTTCTTCTTTTTTTCTGTAGCACGCGTTTTAATCTATAGTTTTTAATATATCCCCCCTCTCTACTCAGCACGCCATTACATCCTTTAACAATCGTCTTATATACGCGGATCACTAAAAAATCGCCGTGCTATCTTGTATTAAAACCTTTTTTATTCCTTTTCATCATGGCTCCGTCATAAAGAGCGCCCTCTTTCATATCTGCTCTAATGGCGTGTGGAAATAAATTGATAATGTAATGACGGGGTTTTATTTTATAATCATTTTAAGAACCTGTTTGTAAGAACACTCTGACTTGGTCGGTCATTTGACAATTTGGCTCTTTTATGACATTTCGTACACCTACTTCTGTATTTCATTATTATTATTATATGTTTTTGTTTCAGACGGTATCGGTGGCAGTGTCAGTGTTAACGTTGACTTTTATATCCGTTGATAGGTGGTATGCAATTTGTTTCCCACTGAAGTTCAAGTCTACGACGAGTCGAGCCAAAACAGCAATCATTGTTATCTGGTTCGTCTCTTTGGCCTTGGGTAAGTTCTTAAAACTAAAGGTTACACCTTATTATACTTCCCTTTACAACGGAATACTACAATCAGAACGGAAACTCCCATACGAGCCAATGGAAACAAGATTATGAATGTACTATAGTCTGTTCGTTCTAACTTGAGTCCTGAGCGGGCGAAAAATGAATTTCGGAAAATAGAGCATGGCAACACTTAAATAGGTTGTCGTAGCCCGAGAGTCGGGGAGCATTCCTGTCACCTCGGCTGACTGACGAGGGTTAGCACTCCTACGTTGCCACAGAAGGCAAATCTACCTGAATCTCCAGGTCTCAAGTTAGAACGAACAGACTTTAGCGGGGACAAAGATACCTAGCCATAGTATGCAATATGCAACGCACGTAATACATGTGTTGAATGGCATATTGTGTATTGCAAGTGCGTCTGTTGCATACTTTTGCTACAACAATATAGAACCTTGATTTTTAGGTAAAATTCGGCGAAAATAACGATGCGCACATTAAAAACGCTCAAAATCCACTCATTAACTCAGGGAATCACTTCAAGTTCAAACAGCCCGCGCTACACTAGACACTATATTTGCACCGGAATACTACTACATATAGACGGAACCACCGTGCCTAAATAAACAACATCGTAACTACAAAATGATGGAATTCCCTTCTAAATACATGAACTATTGACTGCATTTGCTGTCTGGTCTTTTCGGTTTATCAAAGATTACAAAAAAATATAAGAAATGTACGCATCTAAACGAAACATTCCAATGTTCGTAAGTTCTGTTCATGATTACATAAACGAGATGGCTCTATCTATGTAGTTATAAGTCGGTGACATAGTGTCTAGGGTTGCGCGGGTTGTTTGAAATGGAAGGTATTTTCTGAGTTAATGAGTGGATTTTGAAAGTTTTTAATGTGCGCATCGTTATTTTCGCCGAATTTTACGTTAGAAACAGTGAGTTATATTGATGTAGCAAAAGTACGCAACAGACCCATTGCATACCCTGGCCAGGTATCTATCCCCGCTAGTACCTACACAAACTGGCATCCTTGCCTGCTCACTACTCAGAAGTAGTACTTCTCAAGATGGCGGACATGTTTTTAGATGTCACATTTACTATCCGGGACGCACAACGAGGTATACCAATAGAATAGGGAGACTGATACATGTTGTAAGGCCTAACCAAAATTGAGGAAGCATGGGCGATCTGATTCTGGTTTGTGTGAGTCATATTTTTTAACCTTAAATTAAAAATTGTAATTAATCCAGTGCAAATTGGTGTTAAACGAAAGTGCAAGTGTTTCAGAGTGGCTATCCGGACACAGAATTCTAATAAACCGATCCAGGCGAGAACATGTTTCTTGTTTCTATTATGTGTCGATTTCTTTATCTTGCAAATCCTTAAAAAAACAGCAACTTATCGATTTCTATGTCCAGATAGCCATTCTAAAACACTTATTAACGTGCCATGTCAGTATTGTCAGTATCACGTCCCACAAATCCACTCTATTATTGGTATACATATAGCTCGTTAGGGACGCACAAGGCACAACCTGTAGGCTGAATATGAAGGATCGTATAATCGTATCGAGCGCGTGTTATTCCTATTGGGGGTGTCATTATACGATAGGTTCCATTCCGATAGAAACCTTTCAACCGCTATACGATGTATGCACAAGAGTCATCGATGCATGTCTGCAGAGATGGGAGGACTTCTATCGGAATGACACGACTCATATGCAGGGACGTCATTTCGAGTCTGGTTTGGGGGGGGGGGGGCAAAAGTCTGATGACTTTTTGCTTTTTGTTTTTTGTTTTTTTTCCCCCTCATCAGCATAATTTCAGAGCCTTAGAGCCGGCTTGGGGGGGGGGGGGGGGAAATCTGATGACTTTTTTTTTCTCTTTAATATAATATGTTCCCGTTTTTTGAGCCTGACTTCAAATCCTTGGGGGGGGGGGGGGCGCCAATCCTCAAATGACGCCACTGCTCATATGAACAACACGTACTCGATCATCGGCTCGATGGCTCATAATCATGCCTTTTAGCTAGTTGCCGAATCCTGCCGAAAATGCTCACTTCTCAACATGACGGACCCGAAGATACCCGATGTAAAAAGTCAAACTGAATTTAAATTTAGGTTCTGATTATAGTATTCTGTGCCTTTGCCTTATATGTACAGTTGTTAATTGACTATGGGCCAGTTGCACAATCAACAAATTCGCTTTTTGATGATTCACTACCTTGTAAAATAACTATCCATGAAGTTACATCCTAGTTAAAAATGTTCATGATTTCTGTTCCAACTCTCCATGTAGACGTGGAAATTGCATTGATTTCCGAGTAAATTTACTTAGAAAATTGGAATAGAGTTACATGGAGCTTTTTTACTAGGGCAATTAGTGTAATTTGAGAGTATAAAGAGACAGGTTATGGAATGGTGGCAAATAATGTGAAATAAATACGTCACAAAACAGGATTTTCAAACGGATCCCTGGTAAAAATGGTCATTGAAAATCCTTGCTCAAAGCTCCATGCAATAAGGATTTCCGTGAAAATGTTTGGAAATCCTCAAGAATTTATAAGCGTTGTCATGCAATTACATGAGGATCCTTATGATTTAATGGAAATCCTTATTGCATGGATATTTGGGCAAGGATTTTCAAGGACCATTTTTACCAGGGATGTATCTCACTCCATAAGTACGTATTGCGAAGGAATGGGGCAGTTGCAAGGGCCAAAATTATGTTTTTTTTTTTTTTTTTTTTTTTTTTTTTTTTTTCATAAGGAAAATGAGAGTTTTTAATGAGCTGAGAACAATGGTGCCTTTAGGTTCTTCATAATAGTGTCCCGGTTTTGGAGGTACACATGTGTAAAGGTGTAAAAAATCGTGTGCGTATAGTGACGTTACTCCGCGGAATTCCCATTGAAAACAATGTATTGTGGGCCAAAATCTCATCTCTGGAACAATAGGACTTAATTAGAAACCAAAAGGCATCTTTTTTCTCAGCTCATCATCTACTCTCATTTTCCTAAAAAAAAAAAAAAAAAAAAAAAAAAAAAAAAAAAAAAAAAAAAAAAAACTCAGACCCTTGCGACTGCCTCATTGCGTTCATTATAATTTCATCGACATTTTACCCAAGCTTCAACCGTCAAAAGTTTAATCTGTTGACAGTATAACTTGTCCGTTAACTTTCTCAATCATTGTAACGATCATCAGAATGCTGACTCATGGCTGCCTGTTCCAAATAATCCATTTGCGCAACGCCGCAACTATATTCTTAGTTCGATTCGTTGTTTGGAAAATCCAACGCTATAATTGAGTATTTTCCGTCCAGAAATTCTGTATTGCTACATTTTTTAAAACGGTTGTGAACAAAGCACCAGAGCTTTTCCATGATACTGCGGTCTGTTATGTTTTCAAATATTCGGTAAACGCATAGTCATTCATTAACAAAACAGAGGCTTGATGAATTGATGCGTAGTGCCTGCTCAACCCTATCTAACGCTGCTGTAGAATGTCTAGGCTATGGTTTAATTTTATTTTATTTTATTTTATTTTTTTTTTCATGCGTCCTCTCACAGTCTCTCCCTCCAACCAATTAGTGTTGCCAGATCTTGCGGCGCGGCGTTTCCCATAAAAACACGCAGAAAAACCGCAGGATTTATTGGCAACACTGCCCCCAACCCGACCGCGCTAAAACAAGCTTCAAGAGAATATGGGGTTGAAAGATGAAATATGTGTGTGGCAATCCTGCACCCTAGGCAGACTGCAGAGGGTGAAGCCACTGTGTAGTTTTTGTTTGTTTTTGTTTTTAGTTTTTGTTTTTTTTTTTTAGTTTTTTTTTTTTTTTTTAATAATCCGCGGTTCTATTGCTGTGAATCTTACAAATAAAGAAATAAAACGAGGGTTTTTTTTTTTTTTGTTTTCTTTTTCTGACGGAGCATTTTCATGTTTCATGTAATTTTGAATATCACCAAAATTCGTCCTTCTGCACGCATATTGGCGCATCTCCATGTTCGTGCTTTTTCAAGAAAGCAAATCTAAGATGTATCTCTATATTATATCTCTGCATAAAATGCCTGCATGTTTTCTCTTAATATCCAGACCTTATACTTTTAGGATTTGAGTCTTAAAACGCAGAGATTTAAAGAGTTCCTTCGAATACATAGAAATAGACTCAAATCTCAAATTGACAATAATTTTTTTCTTCTTCTTTTTTTCTCTTTTAAGCGGAGTATTTGAATACTCGCAGTAGTGGCGGGTCCACTGGGGGGCAGTGGGCACGGGGGCACGGCCCCCTCAAATGTTGCCTTTTTTCAACAGAAAATAGCCTAAATTTCTTACTTCAACGCTTCACGTTGAAAATTCATGGGCGTGCCCCCCGCCCCCCCCCAGAAAATTTTCTGGATCCGCCACTAACTCGCAGCGATACGAATTGCATTGCCTCAATTTTATGTCCCCCGCACGCCACTGGTCGACAGTTTATGCAAAATCAACTGCTGGTGCCGCGGTAACTTTCCGAGATAACTATTCCTACGTGAGGGAGATGGTGTTGCATGTACGATCATTTGAAGGCACTTTGAAAGCTTGATTTTTTGTGCACATCGTTATTTTTGCGGAATTTTTCATTAGAATCAATGTGCCATGTAATGCTGTTGCAAGAGCACTATGACCAGTGGCGGCTCGTGAAATGCGATGTTACGATGTCTTCTCGATTTAAATTTATAGAAAAGTATCGATTGTCAGGGCGTGCAATTGAACCTCCGATAAATCGATACTTTTCTATAGTTGTAAATGGAGCTGACATCGATGTATCACATTCCACGAGCCGCCGCTGCCTATGACCCGCAAAAGAAAGTACTCTAGTCCAAATTTTCACACTTTTAAATCTTGGCAACCTATAAACAATTTTGCGGCTTTCAAGTAATGAAGAACGAAGTAGGATGCCTTTTTCAAGTACGTCATGAAAAATCGAAAATTTCATTGAAATCAACGAAAAAAGTGAACAGTTCGAATTGCGATCAAAGCACTTTCTTTTGAAAGTCATAGTACAAGTACGCAATCGGCTCATTCCCAGACTCATACTTTAGTGTATATATAAAAACTAGCCGTTTCAGGCACTCTACGGGTGCCCTCCATGGCCAGCATTTTAGAGATACCGCCTAATGGGTCGTTGCAAACTTTTGCAACAGCGATATAGAGTGTTCAATCTCATGTAAAATCGCGTGAAAAGTCCATTGGTGGCATCAGAAAATCATAAAATGCAGTATGAAACTCACGAGAGACGTTTAATGAAATCCAAGATGGTGGTAAAATATGGAGCAATCTGTATGCATCACCTTTAACATCCAAGGATTGCCAACGTTAACAAACACACAGCTTTAGAGGTTATTTGTTTATTTACGTTGTGATTGGGTGTGATGGATATTGTGAGGTTGGCTATCTTTGGATGTTCGTGGTGCATGCATACAGGTTGCTCGATATTGTGCCATCTTGGATTTCATTAAACGTCTCTCGTGAGTTTTATACTGCATTTTATGACTTTCTGATGCCACAAATGGACTTTTCAGGCGATTTCACAGTAGATTAAACACTCCTAATCGTTATAGCAAAAGTTTGTAACAGACCCATTGCGATAGTTAGCTTATTATAAGAGAGTCCAGCGCAGCGACACGGCTGCGGCTCGGACATGGGCGGAGCTAGCAATTAGGCAACTGTGTATTCTTCCCTTTTGAATGTACAAGAAACAATCGATTAGAAATTGGGCCATGGCCCCCTCAAGAATCGATTGTTTCTCATACATTCAAATGGATAGAATCCACAGTCGCCAAATTGCTGGCTCCGCTCATAGGCTCGGAGGAGGGAAGGCAGGCGACAGAATAAGTTCCCCCCTCTAATTTTAAAGTTCAATTTGCGGCGCTCATAGACAATTTTTCTTTTTAAAAAAAAGTTCAGGGGTCTCCTCAAATGCCCTCAGGAATCATCCTGCCAAATTTGAGGGAAATCGCTTGGGTCAATTTTTGGGAAAATAGAAAATACATTTTGGAGGGGGCGTTAGCTTTATATTTATAATAATAATGAGATCTTGACCGCTAAAATATGCCCTGCGGTCCGATCCTTGAAATTCACGACTTTTGGGTGGACTGGATAAGAATGGAAAACGGTAATTGGACGAGCCACGTGGTTGCCAAGTCTGATGAAACTACAGAATTTATCTAATTGGTTATCGGGCAGTCTTGGAGTACCTGATAACCAATTAGATAAAGTCCATATTTTGATTAGACTTGAAAACCACGTAACTCGTCTCCACCAATCACCGTTTTCCATTCTAATCCAGTCTACCCGAAAGTCGTGAATTTCAAGGATCGGCCTGCAGAAATCATCATCAAATTATTTGGAAACACCCCGTATAATTCGGCCTCGCACCTCGATCAGCGAACACCAAACTTCCGTGAATTTTGTTATAAGCCTAGAGCGAGCGCAGCAAAGAAAGCCGTGATTACCTTGTTTATTTTCGTGCTTTGAGGGATGTCATCCGACGGTCCGTGTATGTGTATGTTGCGTGGATAAGTTTAATTTTCGTCATCAGGGATGACTAACCTTGCATACTCATGTTTTGTTGTTTACCTAACAGCTCAAAGGTATTAAACCCGAGATTTTGACTGGTTTTACTTCATGGGCGCGGCGGATCCAGGAATTCCTCTTACCCTCTTATCTCTGGCCATTTGAACACATGCGTTCAAAAATGATAGAAGAGGGAGCCATCTTGTGACTTTAGCCTCTATCCCGGTCTTTTTCTAACGCACGTGTTCAAATGAGAGGAGAGAGAGAGAAAGGTAAATGTCTAAAACTACCTTTGGTTTACTCACAATGGGGCAGGGGGCTCTCGCAAACTTTTGCTATAGGGGATTTAAGAGTTGATTCTTGCATAAAAACCTGTAAAAATGACGATGAGTACACTAAAAAATCACGAAATTAACTCTCAGAATCGGGCTTAATGTCGAAGAGACGCAGGTATCATGGGAGATTCCTATCTA
Source organism: Trialeurodes vaporariorum (assembly GCA_011764245.1). NCBI lineage: Eukaryota > Metazoa > Arthropoda > Insecta > Hemiptera > Aleyrodidae > Trialeurodes > Trialeurodes vaporariorum. The sequence goes on along the minus strand of VMOF01000002.1, from coordinate 40,621,994 downwards.
AATTGAGCCATATCTCTGTGTTTCCGTAGAGAAATAAGTAATAGATAGGAATCTCCCATGATACCTGCGTCGAGCCGTTATATCTTGCCGTTATAGCAGTTATGTGAGTTTATTATTGCATTTTAGACTTTCTTGCTGGTCTTTACACATAAGATTGGACTATTTATTTGCTTATATAGCGAAAGTTTGTAATAGCCCCATTAAGAGAATTATAGAAGGCGATAGTTCAAGCAAAAGCGATAAAACATGGCAAAAATGCTGATGAAAATTAGCTGAAACTTAAATTTGGAAAAAACAGAGAGTATACGTTGGTCTCCGTACGTCTGAGTATAATTAGGGTAGGGATAAAGGGAGAGGGAGGTTTGAGGGGGAGGAGAGTGGGGCTGAGGAGCGCCCATGAAATTTGGTCCTTGATAAATTCGACCAATCAAATTTCGTCCTGTAGAACAATTGGTCCTTTGCCTTTCATTATATTCGTCCTCGACTGCAACGTCCATGAGTTTTTAGTCCAACTATTTGTAAGTCCAGAGTATGTTTTTTGTCCAGTAATTTTAGTCCAATTCCTCTCATCCTAACAAAAAATGTTGGTTTTCTCCAATGCTCATTTACGTTATTGGTTTACAGAAACTCAGAAACGGGCTTAATGGCGAAGTCACGCAGGTATCATAAAAGAGTCCTATTTTTTTTGAGACATTTCTCTGTTTCCGTAAAGAAAGTGACAAATTAGACTGGAATCTCCAATGATACCTGCGCAACTCATCCATTATGATCTTGCCGTTACATCTGGTTCCTGAGTTTATTACTGAATTTTAGACTTTTTTTGTGTTTTTTGTTTTAATTTTAAACGAATATTCTCTTCTTTATTTTAATAAGTTCTACATTATGATCTTATAAAATTACTTGAAATAAATTTGCCTTTTAAACTCCCCCGTTATTTTCAGAGTTAAAGGCATCGCACGTCCTTAATGATTTTGTTATTGCTCTTATTTCTACGACTCCACTTGGTGCCGCACTTGACTCACACTCCTTCGTTTGTAGAGTTTAATTTCACTGTTATACGCAGTTTATTAATGAGAAAAAGAATGAATGAGTATAACGGATCTGAGACCCAAAAAAAAAAAAAAAAAAAAAAAAAAAAAAAAAAAAAAAAAAAAAAAAAAATCCCAAGTGAAACGGAGATGGTGTCATAAATACAGAGAATATAAAGTACCACTGGCGCCAATTTTTGATGTGAGCTTGGCCGGCGCGAAGAGGCATTAAAAAATACCAAAAAATTAAGGGGGGGAATGATGAATCGTTCAGAGAGAGTAAACGTGAGATGGTTATTTTATTCCGACGTCACCGACGACACCGGCGTCACCGTTATAATTGTAAATTAGGGCAAGAGTGAACGAAGAAACTGAAGCATAAATGAGACGCCCCCCACTTTTATATAAAGACTGAGCAAAACCCTCCAACTCTCATCTTTGCTTATGAAATGAAAATCCCCTGGTTCAATCGCTGAGTCTACAATAGACGGTTTCAATGCAGAGTCAACAGTTCACCAACAATCACAACACTGCTCTCATCGGTCGCAATCGGTTGTGCGATAAAACGCGCGCAGCGTTCCAAACTATCTCACTCACTCTCCCGTGACCCCCATGTAGTATACCCATCTCTTTCTGGTTTCGAATGGGGCAGTTGCAAGGGTATGAACTTTTGTGTTTTTTTATGAAGAAAATGATAGTACTTCCTTGATGAGCTGAGAACAATGGTGCCTTTGATTTTTTCCTAAGTGTCCCGGTCTTGGAGATACGCAGGTGTAAAGTTGTAAAAAATCGTGAGCGTAGTGACGTCACTACGCACACACATTTAAAACACACGTTTGTATTTTGGGCCAAAATCTCATCTTTGGAACAATGTGACTTAATTAGAAACCAAAGGCATCTTTGTTCTCAGCTCATCAAGTACTTTTTCAAACCCTTGCAACTATCCCATTCGTATACAGGGCCTTATTTACGACATATTACTATCAATATCGCGTTAAAATGCCTCGAGGAATTCATTTCAGCCAAAACATATCACGAAAGATGTCTTTTTATAAGAGTTTTGACATTATGGTGAGATGGCAGTTCGTGGGGGTTACGTGAGAGCAAGAGAGACAAACTGTCTTTGTTTGGAACGCTTTTCACCGGCTGCCATCATTACTTAACACCTAGAGTCAGTTTAGCTGCGCCTACACTTCTGAAACGACCTCTAGTTTATGATATAGTAAAATTTTTGTACTGAAAAGCAGACGCAAAAAAAAGTAGGAAAAATTGAATAAATACATCGTATGAAGCACTAATTAAGAGTGCAATCAACATGTTGCCTTATTTGTGGCTGAATGATGATATCTTAAAAAAAAGGTATAATAAATCATTTTAATTGACTGATTCAGCAATAACGCCACATCGCCTGAGTTATCGATCGAACTCAGCAAATGCAATTTAAAGAAGTGCGAGTGTCAAAGACACGCACGTATAACTTTGGTTCGCTTGAGGAACAATTCGAGATGCCACACTCTGCGACGCCACTCTGAATCAACCAGGAAGTAGAGCGCACTTTGTTTAAAAAGTTTTCAAGAAGCAACAACTCACGAAAACAACAATAAAAGTTTCTCTTGAGACATTTAAGAGAAACAATGTCTGAAGAGAATTTTCTTAGGCATTTGTCGACTTAAACTAACAGTATATTGGACATAGAAAATATAAGAAAAGTTTTAGCTTCTTCCTCTGTATACGTACTATCACCTTCAAAAGAAAGGCCTCTCATGGAAACGGTCCTTGCATATGTTGCCAATTATTTTTCATAGAGGTTTAGATTTTTAACCATCTAAGGGTCAGGTTATTTCAAAAGAACGCCACTCTTCCGTTTATATAGGGAAGGTAGTTAACTATTCGTACTCGGAGGAGTTGGAATTGCCTATACCACACATTGAAGGCGCCCGAAGAACCTTATCTTGTAAGTGTTTTCATATCGATAATCGCGTATATCCGGAATGGAGACTGAAGCAATGTGAAATAGACTCAAGAATCAAATAGAGTATACTCGGGCTTGGCCTTTAAAGGGTTAAGATGTACCTTCAAATGACAATGCTTTTAGACTCTAAAATACCCGAGAAGTGCACGAAATGTTAAAACTGGTCGAGGACATGGGCGGAGCCAGCAATTAGGCAACTGTGGATTCTTTCCATTTCAATGTATGAGAAACAATCGATTAGAAATTGAGCCATGCCCCCCTCAAGAATCGATTGTTTCTCATACATTCAAATGGATAGATTCCACAGTTGCCAAATTGCTGGCTCCACCCATGGTCGAGGAAGGGAAGAAAGAAAATTTTTACTAGGATACTTTCTTTTGAAAGTCGTAGTACATGTAGGCTGTTCAAAAAGTATTGATAGGTGTGAACTGCATGGGTCTGAAAAAATAAGTAACAAATAAAATAAAAATGAAAACAAATAAATAATAATGAAGAAATACAACCCTTTGCCATAATATACCTATACACATTCGTATACTTTTCAATTAAAATAATATTTGGTGGTTTTAATGTTAATATAAGGTGTCTGCAAGTGCTAAGTTTATGGATCCCTGACTCAAGTTAAAACATGCGGTGGCGGACAAATAATAACGCGAATAGCAGGTTCTCATTTGTATAAGACTCTTTGCTCGACTAATAATCAAAATTTCTGTATGAATCGTAAATAAAAAATATTATTCAGGCGTTTGGAATTAAGTGAGTCGCCATAGCTTTACTCGAACCACCCTCACTAATATAAGTCGGAGACATTCGTTCTTCTTCTCCGTTTAACAAACCACCCCCTTTCCTCCATTCAGCCCCCACTCCATTTATCTATTTTTCTTTCCATTCCGTCTCTCTCTCTCTCTCTCTCTCTCTCTCTCTCTCTCTCTCTCTCTCTCTCTCTCTCTCTCTCTCTCTCTCTCTCTCTCTCTCTCTCTCTCTCTCTCTCCCTCTCACTCCTGCTCTCTCTCTCTCTCCTGCTCTCTTTCTTTCGCTTTCCATTTACGTTAAAAAATTCCTGTTTTTATCTCGAAGGGTTTTTTCATTTATGCAGAACCTAGTTTTTCAAATTGAATTTGTATTATTACTCTGTAATACTCTCAGTTCCCCGGAGAACAAGATCACACTCCATGATATCTCACAAGGACGCAGACGGAGAGTAACGAGAAAATTGCGGAGCTCCGCTGAAAAATAAAAAAAATACACACAGATTGCCAGTTTGTATAAGACTAGGGGAGAAAAAAAACTATCAACTCAATCTTTTAAGGAGGCTGTATAACGATTTTAAATCCGACTTAAACGATTTCAGAGTGCTCCAAAATGATATCTAATTTGAGTAATGGGTTCGGACCCAAGACAAAGTGAATAAAATCAAATTTAAATTATTACATGGAGCGACAATTTAATAAATTAGAAATTAAGTAAGTTTGAAACTATGGCGTTTTGATTTCCCATTTGAACATATAGTTTGTCCTAAAATGTCATTATCCCACCCGTATGCCCTACAAAATAGTACAAAACAATATTTTTTATAGTTTCCCTCGGAATTTAATTTAGTTTTTAAAAACATTTCTCAAACTATCAAAATGCGGAAATTTGTAACACCCCTATATATAATGTACACGTATGTTTTTTATAGCACTCCTGAAAAATACCACCGCAGTTAGACTAGCACCTCATGAAAAGCAATTTTCAGATTAACACAAAAACCGCTGGAACTACCTCCCTACCTAGAACCGCTAAGTGGGTCAATTTGACCCACATGCGATTGATGCGTTAGTTTTGAGCTATATTATTTCATTCCTATTCGATGTTGGTGCAGCATATTATTTGCAGTTCTAGTAACACAATTTTTCCACTCGACAGTTGTTCCAGGGGAAGGAAGGGGTGGTCCCACCCACCCCCTCCCATAGTGAATGTCCGTAAAGGATAATGGATAAATGAAATATGTGGTACCGCATCGGCGGATACAGGGGTGGCGAAGGGGCGATCGCCCCCCCCATTCGGCCAAAAAATAGGAAAAAGAGGGGGGTGAAAGGGGGAAGGAAAGAGAGTAAAAAGGAAAAGGGGGTCTCCGGGGGGGAAATCCCAAGTTCGCCCCCCCGTTTGCGAGGGCTGGATCCGCCCGTGTGGTACCGATCTACATAAAATTCCTAATTTTCATCTAACGTTGAGCTTCTAAGGCTCTAAAATATTTACTCACTGTCCTACATAATTGAATTAAAAAATCAAAGGGGGGGAGTCTCGTGAGGCCTTAGCAATGTTGCAAAGTCTAAGAAAAATGTCGTTGAATTTTATGTCTTGTTCGCGTTATATCATTGGTATATTCCTTCTGATTGTTATCACTTTACCATTCTTCTCATCGCCGTCTCCCTACGTTTTACCTTTACTCCCCTGTTTCAGCCTCCCTCACGATTAAAGCCCCCCCCCCCCACCCCCATTTACCATTTAAAGTTAACTTACAATTTTTCATTTATTCATTGTTTTGTTGGAAGTCATCAAAGTCAAAGTGCATACAAAATTGTGAATTATAGATTATGATCGAGAAACTTGGATATCAAAACAAAGAAGAAGAAGAATAATTGAAACAGTTATAATAATAATAATAATTGAGTCAAGCTAAATACACTTGGGATAGGAGGCAGTTTTATTCGTCTTATTAGGTGTATGAAAACAAAAAAATTATTCACAGATGATGCAAGAAATTTTTGCCTCGGAGGCGTGTTTCCCACACTGAAAAAAGTAATGTCTAAGTTCTAGTAATATTACCAGAAGTCCAACAATATGTGAACCACAGAAAGTCTAGTACTTTGGCCAAAAAATGCTGGTGTTAGTATCAGAATATGGTCATAGAACTAGAACTTCCTCTAAATTTTCAAGAACTATGGTAAATACCAGAATTCTGGTAACTGAACCATCCCTTACATCGGTTCACACATCGTCATTCGTCATGCTTCTTGCTGGTAACCTTTATTTTCAGTGCACAATCGGGTTTCTCGCATTTTTTACAAAGCTGATGCGAGCATCATCTTACGAGCGAATGACCCGGAAATGATTCCCATCAGGAAAACTAGCGATGCAGAATAATCTTTGTGATATGCCAGGTTGTCCCGAAATCTGTATTTGCCAAGTACCAACTACGATGAGTATAGTCAACTACTCGAATGTGGCAACGCCGATATAAAAAGCTCGAATCATTACGCTCTCAGCTTGTGAAGATAAGGAAATCGCCTTCAAACTTCCAGATAGGCAACCAACAATCTGCCAGGTAGGCAACCTGCTATACTCGCACATGCGCACGCATGTCGCATAGCAGCACTCGTGAGCTATGACTGAATGGTCAATGTATATTGAGAATCAAAAATTATGTGTACACAATTTAACATGGTATAATGTGCATCAACTGAAATGTGGGTCAAATTGACCCATCCGCGGTTCTAGGTAGTAGTGTTTATATAGAAGAAACTAGCAGGTATTTAAAAAAAAAAAAAAAAAAAGATACCCCTCTTAGCCCTATAAAGTTAGGAAAAGTCATAAAGTTTCAGCTTCCAAGATTAAAAATTGCGAGCGTGAGGGATGGCCGAAAATCAAAAGAGGGTCAAATTCACCCATCCGCGGTTCTAGTGTTTTAACTCGTGGTGTCACTAACTCGAGATGAAACGTTTCTTTATTTCTCGATACATAACTACAGATAGTGTCGATGCATTTAAACATTTTCCAGCTTAATCAATAAACGATCTCCTTTAATTTTTATCGATATAATCGATAAAGGTATTTTGGAACTTTTTTGATATTTTTTAATTAACATTGGTGGTGTTTGTATACTTCTTCATTTGTCGACGTCTACATTCATTTTGATACGTCTCGGTATTCATTTGTCTGCTTATCGAAATTCGAAAACATTGATGCATTCAGAGAATTATTTTTCAATGAATATCGACCGTTTTGATAACTATGGTTATAATCTAGCTATTATAGTCCCGATAAATTCCAATACCTTTCGATTTATGTTGATAGTTTTTATGTACGTATGTTAATACTTTTCGATGTATATCGATAGTGGCGCTACATTTAGGTAGCTATTTGCTAATGCATTTCAATACTTTCGTAATGAGGACACCTATTTCAAAACAACACGTTGCGATACATTGTAAGTACATAGTAGGCAATAATCGAAGGTCAATACCAATAAATATCGATAGTTGATACATGAGTTCTCGAGGCGTTTTAAGATATTCAATCGCGACTATTAATGGTCAATAATGTTACAATAATGTTCGAAAAGTTGATCGATTCATGCACTATCGATCAACTAATTGGTGTAGATTATCGTTTAATAGATTTATCGATACATAGTCGTAATTTATATATTATCGTCGATGCTTCATGAATAATCGAGGCTACAAAGCAGTTGGGCAGTTGACTCTGCAATGTGGCTCTCGCAAACTTTTGCTACAGGTGACTGAGGAGTTGATTCTTGCCTAAAAACCTGTAAAAATGATTATGAGTACACTAAAAAATCTTAACATTCCACTCTCAGAATCATTCTTAATGGCGGAGCTACGCAGGAATCATGGGAGATTCCTATCTAATTTGAGACATGTCCCTGTGTTTCCATAGAGAAAGTGGTGGATTAGACAGGAGTCTCCCATGATATATGCTGAGCTTTGCTATTACGATATTTCAGTTACAGCAGTTTTCTGAGTTCCTTACTAAATTTTAGACTTTTTAGTGTGATTTTCGTGATTTTTGCTGGTTTTTACAATAGATTTCTCTATTCATTTGCTGATAGCAAAAGTTTGCAAGAGCTCCATTGATGATACGCTTATTGCATTTCATAATTTGCTGTGATATCAATTTCTTACAATCACTCCTGTTTCCCGTTCCCGTTTCATCAGTTGCGTAGCGTGCAATTTGGCAACATTGTATTTTGTCCATGTACACCCATGTAAAAGGTCGAATGCGAAGGTGTTCACCGAACACCCAATGCTTTGATGTTTTTCATGCGTTTAAATGGACGAACTGCAACGTTGCCAAATTGCACGCTACGCCACTGCATTTCATTTCTTTTTAGCATGATGCATGATGATACTTTTCATCCGTATCATATGTTAATCTTAATAATGTCATTTAATTTTCTTTGGTGGTGCAAAAATCACCCTACGTTCAATCCTCTCTCTTCTTCCGTCGTTACCGGTTGAACATCACAGACTTTAATCGGCCATCGTTTTGGAGGCTTCTCTCTCATTTCTCAATGGCCCTATTCACGGCCGTAATATCCGCATGTTATCTTCGAAGAAAGCGGTCAGCTAATGGGAAAGCGGCCTTTCTCATCTTTGTAGTCGTCGTCGAGGGAAAGGAAAGGAAATTAAGAGGGGACGCTGCGGTTGCCAGATTGCCAGAATGGGGCTCTTGCAAACTTTTGCTACAGGGGATTGAAGAGTTGATTCTTGCATAAAAATCTGTAAAAATGACGATGAGTTCACTAAAAAATCACGAAATTCACTCTCAGAATCGGGCTTAATGGCGGAGAGACGAAGGTATCATGGGAGATACCTATCTAAATTGAGACATATCTGCCATGATAGACAGGAATCTCCCATGATACTTGCGTTGAGCCGCCATTACAAACTTACCGTCTAGCACTTATGTGAGTTTATTACTGAATTTTAGACTTTCTTAGTGCGATTTTATTTATTATCGCTGGTCTTTATATGAGAATGGACTATATATTTGCATATAGAAAATGTTTGTAAATAGACCCATTCGGCAACTACGAGACACACTTTTGAGAGTGTCAAAGTAGGAAGTAGCAAATATAAACACTAGGAGCACTAGGAGTTTAGGGATAGGATCATTGCATGGTGAATGGAACTGATGCGATGTGACGATAATGGCAGATCCCTCTTCTCCCCACCCAACCCTTCTTGCTCCCCTATCATCCCCCTGCCTATCCCCCTCTCCCTCAATCTCATCTCCTCATCGCTTCATCCCTTTCTTCGCTTTCCCTTCTTATATGTTAGTGGTCCCTCCCTCCTCTTTAGTCGTTGATCTCGTGGAATTGTCACTATAGCTGTAAAAGCAAATGCGTATGGGAGAGACCGGTATATGGCCAACAGACGACTCAGAGTAACTATTCAGCCTTCATCATAAACATTTCGCCCCAGTTTTAACCACACTGCGCTCCGTATAAAGCTTACTTCTCTTAACATGATTGCCAAATTTCGAGAAACCATCTATTCATTTCTGCTAGTTTTGTAATGGACATGTCCATTACAAAACTAGCGCTCAGTAAAAAAAAGTTCTGAATTTAACTATTTTATAGTTAGCAGTATGGACACCAAAGCACTTAAACTCTGTTAGTTTGACCATGTAAAATAGTTAAATTACCTACGTGCCTTGTTAATTCAACTAATTTTTAAATATTTTAAACTGTCAAACTAACAGTTTTTAAGTGGTGTCCATACTTTTAACTATAAAACAGTTGAATTCAGCACTTTTTTCAGTACATTTTTATTCTAGAAAACAAAAATAATGATTTGATTAGAGTTGCCGTTTTATGAATAATTAATGGCATTTTCAATGCACGGATGACTCTATACTTGTTGAGAAAAGACTACATAGTTTGGTTCAGTTCACGGTTGTAACGCCCGAAAAAACTCTGATCAGTAATCTTTTCTCAACCCGTGGAGCAATCGTCACTGACTTTCGAACCTAACCTGACAAATTAAATTGAAATCTATAGAAGTGCAAAACGATCAATTCTGGTGGATGGAAATGCAATAATTCTTCTGAGAAAGAATAACACCTTTTAAACGCCATTTCCCCCTTTAGGTTCAAATTACCAGAAGAACTCAAAGCCTAGTGATGTGCCGCCGAGAATTTGCATGTTCTAAAAATATTTCTAGGGGCTTGGGAGGGGGGGGGGATGTTCAAAGTTCAACTTGATTATATTGTTTCCTTCAAAAGGCAAGAAAAACGTTCTAGATAAATATTTGAAAACGTGGTTTGCAAGAAAAAATGCACAATTTAAAGGCCTTTCTAATGATACGTAAATGATTTAATAGTTCGCTTTATTTTTATAGGATAGGACTGTGGTCGTAATGTTTTTGTTCTGGAGGTGGAGCAATGTTTCTCACCTAATCTTGATTCCCCAACTATACAATCACCTACTTATACGATACCTTATCTCGTATAGAGCCAAAATTGACAAAATTATCCGTCACTTTCTCCAGCTTGATGTGCCTTTTTTCAAACCACATTTTTACAAGGTTTACCCTCACTAATCACGATCTAAGCTTTATCACAGTGAAAACAGAAAACTGCTAAAAGAACAATTCAGTCTGTTACGAGCATAATAAGTGTGTTGGTATAGCTTCACTTTCGGCATTATCTCTCTTTCTTCTTTTTGACTTTCAGGAGCCATTTTCGTAGTGATGTAATCCTACAAAGCGTGCTCATGGAGCATTATAGCGGTGTTCTTCCAGAAAAAAAAGCCCCACAAAAAAAGGGGAGTGCTCTTTCCAAGAAATTAGCGTTACGGTTGAACCAGAATTTTCTTGGAAGAACAAACCCATTGCTTTGTGAGTCTTTCTTCAGGAACGCCGCCATTGTATTCGCAAGGTGTGACGAAAATGTCATTGTCTCGGCTCTTAAACAGATCTTTCCTCGGTTATTACGCAACGTTGCACATTTTTAAGGATTCCTACCACCTGACTTTTGCGTTCCTTCGCGCAGGGATTCGAAACATGGAATTTCCCGGACATACTTTTACGAATAAAAATCACAATTATGACCAATGGGTCGTCTGTCCCGCACGTTTTGTTATGAAGGCAGAAACAATGGATTCAACAGTAAAATGTGACGATGGAAACATCAACAACTCCTAAAGTTCCTAATGTATAAGAGAAAAACAACGAGTTATAGCGATAGAGAGGATTTGTGGGACGTGAAATTGAAACTTCAAGGAGGTAGCCATGATGCAAATCTCTTAAGGGTATTTTACGCGGGATCGGTTTGTTTGCCTCGATTTTTTTAACCTTAAAAAAAGTTGTAATTAATTCAGTGGAAACTGGTTTTAAACGAAAATGCAAGTTTTTGAGAGTGGATAACTGTTTCTTCTGGAAGGACTCGCATGATAAAGAAACTAACACATAATAGAAAGAAGCCGAATTTTCTCACCTGGTTAGGTTTACTAAAATTCTGTGTCCAGATAGACTCTCTAAAACACTTGCACTTTCGTTTAAAGCCAAATACTACTGGAGTTAGTCGCAGTTTTCATAATCACATCGATAGCATTTAAAGAAAATGAAATAAAAAAAAAAAAAAGTGCGCAACAGACTCATGAACAGCAAGATAACTGACAAAATTAAGAAAATCATTCATTTTGGAGCTTAAAATGGGCCGAAAATCACATAATTTTTACTTGAAAACATCAACTCTAAACATTTTTGAAGAAAAAAATTAACAGTTTTTTATGTCCTGAAAATCATTTATTCCAATCCAGTGTGTGGAGTGTTCCGCGCGACTAAAAAAGTAACAATCTGTAAGATTCGTGTGTAAAACGGTTTTCAACGACGCGATAATGCAACCGACCCATTCCAGCATTCCTGTTTTCATTCGCCTTTTCGTCAGTTCTGTCAAAGTCTTTATTAGCATGCCGCTTGCACGCGCGCTTTGGACTTTTATACAGTGCAGACAGCGTACATTGCAAAGAGCGTTTGACTTGTGACAAAAGTTGGCACTTGGAGCGGAACGAGAGAACGAGCTTGCCATGTTGCCATGTTTCTGTCACGTCGTCACATTGTTGAACGTGAATAGCGCGCGTGCGGTCGCGGGCCGCCGCTCTTTGGTCTGAGATCGTCACAAAGTGGCAAAAAATCATAACGTTAATTTTTCATCAATTTATTATTTATATATATTTAAGACCAATTGGACTCATTTATACTAAAGGGGCCTACTCGATTTTAGACGTCACTATTTTCATTTGACTTTAACCCTTTAAAGACTAGATTAGTTCGCAAGATCGCAACTCATCCGTTTATATAAGGACGGTATAGTTAACTGTTCGTACTTTGAGGAGGTGGAATTGCCTATTCAATAAATTGAAGGGGCCGCCGCACTGTGGTCTAAGATCGTCAAAAATTGGCCAAAAATAATAAAGTTAATTTCTCACCAATTTATTATTTATACGTTTTTAAGACCAATGGGGCTGTTGCACATTTTTGCTATAAGCGATTTAATAGTCGATTCTGGTGTAAAAACCCCCAAAAATAATGATTGCAGTACTAAAAACTTTCAAAATTCACTCCTAAACTCAATAAACGTTATTATTTTCGCGAGAGTAATGGTGGCTGAGGGCAGTAATAATGGGAGATTCCTATCTTAATTTTGTCACTCTTTATGCTGGCAAGGATGATTCACAGAGTAATTAGTCACCAGAGTAGTGATCCACATCCGATGAATGGTACTGTGACATCTGGTGACACTGGTGTCACATGAAAGTTGTCACTTATTAGTCACTTCTTGATGGAGTTACAGTATTGTTAGATGGGAATCTCCCATTATTACTGCCCTCAGCCACCATTACGCTCGCGAAAATAAAGGCGTTTATTGAGTTTGGGAGTGGATTTCGGAAGTTTTTAGAGTTGTCATCTTATTTTTCGAGGTTTTTACACCAGAATCAACTATTAAATCCAGTTTAGCAAAAGTGTGCAACAGGCCCATTGGATTCATTTATACTAAAGGGACCTATACTCGATTTTAGACGTTGCCATTTTCATTTGAACCCTTTAAAGACCAGATTAGTTTGTAAGATCTCTACTCATCTGTTTATATAGGGAAGGTAGTTAGCTGTTCGTAAATGGGGAGTTGGAATTGCCTATGCGATAAATTGAAGGCGCCGGACGAAATCTTATCTTGAAAGGGTCTACATCGATTATAATCGCGTTTATTCGGAATCGTGAGACTGGAACAATGTGAAAAAGACTAGAGGATTAAAACGAGCTAACTCGGGCTTAGTCGCCATTAGGGGTTAATATTGATATAAAAGTAGACCTCGTTCAAAAAATTTCTCGAAACTTCGCCAGGAGTTCTCTCCTTCTCTACGTTAAGTCTTGTTCCTGAAAATCACAAGCAATTTTACCAATCAGATTATGTTTAAGGGGATGAAAAAGTCGAGATTAAATGGCAATGTTGGAATAATGGTAAGTCTGTTTAGTATAAATGTGTCCAGTTTTAATCACAGAGAACACTTTCATGATGATTCCATGATCGATGAGTTTGAATCGTGGCGACCACTTCGCGCTGCTCAAAAAATCAACAGTTTTGGTTAAAATTGACGAATTTACGCTAAAAGTACAAACTAGAGGAAATTCAGCACCTGCAAGCCTACTTCAGGAATATGTATACCTAGAAAGTTTCAAGGTGAAATACTCAAAAGGAAAGCCGGAAATGATGAAATACGAAAATTCCGGTAAGCCTCAATGAGTGTATTGTAAGGCAGATAGACATATTTATCACTCACACTCACTAAGCTGATGACGAAATAAATTTCAACAATAATGGCTTTAATTCTCAACCAATTTTTCTCATTTCGGGTTCAAAAAATCCTTAAAAAATTACGCAGTTGCCGACATTCTTCGAATTTCGTTTTTTCTTTATTTACAATTTAAAACAACAAAAACAAGACTTCTCCCAAAAGCGACTAGTGGCGATATCCATCAAATTAACCCTCTAAGGTCCAGGTTAGTTCAAAAGAACTCCTCTCTTCCGTTTACATCGGGAATGTAGTTAACTGTTCGTACTCGGGGGAGCTGGAATTGCCTATACAATGAATTGAAGGCGCCCGAAGTCACCTTACCTTTTAAGTGTTTTTATCGATAGTCGGGTTTATCCGGAATGAACACTGAAACTATGTGAAATAGACTAGAGGAGAAAAACGAGGTTTCTCGGACTTGGCCCATAAGGGGTTAAAGTCTGGAAAAGTTTCGCCTGGAATCGTCTCAACAATATCTAAACCGAGAAGTACCACTGGAAAGTTTTGAATTAGCTTACCCTTAACTGCGCCGTGGCACCCCTAAGGTACATAATATCTTTCCTCAGTGGCGGATCCACGGGGGGCGAAGGGCACGTGCCCCCCGGAAGCCTAACATTTGTTCTTTTTTCTATAGAAAAAAGCCCGAAATTGCTTCCACCAACGCTTCAAATTTCAACATTTCACAGGCATGCCCCCCCCCCTAGAAAAATTTTCTGGATCAGCCACTGTATTTCCTCCATTTTTAACTCTTATAGTTAAAATATCATTTTTTTTCCATGACGTCATCCCTCAGGCACATATCGAGGAAAAGTTTCGATTTTTCACCGAAGTCTGAAAAAGCAAGGCCCCACGTTGGGCGCCATCTGAGCATTAGAAAACATATTTAACCGTTTGACCTTGATTTTCTCCCTATACTGGTCCATGTTAAATTTAGTACTTTGCAGATCTCTTGGGCGCAAGAATTAATGCTCGGGATTTTTTCACTATTTTTCCCTTTCATTTTGAGTCAAAATCAATTGAAGAATCTTGTTTTCGAACGAAAAAAAAATCGCGCAGTAAAGGGTTAAAAGGCTGGGAACTATGATTTTTGATGACTTTTTTAATCCCTGATTTTAAAGCCACTTTTTCTTCGATCTCAGACCACTGCTCGCGGGTCGCCTCTTGCCTATATGGCTCTCTTTGCAAGCAAGATCATATCTTCACCCCCTCCTCTCCTCCCCGCCCCTTTTTCCCAGCATTTTCCACCCTTTCCTCCCTCCCCCATCGCCGCGTGTCATTATTCTCCCTCACCCTGTCCGCGTTCCTTGAAAACGATCCCGCGAGAAAATGCGCAACGGATGAATCTCCCTCTCTCGCCCTTTGACCCCCCTCCCTCCATCCATCCCTCCCTCCTCCTCCTCCCACCAACCCCTCTCCTTCTTCCCCCGCCCCTTCGCTCCTCACTCCCTTTTTTGTGCTCCATTGATGCAGTGTATTTTTTTATCGTGATCCTTCAGGTTAAATTAGACGAGCATTTAAGATACGGCGCGGCGAAGCGCTTTCGAAGAGTATTATATCGCAAAGAAGTAAAATGTTGCCAGCTCAAACGGCTCGAACTCGCAGAGGCCTGGCTTTCACGCGGTGGCATTGCGTGTGATTTGGCAACGCTGCAATTCGACCATTTAAATCCAGTAAAAATATCGATCTGACGGAGCGCACTGTAAACCTCCAGTAGTGCGATCTTTCGTGCGTTTAAATGGAGAAAATTCAGCGTTGCCATAGATTGCACGCAACGCCGCGCCGCGGCCGCTGCTTTAGTGCTCTCACATGATCAGAAACGAAAAATTTTAGACATCTCCTAGATTCGAATCAATTCAACTGCATGCGCTAGTTTCTTTTCTTTCTGCAGTACGACTTTTCCAAGTAATTTAAATTAAAACTAAAAAATTCAGATAATTATTGGCAAATGTAAACTGACTTTCGCGGTTAAAAAAAAAAAAAAAAAAAAAAAAAGTGTAAGCTGACTCCCGGCGCTGAAACATTAAAAACGGGAATCTGTGCAACATGAGTGGCTGTAAATTGACTCCAGCTGGAGAACTGCACTCTCTGGAATGAAAAGGTGGCATGACAGGAGAGCATCGACACTCCAAAAAATCAGATTTTGCTTTTTCACAAATTGAAGACGGAAACGTTCCTAACTTTTGCTGTTTGCGAGATTGAAAATTTCATCAGTTTTGCGAAAAACCAAGGAAAACCACAATTAAATAATATACTGAAAAATAACAAAATTCACTCACAAACTCACAAAATTACTTTAAAGGTTTAGGCGAGATGGCGGCGCTACTCAAATATCATGAAATATTCCAATCTAATTTGAGACTTTCTTCTATGTGTTTCTATGGATAGAGAGAGACAGATCAGAAAGGAACGTCCTGATACCAATGAGCTATAACTTTAGAGTGGCACATCAAGGAACGTTCCGCTGGTTCATTGTTGTCACCTAGGGCGCCGCCATCTTGCCATAAAAATCGATTTTGAGGTTAAGTTTTGTAGGTTGTTTCCGGTCGTTTCGTAAACAAACTTGGGCATCGCCGGAAACGGCCTTCAAAATTTAACCTCAAACCTTGGAATCTGCCGTCCAAATTCCGCTTTTTCCCGGGATTCCTTCTACCCTGTGTGGCACAAGGTGGACCAGCCCGCTGCCACTCTAAAGTTATAGCTCATTGCCTGATACCTGATGCATAGCTCTGCCATCTTTGCTCTTAAATTGCGGAGCTTTGCAGGTATGCAGGTGTCATGGGGGATTCCTGTCTAATTTGTCACTCTTTATAAAGAAACACACAGAGGAAAACCTCAAATTAGTTAGGAATCTCTCGTGCTGTCCACGTAGCTCCGTCAGAAAGCCTTGAACTTCAAACTCATTGTGCGAGTATTTTAGTGAATTTCATAATGGGGCTCTTGCAAACTTTTGCTGTGAGCAAATGAATAGTCCACTTCGATGTTCAGACCAGCAAAACTCACGAAAATCACACTATAAAAATGTTTAAAATTCAGTAATAAACTCACAAAAGTGATATAACGGCAAGATCGTAATGACGGTTTAACGCAGGTACTCGTATCATGGGAGGTTCCTGTCTAATTCGTCACTTTCTCCGCGGAAACACAGAGATATGTCTCAAAATAGATAGGAATCTCCCATGATACCTGCATTGAAGCGCCATTATGCCCGGTTCTGAGAGTTAATTTCGGGGGTTTTTAGTGTGTTCATCGTAATTTTTACAGGTTTTTGTACAGAAATCAACTATTCAATCCCCTGTAGCAACTGTTTGCAAGAGCCCCACATTTTCAATGCGCTCATCGTAATTTCTTGATTTTACGCCTGTATGAACCATTGAATTGCCTATAACTGAGGTCAGAAAGAATTAAACACCCCATACTCCGTAAGAATTCAACATCTTCGATCCATTCCTTCTTCGTTTTTCTTAAATGTTAAAACTCATTGTTTCCGCGATCTCATTCGCATGGTAACCGTTTATAAAGGTGATTACAATTACGCGTTATTTATCGACGACGAATCCAAATCTAACACCTATTGTGAAAACATAGCGGAAAGAAAGCGTGAAATGAGGATGGTGTCGTTAAAATAACGATCATTTAATCATATTTGTGGCCGTTAAAATAATGATCGTTAGGTTATATGTGCATGGGGGCGCGTCGAAACAAACGGTCGTTAAACAATATCGCCTGTTTGCCTGATAATAAATTCACTCTACTCTCAGCGCCGAACATTGGAACCAGGGTGGGTGCAGTCTTGCATATTACAGTTTGAGAGTTCGTATCGTATTTCGCCTCCATTTCGTTTTAAAACACGGTTGCCAACACTGGCGGATCCAAGAAATTGTCTTTTTGTCTCTTCGCCCATTTGAATGCATGTGTTAGAAAAGGAAAGATTAGGGGCAGTCACGTGACTTTCACCCGTTCTTCTTTCCTTTTCTAACACATGCGTTCAAATGGGCAGAGAGAGAGAGAGAAAGAGAGAGAGAGAGAGAAAGGCAATCTCTTGGATCCGCCAGCGGCCAGGGGTTGCCAAGCTCACAGAGTCTGAATTCAAACGCTGATTCTTGGTAGTAAATAAGGTGGCCATAAGTATAATGTCCAAAGAAATAAAGTCCACTGAGAAGGAACGTCCAAAGAAAAAGAACTTCCATAGCATTTTACGACTTTTCGTTCAATGTAATTGTATGTCCAAGTTAAATAAACTGTAGGGAATACCCTATGAACACTTCCTCACATCAAATTTAATCTGGCGGAGACCCTCAGACCCCCTGTAATATCCTGGGGGGGGGGGGGGGGGGGGTCCCCCAACCCCCCTTTGATATTTTTATCCAGATCTAAAGATTTATTTTTGAAATATTTAAATTTGTCCTCTTTTTGACCCATTTATTTACTGATTTGAATGGAAACCATTTTTCATCCATAACTAACCTAAACATTTAAATTTAAAAAAAAAAAAAAACAAAAAAACAAAAAAAGTCCCTCTAGGGAATGTTAAAATCAACATATCTGCAAAATGTGGATGCATTTGGATCAATAGTTCAAAAGTTATGCTGGGTTTCGCGTTTTACGGCTACGGCCGGACAGACAGACGCCACAGAAAGTTTGTGCATTTACACCTCCAAGCCACATAGTTAAATAATATTGAAACTGCATGGATGAATATTCTTTAGGATAGTTTTAAACATAATGAGAGAAAATTATTTTGTAATTAGCATGATTTACTCCTAGTCGTAGTGGGCCAAGTATTGAAACAAAATATCTTGAAAATCTCTGCTCCATTGCAATATTTTCTCTATTTCTAACTTTGTTAGTAGTGAGAGAGTAAAAATGTCCAGTGTAATTTTACGTCCAAATGTTTTAATATATCACGTAATTTTGATCCAAACGACACGATCTTCTTTAAAATTTTTAGTTCTTTGTTTGTGACGTCCACAATTTTATTTAGTCGAAAGATGCTGTAAGTTAACAGTACCACTGATAAGTTTCATTGAAAAGACTTTCTGGGCCAAATAAAGATATCTCTGAGTAAAATCTTAACCTCATTATTTGCCCTATAATTGGCGTAATTCCAAAAATTGGTGTGAACTTTCTTTCCAAGTACCGTGAATAAACAACTGAAATTTTAGATTTCGGTTTTACAATATAGTGGTTATGAATCTAGGTGAGGGGGTGAAGTCTTCCAGATCTTTACCTATTTACATAAATTCCTAATCTCATCTTCCCGCCGCAATAACTCACATATTTTATAGGGAATGAATTGAGGCTATGGAGATTTTCACATCGGTTTTCTCAAAACCACCCACCCTTAAAAGGAAATTCAAATAGTCCATCACTTTTCAAAATTTATAAATTTTAGTGCGAATTTCAAAAATTGATGAACATTGGAAAACCATAAATATCTCGTAACACGGAACTTATCTTCCTGTGCCCACTGCCCATTATTCATGTCTCTAAAAAAGATTGTAAGGAAGCAGTGGCGTAGCGTGCAATTTGGCAACGTTGCAGTTCGTCTAGTTTAAACCCATGAAAAAGATCGAAGTATTGGGTGTTCGGTAAACACCTTTGCATTCGACCTTTTACATAGGTTTAAATGTACAAAATACAACGTTGCCAAATTGCACTCTACGCCATGCGCCGCAATGTAAGAAAGCTCAAGCGCGGTTGATAGAGTGCGTTGAGCACGAAGGCATGAAAGTAGGCACAAGGTCGAATTCTGGAATTGTCTTTCTCTCTCTAGTTCCATTCAAAGTGTGCATTATGAAATGACAAAGATAGGGACTGAAGTCACGCGGTGGCTCCCTTTGCTATCCTTTTCTGTCACATATGTTCAAATGGAAGAAAGAGAGAGAGAAAAACAAATTTCTGAATCAGCCCATGAGAAGGCAATAACCGGCAGTACTTGTACAACAAGTGGCTCCAATTCGAAGGAGTAAAAAAAGTTTGTTGGGCGGTACCACGCCGCCTGTTTTTGAAGTGAAGGAAATTAAATTTGTTGAAGCGGGAAAGAAAGAAGTGTGTGGCAGAACATAAGCGGAAAGTGGGTAAATTAGTTTGTAATTTTCTTCTACAAGTTCCAAAATTCAATTCAAAAATTATCACTGTGCATGCATACCGGATATTGTGTAGAAAGCGCACTTTTTGAAGAGTTTTGAAACTTATTATTACTTTATAGATTGAGGCGCGGTGTGGTGGGAGGTGAGGTGAATTGCTGCGACCTCAAAGCCTGGGACTCGTTATATTGTTATTTAGCGATGAGGGGAGTTCCGCTATAACGCTCACACTGTTGATTGTTGAATCCAAAAAAGGAACTGATCTTTCTCACTCTTTGCCTATTTAAACACATGCGTCGGAGAAGGATAGATTAGAGGCAGTGCTGAGTGCACGGTAGCGGAACGTTTGCTGGGATAATGAATGGGGGAATGCGCTCGGGTTTTCCTAAATAACTCGTTTCAGGTCCATTTTTCGGCAAAATGTGTAAGGAATAATGTTTTAGAGGATGACATTTACGATTAAACTGAATCTTTACCCCAAAGGTTATTGCTAACCGGAAAAAACGCCTTTTCGGCACAGATATTTCGCGTAGCATATCCGGCCGCGCATGCGCAATGCCGCCTGTGCACGGTGCACGGTCTACTTGATATAATGTCTTTGGCCATTAAGCCCGATTATGGGAGTAAATTTTATGATTTGTTACTCATCGTCATTTTTACACGTTTTTATGCAAAAATCAGCTCTTCAATCCCCAATAGCAAAAATTTGCAAGAGCCCCATTTATTTGTTAAAAGTGTTTTCTGTTATTAAAATTGGTATTGAAAGTTTATACATGATAATTGTATAAGAAGTTAACTTTCTGATTTTTCGCCACTTTTTGACGATCCCAGACCACAGAGCGACCAACGAGCTATACATTTCTAGAGTGGCGGTTTAATGGGTAACCTGCGTTACCACCATGGGGATTTTTAGGTTAGGTTTAAGCGAGTAATTTGTCCATTTGATTCCGTGCATTTTGATGCGGCGCCACCGCACAATAGACCAGAACATGCTTTAATCCACTGAGCGTCGTACCGCACCTAAATACACGGGAACAAATAATGGACAAATTACTCGCTTAAACCTAACCTAAAAATCCTCCATGGTGTTCACGGAGGTTACCCATTAAACCGCCACTCTAGATAAATGTATAGCTCGTTGAGTGCGACTAATGTTGCTTCTCAGTCTTCCTGCCCTTGTCAAGGAGAGAGAGAGAGAGAGAGAGAGAGAGAGAGAGAGAGAGAGAGAGAGAGAGAGAGAGAGAGAGAGAGAGAGAGAGAGAGAGAGAGAGAGAGAGAGAGAAGCATATCGATATATTTACAAGTGCTCGTTGAGTACGTGATTTTATTCGACATTGCTATTGTCTATACTTGCCTGCAGCAAATAAAAACAATTGACACTTAACTCGACTTCTGCGTGAGTTTGTTGTGTCATACGTAAGTACGATGCTCGGAGCGTTCCAATGAGTTGTCAAAGTAGGGATGTACGAGTATTAAAGCTTTTATCAACTGCGCTTTAAGTATTATAATGTTAAATTGATGCTCGCTTCAAGCTCTTCTCTTTTCACCCCACTTATATGTATACACTAATGCATTTCCCTCTCCTCTGTCACTGCTTTTATAGTTATAGTCCATCCGATTGCCCGCATCCGCCGAAAATGCGACCACAAATGAGAGTGCACCTGGCTCGCTTTATCCTGTATAAGTTTCATTACATATTGTCAGGTGTATATTGCTCTTGACGAATGGCGATTTGCATCCTGATAAAAAGTATGAACTGAGAGAAAGAAACAATGGGGCTGTTGCACACTTTTGCTATGAGCGATTAAATAGTCGATTCTGGTGTAAAAACCTCCAAAAATAGCGATGACAGCACTGAAAACCCCCATCAACTCAATCAACACTTACCGACACCGGTGGCACTACGTGTCACGGTACCATTCATCGGATGTGGATCATCACTACTCTGATGACTAATAATTACTCAGTGAATCATCCTTTTCAGCATAGAGAGGGTGACGAAATTGAGATAGGAATCTCTCATTATTACTGCCCTCAGCCACCATTACGCCCGCTCAGTTAAAAGCGCTTATTGAGTTTAGGAGTGGATTTCGGAAGTTTTTAGAGCTGCCATTGTTATTTTTGGAGGTTTTTACACCAGAACCGACTAATAAATCACTTATAGCAAAAGTATGCAACAGCCCCATTGTAGAATTTTTCCAACGGGCTGTAGCGATAGAGATAGGTTTTATGGGACGTGATATTGAAACTTCAAGGAGGCCAGCCATGACCGAAATCTCTTACGGAAATTTTACACGGACTCAGTTTGTTTTCCTCAAATTTTTTAACCTTTAAAAGTAAGTCGTAACAAATTCACTGGAGTATTTTCGGCTTCAATACGTCGTTTGTGTTGAATGTCGGTTCGATGATTGCTCTTGTTCTTTCAAGCTGTTTGACGGCGCACGGGAGCACTTGAAAACTTGGCTAGGCCTTACACTTACGCGAAACATGAAGAAATTTTTTGAACAACCCCTGACAGTGATATTTCATGTAATCAAGAAACGCGTTTTGTCCATACATCGGAAAAGGGTCACGGAAATTGTAAACATTTCTGAGGAAGACCCCCGAGGTTCGAATCCCCTATTCAGCAAGCCGATTCTCTTCGAACCCCCCCCCCCCTCTCACAGTTGAATATTAATACAAAGGGACGAACCCTTTGACATCATGGCTGCCCGAGGGTTTCAGCCTTGACTTTGTCGTGGCATAATTGAAGTCCTGCTGCTCGCAGCTCCTTTCGTTTTTGTTTGGGGTAGCTGTATGCGGTCTTTTGAATGTAACATATGAAATGTCCATTGATAATTTTGGAATTATTATAAATATAAAGCTAACGTCCAGGACGTTACGTCCTTAAAATGTATTTTCTATTTTCCCGTAAATGGGGCTTTTGCAAACTTTTGCTACAAGGGATTGAAGAGTTGATTCTTGCATAAAAACCTGTAAAAATGACGATAATTGCACTTAAAAATCACGAAATTCACTCTCAGAATCGGGCTTAATGGCGGAGAGACGCTGGTAATATGGGAGATTCCTATCTAAATTGGGACAAATCTCTGTGTTTCATGAGAGAAAGTGACATATTAGACAGGAATCTCCCATGATACCTGCGTTGAACCGTCATTACAAACTTGACGTTTTAGCAGTTATGTGAGTTTATTACTAAATTTTAGACTTTCTAAGTGCGATTTTCGTGATTTTCGCTGGTTTTTACATCAGATTGGACTATTTATTTGCCCACCGCAAAAGTTTGCAAGAGCCCCATTGGCCGAAGTGATTTTCCTCAAATTTGGCATGATAGTTCCTTAGAGTATTTCAAGGAGATCCCTGAATTTTTTTTTTTCGAAAAAGTCGTCTGTGAGCGCCACAAAGTGAATTTTAAAATTAGAGGGGTGGAAATTATTCCGTCACTCTTGCCTTCCCTCCTCCGAGCCGTGTCGCTGCACTGGACTCTCTCATCTGTCCCTTCCCCCGCCCGCTCTACGCTCGGCAGTGTTTCATCGGGTAATGCAGCATGAGTGGTGGGACTGGTGGGAGAAATTCGTTTCCTCGCGAATCTCTTGAGCGCACTTCGTCTTTCTTTTCAATTTTTGTCGCCCGTCTTAAGACTGTCGCAACTCCCTCGGTTCTTACGTTCGCTTAAACCTGAGCGCTCCGATACTTATGATCTGTCATTTTTTGTCAGTAATTTTTACTGTGTGCCTCTTCAATTGTATCTTTTAACAACCGTAATGATTCTTTAAATGCGAAAAACAAACTTGCTTAAATCAACTACCAACTAGCCCGTACCCCTAGAACGCTGGCGGTGAAAGGCGCCCGTAGAGTGCCTGGAACGGCTAGTACGTATATTTGTGCTAACTTCACTAGCTCCTTTTCTGACTATGCAGATAAGATACGTCGTTAAAACTATTTAGAAGATAACTCACGTATTTGGACATTGCTCGCATGTATACAGAGTGTATAACAAAACTCATGGGCCAATTTTCGGGAGCGTATATCTGGAGCCAAAATAAAAGTTTTTTTCCCCCTTTAAATATGTGTCCAAAAATGCCGCCCTTTTGTGCTGGAGCCTCCCAAAATTTTGAAAAATGTATGTTTGTTTTGGAATAGCGTCCGCAAAGTTATGAACCAACTGTCATGAAAATTGGCGTATACCCAAGGTATTTTGACGTATAGAATTCATTGAAGACCTCGACAAATTCGGAATTATGACGTATAGAATTCATTGAAGACCTCGACAAATTCGGAATTAGGTCTGAATGGGCGTTTCAGGTAATCTTGTACCTTCAACGGCATACATTT
Organism: Trialeurodes vaporariorum; assembly: GCA_011764245.1. Lineage (NCBI taxonomy): Eukaryota > Metazoa > Arthropoda > Insecta > Hemiptera > Aleyrodidae > Trialeurodes > Trialeurodes vaporariorum. Next base: position 40,597,994 of record VMOF01000002.1, on the reverse strand, counting down.
TAAGTTACGGATAAAAAATGTGCCTCTTTTTTGGGGGTTGAAAATGTTATTGTTGAATTTCTTGTTTAGGCTAAAAAAGTTCGGTTGGAAATTGCTAACTTGTGCTCGTTTTCACTAAGAAGATATAAAAGCCACGTGGTTTGAAAACACCCTTTTATATGCAAGAAAGGGCTGTGCCGCAAATGATACTTCGTGGCAAATGAGTTTTCTTTGATGTATATCAAGGCATATGGAGAACAGGTATGGACAACACTCGACTCAGGGGGCGTGGCCACTTGGGAAAAAGCGACTTCGCCGCCATCTTGTCTCCTATTTACACTGTGTATCTTGCATTGTTGTTTGTGGTTAGGTTTGATGGGGAAGTTTATCTGAAGCAATACTTTATTTATTTAAACAATGAAATGTAATTTTTATCTTTAAATGTTAATTTTGTGACTATAGAATGGATTAACATCATCAATTACGTTGTTCATTTTCTTTTTCAAGATGTGACAACTAAATTTGAATCGCGCGGTCAGAAAAATGGCGGCGGAGTCGCTTTTTTCACAACCAAATCAGAGCAAAGCTCAGAGTGTTGTCCATACCTGTTCTCCATGTACCTTGGATGTATATTCGTTCATTTGATTCTACTCTAGCTATTTCTCTTAATTTTCAATCAACTACCTTTGAAGTGCGAAGTCTATAGTTCGTCCAGAAGTCGTGGTTAGCCTTTGAAACCGCTTTTACCAATGATCCTTAATCCGCTTTTCATCTGGAAGGAGTCACTCAATTCGCATTGATACATCGCTTTTATCTGAGAGTCCTTTTTCATGCTCAATGGACTTAATTACTGGGTTATTTGCGTTTGACTCTCACTCAATGAGTAGCTTTTCGAAAACCTCTTCTGAACTTTTTCTCATTCCGATTTCTAGTCGCAAGCTCAATCAATATTATACGACTTTGTGCGCTTACAATGTGTGCACTGTGAAATATATTTTGTCTTTTGTCGTCAATCCTTGCGAAGTCAGTTAGACGGATCGGCAGCATACTGGCAATTGTGGATTCTTTCCGTTTGACTGTATGAAAAACAATTGATTAGTCAAAGGGTCATGGACCCCTCAACGTGGAGACCAGACAGTAAATGCATCAAATATATATGTCATGCATTTAAATGCGGAAATTCCAACATTTTTTGGTTACATTAATGATGTTTCTACCCAAACACGGTGGTTTCGTCTATGTTGTAGTATGTCGTTGAGAGCACTACGCATAGTGTAGCTCGAGTTGTTAAAAAATAAAAACATTTTTTCGGTAATCAGGATTTTGTTGAAAGTTTGTTTTTAACTACGAATCGTTATTTTTGCGGAAATTGACGTTAGATTTATTGTGTCAGATAGCTGTTGGGAATGTACGCAACAGAGTCATTGTAATACAACAATGATAATATTACGTGAGTCTAATCGTAAATTGATGGAAGCGCTCAGTATCATGCTCTAAAAATTGACGTATGAGTAAGGAGGGAGGGAGGGAGGGAGGGAGGGAGGGAGGGAGGGAGGGAGGGAGGGAGGGAGGGAGGGAGGGGAGGCGGGGCTCAGAGGTGTGAAAGTATTCGTAAAAAAATCAAATAAAAATAAATAAAAAAGAAAGAAAAAGAATGTGCGTGAAAAGAAGACTCACAAACAAAAAGCAATATTGGCGTTAGTCGAGTCACGTGGCGTGAATCTACAAAATTCAGAGCATCTGAAGTTCAGACCCTGAAATATGTTCAAACAATGCTCAGTTCGTCTTCTTTAACTAGTCTCACCCCCTTCAACCCTTGAAATAATAATTTAGGCACCATCAAATGCGCCTATTATGAGACTGGGAGGCACTTCAAGCTCACAATGGTGCAATAAATCCTCGAATTTAATAATTGGCCTATTTTGAGGAAAAGCAAGTCGCGCCGTCGAGTTTCAAATTGCCATCACATTGTCCCCCCATCCCCCGGAATCCGGATCTAAATCAGAGGTTGTATCATGTGTCAAATATGTTGTTCATTCTTGGCTATAAGAAATACCTAAGCTTCTGTATAGGGGCGTGCCGTGGTTTCCGGAGAGAGGGGCAAGAATGCAATCTTGCCGCCCTCCGCGAACAAAATTATAAATTTGATGACCTATTTTTTTATTATTATTATTTTTACTTGTCGCACTCGCACACACTGATTTTGCCGCTCTCTGTAATTCATTTTGAATTTTGATAACCTTTTTTTTTCAGTTGTTCACCCTGATTGGTCTGATTGTTTTTACAAAACATTTAGATTGGATTTAGATTAAGATGGGGAGAAGAGAAAAAAAATTAATAAATTAAAGAAAATAAAAATAAATAAATACATATACATATAAGGTAAATAAATAACAGGTAAGAACTTAAGACCTAAGAGCCCTAAGACTTAAGCTCTAAAGGTTTTAAAAGTATTCTGAAGACAATTCAAACGACTTGCATCGCCTCAGCCTCCTCAGAATATCACTGTTGTCCAAAAAGGCAACAGCATAATTGTTAGGATGGAATACAATTGCAAGGCTTGTTTACTCTTTGCATACTGTATTACTGCATATTAGATCGATGCAGATGACAAATTAATCATGGAAGCCCGCGAGAATTTGAAAGTAACATCAGCGCTGCCAGCTTCGGCGAAAAAGATACACAGTTTACATTAAGTCATATACGGGAAATTTGTTTATTTTATACTAAATCTGGCAGCTCTGTGTAGCGTTGATGCATGCCCGTCTGCTCAGAAATAAATGGTCCGCCGCGCCAACGAGAATTTTAATAATTTCATTCGCGCTGTTGGAAAATTCGTTCTATTGCAATCAAATATTGTAGCCTGGCCGATCACATTTAGTTCTTGGGAACCGAAATTCAGATGCTTTCAACATGATTCCTCGCCTGTTTGCAGTGAGATTCTTGCTCAATAGATAGCATCACTATACCAGAGCTGCCATTTTGCGTATAATCAATGATATTTTTCAATACACCGATGATTTCATTGGTTGAGAAAAGATTACACAGTTCAGATCAGTGTAAGACTGTAATGCACAAAAATACTCTGATCTGAAATTTTTTCTCAATTGATGCAAGATCACCGTGTAATCATTCAAATATCCGCAAGTTTTATAAAGCCATCGACGACTCCACCAGTTGCGAAAAGATTACAGATTAGTGTTTTTTCGTGCAGTACAGTCATACACTGAACTGAAATGCGTAATCTTTTCTCAATCGATGGAATCATCGGTGAATTAAGAAATGTCAATAATTATACGCAAAACGGCAGCACTGATTCACTGTAGCCATACTCATTGAGAAACCTACTTCAAAGGCTTATACTTTTTTTCCTGACCTTCACTGCACGATTTTTCTTCTTTTTTTTTAACATAATATTTTTATTCGGTACATTATGGGGTTCTGAATTAGGGAAAAATAGTGAACTTTTTACTTTCTCACTACTAACGAAGTTAGAAATAGAGAAAGTATTGCAATGGCGCAGAGGTTTTCAAGGTATTTTGTTTAGATATTTGGACCACTACGACTCAGTAGATCATGATAATTACAAAATTATTTGCTCTCATTATGCCTAATACTATCCTAAAGAATATTTATCCATGAAGTATCAATACTATTTAACCACATGTGGCTTGGAGGTGTAAATGCACAAACTTTCTGTGGCGTATGTCTGTCCGACCGTAGCCGTAAAACGCGAAACCCAGCATAACTTTTGAACTATTGATCCATATGCATCCAAATTTTGCAAAGATGATACTTCTAACTATCCCCAGAGGGTCGTTTTTTTGAAATTTCAATTTTTAGGTTAGTTATGGATGAAAAATGGTTTCAATTGAAATCCCTGGGAAAAATGGATCAAAAAAAGGAAAAATTTAAATACTTCAAAAATGGATCTTTGGATCTGGATAAAAATATCAAAAGGTCGGGGGTCTCCCCCAGCATATTAAAGGGGGGTCTGGGGGCTCCCCCATATTAAATTTGACGTGAGAAAGTGTTTGTAGGTTGTTTTGTGATTGCTCATTGGTGAGAGGCTGTAAATTAATTATTCAAGATGTGACCTAACGTGCATACTGCATATTTCTATTCCTAATGTTTAATACACTTTTAAAGAATTCGTTCCCAATTAGGAACACAGTGCAGTGTAGGGGTAAACCAAAGGAACAGCGGGACGTCCCCATAGGCTTAATGGCGGAGAGACGCAGGTATCATGGGAGATTCCTATCGAATTTGAGGCATATCTCTGTGTTTCCGTAGGGAAAGTGACAGAATAGATATGAATCTCCCATGATACCTGCGTCGATCCGTTATAATCTTGCCGTTCTAGCAGATATCTGAGTTTGTTAATAAATTGTGGACTTTCTAAGTGTGATTTTCGTGATTTTCGCTGGTTGATACATCAGATAAGACTATTTATTTGCTTGTAGAAAAATTTTGCAAGAGCCCCATTGGCATATACATATTTCGGCTAGATCAGTACCTACCTTGAATGTCACGAAGTCTCAATTTTTAATCAAGAAGAATGAGAGTTTCATGCAAACTAAAAACTAGCCTGGGGTCCTTTCAGACCCCGAGCGGCCCGATCCCCCCTTCCTTTGGGCTCACAAGACTCGTTAGAATAGCAAAATGTATTCATCGAAAAGACAGTCCATGGTTTAAAAGTAATCGAAGAGAAAAAGAAGTGCGAGCAGTTTTTTCCGTGCGATGTAGTACCTACAGTGGATTTTTCCGTTCAGAGGATCTTTGCAAATTTTTAACAAGGAATCCAAAAGAAACAGGTAGAAATTGTAACTGTAGGAGGTACTGTAACCCAGTTCGTTTTATTTAATACTTATCAGAGTTGGGCAAATAGGAGTGTAATCGATTACATGCGATTACTGGGTAATCGGTAATCGCCAAACCTTTGAATGGTAATCAAATGTATTTTTCACAGATAAATAGTCAACTTTAGAATCTTTTCCATTAGATCTAATTCTTCTGGACCTATAGTCCATTTCATCTAAATAGAAGCTTGAGCTCGACTCTTTCCCCTACGAGTTTTACCCTCTCTCTCGCTTGTGATGACTCGAGACCCATCAGGTCTTTCGGGGATTCTGTCCGTCACAATGGACAGTCAAGTATCCAAAGAACAGTCCCAGTGGCGAGGAGTGAGATTTGGCAACGTTCCTTTCTCTCATTTAAATACATAGAAAGGTCCACAAAATGCCTGGTCATCGCCGATGACCGAAGCATTCGATTCTTTCAGTGATTTTAAATGGAGAAAGTACATCGTAGTCAAATTTCTCGCCTCGCTTCTGAACAGTCCATTGTGAAAGGACGGAATCCCCGACTGAAGCGACACGTCTCGAGTCATCGCAGGCGCAGGTTCGAGAGAGAGGGTAAAACTCGTAGGGGAAAGAGTCGAGCTCAAGCTTCTATTTAAATGAAACGGACCTAGATAATATGATGGGTGGCTTGTGAAAAAATCAGCCCTGACTAGTATACAGTCACCCTCCGAAAAAACGACGATTACGATTACTCGGTAACTCCCCCATTTGCCCAACCCTGGTTCGTATGCAGTGATGTCTCTTCATACATAGGACTATTTTCATAAAAAGATATCACCTTTCTTTGCACCTTGTGTCTATTTTTGACTCCTCCATGATTGAGGATTCTTCTGTCCGAACAAAATGACGTAAGCATTTCAGTCTAGCCGGATGTATCATAATAAATATAAAAGGTGCCGTATACATGTTGGAAAAACGACGAAAAGAAAGACGTCTCTGGGAGGGAGAAAAGTCGAGAAGCTAAAATTTCACTTGATTCGTTTCCTATCGGTGATTTTCGATTCTATACTTGCCTCTAATTATCATCTTATATGAAGCAACTTGTGATGTTCCACCCCACCTTTTATCGTATCGTATTACAAAATTGTATGTTTCATTCACTCGAACTGCTGCGCTGTCTCAACTCTCGTATGAACGACTCACCGGGGCACTATGGTCTGAGATCATCAAAAAGTGGCCAAAAATCAGAACGTAAATTTCTCATCAATGTATCATTAATAAACTTTCAAGGTCAATTTTAATCACATAGAGCACTTTTCACTAGTAATTCAATCTTGGCAATTTCATTGGAAAATATTAAATTTAGGTTAAAAGATCGAAAAATATGATTCTTGATTTTATTTTTAAGTTTTTGGAAGAAGAGAAAAATATTACCAAAAAAAAAAAAAAAAAATAAGTACGTAAGCTTGATCAGTTTCGCGTTAAATGGTGATTTTTCTATGAGGTTCTTGCAAACTTTTGCTACAGGGGATTATGAAGAGTTGATTCTTCCATAAAAACCTGTAAAAATCGTCATGGGAGATTCCTATCTAAATTGAGACATATCTCTGTGTTTCCGTAGATAAAGTAACAAATTAGACAGGAATCTCTCATGATGCCTGCGTTGAAAAGCCATTACGAACTTGCCGTTATAGCAGTTCTGTGAGTTTCATACTGAGTTTCAGACTTTTTTAGTGCGACTTGCGTGAATTTTGCTGGTTTTTACATCAGATTGAACAATTCATTTACTCACAGCAAAAGTTTGGAAGAGCCTTATTCAGGAATCTACCGTGCGCCGATTGTCAACGCTATTCTCTAACTTGGATGAGTTGTATATAGATTGACCGTGATCATAACACATCTTTCCATGAATGGAATCATCGCACTTTCCCTTTCATGTTGGATTTTATAAGTCTCGTCACCTCACACTAAAGCTTAGTCACGCTGTCTACTGTATTCAAGGTAACTTGGCTGCATCAAATTAAATTATACGAGCACATTAATGAAAAGTCTTTCAGGCAGTCAGTAGTTAGCTCTTTTGGAGATCGGAAAGACGTCTAAGATACTGTACCTTAAAATAGTTCGAAACTCATGTTCACCCTTGAGACGCAATGGGGCTCTCGAAAACTTTTGATGTAGTGGATTGAAGAGTTGATTCTTGCATGAAAACGTGTAAAAATGACGATGAACACACCAAAAAAGCAGGAAATTCACTCTCAGATTCGGGCTTAATGGCGCTTCAATGCAGGTATCATGGGAGATTCCGATCTATTTTGAGACATATCTGTGTATTTCCGTCGAGAAAGTGACGAATTAGACAGGAATCCGGGGAATCCCTCATGATACCTGCGTTGAGCCACCATCACAAACTTGCCGTCATAGCAGTTACGTGAGTTTATTTCTAAATTTTAAACTTTTTTAGTGTGATTTTCACAGGTCTTAACATCAGATAGAACTATTTATTTGCTTTAAGAAAAAGTTTGCATGAGCCCCATTTAGTCACCGCCTTCCAAACTTTACAAACCACAATTGGACACATTTTTGCTAAACAGACCTACAGTATTCCGACATTGCCATTTAATCTTGACTTTTTAATTACCTTAAAATAATTTGATCAATGACATTGTTTGATATTTTCAGAAACAAGACTTAACATAGGTATAGAAAGAAAGCTCTTAAAAGTTTCAAGAAATTCTATTCACTGTATCCAATGTGATAATAATTTTAAAGACAAGTTAAAATGGCAACGTCTAAAGTCGACCATTCTCATACTCTTTAGTTTTTACACTTAAACTCAAATTTTCTTGTGGTCATTTTCACGCCCGTATGCAGAATTTTTCCAAATCCTCGCGAAAACTTTTTTTTTCCCTTCTTCTTTTTTCAGCACATCTCTGAAAGTTACTCTTAAACTTCTCACATCTCTTTGGTCAAAACTAGAGTCCCTATATATGAAAGAATCTCGCCATACGAGGTTCCATCTCTGATTGGCTGCTGAAAAGTGAAGAAGAAGAAGGTGTCTATGAAGCCTGGAGGTGCGCCTCTTGTTTACATCTGCATGGAACCATCTTCACTGCTGCCCAGCTTTGAGGAAACTTTCGGCATTTTTAGCTTGCACTGATGAAATTTGAATTAGAAATTGATGAAAATGTGTTCGGAATTAAATAAAATTCACGCATTACTTTTAAAACAGGTAGTGAAGCCAACGGGTATTGGAGGTTAGGTTGACCTAGCAAAGATTACTCAAACACGAATACATCTATAAGTAATCTTTGGCGGGAAGATCGTTGGATAAAAATGTAAACAAGAGGCGCGCCTCCAGGCTCCTCAGCAGTGGCGTAGTAAGGGGGGGGCGGAGGGGGCGGCCCGCCCCGGGTGACACCATCGGAGGGGTGACACCCTGAATAAAAAGGGAAGAAAAGAGAGAAGAAAGAAAAGAAAAAGAAAAAGAGAAGAGAAAAGAGAAGAAGAAAAGGGGGAAGAAAGAAGGAAAAAGGGGGAAAACGAAGGGAAAAACCCCCAAAAGAAGAGAAAAGAGGAAAAACTGGAAGTAAGGAGGGACAAACGGGAGGAAAAGAGGCTGAGAAGAGGGCCTGCGCAAAATAGAGTTTGAAAAAAGTATCACCTTGGCTAAATAATGGTGTCACCCTGAAGTAAGAGGGTGCCACTTTGGACGACAAGTTTCACGTGCCACTTTTAATGGAGATTGGCACCCTAAAATAAGAGGGTGCCATTCTGAACGGAAAGTGACACCCTAAAGTAGGAGGGTGCCACTCTGAACGAAGGGTGTCGCCCTGAAGCATAGTAGAGTGCCAATTTGAACTAAGAATGGCACCCTACAGCAGGATGATTCAGGAAAAAAGAGATCTGGAGGGGGTGTCCAGAAGGGCTTAAAAGCAATTCCAGAGTAATTCAGAGAGGCTGGATTTGTCAAAATTTTCTAAATAAAGCTTTCCACGGAAAAAAAAGACCACAGAGTTCCTAAGGTGCCTACCTAAAAGTATAGCTCCAGAGATGCTTCAATTTTAAAACAAATCGTGCAAAAAATTCAAAAAAACAAGGGATCTGGATGATTAAAAGGAGGCCAGTAACAGCTCCTGAGTAGCTCAAAGTTTCAACATTTTCCAGAGAAGGCATTACATAAAGGGGGTTCGGTAGACTCAAAGGAACTAGAAAAAACAGCCCCAGAGAGGCTGGAATCGTCAACAACACTTAATGGGCATGGCATTTCATAAAATGGAGACTCTGGAACTGGGAGAGAGAAAAAACCTAAAAATTAGCTTTAGAGAAACCTTAATTTTCAAAATTTTCTGGGGGAGAACCCCCAAACCCCCCTCTATCGATTGGGGTTATTTCGGCCCTTACACCGCTCTCGCATTTCAAAATGGCTGCCCTTAGAGCGTTCCTGCATTCGCCCCTGGCAAGGTGTGGTCGGGATTTACGACCTTGAAAGTATACGTACTACATAAGAAGCAACTTTAAAATTTGAACCGTCCGCATGTGCAAATTAGACATACAGTTTTCAGAAAACTTGTTTGTAAGCAAGTGCCAAGGCAAAAGTCCGAGAATTTATGTTAGTTAATCTGGCCGAATTTCAGCGCGGAGATGGCAAAAATATGGGCTCTCGGTATCGTAATTTTTCAACATTTCCCCGGGGGCCCCCGGACCCCTTCCCTATTCTGGGGGGTGTCCCCCCAGACCCCCCATAGGGGGTGACACTAAAGTGTTCCGCCCCGGGTGCCACTGAGCCTTACTACGCCACTGCTCCTCAGACACCTTCTTCTTCCTCACTTCTGTTCACGTGTCTTGACTCTTTCATATATAGGGACTCTAGTCAAAACTAGCATAGATAGACAAAATCTGAAACATGCATCAGATTCCTCCAAAGTCAGGGCTTTTGACTTTGGTACCTCAATTTTGTGTTCAAAATTTTTTTAAGGTCGGAAAATGCACTTTTCCGAGACCATGTAAAGACCGCTTTTGAACACATAGTTTACACATCCGCTCAAACATGCAAAAATATGTTAAAAGTTCAAATCATCATAACTTTTGAACTATAAAGCCTAAACATATGTTAAAAGAAGGTTCGGATTCCTCGTGGTTTCTAGTTTTTCAAACTGGAACTTAAATTTTCTGTCGGTAATTTTTTACGCCCGTGATAAGAGTTTTTCCAAACCCTCACGAAACCCTCACGAATGTTTTTCTTTTGTGTGAATTTGCGGCACAAAAAATGCATTTTCTGACCTTCAACAAATTTTGTAGACAAAATTGAGGTAACCAGGTCGAAAGCCGACTTTGAGGAGTCTGATGTATGTTTCAGATTTTGTCTATCTATGCTAGTTTTGACCAGAGAGATGTGAGAAGTTTGAGTAACTTTCAGAGATGTGCTGCGAAAAAAAAAAAAGTTTTCGCGAGGGTTTAGAGAAACTCTTCATACAGGAAAAATGACCACAAGAAAATTTGAGCTAAAGTATAAAAATTAAAGAGTATGAGAAATCCGACCCTGGCTATGAATTATTTTTAGCTTTTTTAATTCAAAAGTTATGACAATTTGAACTTTAGTCATTTTCCTCCATTTCCGAGCAGAATGATCCAGCGCATCAGGTGCGCCGGTTTTTGCGGGGCAGTGTATTTCACGCAAGCGCTTGGGTGCATGACACACCGCTCACTCAAAGTGCCTTCAATTTTTGTGGACGCAAAACCATATCCGTAATGTAGGAATAGGTATCTCCGCAATGCCCTTGATAGATTGAATCTGGCAGCAGATCAGATCAGAGCTGTTTAGTTGTTTACTGACAGTGTCTCGTAGAAATCTATGTGATGACTTTCTTGAGTTTTAATCTTACAGTGTTTTCTCCTCCCCATCCCCCTCCCCCTCCCTCGCCCACTCCTTCTTCTCCTCCTCGAAGGAGAATCTAGAGAGAAATTATTTTTATTTCATTTATTGGAACAAGAGGTATTTCCATCATTGTCTAATGAGTGTCGCCTGTCCTTGCGGAGCGCAATATACCTCAGTTTAGAGAATGATGGCTGGAGCTCGTTTATTAAAAATGTACAGGTTCTGTAAAAATGTCTACCAACAAAGTGGTGACATCAAAGAGAAAAAATCGAGCACAACTTGAAGCGCTCTCTTTCCTAATCCCAGACCCCCCTCCTCGTTTCTACCCCCTTTACTCTCTCGTCTCTTTATGCGGGTTAATTTAAACCTCATACATCACGTGATTTAGTGAAAAATATGCAGAAGCCGCACTTTCTCTGCGCACCTACATCAATTTCTCTCTCGGTATTTATTTATTTATTTATTTATTTATTTATTTATTTTTTATTTGTTTACATATACCTTTGAATAGAATGAATTTGACCTTTCAATGTCGTTAAATCCAGCTCATGAGCTAAAAGCATCGCGTTCTTACGAACGTTTTTCGCGGAAAAGCCTTTTGCCAGCTTTATAATACTGGTGTCGCTGCTAAATAAACATAAATTAGAGGAGGTCTTCACGATTTTATCTTCTCGTCCTGCGAGCATTTTTAAAGAGAGCTCTGCCTTTCACGGCCGATTCGCTTTTCCTACAACGACATGTTAGCACTGGCGGATCCAGGAATCTATATCCTTCTCCCTTTTCTCCCATCAGAACGCGTATGATATTAAAGTACAGATTATAGGGGCGCAGTCACGTGATTTTCGCCCCCTCTTCTTTCCTTCGCTAACACGTGCATTCTAATGGGAGAAGAGAGAGAAGGATAATAACTTAAATCCACTAGTGCATGTAAGGCGCAAAGATGGAGGCGGGGAGCACCAGATATTTTGTCATTAGCCAGGATTTATGAGACGTGTGTGGATTTTAAACTTATGCACTTTATGACACGGGTGCCCTCCTTCAGCATATCTATTCTCATATTCTTAAAAACTTTATTTCTCCGATTCCCGATTCCCCTTCCCAAGATTCCCTCCCGCAGCCAATAAATTCCGCTTCCGATTCCCTCCCGAAGGTGAACGAAATTGAAATAAACTGTATGAAATACCCTACGAACACATTCTCACATCAAATTTAATCTGGGGAAGACCCCCACAGACCCCCTTCAATATTCTGGGGGAGACCCCCAACCCTCCTTTGATATTTTTATCCAGATCTAAAGATTGATTTTTTAAATATTTTTGTCCTTTTTTCGACCCATTTTTCCATTGATTTTAATGGAAACCTTATTGCATCCATATCTAACCTAAAAAAAAAAAAAAAAAAAAAAAAAAAAAAAAAAAAAAAAAAAACGACAAAATTCTTCATAATAAGTATCTTCGTTCAATAAGTCGTTCATTTTTTTCATATACAAATCACTATCAATTATTATTGTTTTATTTAATTTATCAGCACTAATCATTTTAATTTTCCTATTATTCCTCAAAAACTTATACGTTTCAACAATATCATGCTTCAGTGATGTTTTTTTGTTTTTTTGGCCATTTAGTTTGTAATTTTTTTACTTTTGTACAATCGCGTGAAAAGTCCATTGGTAGCAGCAGAAAGTCGTAAAATGCAATATCAAACTCACCAGAGGCATTTAACTGAAATCCATGATGGCGGTAAAATATCGAGCAACCTGTATGCAAGAAACCATGAAAATCCAGGATGGCCAACCTCACAACATCTATCACAACCAATCACAACGCAAACAAACTCATAACCTCCGATGCTGTGAGGTTGTTAACGTTGGCCATCACGGATGTTCACAGTGCGTCCACACAGGTTGCTCGATATTTTACCGCTATCTAGGGTTTCACTTAAACGCCTCTTGTGAGTTTAATACTGCATTTTATGACTTTCTGATACCACCAATGGACTTTTCACGTGATTTCACTTAAGATTTAACACTCTACATCGCTGTAGCAAAAGTTTGCAACAGACCCATTGTCAGCAATTTCCGCCAAACATTTATAGCAAATTTTTGTGGGAGACTGTGCGGATAGACTTTGAAAGGGCCTCGTCGGCGTCGGTGTAATTTAGAGAGAGCTGAGTAATGCTTTGCTATCAGATGCTCTGTGAGTATTATTATTGTAGCGGTATTAACGCTCATCTATCTACAGGGAATCAAAATAGCTGCGACATTGCCACTTATTTTTAATTCAATTTACTTCCGGGAGGGAAAGCCAGAAACGGAATTTGGCTGCAGGAAGGAGGGACTTTTGGAAGAGAATCGCGGGTGGTCCCCTTTCATTCAAATTAAATCTACGGGAAGGGGTGAGGAACATACCTTTGTAAATATTAAAATTTCTACTATATTTCAAGTCGATTTTCAGCTTTTGAATGGTTTCTCTTCATCGGTGTATACCTGAATCAATTATTTTGTTATGAGTAGACATATTTCCTGTTCCCAGAGCAGGGATTCGGACCGGTCCGGGTCCAGGACCGCGGTCCTGGTCTGGACCCCAATTTTTGGCTGGACCCGGACCCGGACCCGGACCCGGACCCGGACCCGGACCCTTTCTTGAGTGAGGCTCTGGACCCGGACCCGAACCCGGACCCTATTTTACGCCACACTGGAACCGGTCCGGACCGGGGTCCGTGCATGTACGTTTACGTAATGCTCTTAAGGAGTGACAGTGACAAATCAAAACAATCGATATATAAATATTTTCCATTAATGTGTTGTCAACATAAATGTTGTCATCATGTTGAGTTAAATTAATCGCCTTTATTATTATTACACATATGATTATTATTATTAGTATGTAGTGGCGCAGTGGCAACAATGGGAACTCCATAGAATTTCTGTTGCCATGGAGGTGATAGAATCAACTTTTACAGTTTGTGTCTAAATTTTTGTGAGGAAAAGAATATAAAGGAAGAGGTGCTTGAAATATTGAAAGGGTGCGATATCCTCTCTGAACAAGTTTTGTCAATTACAACGGATAACGGGTCAAATATGTTGGCCCCCTCATAAATGTAAGTTTGAAAATATTTCACCGGTCCTGAACCCGGACCCCGGACCGGGTCCGACGGAAAATCTAGAACCGGACCCGGACCCGGACCTTTCGGTGACGATTTCGTCTGGACCCCCGGACCCGGACCCCCTTTTTTAGGGAAGGTCCGAATCCCTGTCCCAGAGAGAGAATCACAATCATATTGAGCAGACCAAGTATTTTTTGTAATTTTAATTTTGTTGTTGTTTGATTGCAGACGTTCCAGAGCTGATCACGTTAGAAACGAAGCAGGGTCGGAATATGACGGTGCAACTAATCTATTTTACTCAGTGTGAGCCAACATGGGCTCCGGAGGTAGAAACTGCCTACCAGATCTCAAAAATAGTCTGCCTTTACACACTCCCGCTTCTGTTTATGACTGTGGCCTACTATCAAATAGTTCGCGTACTTTGGAGGTCGGATAATATTCCTGGCCACCAAGAAACAGTCACCATATACTTACCCGCGCAGGGCTGTGTCAACAATAATAGTAAGTACATACCTACCACCACAGAATAATACAATCAGAAGGGAAACTCCCATAAGAGCCAATGGAAACAAGATTTGGAATTTACTGGCACAAACTGGCAACTGTGCCTACTCACTTCTCAAGATGGCGGACATGCTTTTTCAGGCTATACAACCAATCACAACTCGGCCAGTTGCCGAAGATCTGCCGAAGATTGCCGAAGATACTCACTTTCGAACATGGCAGCCCGAAGTAAAGAATGTTTCAAAATGAATTAGAGTTTCCGTTCTGATTAGAGTATTCTGTGCTACCACTGTACCGTCCAATGGGGCTATTGCACACTTTTGCTATAAGCGATTTAATAGTCGATTATGGCGTAAAAACCTCAAAAAATAACGATGGCGGCACTAAAAACTTCCGAAATCCACTCCTAAGCTCAATAAATGCAGTTATTTGCGCGAGCGTAATGGTGGCCGAAGGCACTAACAATGGGAGATTCCTATCTTAATTTCGTCACTCTTTCTATGCTGACAAGGATGATTCACAGAGTAATTAGTCATCAGAGTGATGATCCACATCCGATGAACGGTACCGCAACACCAAGTGACACCGGTGTCAAATGAAAGTTGTCTCTTATTGGTCACTTCTTGATGGAGTTTCAGAATTGTTAGATGGGAATCTCCCATTGTTAGTGCCTTCGGCCACCATTACGCTCCCGCAAATAACTGCGTTTATTGAGTTTAGGAGTGGATTTTGGAAGTTTTGAGTGCCGCCATCGTTATTTTTTGAGGTTTTTACGCCGTAATCGACTATTAAATCGCTTATAGCAAAGGTGTGCAATTCATATTACTCATAATGTTTACTACTATCCACATTGTTGATGATGTATGATTCCACGGGAAAAGGACATTTTGCAGACGCTGAAAAATCTTAAGACATTTGACCGCATATTCAAATGGGCAAATCAAAGCGTTGCTACATTTATCAGTATACGTCACCGGTCTGGATGAGAGTTGTGAAAGGGGAAAAATACTAATCAGATGTTGAACATTTTTCTCGCTTCCCAATTAAAAAAAAAAAAAAAAAAAAAAAAACGGGGCTCTTGCTAACTTTTGCTGCATGCGATTAAACAGTTAATTCTAACATAAAAACCAGCAAAAATGACAGTGACACATTAAGAAATTACGAAAGCCCTTCACAGACCCACAAAATAACTTTAAAGTTTAACCCTTTGTGGACCAAGCCCGAATATACTCGTTTTTCTAGTCTAGTCTATTTCACATTGCTTCTGTCTTCTGTCTTCATTCCGGATAAATGCGATTATCGATGAAAACACTTACAAGATACGACTTCTTCGGGCGCCTTCAATGCGTCGTATAGGCAATTTCAACTCTGCCGAGTACGAACTGTTAACTACCTTCCCTATATAAATGGAAGGGTGGCGTTCTTTCGAACTAACCTGGTCCTTAGAGGGTTAAGGTGTAATGGCGGAGCTGCACAGGTACTTACCATGAGAGATTACTATTTGATTCGAGATTTTCATTTGTGTGTTTCTATTGAGAAAGTGATAGAGAGACAAATCAGATAGAATTCCTTCATGACACCTGCGTAGCTTTACCATTTTAGAGCAAAAATAGCGGAGCAATGCGGGTATCATATATGTTTATAGGAGATTCCCATCTAATTTTCCTCTGTTTTTTCTCTATGGAAATACAGAGAAGAAAGCCTCAAATTAGATAGGAACCTCCCATGGTATCCGCTTAGCTCCAGCATAACGTTTTCAACTTTAAAGTCATTTTGTGAGTCTGTGAATGAAATTCGTGATATTTTAGTTCACTCGTCGTCATTTTTTCTGGTTTTTAACAATGCGCTAGAATTAATTATTCAATCGCATGTAGCAAAAGTTTAGCAATAAGAGCCCATTTAAATATTATCTTGTTTTGACCCCACAACCCTACAGGCTCGTGACCAATCTTTCATGTTTTCTTGGTAATGGGGCTCTTGTAAACTTTTGCTATAAGCAAATAAATAGTCCGATCTTATGTAAAGACCAGCAAAAATCACGAAAATCACACTAAGAAAGTCTAAAATTCAGTGATAAACTCACATAACTGCTATAATGGCAAGATGGTAATGGCGGTTCGACGCAGTCATCGTGCGGGAGATTCCTGTCTATTATGTCACTTTCTCTACGGAAACACAGATATATATCTCAATTTAGATTGGAATCCCCCATGATACCTGCGTCTCTCCGCCATTGAGCCCAATTTTGAGAGTGAATTTCGTGATTTTTTAATGTACTCATCGTTATTTTTACAGGTTTTCATGCAAGAATCAACTCTCCAATCCCCTACAGCAAAAGTTTGCAAAAGCCTCATTGCAATCTAATCGAATCACAAATACCTATCGTGATTCTTCTCTATACCTACAGGTTACACGCTAGAGATATCGAACCAAAATCAAGCCGCGGCCTTGTTTAAATTCCTTTTGCTGGCAACGTATGAGACAAAGTTTAATGGGTCTGTTTTAATGTCGATGCGATTGACGAACCGCGCATCGTAACGAACACATGACAGTTGAATTATTCAATTTCATGACTCAACTCGACAATTGGCATTGATTTGTTGGTCTCATAAATCTGCTTGAGGCATGGAAATCCCTCTCACGGATGAATATATATGCTGAGTATTGATCGGCTTACATAAAACTAGGTAAATGGTAGATGTGCTCAGAGCCGGAAAGGGGTAAATACTTTGTCATGTGGATCATTTTACGACGCAAGATCTCTCAACCGATTTAGCTCAAATTTTCAAAACTTGGAAGGAAGCTGATCCATCGCCAGAGACAATAAGCAAATTTTAGAGATCGAATATCATTCACTTCAAGAATTGATGATTGCTAACCGATGCCGCTGATCGGTGAAAAATCTAGCCAATGAGAGTCGATAGTGAACTTCTGAATGATATTCTCGTGAAGATGAAAACTGCTATAATAATATTCCATAACATAACCTCTAAATCAGCTCTGAATGACAAGACCATTTTTATCAACAAAAAAACTACTAGCATTTTCGAAGCTAAAATTATGTTTGTCTCAGAAAAAAATGACTTCTACGCATGGTCTCTGTACAATAAACTTTATTCGAAGATTTCTTCATTTCCGAAATTATCGTGGCAAAAGGAGTCAAAAAGGATAGAAGATGCGATTTCTGACACCGGATGGAACAATTCGGAATCGAATCTACCTCCGGAGGTGAATTCGAAATTTCCAATGGGTCTGTTGCACACTTCGGCTACAGCGCTTTAAAGTATCAATTCCTATGTAAAAAGCCGAGAAAATAACAATGGCAGCATCAGAAAACAGTCAAATTCAGTATTAAACTCACAAATTGCGAAAAACACTAGACACTATTCACCCCTGTATCTTTCCACCACTTGCACGATATTTCGCGAAATTAGCGCGGCACATTCAAATAATCACGGCGCGACTGTCATCACAGCTGACTTCATAAACAAATAAACAGTAAACACTGACGGCGTCTGCTAGAATTCTTACGTTTCAATATCCTCAAAAGGTTGTGAAAGGTACGGAGACCGACATTTGTGTCGAAAACTTATCAAAATGAAACAATAACACACAGGAGTTCCAAGGATGATTCCAACTTCGATCATCATCGGAGGTACGGAGACCGACTCGGTCTCCGTACCTTTCACAACCTTTTGAGGATATTGAAACGTAAGAATTCTAGCAGACGCCGTCAGTGTTTACTGTTTATTCGTTTATGAAGTCAGCTGTGATGACAGTCGCGCCGTGATTATTTGAATGTGCCGCGCTAATTTCGCGAAATATCGTGCACGTGGTGGAAAGATACGTAGGGGTGAATAGTGTCTAGTGTTTTTCGCAATTTGTGAGTTTAATACTGAATTTTACTGTTTTCTGATGCTGCCATTGTTATTTTCTCGGCTTTTTACTTAGGAATTGATACTTTAAAACGCTGTAGCCGAAGTGTGTAACAGACCCATTGATGAAATTCAACGGTCTCCGGTGAGACCAACGAAACAATCGAATATCATCTAAATAAGATGAGATATCCATCGAATATCATACGACGCGACGCGACGGTGAATGATATCCGATCGCGAAAATTCGTTTAATATAATAGAATAGAGACCACGGCACTATCTATCTTGCATACGGTGGCAACTTTCTTTTTCTTCTTTTTTTAGGGGTCTAAACAAAATACCGCAAGCATGGACCATGCGTTGACCGATAAGGAAATAAGGTGTTGTGGTTTTTGCATAATGAGACCGAAGCACCGAAGTTGCATCGGTCCAAGGTATGGTTCATGTTGGATGGTGCTCCCTATGTTATTCTGTTGAGTTCCGAAAAAAAAGTCGGTCATTGCGAGATCGGCTAC
Organism: Trialeurodes vaporariorum; assembly: GCA_011764245.1. Classification (NCBI taxonomy): domain Eukaryota; kingdom Metazoa; phylum Arthropoda; class Insecta; order Hemiptera; family Aleyrodidae; genus Trialeurodes; species Trialeurodes vaporariorum. The sequence continues at coordinate 40,579,336 of VMOF01000002.1, read as the reverse complement.
TGCGTGGTCTCTATTAAGCTTATTCAGAAGTAACGCCCATCTCCCTTAACTTTTTAGGTGCACCGTAGGTACTACGTGCGCCTATTGAAATCGGTCTGCTACTCAATAGAGTATACTACGCCCCCTTGTGGTCAAATGGCAAAATGAGCTTTTTTGATGTCGTGAAATTTAGGTTGTTTCTTGTTTTTTTTTAATGCCAATTTCATTTGCAAAGTTAATGTTTTCCCAATCACGACTGAATTTCGAGTGTGTTGGAAGTAATTAGATGTTCATTGATTCACGTTTTCTTAAAGTTACTCTACTTCAAAAATTTTTACTAACCTCACTTTCTGATTAGTGATTGATTTCAAATTGTCCCGGTATTTATTCTAGGTGATCAAGTGAACCAATCATTTGCCGTTCTGGGTGTTTGTTTTTTTTTTTCATGTAAATGTAATTATTATAATTAATTATAGCGTTTGGTCAAACGCAAAACGGAGAGTCTCAGCAGCAAGAACTCTGAACTTTCACTATCTCAATGCTCAGAATTCTCATTTAATTACCAAAAATTACTGGGAATCGAAGAGGATCTCTTATTTAGCCCTGATTTCGTTGTTTACGTAGTGGTCCCTACCCTAACCTGCAAGCATATTTACTATCAATTTTCAGCTATTTGTTTACGCTCAAGCATGGCCAGAGAACGCTGCGCTGCGGCTGCTCTGTGAATGAAAGTAGTTCCGCAAACCGCTTTTAAGAGCGTTGGGGTCTGGCTGGCTGGACTAATAACCAATGACTCGGCATGGTCCGATTTCTTCTTACTACTGATCACTTTTTACTTTCTCACTCTAGTGAAAGAAGAAAAATTGAGAAAGTATTGCGATGACGCAGAAATTTTCAAGGTATTTTGTTTCGATAGTTGGCCTCTCACGACAAAGTCAATCATGATTTAGTAAAAAAAAATGGCCTCTCATCATGTCTAATACCATCCATAAGAACGTCCTTCCATCATATTTTCATTTTTCTTAACCCTTTTTGACTTAGAGAGATTTATGTAAAAAAATTCTGTGGCGTCTGTCCGTCTGTCCGTCAGTCCGGCTGTCCGTCACTCCGTACCTAGGCATAACTTTTGAACCATTGATCCTTATGCATCCAGATTTTGCACAGTTGTTGCTTTTTAGATTCTCCAGAGGCGGATTTTTTGTTTTTTTGAAATTTTGACTTTTAGGGTAGTTATGGGGGAAAAAATGATTTTCATTAAAATCAATGGTAAAATGGATAAAAATGAATAAAAATGGAATAATTCAAGTTTGGCTCCATCAATTTTGATGAAAGTTAGCAGAAGAAATCTATTTTCAGCCTACTATAGAAAAAACCACTTAAAGCTCCTATATTCATTCCTTAAAACTGTTTAAAAAATTCAAATAAGCGCGCTCGAGCCAAAAAATAGAATTATCGTGAGAAATCAATCTTAAAACTTGGAGTCAATCAATAATGGCGCTATGAATTTTGATAAAACTTTGTACACACAATCTACTATCAATGAACTTAAATATTTTCCTCTCTGTGTCTCCAAAAACAACCAATAAAACCATTTCAAGAGGTAATATAGGTGCGATTGAGCAAACAATTTGGGAATATGAGCAAATAAAAATATAATCCTATTATTTGGGATAGTTCAGGTTTGGTTCAATCAATTTGGATGAAAGTTAGCAAAAAAAATCTACATTCAGCCTACTATAAAATAAACCACTCATAGTTACAATATTCAACCCTCAAAACCGTTTAAAAAATCAAAATAGGTGCGCTCGAGCCAAAAAATGGAATTATCGTGAGAAATTAAGTAATCTTAAAACTTGGAGTCAATCAATAATGACTGGATGAATTTTCATGAAACTTTTTACACACAATCTACTATCAAAGTACTAACATACTTTCCTCTCTTGATCACCATAAACAACCGATTAGACCTTTTCAAGAGGCAATATAGGTGCGATTGAGAAAAAAATATGGGTAAATAAGCAAATAAAAACATAATCTTATTATTTCGGATAATTCCTGTTTGGTCCAATGAATTTTGACAAAATCTGGCAAATAAAATCTACAATTGGTTTACAAAAGAAAGTAGCCCTTACAGTTACAATATACAACCCTTAAGAGAGTTTAAAAAATCAAAATAGGGTGTTTGACCAAAAAAAAGAAAAAATGAAAGTGAGGAATTAATTTTAAACTTGGAGTCAATCATTAATGGGATGGATTTTGACAAAACTTTTCACAAACATAATGTGTTAAAAAAATACACTAAACACTGCACTGCGTGCACTAAAATATTTTTCTGGTACAGTCCTCATAAAAACCTTAAGACCGTTTCGAGGGGCAATATAGATACGATCGAGCAAAAATCTTTTGAAACTATAATTGTAAGCAAATATGAAGACAAACATAATATTTGGAATAAGTATAATTCAAGTATGACTCAATTAAGTTCGATGAAAATTGCATCAAAACGTTTGCAACCTAGGCAGAAATTTCTTTCCAATGTATTACTACAATATACAACTTTTAAGTCTAAAGCTGTTTAAAAGCAATATAGGTTTCATCACACCAAAAAATAGAATATTCAAGGAAAATTAATTTTATAAAGAAAAGTCAATCAAAAATGGCTGAATGAATTTTGTTGAAATTTTGTTTGCGCAATCTACGACTTACTTAAGTACATCTTTGGAGGGGGGTTAATCTATTAAACAAAAAAATTATTTTGAAGATCCACAGTTTGAAAGAAGAAACCAAACAGTACTCAGTGGAGAAAATGCAAGAATCAGTACATTTCGACCTGCTATAAAAACTAAGGGAAAAAAGAAACTCCCAAAAATAGAACAAAGATCAAATATAATGAATGCAGCTCAAAGAATAAAAACTTATTGGAATCTGGAATTACTCTAAACCCTGTTATAAGCAACATCAGATTAAGGCTCTCAATTAGCCTTCAAATAACAAAATAGGCAACTATTCCTACAGCTTCTCTACAAAATTGCAAACTCTTCGGATTGAAGGCAGAGTTATGTACGGAGGTGAAAATATTCGAAATTTGAGAGGGATCTGGGGGTATCCCCCAGCATTTTAAAGGGGGGTCTGGGGGTCTCCCCCAGAATTCTTTAGGGGGTTAGGGGGTCTCCTCCAGAATTCTTTAGTGGTGGGGGAGGGGGGTCTGGGGGTCTTCCTCAGATAAAAATGGTGTGAGAAAGTGTTCGTAGGGTATTCCCTACAGTTTATTTTTTATAATGTCGAGATTTGATTGACGTATTTCGGCCATTGTGCGCGGATCGAATGCCTGTCCCCAGTCGTGGGACGTCATGGGGACATTTAGGAGAGATGTCTTTTGACTCACTGTAACTTCTTCATCTTTTCTTACGTTTTGCCATGGCGTTCTTTGTTTTACTTGGAATCACACTTCACGTTCAAATTTTTTACCGGGCAACCAAAGAACGGTGCCAGCTAATGGAATATGGCAACATTGTTTTTCTCTACTTTAACACATCATGAAAAATAATCGATTCTTGGCGAGGTCAGTCGCCTACCCAAAAATCGATCATTTTACATATAAAATCAAATAGAGACAAAAACAGTGTTGCCAAATTGATAGAGCCGTCACTGCCAGTTAACCTGTAGACCAATTTTTGCATGGAAATAATGCGTTCAGTGGACTCCAAGATTACTTTCAAGAAACTGGGAGAAACATTTCCGGTCTCATGAGCATCTTGGAGCTGATCTAAGCTGTTAAGAGCGTTGGGGTCTGACTGGCTGGACTGATAACCGATGACTCGGCATGGTCCGATTTCTTCTTACTACTGATCACTTTTTCATTTCCCTATTTTGCGGGACATACTATATTGTTGACTACCTTTTTACTAAAGGGGGTTCAAAATTGTTTTATGAGTATTTGATTGTTTATTACGTGCGTTTAGTGATGTGCAGTGGGAAATTCGAAGGAACTGTTCTATGATTGTCCGGAGTGGTCCTACCGCCCCCCCCCCCCACTCGCCGCTTTCAGGTTCGAACTTGAACTTTTGCTGTACAATTTTTTTTGAGATGGTGGAAAATTCGGAGGGATTGTTCTAAGATTGTCCGTAGTGGTTGTACACCCTCCCCCCTCATCGCACACAGGTTCGTACCTATAATCTCTTGCTGGACAGTTTTTTTTGAGATGGTGGAATATTCGAAGGGTTTTGTCCTCAGATCGTACGTAGTGGTCCTAACCCCTACCCACTCGCCGCACCCTTGTTTGGACCCGGATTTTTGCTGGACAGATTATTTTTGAGATGATGGAAATGGAATTTGATTTATGAGGGACCAAATTTGCTCAAGGTGCGCCTTCTCTGACACTGTAGTGTCAGAACTATCTGCTTGTTTTCTAATTGAGATAATTCTGGAAGGTTAAATTATTTTCGGCATAAGTTTTTGTGAGCTGCTGGCCGATCATTTACTTGATCGTTAAAGCGATCGTTAAGATTGTCTATGAGTGATTCTATAAATTGTAAAACTTGGCCGTTGCTATGGTAACCATCGTTAAAGTGCCCACATTTTAAAGGTTACTCATGAATAACCTTTAAAAAACGACTTTTAAACGATGGTTACGCCAGTGGCGGACTGGGACAAAAAGGCCCGGGTTGCTGGGGCCTGGGATTTGGGGAAAGAGGCCCGCACAAGGTACTGGCCCAGAAGGGAGGGGAGTGGACATATGGAAGGGCCCGGGGTGCTGCAGCACCCCGGCACCCCAGCTCAGTCCGCCCCTGTGGTTACCATAGCAACGGCCAAGTTTTACAATTTATAGAATCACTCATAGACAATCTTAACGATCGCTTTAACAATGAATTAAATGATCGGCCCGCTGGGCAGTCTAGCAGAACTTGGTTGACGGTTGAAAAAGATGAGGAACAGAGAGAACAAAAGGGGTTTTTCTTCTCTCTTCATCAGGTATCCATAAGAAAAGACAGTTTTGCCAAGCCAGAATCTTAATGTAATGGTTGTTTGTTCAAAGAAAGACAGAAGAAAAGAAAGAGAAAGAAAACAATAATCTCTCGTATAGATAAACAGATGTGATACAATTTATGCTTCGTTTGAAGAATGGAAAAATCAAAATACTTACTTTTGACGTTGAGATGGCGGTAAACTGAATTATGAATGAGCTGTAACAATCTTTCGAAATTCGTTTGGAGGCAGATTAAGTAAGAGTATAGGGTCATTATTTTGTAACGGGTGGTGGGACAGTCAGACGAATTTGAAGTAATTTTTTTCATTTTTTTAATCATTTAAATGAAAAAACTATCCCACCAACAGAAAGGTTTTAACTTTTAGATAGTGATAGGATTTTTAAAATTTAAAAAAAGTCCATCCAAAGCTGAGAAAAGAGCAAAATAAGGGTGTAACGGGTGGGGCAGAAAATGGACAAGGTTTTTGAATCACTTCAGAAAAAACTGAAACTCTGTGAGTTTTGAAGAGATAAAAATTTGGAAAAAATATATGTTAAAGGTGAGGGTATAAGCTTTGATCCGACACAAAGTTTTTTTCATTTACTAAATTATTTTTCTCTAAAAAAATTAAAAAGTAGCGTAACGGGTGAGACAGCTAGGTTTTGTAACGGGTGGGACGCGTGTGATTTGGTCATTGAAAATACACATCTAACCTCTGCTGTAACATCAACACGTTTGACCTTTATTATAGATTTAGATAATATTTTCGTCTCTGGTTGCATTTTAATGCAAAGCGAGACTGCTAGGCACTAATTTTTAAGTTTCAATTTTTGCATATCATATGTCCACTTTACTGTGGAATGACCCTATAATGCCATCGTTTTAAACGCCTTGCTAAAAGCTCAGTACTGCGTGTGCACTTTTACCATCGTTTGAACTTTAGCTCCACTCCGAGAAAATTATTGCTCCAACGATAATTAAATAAAGCTCGAACGAATGAATCAATTAATGAATAATTCATCATACAGTTATACTCGCGAGTCCCATTCACATCCATTAGATAAAGTTAGTTGGTATATAGGTATACAATCGGTATATATAGTATAGTAGTCTCAACGCAAGGACGCGATTTCCGCCCCGTCTTTTATTAGTAGAAATCTCATTTCTTCAGAAGGGAAAGATATTATTCAAATGTGCGCGGCTGAGAGGCTGAGATAGTCGAGTATAATGGTGAATGTGGGGGGAGGGGAGGGGGGGAGCAAAGAGACGATAGGACAAGTAGAATCTATTTACTTTTTCGCTTTTCTTCGGCAAAACTCCAACAAACTGAAGCAGCTTGGAATACGTATATACTTTCGTTGTTCGTTGGCTGATGTGTATAGATATAGATATGAACTGCAAGGTGAGCATTGTGAGAAATCGCTCGGGGAGTTGGTGGCATCGCTGAGTGCGTTTATACTAACGTTTCTCTTGACTTTTTTTATACCCACCGAGGGCTCTCAAATTATCTCTGTAAGTATTATCTTCCGACATTTTTTACTAGTCGGCAAATGGGACTAAGGAGCCCAGGCTCTTTATTTGAAAGAAAGCCATTCAATGATTTAGGTATGAATCTTTACTTATAGCGATTCATCCGCGGGGGGGGGGGGGGGTTGCTGAATTTAACTATTTACATTGTTAAAAGTATGGATAAGACCAGTCGCAATTTGGCAGCATCGTATTTCGTGCATTGGAATACGTGAAAAAGGTCGAAATATTGGCGGTGCACAGAGCACTGCCTTGTATCGAGTTGTACTTGAGTTTAAGCTGACTAAAAGCAACGTTGCCATATTGCACGCGACGCCACTGGATAAGACTTAAGGTCAACACCCCAGTAGCAGACAAGCCTATAAGATTTGCACCAGTACCCGACTCCCATTTTTCACTCTGTAAAAAGTACTAGTTTGGTGGCAATACTATGGTGTTTTGTGTGGTTTTTTTTTCTGAGACCTCAAATGTGAAATATTCGAAAAAAATACACAGAACACCAAAATTGCCACTAAACTAATCTTTTTCACATTATTGTGAAAAATAGGTGTCAAGTACTGGTGCAAATTTCAGGGGTGTCGGCCATTGGGGTGTTTACCTTACAAAACCGTTTAGTTTTACCATTTGAAACAGTTAAAGTATACCTTCGTGCTGTGTCAATGCTTGACTATTTCAAATGATAAAACTAACAGTTTATATGTTTTATCCACACATTTAACTATGTATATAGTTAAATTTAGCACTTATTCTTTTTTCGAGGTGTTTTTATGAGTTGTGATAATTTTTTTAAAATATTGAAGACGGCGCGCAGTGCGGCGCGGTGGTAGGCATCAGATCTAATTTTCTACTCTATCTATCTATTCGACTTGACTCGACTTGATTTTCATGTAAGGGTCGAGAAAATCCCAACAAACGAATATTTCATAGCGGTCTGTTCAGAATTAATCGAGATGAAGCCATTTTTAAATCTTTTTTGTAACGTATTTTTAGACGTGGCGTATTTTACAATAAAATTAGATGTAGGCGAATTTTACAGAAAATAGAGAGAAGGCGCATTTTAGGACGAAATGAGAAAAAGGCAAGTTTTACCTTTAATAAGCAAAGACATATTTTTAAGTGAAAATTGTAAAGGCGTTTTTTGAGCGTGGTTTACTAAAATGTGAAGAGGGCGAAGTTTACAGAAAATATAAAATAAAGTCGAATTTTACAAGAGCAAATAGAAGGCAAGTTTTACCGAAAACCATTGGTAGGTGAATTTCACAGTAAAATGAGAATAAGATGAATTTTACAAAAAATATGAAGTAGGCGAATTTTACAGAAAATGCATAACAGGTGTATTTTACCGCCTAAAATGAGAAGTCGGAGTATTTTTTGTGCGTTTTTTTTCATTCACCGGAATCCGCACCGATGCAATAACACTACGGAGCTTTTGGAGTTGCACCGAAGCTGTATGCTTCAGCACCGGAAGCATAGAATCGCTCGCACTCTTTAAGCTTATGATGAAATGAAAAATATTATGGCTTTAATTCTCAACCAATTTTGCTCGTGGGCTCAAAAAATCCATGAAAAATTACGCTGGTGCCATCCTCCTTGGGTTTTGTGTTTTTTTGTGTTTTTAATTTAAAATGCTAAATACACGACTTTTCCCAAAAGCGACTATAAAGGCGCCATCCATCGGATTGAAATCAGGAAAAGTATCGCCTGGAACCACCTTAAGTAATTTCAGGGTCGATTAGTTCGAACCGTCGACACCACGCCACGTCGCACACTGGTCTACGCAAGCCAGCTAGCTAGACAAAAGTCCCCTAATGCAGTTGCGGTGGTCAAAATCGGCAATTGGTTATTTTTCTGGTTTCTCAGCCGTAAGTGCAATAGAACATGCAATTTTCAGTCTGTTATCCTCCATTTTGACCGTTTTTTGAAAAAAAATCGGGTATTCCAATTTTTTGAAAAATCAACAAAATTTTGAGGGCCAGAAATTAAGTATGGGCAAATTTTTGGGAACTGTCGTATTTTTTTCCTTATAGTGCTTGTTTAGTAGAACATTTTGCACCCAAAGTTTATTAAATTTGGTTCATTTAAAGGGGAGCAACGACTTTTGGAAAATGGGTGGATATCGAACTTTGAACTTCGATATATCGAATACGACAAAAGGTATCGAACTTTGTTTTCTGCCAAAATGCTTAGAATTTTATGTTCTTTCTAAGTATGCCAAAAAACATGGGGTCCCTATTTGAAATATTCGATTTAGCCCCCCCCCCCGACCCCGTGACCCCCTCCCACACCCCCCTAAAATGAGGGGGGCACCCAACATAGCCAAACAGATGAGCCCCCTGAATAAAAAAGATTGGCAGAAACCGATTCTCTAACTATGAGTCAGGAAAAAAATTTGAGGGAGGTTGTGCGTTACTTTTGCCCACCCCCGTGTAAGATGCCAATATTTGAATGTGGAGGGTTCAGATAGTTGATGGTAGTGTGGGGGGGGGGGGTGTTCCCCGCTCAATATTTTTCTTGAGTCGGAAGTTTCAAGATCACAGAGAATCTATGTAGTGTAAAATTTTACGAGTTCCAAACGGTTTTCACAGTTATTATAGTTTTTTACTGTTTTGATGATTGAAGATTGTTTGTCCACGTCAACGGCAAAATCCCCCATTATCCGCTCAGTTCTCCAACGGAAAAAATTCATAACTTGTAAAGACGACAAAAGACGACATTCGCATATTGAAAAACGTGTTCCCAGAGGTCTTAGGAACATTTTCTTGCCACTCTAAGCGTGGGCATCCGTGGGCCAAAAAACGTAGGTGGCCTTAAAGCCTAAAATTCTCGTCAATTTTGAGTAAAATTGGTACCGACCTTATACAGTCTCTAAAAACTCCAAATTATTGACTTAAATGAAATATATATAGATGAATGTATTCGCCTTATCACCAGGAAGGATCAACAAGTTCTAAGTTTGAACAAAAAATAAAGTAACTAAGTAAAAATCGTACTTTTTGTCTGGGGATTGCAATGGCTAGAAACCAATAGCACCTTAAAGTATACAAACACATCTTGCGCGCGTTGCTTTAAACGTATGTTGCAACCTTACCAAACCTGATCGGTCGGAAAAATTTGAGATACAGATGCACTAAGATATGGGGAATCACACTGCGTTGTCAGATTTCCGTTTTTCCGACCTCCAAAAATTGACTTTTGTCTAGCTAGATACCCATTGTAGACCATAGTGCGTCGTGCTGCTCAAAAAACCAACAGCTTTTGGATAAAATTGGCGAATTTATACTCAAAGCACACATTTGAGGAACGTCAGTACCTACGAGCAAACTTCAGAAAGATACCCTGAAAGTTTCAAGCTGAAACACTCAAAAATAAAGCCGAAAATTATGAAATACAAAATTCCCATAAACCTTAATGAGTGTGAGAAAGGCAGATAAACGTATTATCTTTCGCACTCACTCTCACTTACTAAGCTGATGGCGAAATGAATTTCATAATTTACGGATTCAATTCTAAACCAATTTTGCTCGTTTTGGACTCAAAAAATCCATAAAAAAATGTTGCGGGTGCTGGCGTTATTTGGGTTTTGTGTTTTATCTATGGTTTCAGTTTATAACGCCAAAAACACCACTTTTCCGAAAAGCGACTAGTGGCGCCATCCATCGGATTGTAATAAGGAAAAGTTTCGCCTGGAATCACTTTAAAGGCTGGAATTGGGTTCCAAGCAATTCAAGCAGTTCAAGTAGTGCAAGCCTCGAGTCCTCTTCTATTGAAAGCTCAATCAACAATGAAAATACGTCAGGTTTCTCCGATATTCGATGATGATAAAATTTTCTCCCACAATTTATTTTTTTCTTTCAAAATTTACCGAGCTTTCGAGGGTTAATTGAATACACTCCACCCTCTCGAGAACGTAAGAATGCGTAGGTACATATGTGTGTTCGTGTTTGCTTGGCGTGCAATTGAAGGCGTCGCGCCCGCACCGCACAGCACACAACGAGCCATTTAGTCAAAGCTCAACTGCGATGTGATCTGAATGGATGAGCTGAAAGAGCTGAGCGCAATGCTGCTAGATCTCCGAATGAATTTCAAGCACACGTTTCCTTATCAACATTTACTTACATCTTCTTGACCCTTCACTGCATAGTATTTTTTTCTTCTTTTTTTTTAAACCAAATGTGGAAAGTCAATATTTAGGTCAGTCCGACAGCGCTGTAGTTTCTGTGATCCAGTTTGGAGACTATGTTATTCCCATGGGCGCCCCCAGAAAAATTTTCAAAGGGGGGCAAAATTTTTGAACCACAACGGAAGGTCTAAGATGACCTCCCCCCCCCCCCCCCGTGGAAAAAGGGAAAACTTTTTTTTCACCCAAATAGTGTACAATTATTAACCCATTTTAGGTGTTTCAAATAATAATAACAATGTTGACGTGTTAATAACGATAGTAAGAAAAATGGATAATTTATTATTCCGTGCAAAAAATGAGTTCAAATCACAAAATAAACTAATAATGAAGTTTGTCAACTATTACTCCTTCGATTAACATTTCATTTTCTGTTTTCCGGGGGGGGGGGGGGGGTGCCCCCTCTTGCCCTCTCCCCCCCCCCTCCGGGCGCCCATGTTATTTCAATGGGGGTTGATTTCTTGATTCGGTCAGGTCCCGCTACTAGTATACATAATACATATACTGAACGACTCTGATCAAGTCTGGAGACTATAGCTTAGTTTATGCGAGAGATCTCAACCCGGGTTGAGATGCTCGCATAAACACTTCGGTTCTCGCTGAACTCGGGTTCGACTCGACCCCGATTCGAACCCGATTCGAGGATCGGTGAACTCGGGTTGAGATTTTGCGCATAAACACCCCGGAGTTCCGAACCCGGGTTCACGCGGCATCGATGCCACCAAAACGAGCGAGGTTAAACACGCGTCTTATGCGGCCGCACTTGTCTGTACCGCACCAAGCATCGCCGCCATTTTCGTCAAAAATGTGAACAAACGCCGAGAAGAAGAAGAAAGAAATCTTTCCAACTCGGGTTCAAATCCGTGGGTGTTTATGCGCTAATCCGAGTTGGACCCGGGTTAAAAAAAAACCCTGGTTGACCTAACCGGTGTTGAGATCTCTCGCATAAAGAAGGCTTATGTTATTCTAATCGGGGTTGATGGCCCGATTTGGTCAAGTCCCGCTGCGAGTATATGTATACTGAACGTAAGTAAAACATTATAGCGCTATTGAACCGACCTGTTTAAATGGACCTTGACCACGTCAGGAACTCAATCGTCATTTGAATACCATGGTTTCCCGACTTGGTCACGACAAATCGGTGCGCTATTGAGTTTGCCTGATCTAGAGTCCCTATATACTATGAGAGTTGCGCCATTATTGCTGAATCCATTTCTGATTGGCTCTCAGATTTAGGCTGTCAAGAAAGCCTCAAGAGGTAAATGCAAATGGCGGAGGGTTTGTTTACTTTTCACTCACTCGCTTTTATCACACATTTGCCGTACCAGTGACCGTGATAATTATTGTTGATTTTTCCAATGCTTACATTTTATTGCGAAGATTATCTCTTTCAATAACGACCGTTATTGGCAAGAATCAGAACCTAACCTCTATTAGAAGTAGCGAAATCGCGGCAACAGCGCAGAGGCAAACGGCCAACCTCCATTTGCATGTTGCCTCTTGCGGGCTCCATTGATCCGCTTCTTCTTCTTCTTTTTGAGAGTCTTGGCGCAACTCTCCTAGTATATATAGGGACTCTAGCCTGGTCGCCATTTCTTTTCTTAATCTGGCAACGTTGACCACGAGTGAGTTCCAGTTCCTTTCCTCGTAGAGTCCGTGACATAATTTAAAGTCACTTGAGGAGAAATCACCCCCTCCTCCCACTCCTCCCCCGCACCCTCCCCCGCACCCTCCCCCGCACCCTCCCCCGCACCCTCCCCCGCCCCCTCCCCATCCCCTCTCCCTTCCTCTCCCCCTTCCGCTCATCTATCCGTTTTACCCTTTCCGAATGCATCGCAGCTTCATAAAAATAAACGGTATTTGAATGCGCTCAGTCGTGCCTATTAATTTTTTTGCCTTTCCGCGTTTGAATGATTGCGTTGTCAGTCTTCTCGCCACCAACAAAACATGATAAATACGCGCGCCTTGCTCAATGCTCACTCACACGCAAGATTCGTCAACTTAGTTTCCCACCACTTTTTGAATTTGATTTCCGTTGAAGTTATATATGTAAAGTAGATTCGAGATAATTTTGAAAAGCATGTTCTCTCAAAGTGTTTAAGAAAGGAAATTATACGGAAAACGCATTTGCTTCGCTTAACTAATACGAGCGGGGCTCCATCGGAGCTTTTTTTTTTCGCAGTTTCCCTAAAATATCCCTGATAAATGTGTTCAATGAATTTCCATGACCGAAATTCCGTGGGCATTATTTTCGTGGGCACATTATTATTTATCCATAAAATTTCGTGGAACTCCGGGGGCAATTATTATTTCTCCAAGAAATGTTGAGTTTCGTGGGCCGTTCGTGGGATTCCATTAGGCTTTCCATGGAATTTTTATGGGAAAATAATAATTTCTCACGAAAATAATGCCCACGGAATTTCGGCCATGGATTTTCATGGAGCACTTTTACCTGGGGTACTGACACCATCTTGAAAAATATACATCCACAACTTTACTAGTATGACTTGAAAAAAAAAAAGAAAAATTGAAATAGTTTCGGTCTGCATGGCTCCGAACGGTGCCTACTAACACCTAGGAAAGTTTCGATTTTTCTGTGTTTCCGTTTGAGAAATATTTTAACTTTTAGGGTGTAACGAACGGGACATTTGAGGTCCTCCCAAAATGTGTCTCGTTCGTTACACCTCTAAAGTCAAACTATATCTTAAACGAAAACACCGAAAAAAACGACATTTTATAAGGTGTTAGTAGGCACCGTTTGGCACAACTTACGCCTGTTTTTGACTTGTTTTTTTCAAGATTTTCGCCAGCTTTTTCCGGCGTTAAGGAGTCAGGTGACCCGTTTGTTACGTGTGTTTTAGCCCAAATAGCTTAAAATTACCCATTTTTATTTAAATAATTTGTATTACTTTTTTTTTTTTAAACATGCAGTTAAGCTGCATGTTTTTCTTATGTGGGTTCACTTCGAATGCGGCCATAAATGGCCAATGCGTAAAAATCGATATTTTTCAAATCATCGCCGCGAGGTATCGAACTTGCGTTGTCAGATTGCCGCGCACAATGTTTGCGTTTTGATGTGCGGTAGATTTGGTCTGTCTTGATGTATGCGGGGTATGGCAACGCGAAAAAATTGTCTAGCTTTTAACTAGCTCACTAAACGAATCGCTCGCCATCCGGAGGTTTTTGATTGCAGGTTATTCCTTTTTTTAGAGCATGAGTGTCATGCTCTATTGAAATCGTTTCTACAAGGTCAATAATGCTTTTCTTATAGGAACGGCATGGTTCGGGGGTCCACGATTCTATCGCTTGGTTTCAGTATCGAGAATGGGTCCTCGAGGACCGATTGACCCATGTGATTCCGCCAATCCGGTGTCCTCCCAATTTGTCGCTTTTTCTTTGTGGCGGGAGTTTTTGGCCAAGATTGAGGTTAAGCATTTTTGGGAATGTAATTACGTTACTAATTTGGATCAGACTTCAACGAAATTTTCTGTATGAGATATTGGGGTTTCATATCAGAGGATTGTGTCCATGTTTCGTGTATTCTGCGATTTAAAATGCATTTAGATGATTTCAAATTTCCAATCTTGTTATTGTTGATGTTTCGGTCCGCTAAAAGAGTTCGTTTGGGGAACGCGATCGGCGTTGCGTTTTAAGGTGAATCCTCAGCGACCTGTAGTAAGATTCTCATCCGCTAGATAACGCCACTGTTCCGCGGTCCAGAAACCATGCTTTTTCCGCCTTTAATCGTTAATTGCGAGAGCTAGAGTTAACTTTTCGAAAATGTAAGACCGTTGCGTTCTAGATCAAATCCTAAGGAAAATTTTAAGACCATTCTGAGCTTTCTACGATCAATTTTTCGGGTAGATAATATTGGCAGCGAATTGTAAGTTTGAAGGTTTTGTTCGAATTCGTACGAAACTGCCATGTCGCCGTGCCGCGCGGATCGCACGAATGAAGTTGAAAGAGGACGAACGAAGAACACTAGGCGGAGGGGAGGGAGTCGCGGACCAGCTGACGTAGCAGAGACTCGCTCCGTCTCGTTTCCTTTCGCATTCGCCTCTGTCCTCTCTCTCCAGCCTCGTATTTTCGTTTTGTCTCATATGCCCCTCTCTCAACTTACAGTTTTGCGACGACCTCCCGTCCCCTTTGCCCTCCCCGCGAACTACTGCACCTACGCCTACAACAGTTGCTTGCCGCGTTGTGCAGATTGCATGAATGATGTGTGTCCATCTACTTCATCCCAATTTCACAGCCATCACGGATGCCACGGGCACGCCCCCCCCCCCCAACTCACGGTAGCCTTTGCCTTTTTTCAACAGAAAAATCCCATAAATTCCTCCCTGCAAATTTGAAAATTCATAGGCGTGAAGCCCCCCCCCCTAAAAGAATTTTCTGGATCCGCCATTGGTAGTAATTTTTGCGGCACACTACGCCGGATTCCCGTGCGCTTTCCCACACTTACCTTTCTCCCTTATCTGTCAATGGGCGCTCCCCGGGGGGCGGCGCGGTCCCCCCCCCCCCTAATTCAGAAAAATCAAAACTTTACAATAAAAAAGAATCGGAACATTCGAAGATCAAATAATAACGAAAGGAGTAAGAGTTAACAAACTTTATTCTTAGTTTACTTTACAATTTTAATTAGGGGCGTAATTTAGGGGGCAGGGCAGGAAGAAACCCCCCCCCCCTAAGCAGTGGTGCCCAACCACCCCTTGCCACTATACAGCTCGCCCCCCAGTTTCAGGATTCCTCTCCCCCCCCAGATCTAGACGTCCCCCTGATTTTTACCCACCCCCTCCTGATTCAGACGACATCATCCTTCCCACCCGTCATCTCCCTCGCCGAAAGAAGTTTTAAAATCTACTAGTATGAACGTGTCTACATTGGCAACTACCGTTGGCAACGAGAATTTTGCGAACTTCCTTGAAAATTCAGAATCCTCTGGTCGATAATTACATGATTAGAGAATGTATAGGCAAGAGTTTTGGTTTTGTTAATTTAAATAGGTTAACTCTTAGGATTCATCAGGACAATGAAAATAAAGAAGAAATAGTTGTACTTAGCTTTTTACTATTTCTATCTTCTGATGCTGTCACTTTATTCATAATATCAAACACGTCAAAAATAGAATTACTTTTGATACAACTACATGCTACAATCACTTACAATTTCTACCATTTGGAAGGATAATTGATTTATTTTCTATTTTGGGCGGAAGGGGGGGGGGGGGGGGTTTCTCTAGACTTGCCCATCTCTAGGTGGTGTCCCCTAGACCTTCCATTGACATTCAAAAAGTTGCCCCTCCGGGCAATTGTTTTGCGGGTGCCCATGTCTTTGTCCATGGTCTCTGAACCAGAAATTGAACGTTCTTCCGGTCTGTGGTTGCCTTCTTTTCTCATAAGTTTAGACACGGCCACCCTGAAAACCCCCACAACAAGTTAAAAGTCCGCAATCCGCACCCTCGACCCGCAGCCACTGTCAAAAGTAAATTGCCGGTTGACTTGCAGGTACTCTCCTCCTCCTCCTCCAACTTAGATTAGACACAAATATAAATTTAAAAAAAAAAAAAAAAAAAAAAAAAAAAAAAAAAAAAAAAAAGTGAAAATAGAATGTATGCCCCAGCAAAGGGCCCCCTCCACAGTTTTCCAAGAGAGGGAGCGACCCCCTTGCCAGCGTAACTCCGAAAAAATAATTCCAACTGGGGTCCAAGTAACTCAAGTAAGGTCTCAAAATGAAATCAGATGGATCCAAAATTTTAACGGCGAGTACTGGTAAGCTTACTCTTTTGATCGGTCCAAACCGGATTGCGATACATCGATTTACTCTCGAGATATCGATTTTTCAAAGGCGCGCGGTATAGGGTCAGAAATCTAAGATTCTCTAAAATCCGCGAATTTCGTCTCTCGTGGACCTAGCATGCGCCGTGAGAAGTCATATGTGAGTTTTTTGAGTTCACATGAAGTTGATTAAGGGCCCTGACAAATGTCGGACCGATAAAGTCTATATCGGGGGGGGGGGGGGGGTGGCCCCAACTCCAGCGTAAGTCTCACGTACAATGTCTAACTGCGGCCGCGGGAGGTCCCATAAGATCAGTTTAAAAACTTGGATGGATCTAAATTTTTTTCAAGAATTATCTAAAATCTGGAGCTACCGCCCAATCCAAACCGCAGTGCGCAATCCATCGATTCGTTCTCGAGATATCGATTTTTCAAAGGCGCGCGGTCTTGTCAGATCTACCTTAGAGGGGCACTGGAGGCTGGAAAAAGGCGAATTTCGTCTCTCACGAACCAGTCGTGTGCCGTATTATATCGGTTCCGCTTTTTTTCGGGTCCCAATGATGTCCCGAGAGGGCCCAATGCAGTTTCGAGCCAAAAAATATCATCTTAGGGGGAGAAACTACTCCCCGTTTCAGCGTAACTCTGACAAGAAATGTCTAACTGCGGCCGCGAGAGGTCCTGTAAGGTCATTAAATAAACTCGGATGGATCTGAAATTTTCGAGGTTGTCAGTCACAAGCAAGCGCTTTCGACTGGTGCAAACCGAATTGCAATACATCGATTCACTATCGAGATATCGATTTTTCAAAGGCGCGCGGTCTTGTCAGATCGAACATTGAAATAAGCTGTGGATACTCTGTATCCGCGAATTTCGTCTCTCATGGACCGTTTAAGCTCCCTTAAAAATCGAATGAGCTTTTTTCAAGTTCATATTACGTTCCTTAAGGGCCTTGATGAGTGTCGGATGACATTTGATCAATATTAACATTCATTTTTTAATCTGAGACAAAAAGAGCTGAAACCATAAAGACGAAGAATTTCCATCGTGATGACTTTGGTTCAAGCGAGGAAAATTCTATAGAAGTCCCAAATAACTAGACTGGACTTTCCGGCTTGCTAGGATTGGTATTAAGAATTTCCTTCCTGATGACTTTGGTTCAGGCGAGAGAAATCTAAAAAAGTCCCAAATAACTAAACTAGACTTTGCGGCTTGCTAGGATTGGTATTGCGTCATCCGATTTTAAAGGAACTATCACTATCGAAATCGATTTTCAAAACCACAGCATTCACCTCGCCTCGTGAACAACTGTTTCAACACGCTATAAGTAAATTTTCATTCCCATTTTGACCTATCAAGTTACTTTTACAGCGATCACTGTTATACAAACACAAATGCAGCGTTGCGATTGACTTTGTCGCAGTTTTGTACTATCAATATGGAACTCCACACTTACAATGATTTACGGCCGACACTCATGCTCTCTTTGCTAACACTGTTCCAGTGTTGCAAGTTCCAACTTGTTTTTTTTTTTTTTTTAGTTTTTACTTTTCTACGTTAATTACCTGGCGTCTTTTATATAAGGGTGTGGGTGTGTTATACCTTTTTGTAGTGGCATTTTTTTTCGTCACAGTTGGTGACAATTCGCTGTAATCGCATTTTCATTTGCCACTTTTCACGTACTTATAAAAAGTCTGAGAACTCAGAACTTTCATTACCTCAATACTCAGAGTTATTCAATGACCAAAATTTACTGCTGGTTGTTGTTGTTGTTGTTACTGTTTTTTTTTTTTGTTTTTTTTTTAAAGAAAAAAGTCCAACGATGCTCCAGCTCATCTTTTTGTGAGTCACAACTAAAAAAAACAAAAAACAATCCTCGCATGAGAGGGATGTTGGATATCTATAGATTTTTATAGGAATGGGTATAATCCCTTCCAATTCTCATTTCCTATTTAATCTGATAACATTTTATTGTTTCCTACATAGAGACGTTATCTTTTCATGTTTCGTGTTTTTCAGCTGCAATGAGCACGAGACGCACCGTGGCCGGATCGTCAACCGAGGCGCAGCTGAAATCTCGTAGGAAAGCGGCCAAAATGTTGGTGGCTGTCGTGGCAATGTTTGCTATGTGCTACTTTCCAGTTCACTTGCTCAACATTGTGAGGCAAGTCATGCAAGATAACAAAATTATTCTCTTCTATCTTTATTAGAGTGTTCCTGTTCATCCATATGGATTTTTGTGCATCAAAGCAGACTGTTTCAATAAATAAATAAATAAATAAATAAATAAATAAATAAATAAATAAATAAATAAATAAAAAATAATAAAAATAAAAAAAATGAATTAATACATAAATACAAGGGTGGATTTTAAAGTAAGTTTACCTATTTTTTTTTCTCAGAAACTATTGATGTTAGAAAAAAAAAACAAACCCAGCGCAATCAGGTGTTATTGAGATGTCTGATCCAGAGATAAGCGCATTGCCTGCCGAAACTAGCAGTCTTCTGTAGTGTGTGAAAAGGTGGGCACGTTTGAAGGAGAGACGGTCGGGGAAAATCCACGATATCTCCGCAACGCGTTGGCCAAATTTAAAAAACTAAATCTCGTTAGAAAGCTGAAAGTACGTACGTTTCAACGCAGGGTTTGTTTTTTCCTATCATTGATATTTCCTGAGAAAAAAAATAGGTAGACTTACTTTAAAATCCACCCTTGTAAATAAATAAATAAATAAATAAATAAATAAATAAATAAATAAATAAATAAATAAATAAATAAATAAATAAATAAATAAATAAATGAAAAAAAGAGTTGATCGATGCATATATTGATCTCTGGCTCCGAACAAGAGCTTGCTCAAAATGATTTTTTTATATAAAGATGCGCAAACGGAAATATTAGTATACCTAGAAAGCCAATCTGCGATACTCTCGTGATAGTTATTCAATTGATTGATTGATCTTGTATGAGACGTTGCGTCAGATTGATCAAATTATTTTGATGTAAACTATTGCCACAGATAAATGACGTGTCGGCTTTTTTCCTGTAAAAACCAACTAATATAATCAGTGATAATTTTGAACTTGTTTAAAGTCATCATAATTTGTTTTGCTGATTTTTCATGCAATTTCTGACACTGAATTTTATTTCTGCTACATTTTACTTTTGCTACATCAATATGGAGGGTTGAATCTGATATAAAATTGCGTGAAAATTACATGGAAGCGCCATAAAATAGTCTCAAAATTTACTCTGAAACCCACAAAAGGCGTCTTAAGGAAAGCAAGATGGCGGTTCAAAGGGCAAATCAGCCCTGCATGCATGCACCACGAGCGCCAAAGGAAGGCTGATGACGGCAATTTGTATTGTAGGTTAGAATAAAAACAAACGTCTTCCTTAATTCCTAATAGTACTTACATGTTGTGTCATTCTGAGTGTTTTTTCCCGGTAAATTTTACTTTCTCGTTATTTATTGTGATTACTTGGCATATGGTGAATATATTACATTCTGTATCGATTTTCTGGGATTCTGAAAAAGAAACGCCGGGCAATTACCTACTTTGTCGAATGCCGTCGTCGGCCATCTTTGCTGCTCGCGGTGCATGCATGCAGGGTTGATTCGCCCTTTCAACCGCCATCTTAGGCTTTCCTTTAAAGGTCTTTTGTGGGTGTATGAGTGGGTTTTGAGACTTTTTGATACTCTCAATGTGATTCTCACGCGATTTTACACCAGAACGATACAACCCTCCATAACGCTATAGCAAAAGAATGCCACAAAATTGTGAAACAAAATGAGCAAACTAATCAATCACCCGATAACTCTCTGAATCAAATAAGACCCGCCGAAAACGGGAGTAACTCTCGAACCAAATACTACCAATGGCGCAGAAGTTTTGACCCTTTGATGAACAGGGACCAAATAATGTTAGGTCCCGAGCTCAACTTACGCATGATCATGTGACCGTGCGTAAGCTCTCTGATTGGTTGAAATCACACACAAGATGCACGCAATTCAATGCTCGGGACCTAAAATAATTTAGTCCTAGATCAGCGTATAAGTGTTTCATCTATAGTAATTCATCCAGATTCTGCCGCAGAAAATTGAACGACTCTAGTATAAGCCAGTGGCGTAGCGTGCAATTTGGTAACGTATAATTGTGTCCATTTAAATCCACGTAAAAGGTCGAATGCGAAGGTGTTCACCGAACACCCAACAGTTCGATATTTTTCATGGGTTTAAATGGACTATCTGGTGCAACGTTGCAAAAATACACGCTACGCCACTGAGTATAACTCTAGCACCAATAGTGCTTATTTTGTACGATTTTATATTTCCAAACATATCATTCACTCGCAAAATTTCTAGCTATGCGCGCTAAAACTCACATAACTGAGTCTCAAAACTTTCGACACTTTAGTACTCACATTCATAAGTTTGTTAATTTTTCCACTTATTGCTCGAATATTAAAAAAGAAAAAAAATACACCAATGAGAGAATTTAATGTTCCGGTGCAAAAAGGTAAAATACTTTCATAGATGTTTAATCACGGACCAAAATAAAACTTTCATGAACTTTTTACCTCTCTATATCCGCAGGTATTGGCGAGGCCATGAAAATATTCAACAAACTCCGATAGCTGCAGCCATGGCGTGTCTTTCTCACTGGCTTTGCTATTTCAATAGTGCTATTAACCCTATAATCTACAATTTCATGAGCGGTAAGTCCTCTTTATGTTGAACCTCTGATCACTCTTATAACGTTTCTCGCAACGTATGTCCCTATACACAGAAAAATAAAAAAAAAAACCAATAAGCTACTTATAACTTTAGAGTGACAGCGGGCTGATCCACCTCGTGCCACACAGGGTAGAAGGAATCCCGGGAAAAAGCGGAATTTGGACGGCAGATTCCAAGGTTTAAGGTTAAATTTTGTAGGCCGTTTTCGGCGATGCCCGAGTTTGTTTACGAAACGACCCACAAAATTTAACCTCAAACTCGATTTTTACGGCAAGATGGCGGCGCCCTAGGTGACAACAATGAACCAGCGGAGCGTTCCTTGATGTGCCACTCTAAAGTTATAGCTCATTGAAAAAAACCTGTTGATATCACAGCCTAGGGTGTTAAAAAAATTGTGTAGCAGGTTAGTACGATGGATCAACAGATCTAAGCTGTCAAATTAACCGACGGAGGAGTAAATTTGACAAAAATAGGCGGTAACCCCTTATTGACCATGCCCGAGTATATTCGTTTTTCTCCTCTTGTCTATTACACATTGTTTCAGTCCTCATTCCGAATAAACGCAAATATAGATGAAAACACTATACAATATGAGGTCTCGTTGGGAGCCTTCAATTCGTAGGATAGGCAATTCCAACTCCCCCGAGTACGAACAGTTATCTACCTTCCTTGTATAAACGGAGGAGTGGTGTTCTCTTGAACTCACCTGGCATTAAAGGGTTAATTGAACCGCTCAGGTCTGTTAATCTAACGTACTAACCTGCAACACACTTTTTTAACACCCGAGGCTGTAAAATCAACAATTTTTTTTCTTCTTTTTTTTTCTGTGTAGGTTTAAATGTCTTTAAAACCATTTTCAGTCTTTCACGTGTCCTAGCGAATTATAACTGATGCGATCAGTTTGTGACGACTGGAGAAAGTCACGAACTATGTTCATCTCCCATCTGGACCTATTTGCAAACGTATCGAATTTTTCAGTGGTGCAATCGCATTCAACAAGAATCGATTTCTTTCCCTAATAAGTGTAGTCTAGAGGTGATGTTCATTCAAATCACAATTCACAAACCATCTTTGTTAGAAATACATGTTATTTGAACCGACTCCTCCTCAAAAATGTTATACTATACGTATATGCAAATGTGGCATACTGAGGGCGGGGGAAATGGGACAGGATTGGGGGTACATAATGCGCCTGCAAGAATAGGAGGATACCACCTGTTAGCTTCACAACACAGTGTAAATGTATATCTGTATGTACGGAGTATACGTGACGTCAAGCTATCAAGTTGCATCTGCCCCTGAAATCGGAGCCCATTTCTCTGAAACATTTACGTATTTGTACAGTATGATATCTTTGCTCTTCTTACTCTTTTTCACATCACGGATATATTCAATAAATTTTATCAGATCATTTCTAACAATGCATCCATGTATCTAAGTATCTACCAATCTATCCTTCCGCTTGAGTGTCAGATTACTTAAGGGGTGTCTCCACCTGCGATTTTAAAAGAGCGAATAAACTGATTGAGCCAATGAGCTTCTTTGTTGTCGATGCATCGGACTCGACCTATCGAATTCAAGGCAGCTCATTGGCTCAATCAGTTTATTCGCGCTTTTACATTCGCAGGTGGAGACACCCCTTTACCGTTACCTTCTAGTCTATCTATCTGTCAGTTTATCCATTATTTTTAATCACATTTTACACTATTAATCCTTCTTAATTTTTATATAATGTAGAGATGAGATTATCAAATACCGGTCTAACACGAATATACATTTGAAACAAGGTCTAGCCCAAATTTCTAGATTAGACTAGTCCAGACCAACGTTCAGATTTCCTCCCATTCTCAATTCTTGTATTTACGTTCTCAATTTTCCATTTTCTCAATAAATATCCTTTCAATTTGTATCAATTCTACCCTTTCGCAAAGTATTGAAATCCGTTCCAATATTTTTAATTGCCTCAATCAGTACCCATTCCATGTCTATCAATGTAACCCTTCCGCTAAGTGTTCCATCAGTTTTTTTTTTTTTTTTTTTTTTTTTTTTTTTTTTTTTTTAATTTCCTCAATAAATACCCATTCCATTTCTATCAATGGGGCAGTTGCAAGGGTCTAAATTGTTGAGATTTTTATAAAGAAAATGAAAGTACTAGATGAGCTGAGAACAAAGATGTCTTTGGTTTCTCCTCAAGTCCCATTGTTCCGGAGATGAGATTTCGGCCCGAAATACATTGTTTTAAATGGGAATTCCGCGTAGTGACGTCACTACACACACGATTTTATTCAACTTTACACGTTTGTATCTCCGAAACCGGGACACTTGTGAAAAAACCAAGGGCACCATTGTTCTCAGCTCATCAAGTACTATCATTTTCTTCATAAAAAACACAACATTTCAGACCCTTGCAACTGCCCCATTTAACCCTAGTCTGCCAGACAATTTTTTTGTACGAGTTTGAAAATTCCGGGTCTTTTAAACCCACCTTTAAAATACATGTGTTTAGCGCATGTATGATACATGTTTAATGTCTTTCACAGTAAATTAGGGTATAATTGCTTTGTTAGCACATGATAACCCACCATTTATAGTGAGTAACCCACTATCTATACAGTCCCTCGCTCTAGATAAAGCCGGAGGTTGATACCGTTTTTCGTCAGTTTTCGTCGTTTGTAGATCGACCTTTGACATTCGATAGGTGAAAAAAGATATCAACCTCCGGTTTGCTCCAAAATGCTCAGTTTATTGTGCCTTTTCAATTGATGAATCATTTGAGAGGGGTCATCCTCCAGAATTTTTGAGAACCCCCTCCCCCTTCCCCAAGAGCGCAGAGGGGTGAAAACGTTAACAAAATTTGGAGGGGAGGACCAAAACCAAATTTTGACCAAATTTGTGTCACAGCCGTATTTTTTTCTGAAAATTACTCGCTTTTTTGAGTACTTTGAACTAGCAGTTTTTTAATTCCGACTTTTCAACTATGAATAATATTTTTTTGAAAACGGAGGAATGAATTTTTGAAAATCGACTTCCACCCTCAATATTTTGAAATTGAAAAACGATATCGACATTTGGTTTACGCCAAAATGCTCGGCTTTGTATGGCTTTTTTGATGATGTGTCACAAGGGTTGCTGTTTGAAAATGTTGAGTTGGAGAGCCTAAACATGGGAAACAGGGTACGGGTCTAAAAGACTAATAATTGTCTTGTGACTTGGAATTTCATTTATTTTTTTTTTTTTTTGATAGTACAAAAATTGTGTTTCTCTAGATATTTGTAGAGCTATTTGTGAAGCACAAGTTATTAGAGTCTACAGAAAAAAATAAAACAACTTTTTAGAAGGCCTCGGGTCTAAATGACCCATGTTTGGCAGCCTGGGTTTTAATCCTTTTGCAAATAAGTATTCCATCAGTTCCATAATCCAATATTTCACAATCCCTTCTTTACCGCATTCTCTCTAAATCTTCCTTCAGTTATTCCTCGCCCAGTGGCGTAGCGTGCACTTTGGCAACGTTGTATTGTATCCATTTAAACCCATGTAAAAGGTCGTATGCAAAGGTGTTTACCGAACACCCAATAGTTCGATATTTTTCATGGGTTAAAATGGACTAACTGCAACGTTGCCAAATTGCACGCTACG
Source organism: Trialeurodes vaporariorum (assembly GCA_011764245.1). Taxonomy (NCBI): domain Eukaryota; kingdom Metazoa; phylum Arthropoda; class Insecta; order Hemiptera; family Aleyrodidae; genus Trialeurodes; species Trialeurodes vaporariorum. The sequence goes on along the minus strand of VMOF01000002.1, from coordinate 40,554,543 downwards.
CTACTGTCCTCGCCCTGTATTCATCCTCCATGTATTTCAAATGACATTTTTCAAGTCGAGGAATTCTCGGGGAAAATTCGAGGAGGGCAGTGGTGGCTCGCGCAATTTGGCATCCATGCTTATTTGTCATTTAAACCTTTGCAAAAGTATCGATATCTTGGGGTTCACTTGCAACTCCTGAAGATCGATTGTTTTATATAGGTTTAAATGGAGAGAATACGTTGTTGCCACATTGCACGAGCCGCTACTGGAGGAGGATGATACAATTTGGTCCTGACTCAACAGTCAAATCTACAATCTGGGTTCAAATGCTTCCATTATTATCGCCAAGTTGGTGCGAAAAACTCTGGAGAGTTTGAAGAATTAGAATGGCAAAACTTCAACAACATTAACACGAAAGGGAAAGCGCGACCTGTGGGGGGGGGGTGAGCCGAGGGGGCAACATAATAGCCATTTAAGCGTGCGAACGCGAGGCGTGTGGGGAGGGTGGGCAAGAAAGGGGAGGAGGAGAGGAGGGGATGGTGAGGAAGGGAGGGAGAGGAAGCGACATTCTTGAAGAGCATGACAGTGAATCAGCGGCGTGGATGCCACGGCACGGCACACTGGATTGAACCATGGATTTTTATGGACATACAATTTTTTTTTGTTTTTTGTTTTTTGTTTTTTTTTTGTGCTTTATAAACATTTTAATAATAATATGTTCTCCAAAAAAAACAAAAAAACAAAAAAAACAAAAACAAAAAAAACAAAAACAAAAAAAAATGTAAGTACTTTAACTCATTTTAACCCTTTGTGTTACGATTTCAAGTAACAAATAAAGAACTAAATAATTAACTCTTTTAAGGTATAATGGGGCTGTTGCACACTTTTGCTATAAGCGATTTAATAGTCGATTCTGGTGTAAAAACCTCCAAAAGTAACGATGGCAGCACTAAAAACTTCCAAAATCCACTCCTAAACTTGATACACGCTTTTATTTGCGGGGGCGTAATGATGTGGCTGAGGGTAGTAACAATGGGAGATTCCCATCTAACAATACTGTAACTCCATCAAGAAGTGAACAATAAGAGACGACTTTCATTTGACAACGGTGTCACTAGGCGTTGCGGCACCATTCATCGGATGTGGATCATCACTCTGGTGACTAACTACTCTGTGAATCATCCTTGTAAAGTGGTGTCTCTACCTGCGAATTCAAAAGCGCGAATAAACTGATTGAGCCAATGAGCTGCCTTGAAGTCGATAGGTCGAGTCCGATGTATCGACAACAAAGAAGCTCATTTGGCTCAAATCAGTTTATTCGCACTTTCAAATTCGCAGGTGGAGACACCCCTTAAGCATAGAAAGAGTGACGCGAAATTAAGATAGGAATCTCCCATCGTTACTGCCCTCGGCCACCATTACGCCCTTGTAAATAAAAGTATTTATTTAATTTAGGAGTGGATTTCGGAAGTTTTTAGTGCTGTCATTGTTATTTTTCGAGGTTTTTACACCAGAATCGGCTGTTCAATCGCTTATTGCAAATGTGTAAAACAGCCCCATTGGTATTACAAAACCAAGAATGATGGAGTGATTATTACAAGAGTGAGAGAATGAAAGATTCACAATGTATGTCTGAGAAAAAGATTAAATAGACACACTTTTTTCCAAGGAAACCCCCCTTTTGATTTTGAACAAACTTTTCCCCTTGAGGTACCCTCAATAGATCACAAGGGTAGTGGGCATAGGTCCACGATTGACCTTATGTAGCTTCCATCAATTGTTTTGACTTCTGCAACTCTGGACAGGCCGTCGTTTCCTGGGTGGAGTTTAGTGACCCTGGCCATTTCCCAGCACATTGATGGAGAGAATCTATCCTCTTTGTATCCTAACGGTACAAATTTGCATCAGTAAATTAACATGGTATTAAATGTGTTTTTAAAAAAAATCACTATGAACGTCAAACTAAACTAGAAAAGTTCATTCCATTTATTGAGATTGATAAAGACTTTGTGAGAAGGGATTGTAATAGCTAATTGATTTTAATGGAAACTTTTATCCTCTATAAACTGGCTCAATTTCTAACTTGGTTTAGAGTGAGAAAGTAAAAACACGTGCGCGAAAGACCCATATTCCATTTCCCGAATCCACTGTGCTCGGGAGAGGTAGATTTGATGAAGCGGGGTGGGGGAGGGGATGGCAGGAGCTTAGAAAAACAAATGGTCGGCGAGCAATAAGGGATGAGGAGAGGATGACGAGACGAATTACCAAGAGAGGGAAAAAGAGGGGAGGAGAAGGGACAGGAATAGAGAGGAGGGGCATATTCTCTCCCTTTCCTTCCCAAGCGGCCAGCTTAATTCAAAATATGGTCTTTTGCACCGAAATAAATCTTGACGTTGCAGCCACTCCACGCCACGGCACTGTCGGGCTGGTCCGTTCCCGTTCCCGTCCTGGCAAGGCGTAAGGAATAAGGATCCGGGGGATAGCAAGCAAATATAGGATTTGAGAGAGTGTGGAGCGAGATGAGAGAACTATAGGACCCTAGAATTGCTTGGGCGCGCGCTTTGGATTTTGGTAAAATTTGAAAAAGCAATAATTATCAGTGTGGATCTTTTCTTTTTCTTTTTTTCTAGTCCCAATCTCATATCCTCGCCCACTTCTTCTTCTCGTTCCAATCCCATAAACCTCGAGGTGCCCTTTTTCGTTTATATCTCAGCTGTCCAGCTCGCCCGCCTTTAACATCATTCCAGCCTATATGACGTCATTTTTATTTCCTTTCGCATTCTACGGTTCCGCCGAGGCTTCTGACCGATACGCATGTTTGGATACAGGCCAGATTCTGGCCCTTTAATTTCAGCAACTGAAGTTTTAGCGTATCGTTGCTCTTTTCCAATTTCCATAATGAACATTTGAGGCGTTGAAATATTTATAATGAAGTAAGCGGTGTTAGATGTTGCCAGGATTGTGCATTTTCTTCTCGATTACCTGAAATACTGAAGTGTGAAAGTGGTGTTTTTTTCTCTGGAATTTTTTTTTTTTTTCATTTCAGGAGAAATTCAATGGAGCTCTAGCAAACTTTTGCTACAGAGGATTGAAGAGTTGATTCTTGCATAAAAACGTGTGAAAATGACAATGAGTACGCTAAAAAATCACAAAATTCACTCTCAGAATCGCGGGGCTTAGTGGCGGAGAGACGCAGGTATCATGGGAGATTCCTATCTAATTTGAGACATATATTTCTGTGTTCCCGTAGAGAAAGTGACAAAATATTACACAGGAATCTCTCATGGTACCTGCTTTGAACCGCCTTTGCGATCTTGCCGTTATAGCAGTTTTGTGAGTGTATAACTGAATTTTAGACTCTTTTAGTTTGATTTTCGTGATTTTCGCTGGTTTTTACATCAGATTGAAGTATTCATTTACTGACAGCAAAAGTTTGCAACAGCTCCATCAGAAAATGTCGTCTTGGGTATAATCTTTTTGACATAAGAACAACTGCACAATCTTTGCAAAGTCTAAGGCGTATGCCTCATTACGTATTTCAACGCATCATTTAGTACTGCTGACGTCACGAATTCGGTACGTCCGTTTCAATGTTTCTTTTCTGGACCCGACGAAAGAACGTGACTTCCTAATCGACGCAATGCATGAACGCAGCTAATGATTCGTTCATAAATCCTTTGCTATTCCTTATACTGCCAGGTTCAGATTACCAGAAGAAATCAGTGTTATAAGCTCACTCAAATTCAGTGGGTAGTTAAACATTCGTACTCCGTGTGGTGTTCACTTTTCTTATCCCAGTAATTGAAGGCGCTGTATGAAACAGTATTTTGCGAAAAATAACGATTTGGAGAAGCGTTTACAGTCATGATAGATAGAGATACAAAACCATAAATAACTCGGGCTTGGTATGCAAAAGCGTTGAGAACATCGAAATTTAAAAAACAATAGAAAATTGTACATTTTTCTTTCTCTAATCGTCATAACTTTTTTTTTATTATTCTTCTTCTTTTTTCACGTATGAATTATGCACCTATTTTTGGAAATTCTCTCACTATATTCGATTTTTAAATAAAAACTTATTTTTCGCCAACGTTATTTTGCGACGTTTATTGTAGATCGAAGTCGAAGAGAGCTGACAGTTGATTTTGCTTTGAGAAAGAAACTCTGAGGGTGATTTACCGTTTCGCCAAAGATCATTATTTAACGTAAATTCTCATTCATATCATTATTGATGTCATTCGTGGTCCAACATGACAACTTTGCCCTCCGATCATCTATCCGGAATTATTCAATGAGGGACTGGGGGGGGGGGGGGGGGAGGTATATAATATCCCTTGTTGACCCTCACCCAAGCAGCACGGTCGCTTTCGGTGTTTATATCTCGAATTTTCTCTGTCAACATCTCTCTATCTCCCTCCTTTTTTATGGTTAATTCAGTTTCTGTCCCTGTTACGCTTTCGATTCACCCTTCCCTGCGTTGTTTCAATGTGGTCATACACTTCCATTAACTCATGTTGGGTGGGGGAGCCAATTCAATCGTGTACAGTTACGTAGGTATTTTACGCCCTCAATTCGGTAAATATTTGAGCTTCCTGGGCATCCCAATATTATTATTATTTTTTTTCTTTTAAAACGAAAAATAACTCAACATACCGTCACTTCGGAGTGGGTGTGTGCATTTACTATAAATGTGTGAACGTTCATGTAGAAACGTAAAAATTTTACATTTCATTTTTTTTTTTATTATTATTTTTTTTTTTTTTTTTTATTTACAATGTTGGACACACTTTCACCCAATTCCACACCCAATGAACATTAGAAACCCCGTGGAATTTCACGAACTGCTCACGCTCAATTTTCACTTTGGGATACGTTTTTCCAGCTTAATTGATTCTCAATCATTCGAAACCGATCTACAGGGCGAGCGAATACATGCATTCAAGAAATATTCGAAGTGTACCTATATTAAAAGAATAAAAATAAAACTTTTTGCTCCTGTGAGCATGGACCCAAAAAAGAAGCAATTGCAGAGCTAGAGCCACCCAACGATGTTTGACCTCAAAATAACCCTCGGGTTTTTCATACAAAAGTTTTGAATTATCCCGTATATTGTGTTAAGAATATGCATCCCTTTTACATCGATGCTGGTTCTTCAATTTTTATCCTGATTTATTTATTAATGTATTAAATCAATGGGTTTGTTGTGAAACCTACTACTTTAAATAAAATAAAACATGTACACTAGCTGGTATTGAAAGAGGTGTCCTAAAGGGACCCCCCCCCCCCCCTCACAGAAATTTTAAAAGAAAAAAATAATGATCGTGGACTTGGTTTTTGTTCTGTTTTCATTCGAAGAAACGTTCAATTACTGTAAGAATATTATTACCCGGTTTCTTTGAAATCTTCCCACTTAATTATTTTTCATTGCGTCATTTTTTTTAACTAGAGCTAAATTTACACGTCCTAAGGATTGAAATATCGAGAATTCTAAGAAGGATCCAATTCCATTCATTATTCTTTTACTGCATTATTTCTCTGCGTTGGAAGTTACATTTTCAAAAGTCAAGAGATTATTCAGTTTGCATTCGTTTTTCCTTAGTTACGTAATTTCATCATCACTATAAATCATCACATTAATTCTACATACACTATCAATAACCAGAGCTCTAATTCTGCTGCCGCATGCCGCCCTGCCGGATTTAACCTATCTAAGGCACCGTGGAGATAACTATTCCTACATTATGGATATGGTTTTGCGTCCACAAAAATTGAAGGCACTTTGAGTGAGCGGTGTGTCATGCACCCAAGCGCTTACGTGAGATATTTGTGAATCAGCTCATGGTTGGTTTCTGTACTGAAAAAAGAAATTGGTTCAACATTCTCGTGGTAAACGTGGGGCCCTCAAGTCACGGAATGGTGAATCAACAAAGTATTCTTCCTAACTGACAAAATATATTGTTAAATCAATAATTTTTGTATAAAATTTGCAAACGTTTTGTTTATCAAACCATCTATTTTGTCAGTTTAACAATAATATTTCGTTGATTCACCATTCCGATATGTTGAATGAATCAAAACCAATTGAAGATCCCATTTTTTACCATTAGAATTGTTAAATCAACTCCCCCCCCCCCCGTAAAGATAGACGGTTCAATCTCCTTAGCAAAATATTTTCCAGCGGCGAAACTCATGCATACAGTCAAAACCATGTTTCATTAATAATTAGTGAGAGAATGAAAACTTGATGGTCCAATGTTGTCGATTTGACGGTTTCTTTGAATTGATGGGTTGCAGTTGATGGGAACTCTAATGGATCTGTTGCAAACTTTTGCTCCAGGCTTACTAATAGTTGATTATGGAGTAAAGCCCTGTAAAAATAACAATTAGCGTACTAAAAAATCACGAAATCCACTCCCAAACGCATACAATGCTTTCAAACACGAGACTGTAATGGCGGCCTTTGCCGCCCAATACTTATGGCAATTCTATGCTTCTTCTTCTTGTGTGGTGTTGCGAGAACACCTCGTGTTGATGGAGCTGATTGAAGATAGGGAAACCCAATGTAATCAGTGGCATCGGCCGCCATTACGGTCTCGCGTTTGAAAGCATTTTGTGAGTTTAAGAGTGGATTTCGTGATTTGTTTAATGCGCTCATCGTTATTTTTACAGGGTCTCACCCTATATTCAACTATTAACAATTAAGCCTGTAGCAAAAATTGGAACAGCTCCATTTGGGAGGGTGGAAGAAATATACGGAACCTAATATAGCACGCGATTCTGTATCAATTACGAAGATTTAAAACCCTCGTGAGTTACTTTTCAACTAATTTATTTATTTTGGTCGTAGCATAACTTAATTAAAGATACTTTTGCAGGAAAGGGTTTTCAAAGACTCAGGCGTAATCGTCATCAGAAAGCTCAATTCTTCTCTCGCTCTGATTGTCATTGGAGGGCTCATTTTATGTTTTGTGCGCACCCGTTCTTTTATAAATAACGATTTCAGTTTACGTCTGAATGCTCTTGCTAAGTTTTGCTACAAGCGATTGACTTGGTAATTCTGGAGTAAAGTCCAGCGAAAGTTAACAAATTACGAAATTCACTCACAGACTTTCAAAATTAATTGACTTTGAATTTTAAAGCGTAATGGCGGAGCTTTGCAGGCACCATAGGAAATTCATATCAAATGTGAGGATTTCATCTGTGTGTTTCTATAGAGAAAGTGACTAATTAGACAGGAACCCCCCATGATACCTGCGTAGCTCCGCGATTTTAGAGCAAAGATGGTAGGGCTATGCAGGTTGCAGGTATCTTAAAAGATTCCTACCTAATTTGCCTTTCTCTACATTGTAACGCACAGAGGAAAGTCTCAAATTAGATAGGAATCTCCCGATGCGTAGCTCCACTAATACACTTGAAAGCTCAAAGTCATTTTGTGAGTCTGTGAGTGAGTTTCGTAATTTCTGGTTGTGCTCATCGTAATTTTCGGTGGATTTTACCCAAGTTTAAACCATTCAATCGCTTGAAGCAAAATCTAGCGAGAACCAGAGCTGCCGTTTTGCGTATAATTAATGGTATTCTTCAATTCACCCAATTCACCGATGATCTCACCGGTTGAAAAAAGATTACACAGTTCAGCTCAGTGTACGAGTATATCTGTAATGCACGAAAATATTTGAATCTGTAATCTTTCTTCAACCAGTGGAGTCGTCGATGACTTTAAGAAACGTGCGGATATTTTAATAAATTAACGGTGATTGCACCGATTGAGAAAATATTATCTACAGATCAGAGTATTTTGGTACAATACAGTCATACACTGAACTGAACTGTGTAATCTTTTCTCAACCAGTGGAATCATCGGTGAATTGAATATAACGCAATGAGCTATAACTTCAGAGTAGCACATCAAGGAACGTTCCGCTGGTTCATTGTTGTCACCTAGGGCGCCGCCATCTTGCCGTAAAAATCGATTTTGAGGTTAAATTTCGTAGGTCGTTTCCGGTCGTTCCGTAAACAAACTCGGGCATCGCCGGAAACGAGATTATAGAGGTATGCTCATCGGACTTCGCTCCACAAATTCAGTGGCGCGCAGTTCAAAATCACTGCAGGTAAGAATGACCGACGAAAGCAGAAATAAATGTATTTTCTTTGCAGAAAACATTGAGTTGTTTTCTGCTTTCCTGCAGAGGGCAGCCAGATGTTTTCTGCAAAGAGTATACGTTTTCTGCTTTTGTCGGCCATCTTGCCTGCAGTGATTTTGAACAGCGCGCCACTGAATTTGTGGAGCGAAGTCAGATGAGCATACCTTAGAAACGACCTACAAAAGTTAACCTCAAACTTTGAAATCTGCCGTCCAAATTCCCCTTTTTCCCGGGATTCCTTCTACCCTGTGTGGCACAAGGTGGACCAGCCCGCTGCCACTCTAAAGTTATAATATAATGTCATTAATTATACGCAAAACCGCAGCTCTGGCGAGAACCCCATTCCGAAAATGTATTGGTCTCTTCAAACCTCATCTCTTCACTTTTCCTGAAAACTTCTTAGAATTCCCGTTTATTTCGTCACCAACACTATATATGCAGGATGTTTACTGATCAATTTACAGGATTATGTGACTTTATTGTTTAGCACCAACTGACGAAGTGTTTCCCTCGCTGAGTCCCTGCAAGAGAAGTATCAAGAGCTCGCAAGGCGCGAGGATACATTAATTGAAATAAATGAGAATTGAAAGAAAGAGGTTACCCGCTTGTAGAAGCAGTGAAAATGAAAGGAATGTATTTAATCACTTTCTCCTCTTTTTATCTCGCTTTTCCGGGTTTTCCCACTACCGCCGCCGCCGGTTTTTTGTTTTTTGTTCCTATCTTCTAGAGGGTACGCGGTGCTGCATTGAGGAGGAAAAGGGGAATTGTTTGCAAAACTTCTGAACAGTTACAAATCACCTCTGGAAAGTAACTAATGGACTCATATGGGGAAAAACTGTTCTCTTTTTTTTCTATCAAGCTCCCCTCAATTTGGGGGGAGGGTCCGATTTTTCGATGTATCGTTTTGCTGTAAGAAATCATTTAACCTTTTTAATACCACGTCCGAATATCAGGGGCGCCATTTCAGATTTTCCTGGGGGGGGGGGGAGGCCCTCCAAAAATTTGGATGACTTTTTTTTTGGGCCGTGCATCTTAAAATAAATCTCTGTATCTCTCTAATTCGAGGGGGGGGAGCCTCCAAAAATTTGGATGACCTTTTTTTTTTTTTTTTTTTTTTTTTTGCCGTGCAACTTCAAAAAAATCTCTCTGACATGATCTTTCGGCCACATTGCAAATCCTTGGGGGGGGAAATAGCCCCCTGCCCTCCCCCAAATGGCGCCACTGCCGAATATGCTCTTTTTCATGGCTTAATGGGGCTGTTGCACACTTTTGCTGTAAGCGCTTTGAATAGTCGATTCTGGTACAATAATCTCAAAAAATAATGACTCCTGAACTCAATAAACGCTTTTATTTGCGCGAGCATAATGGTGGCGTGGGCAGTTGTAATAATAGCACAGAATAATACAATCAGAACGGAAACTCCCATAAGAGCCAATGGAAGCAAGTTTGGAATTTAACGGCACCAATAGGCAACGCTGTGGTCCTATATCCCAACATGGCGGACGTGTGTGATTTGTGTTGAAACTCATTTATTTCTGTAAATTCTGGAAAGAAATCATAAGTTTCCAGCCTCACTTTTATTCTAACGGCATTTCCTAATGAAAATTTCGCGGATCATGTCCTATTTTTTTTCTTTCGCGCGCGAACCCAGATGTAAACATCCTATATCCCAACATGGCGGACGCGAAATGAATTTGCTTCAAAATCCGACAGAGTTTCCGTTCTGATTGTATTATTCTGTGATAATAGGAGATTCCTATCTTAATTTTGTCACTCTCTCTATTCTGACAAGGAAGATTCACGACGGAATAATAATTAGACACCAGAGTTGTGATTCACATCCGATTAATGGTACCGTGACACCGGTGTCAAAGGAAACCTTCACCTTCTACTGAGTCAATCTCTCATTAACAGTAAAAGTGACCTCGAATTTTCGTCAGTTATTGCAAATCATTGATTTGCCGAGCGCCTACAATTAGGTGGATAGTCAAAACGAACACCTAGGGGTAGGAATCTTTATCTACCCACTAAATTTAGGCGAGCTATAGCGTTGATCTCTACCAGTAACCCGGCAGTGAACGGGTAACGGTTCGGATAACGGGGGGGGGGGCAAAAATTAACGGGTAAAAATGATTTAAAATGGAACACAATGTCAGGGGCGTGTCGTGGGAGCGGCATCTATGTACCCTTGCCCCAGGCGCTACTCTCCGAGGATGGCAAGATCAGGGTGTACAAACAAAAGTTATCTAATTTCAAAATAAATCATCAAGGGCGGCAAAATCAGTGTGAAACAAACAAAAAAAAATATCATCAAACTTATAATTTTGAAGATCGTTTATTTGCGGAGGGCAGCAAGATTGCATTCTTGCCCCTCCGCGCTGGAAACCACGGCAAGCCCCTAGTCACAGAACCCCCCCCCCCCCCCTGTGTGACCCCTCTCTCGATTCAGCTTGGCAAATGGAGTCGATCGCCCTCAAGGGTTTTCATATCCTTTGCAACTTGGGCAGTTTCACTCCTGGAATCTCATGACTCTTGAATATGGGCAAAAAAGTGATGTCACAGACTGGGGCGTGCCGTGGGTGGGGAGGGGGGGGGGGGCATAAGAGCAGACGGCACTCTCCGAGAGCGGCAAAATCAGGGTGAACAACCAAAAAAAAAATTCCATTAAAATTTATAATTTTGAGGGCCAATTCGTGGAGGTTGGCAGGATTGCATTCTCCCCCCCCCCCCCCGCTGGAAGTCACGGCACACCCTTGCACAATGTTCCACTTAAAATCGCGTTTGCTTTGTTCGAATCAAAGCTCGAAAAAATGTCTAACTAATGTAATCGAGAACGTAAGGAATGGGTGCGCGCGACAGGGCTGCCGTTTTGCGTAATCAATGCTATTTTTCTATTCACCGAAGATTCCACCGGTTGAGAAAAGATTACACAGTTCAGTTCAGAGCATGACTGTAATAAACTAAAATACTCGCATCTGTAATCTTTTCATAACCGGTGGAGTCGTCGATGACTTTAAAAAACTTGCGGATATTTTAATTAATCAACGGAGTCTCCACCGATTACGGAAAGATTACAGATCAGAGTATTTTCGTGCATTACAGTCATGCACTGAACTGAACTGTGTAATCTTTTCTCAACCGGTGGAATCATCGGTGAATAGAAAAATAGCATTGATTATACGCACAACGGCAGCCCTGGCGCGCGAGTTTAGAGGGATACAGAGTTGCCGTTCCGTGTTTATTTAATGGCAATTTCAATCCCCTGGTGATTCCACCGGCTGAGTAAAGATTACACAGTTATTTAGTTCAGTTCATGACAGTAATGCACTAAAATACTCGCATCTGAAATCTTCTTCGAACCGGCGCGGCGGAATCGACGATGTATTTAAAAAACTTGCAGTTATTTTAATAACTTAACAGCGATTGCACCGATTGAGAAAAGATTACAGATGCTAGTATTTTTGTACATTACCGTCTTGAACTGAACTGAACTGAACTGTTCAATCTTTTCTCAATCGGTGGTATCATCGGTGAATTGGACAAATTCTATTTAACATGCATGAACAGCAGTATTGGAGCGATAGGTAGCTCAAAAACAGACCCTTTTGGCTGCTATTTGGCTTTTGCCTTTTGGGCAAAGGTCTTTTTGGAGAGCAACAAACGCATCAGTCGCGGGATGAGGAAACAGCGAAAATGGAATGTCTTTTGGGGGCGAGGTTTTCGAGGAACAAGGGATTAAATTAATGTATAAAGTAAAGCCTGGAATTTCCTCCTCTTTGCTACCCGACTGAAACTGTTTTAAGTCGAGCGGATACATTTTGAGCATCCTTTCCTGACATCAAGAGCGGTTGAACTATCGAAAACGCATCGAAATTAATCGGATCAATTGAGAACTTTGCCGAAAGAAGGGCACATTTGTTGTCATTTTATGTGTTTTACATCCGGTGTGTTCTTTCCTTAAAATAAGCATATAAATAGATTGGAGATTTTCAATAAAGAACACACCTAATGTTTTATGTGACCTTATTGAATCCCGTTGACTCCAATCGTCAAGTGAAGATTTGTTGCTAACTGGCCGCACTATAGCACTTACCTGTGCGTTCTGGAGTGTTTTGGAAGTATAGGCACCGCCACTTGTCATAACCCAATACTTAATATGCTTGTGCAAGTTGCGTTTGCACGTCGCGTCGTATGATTTTACTTCGGTTAATTTCCATGAGCACTGTCAGATATACTTTATTTTGACTATCCTTCAATCCTTTAGGGGGTCTCTCCACCTGCCAATTTGAAAGCGCAAATTGACTGCTTGAACAAATGGGATTCTTTGTTCACGATACATCGGACTCGACATATCGACTTCAAGGTACCTCATTGGCTCAATCAGTTTATTCGCGCTTTTAAATTCGCAGGTAGAGAGACCCCTTTTTAGTACCACGAGCGAGTAAACTCGTTTCTGTGGTTGGATCCGCCTCACACAATAGGGCTCTTGCAAACTTATGCTATAAGCAAATAAATAGTCCAATCTGATGTAAAGACCAGATGAAATCAGGAAAATCACAGTAAGAAATTCCAAAATTAAGTAATAAACTCACATAACTGCTACACAGGGTGTCCCAAAATTGATAGTAAATATTTTTACCACGTATTTTTGGGGCCAAAATAAGACTTTTTTTTCCTATGAACACGTGTCCGAAAATGCCCCAGCTCGGAGCTACAGCCCCCCAAAGTTTTTAAAAAAAATCGGTTTTTCTTCGATTCTAGCAACGGATCTCCATAAAAATGGATGGAAATTGGTTTCCAAGGGTAATTTTAGGCGTTCTTTCCGATTCCGGGGTCGAAAATTTCCGAAAGCGTCAAGAAAGGGGGGTTCGAGGGGGGTTCAAATTTTAAATTGAATAATTTTTTAGTGCTCCGTAAGAAAATGAGAAAAATATCAAAAGAATCTAATGGAACAAAACAAAAGAAACATTTTTGATCTCTTGTGTTTTTTTCATAAGACACACGGGAAACGAGTAAAATCGATTTTTCGCCGGGAGCGCACAGCCCGATAGCGCTGCTCTGAGCACTCAACTGACTCAACGATCGACTCGATGCAACGCGGCACTGAAACAGGCTATCGGGCTGTGCGCTCCCGGCGAAAAATCGATATTACTCGTTTCCCGTGTGTCTTATGAAAAAAACACAAGAGATCAAAAATGTTTCTTTTGTTTTGTTCCATTAGATTCTTTTGATATTTTTCTCATTTTCTTACGGAGCACTAAAAAATTATTCAATTTAAAATTTGAACCCCCCCTCGAACCCCCCTTTCTTGACCCTTTCGGAAATTTTCGACCCCGGAATCGGAAAGAACGCCTAAAATTACCCTTGGAAACCAATTTTCATCCATTTTTACGGAGATCCGTTGCTAGAATCGAAGAAAAACCGATTTTTTTTAAAAACTTTGGGGGGCTGTAGCTCCGAGGGGGGGCATTTTCGGACACATGTTCATAGGAAAAAAAAAGTCTTATTTTGGCCCCAAAAATACGTGGTAAAAATATTTACTATCAATTTTGGGACACCCTGTATAACGGCAAGATCGTAATGGCAGTGTAACGCTAGTATCATGGGAGAGTCCTGTCTATTATGTCACTTTCTCTACCGAAACACAGAGATATGTCTCAATTTAGGTACAGGAATCTCCCGTGATACCAGCGTCTCTCCGCCATTAAGCCCGATTCTGAGAGTGAATTTCCTGATTTTTTCGTGGACTCATCGTCATTTTGACAGGTTTTTATGCAAGAATCAACTCTTCAATCCCTTATAGCAAAAGTTTGTAGGAGCCCCATTTCAGTTTTGTATTGACAATAATTGCGATTCTAAAATGTTATCGTTTGAAAAATGATGTTTCCTGGAGCGCCTTCAATCCACTGGGGGTATGCAAAATCAGCAGGGTGCATGGTGTAGGAATACTTAACTACCCACTTAATTTGAGCGAGTATAAGCACTGGCGGATCCAGGAATCTATCCTTCTCTCTCTTCTCTCATCAGAACGCGTATGATAGAAAAGGACAGATTAAGGGCAGTCACGTGATTTTCGCCCTTTCTTCCATCCTTTTCTATTATATGCATTCTACTAGGAGAAGAGAGAGAAGGACAATGCCCAGGATCCGCTATTGAGTGAAAATTCGTAACTTTGAAGGGAAAGGGCTAAGCTCATCAAACATCCAATAGGAAATATAGTTCATATTTATATGTTCAAATTTATTAGTAGGTATATAATGAGATGGGCCTTCATTAGAGATGTGTTAACAACTGGTATTGTTGTCATATTACGTTAAATATTTACGACCTTCTTATTCTACAAAAGCAGAAGTTCCAAAAAGAATGTTTGATGCCATACCCCCTCCACATCATATGACACCTTCCCTATGCCTCGCCTTGGCCGTGCCTTTAGCCTGAGAGGTCACTTCCGCCCTTTAGTGAACCGCACCGTCACACAATGGTCTCAGATCGTCGCCAGAACGTATCATCAATGGGGCTGATGCACACTTTTGCCGTAAGCGATTTAATAGTCAATTCTGGCGTAAAAACCTAAACAAATAACAATGGCAGAACTGAAAACTTCCGAAATCCAATCATAAATCCAATAAACGCTTCTACTTGCGCGAGCGCTTAGGGCAGTATTATTGGGAAATTCCCATCTAACAATACTGCAACTCCATCAAGAAGTGACCTATAAAGAGACGACTTTCATTTGACACCGGTGTCACTAGATGTCACGGTACCATTCATCGGATGTGGATCACTACTCTGATTACTATAATTACTCTGTGAATCAGCCTTGTCAGCATCGATATAGTGACGAAAATAGGAAAGGAATCTCGCATTATTACTGCCCTATTCCACCATTACACTTGCGCAAATAAAAGCGTTTATTGAGTTTAGGAGAGGATGTCGGAAGTTTTTAGGGCTATACCATCGTTATTTTTTGAGGTTATTACACCAGAATCGACTGTTAAATCGCTTATAGCAAAAGTGTGCAACAGCCCCATTTATCTTGTATAAACTTTCTAGACCAATTTTAATCATCACAGAGAATACTTTTTTTTTTTTTAGAAATGTTAAACAATGACTGTCACTGAAAAGTTTGAAATTAAGCTTAAAAGGTCAAAACCGGTGAATTTTGAACATTTTCTCCCACTGATTATTGGCTAAGTGTTTTTTGATCTCGTAACATTCATAGTGCGTGACTCGCATGAGGAGTAGGCTCTTTTCTGCTTCAGTGAGCGGGCGATTCAAATTTTTCAATCAGATGATAGCACAGCCAGGGGTTGTGTGACCAGTGGCGTAGCGTAAAATTTGGCAACGTTGCAGTTTGTCCCTTTAAACCCATGAAAAATATCGAACTATTGGGTGTTCGGTGAACACCTTCGCATTCGACCTTATACGTGGGTTTAAATGGACACAATACAACGTTGCCAAAGCGCACGCTACGCCAATGTGTGTGACTTCACCGCCTCAAAACAGACTATTTTTCCCACTCACAGCACAGAATAACACAATCAGAACAGAACACTTACATGAGAAGCAATGTGAAAGGCTTAAATTTCTTCATTGCAAACAGATAAAAGCGTATAACTTTGAATGCGGTGGTGGCTCATGAATTTTGATGTTCCGTTGCCTCTTCCATAAAAAAAAAAAAAAAAAAAAAAAAAAAAAAAAAAAAAAAAAAAAAAAAAGCCCCTACAGAAAAGAATCAATTTTATACAGGGTGTGTATAGTAAAAGGAACTGGGTTGAATTTCTTGTGAACGGGTTCTATTTTCAGAAAACGCTCAGGCACGTGTTTGCTTATTTGAAGGCGGACATTTTTAGGGGGGTCTTATTTTCGGCACCCCCCGCGGGAGCAAAGGTTAGGTTAGGTTACCGACCCCATAAGTTGCATGTTTCAAAGGAGGACCCCATTTTTTATACCATATTTAGAAACAACTGCAAAAGGCATAAATCGCTCATAGAAAAAGTGTGCAGCAGCCCCATTATACGCAAAACGGCAGCTCTGGTCTGGAGCTTCAGTAATGTTTGTGAGCGAACATACAACGTACTAATAGAAGGGTCTTTAAAGCTTATTTAGTTTAAGTTTTTGTTCTGATTGTTTCGTTCTTTGCTTAAAGTCTGATCTGATTGAATTTTGTTTCTCTTTGTTCTGTTTGGTCAGGCAAATTTCGGCGGGAGTATAAGAGAGCTTTTCTGAGGTGCGTCACTTGTGGAGAGGCTGGAGGTGGCGGCGGTGGAGGGGCAGATAATTATCGCTTTTCGGCAAATGACACCATCAACCTCGATAGACGCCTCATTTTCGCCCGAGAGGAGCTCATCAAAAGACGAAGGGCCGCCTCGCTTCATAATAATAGAACCGCGTCAGCTACTGCTTCGTGTCGTAGAAATAACTTCAAACACAGCGGAAAGAGGATTAGCAAACTATCGGTTGATTCCAATATTTGACTAGAGCTACACCCGAGCCTCCCTTTCCCTTTCGACTTCTTAACAATTCTCTCAGTTTCCTGTCCAGTCCCGCCATCTTTCTTCTCTTCTCCTCTTCTTCTTGTCAACCCTTTCAATCACGAATTATGAAAAACAAATCACAAACGAATTACTGAACGATTTTTATGGATTGAGCGAATCATTTTCATCTAAATCTAGCCATCAGTTGATTCCAATTCCAATATTTGATTATGGCTACACCCGAGCCTTTCTTTGGACTTCTTAACAATTCTCTCAGTTTCCTGTCCATGTCCAATCCAGCCACTTTTTTTCTCTTCTCTTCTTCTTGTCAATCCTTTCAATCACGAATTATGAAAAACAAATCAAAAACGAATTACTGGACGATTTTTATGGATATTGAGCGAATCATTTTCATCCAAATCTAACCATCAGTTGATTCCAATATTTGACTAGAGCTACACCCGAGCCTATACCTTCCGACTTCTTAACGATTCTCTCAGTTAATTTCCTATCCAATCCAGCCATTTTCCTTCTCTTCTCTTCTTCTTGTCAAACATGTCAATCACGAATTATGAAAAACAAAGCACAAACGAATTACTGAACGATTTCTATGGATTGAGCGAATCATTTTCATCCAAATCTATGTGCATATCATTTTTTTCTTCTTCTAAATTCTATAGGAACCTATCTATGTCCTAGCATTGTTTGTAATTTCAGACTCTATAGATGTAAGGGCTAACCAATAATCATACACCTTATTCCTTCTGGATATATATTTCGACACTTTGTTCATCATCCTCCCAACGTTTCGTCGTGTTACTGCTTCCAGTCAGCGTATCATCCCTCTTCGTTTTCCCTGTTTTCCCTGCTTTTTCCCTCAATTTATTTTGTCAACCATTTGAATATTTCATATCTCCGGCCACCAAATGAGGCTACATTTCAGAACTCCCCGCCACCTCTTCACCTCACCTGCATCTGCTCGCGCTACCTTTTAATCTTATCATGACTTCCATCTTTTTACTTCTTATTCACCTTTTAACCTTTGTTATTCAATATCTCCGTCATTCCTGCTTTGATATTAGTTGTTTCCTTTATCGAATCTGGCAGCTCCCTCCATTTCTTTCTCATCTCGCCGCCTTTTGCATCGCGTATCCTTTCATCTTTTTTCTGTGTACCCTCCAACAGCGCTCTCTCTCTCTCTCCCTCTCTCTCTCTCCCCTTCTCTCTCTCTCTGACTGTCTCTATCCCCCCTCTCTCTCTCTCTCTCTCTCTCTCTCTCTCTCTCTCTCTCTCTCTCTCTCTCTCTCTCTCTCTCTCTCTCTCTCTCTCTCTCTTTCAGTTTCTACTCAGCATTTCCCCCTTTTTTCCGTTTGTTCTTTCCAGTGATAGCCACCGTTGCTTCGTCATTAGTTTCTGGCGAGTTAATTTTATTTGCTAAATTTTTCCACGTTGAATCCTCCTCCTCCCCTCCCCCCCGCGTTCTTTCCATTCCCCTCGCCAACGTTCACCTCCTCGCTTTGATCAGAACAAGTGATATGTCTCAAAAGATTCACGGGTCGGTCAATTTCAAGTGTTTTGACTTCGTCGACTCGCGTATCAATCATCAGAATCGTCGGGATTTCTCTGAAATTTCACCTCTCTCCCATGGAAAAAGGTATTGTTCAATCATTCTCACATTATCTTACTTTCTCTCGCTCTCTCATCATCCCTTTTATACCCCTCTCTCTCCCTCTCCTCCCGTTAAATGCGACCATTTGCCTTTGATACATTCACCTCACTCATCCTGTGATTTCTTTGAGACAATGAACATCTCATTTTACCCTCACCAATTACCATCCTTTTTACGGTTTACCTGTACTAGCAAAAGCAAAAGTTTTTACAGTCAAGGATGCACGCGGAGCTTAGAAGTTGCTTTAAAAACAAGAGTTGTTTATCCCCAATTCTTCTGCCAAAACTTCTGCTTTTAATAGTACCTACTTCACTGCTCTTAAAGATCTGTGTAGTGTGTACGCGATCAAATTCGGAATAAAGTATGAACAAACTGATGAGTGCTGAGTGGTGAGTCGTGCTCATCGAATAAGGTATATACCAGCGGCGGCTCGTGAAATACGATACATCGATGCCCAGTCGATTTAAAATGATAAAAAAGTATCGATTTCTGGGGGGTTCCATTGCACCCCCTGAAGATCGATACTTTTCTTTAGTTTTAAATGGAGTAGACATCGATTTATCGCATTTCACGAGCCGCCCATTGGCGGTTACAGGGGGCAAAGGGGCGATCGCCCTCCCACCCCGTTCGACCAAAAAAGGGGGAAAAGAGGGGGAGGGAAGATTAAATAAGCGAGAAAGAAGGGGGAAAGGAGCTAGGAGACTAAAAAGAAAAAGGGTTCACCAGGGGGCGAAAATCCCAGGTCCCCCCCCCGTTCGCGAGGGCTGGATCCGCCAATGGAGCCGCCACTAGTATATATCAAGTACCATTTCAGTGGGCCGCTGTCTTTTGGTAGATGGTAAGCTCTCAAGGAAGAAATACGTATGTCGTATGTCGATGAAGCACATAGAGTTTGTGGAAATTACAGATGCTGGGCGGAGTATGCGTGTTCTAAAGACAGAAAATATGTGATTCGAGAATATACTGATGCGTGCCTTTCAAGAACAATAAACTGTATGTATCTGAACGACATACTTTTTGTGCTTAAAACGCAATTACTCCACCCAGCAACTGTAATTTTCACAGCTTACTGCATGTGCTTCATGGACACACCGTTTTCTTCGTGCTGAGTTTCATCAACAATCACCTTCCTTCACCCCCCCCCCCCAGAAACATTCCCGCCAAATATAGTTCGAAAATATTGCCAAATAAACAAATAAGTACTGACTGAATGTTTGAGGTTCACGCTGTTCTTATTTTGCAGTGGCGTGGCGTGAAATTTGGCAACAATGTATTTTCTCCATTTAAATTCGCCAAAAAGATAAAACGCTTCGGTCATCGGCGACAACCAGGCATTTCGACAATTCTATAATGTGTTTAAATGGGGAAAAGAAACGTTGCCAAATCGCATGCCTCGCCACTGTTATGTTATTCGAAATTTGATCGTGATAAGACAAGTGAAAATTCATTTAATGTCGTGAGTGCCATCAGACGTAGTAAATATGTTTTGCAGCTTTTGAATCTTTGCAATAATAGGCAAAAGTGCACTCCGTCCGAGTTTATATCTTAAAAAAGTGGTCTAATTCAACAGAACTATTTGCCTACAATTTCGATCTTTTAGAAGCATTCGCGTTTATTTTTTACGGGGGAAAATATGTAGTTGTGCAATCTCTGAAATGTCTCATGACGCTTGTGAAAGTATGAACTTTCACGCCTCATGTATAACCCAGTGCTTTATGGAAGTTTGAATCTTGTAACAAACTCGGAATTATACAGCCGTGCGGTGTTTGTATTAATCAGGGCAAAGGGCCGTTACTATTAGCATCAATGAAAATAAGATGGGAAAAATCAAACCCAAAGAAAAAAATTTCAGTTAACTCAACTGGAATTCCGCTTAGCAAAGAGCTAAACAGATTTCTTGTTAAAGTAAACGGAATTATTTTAAAAGTAACCGGAATTCTTGTTAAAGTAACCGGGCGCCCTGTGACTGTACGAGAATTTAGATTACAGCTACCGGAATATCTGGTTGAGTAAATACTAAACAAACGCCTGATTACGCGCGGTAACAGGTATCTAATTTTTCTCAGTGAAGGATTCGAATTTTTTGGACATAGCTATAATAATGAGGCTCTTGCAAACTTTTGCTGTGAGCATTAGAAAGGACTCTCTCCAATGTAAAAACCAGCAAAAATCACGAAGATCACACTAAGAAAGTCTAAAATCAGTAATAGACTCACATAATTGCTACAACGGTAAGTTCGTAGTGGCGGTTCAACGCAGCTGAATCATGGGAGATTCCTGTCTATATTATGTCCTTTTCTCTACCGAAACACAGAGGTACGTCTCACTTCAGATAGGAATCTCCTATGATACCCGCGTCTCTCCGCCGTTAACCTCTTGGGCCAAGCCCGAGTTTACACGTCTTTCTTCTCTTAGTCTATTTCACATTGCTCCAGTATCATGATTCAGAATAATCGCGATTCTGGATGTAGACACTAACATGATAAGGTTTCGTTCGAGCTCCTTCAATTCGTCCTGTAGGCAATTCCAACTCCCCCGAGTACGAACAGTTAACTACCCACCCTATATTAACGGAAGAGTGTGGCGGCGTGGCGCTCTTTTGATCAAACCTGGGACCAAATAATGATCATGGACTTGCGTGCATCTTGCGGACGGTTTCGACCAATCAGAGAGCTTACGCACAGTCACATGGCCGTGCGTAAATTACGCTCGGGACCGAGCATTATTTGGTCCCTGGGGGGTGATTACGGAGGATCGTTATCATTATCGTTATCGTTATCGTTATCGCTATCGTTATCGTTTTCGAGTGCAGCAGTTACTCGCGCTGTAGTAGGCTATCGTCTTATTTCTTCTTCTTCAACACTGTTCTACTCGATAACGATAACGATCCTCCGTGATCACCCCCCTGGTCTGTAAAGGGTTAAGCCCGATTCTGAGAGGAAATTTTGTGATTTTTTAGTTTGCTCATCGTCATTTTTACACGTTTTTATGCAAGAATCAACTCTTCAATCCCCTACAGCAAAAAATTGCAAGAGTGCCATTGTAAGACATGCAGCATGAACGCAATAAGTTTTCTTGAGCAGAAAATCAATATGCATGTTAGCAAGAAAGACACCAGTAGAGTAGCGTGCAATTTGGCAACGTTGCGGTTTGTCCATTTAAAGTCCTGAAAAAGATCGAACTATTGGGTGTTCGGTGAACACCTTCGCATTCGATCTTTTACATGGGTTTGAATGGGAAAAATACAACGTTGCCAAATTGCACGCTACGCCACTGAAAGACACGCGGATCTAGTACATACAAGCATTAAACTTACTCGATGGAATCTCCCCCTCCTTCAACCTGTGCCATTCTCAATTAAACCTATGAAGGTCCGAAAGGTTGAAAGTTTCTGGAGGGCAAAAAATAAAAAATAAAAAAATAAAAACGTGTAGCGCATAGAAAATCTGAAAATGGGTATACCTCGCGCTGCGTTACCACCGTTTGCCACACGCCAATCAGATCGCGTTGGTATAAAATACGTCGCGGCGACAGGGGCGTTTGCGCCTCAAGCTTTCAAAGCTGGCGAGGGCGAAACTTTCGGATGATAAATGTACCCTCTTCCTCCCTCCCACTCACCCCCTCGCTCCCCACCCCCAATAGTCCACGGACAGAGGTCGTGAGTCCGCTCGTCCTTGGAGTGGCGTGGACGCCGTAATAAGTAGATATATTTTGGGGATCTTATCCTATTTGTTGTCAGAGTTGCCAGATTTACGGATCTAGGCCTTGCTTTTCCCGTAAAAATTAATGAATTATTATAAGAATTTGAACCTCAAATCCGGCAACACTTCTTGTCGCGACGCCAACGCCACAAAGTAATTCGAAACATGGATTTTTTGGGCAATCTTTTTTTTTATTTAATTTCTGCTTCGAAAAAGTTTTAGGCCGTTAGGCGTTAGGCCTTTGAACACGCTCAAATTAGAACCGTCAAATTGGCATCGATGAGCCGAGATCAATCACCACAAAACGTAAGCCAACAGTTGCATGTTCCGTTGGTTAAAACGTTGTCGAACAACTGTGGAATTTGACGGTCCGTCAAACTGCAGAGTTATTTGACGATGGATTCATGTGTCATCTGTTCATCAACCCACTGTCAACCAAACAAGTAAACCCCGTTTTTGATGTGTTTTCAGGGTGTTTTTGTCAAGGTTATGTTTGAATTTTAGAAATATCAGGTTGGAAATTCTACTGTTTGCGGTGGATTTCAGCTCACCGATGCCAATTTGACGATCCTACTTTGAGCGTGTGCGAAGGCCTGTTGAAACATATTTGAATTTTTGAACATTAAAGCTGGCGTAAAATAAATTATAGCATTTGTAATTGTAACCACCTGTTCTTTAGTTATCTGTTGACATTGATTGTTTTCAATATTGATTTTTCCCGCCTTCAAGATTTCCAAAATTACTCTTTGTTCCCTGCTGTGCGCCGACGCCCTATGGTCTGCAATCGTCAAAAAAGTGGCCAAATATCAGTGAAAAACAGCATAATCAAAAATTATAGTTTTTTTGCCTCTTAAGCTTAATTTTAAACTTTTCAGTTATATTTATGGATATAAAACTACTTGTTAAAAGTGTTCATCTTCGATTGAAACGGGTCTTGAGAGTCAATATAAATCATGAATTGATGAGAAACGTATTACTATCTGACTTTTGGCCACTTTTTTGACGATAGCAGACCAATAGTGCGACGCTTGCTGAGCGTCCAGCGCAGCTTGTCCGAGCCGCATAGTCGCGAATACGGATCTCAGATCATGGATGAGTTCAGTCTGAGCCTGGTCGAGGGAGATCCATGATTGCCACGTTGTGTAGAAAAATTAAATTTTACACGGAGATAAAAGTTATCTTGGACATAAGTAAATATTGAATATTGTGACTATAGACCTTTTTAGTGTGACGTCACGAGAAAAACTGGATCCAAACAAATACTCCATCTCACTCGCTCTCATGGGTTTTAAAAGAAACATGATCCAAATTTTCACATGAAAATTCGTGCTAGTAAACAACAAGTTCGCTCAGATTTTATCACACCATTGGGTTCCACGTTCCAGGGCCGTAGCTACCATAGGGCAAGCGGGGAATTGCCCCGGGGCCCCCGAACCTCGGGGGGCCCCCAACGGACTTTTTTTTTTTTTTTTTTTTTTTTTTTTTTTTTTCAGTGTCTGTAAATACTGTCGCTCCGATTCACTTAAATCCTTAAAAAAACCCACTGTCAACATCGATTTCTATTGCAATTCAGTTCAACTGTGTGCGTAATAATTTCAGGGCCCCTCTCTTTAAAAACAGTGAACAGTTAATGATGCCTCTCGTATTCGCTTAAGTAGGATTTTTTTTTTTTTTTTTACTGGGAGCAGGGGCCCCAGAGGGTTTGGGGGCCCACCGTAATGTGAGAACTGCAGGGCCTTATATCTACGTAACTGGCATTGACATATAGGGCACAGAGGCCCCAGTCCCCATGTTAGCCTATTTTAGAATTTTACGGAAACTTCTATCTGGAAAACCTATTTCTAAATCAAACGTGGCAAAAAGTTTATTTCCACTCAAAAAATGTTTTCTAGGTTCACTCTCAAATTAAACTCAGAAAACCCATCAAATCTTTGTTTTCAAGAGGTCAAATTCCAATTTTTTTCGGAGGAGGACCCCCGAACCCCCAGTAAGTCTGAGGGGTATTCCATACCCCCCAGATCCCCCCGGTATATGGGTGTGAAAAAAGTGGGAGCATCACTTAACCACCCCACCCCCGAAATAATCTTAAGCTGCACCACTTTTTAAATGCTTCCTTGCCACGACCTTTGGGTAGGCTGTTTTTTTAGGTGCAAGCAGTAAGAAAAAATAAAAATAATAATAGCCACAAAACCATAGACATGTATATATGTATGGTTATAACAGTTAAAAAGAGCTGAAGTTTTCTTATTATGGCTATTGATAGAACGGAAATGGGGACTTTATGCTGGTAGCCTAAATTTTCGCTCAATTTACGGTATAAACAAGTTTGATATTTATTAATTTTTCGCCTCCAAAAATTGCTCCAAAGTGCACCTGTGAGTGATTAAATTTGCAACACTTTCTGAGGGGGGCCCAGATCCTACTTTAGAGGGGGCTCCCCCACACCCCCAGGCCCCTTCCCCAATTTTCGGGGGGCCCCCGAAACGCATCTTGCCCCAGGGCCCCAGAGGTGTAGCTACGGCCCTGCCACGTTCCCAAAAATATTATCAGGTTACAACAACATTTTCGAAACATCACGCATTAATTTTTAATCATAATTATAACGAAGAAAGTCTTATGTTTTGTCCTTGTCTCACTCACAGTTTCTTATGGGCACAAATCCCTAGGATATAGGCTTATCGGCACCATCACACCACGTGTTATACCTCGAGCAAGCTTCGATACGAAAAGAGGTTCCGTTGATTGAGTGTCATGGCGATGATACGCCCATAAGAGACTGTGAGTAAGACAAGGACAAAACAAAGGACATTTTCGATGTAATTGTGATTGTGAATTCATTTGTAATCTTTCGTGAATTATGTCGGAGTGAAAATATACTTCAAGGTACGAGGAATCTAATGGTGCAGTAAAATTTGAAAAAAAAAACTGGTTGTTTACTAGCATGACTTTTCAGTCGACAATTTGGATTTGATTTCTTATGGGTAAAAATCCACGAGAGTGAGCGAGATAGAGCATTTGTTTGGATCCGTTGTTGACCGTGACATTATCACTAAACAGGTCTATTGGGTTGGGGAGTGTTGGCTCACGTGTTCCTGATCACGTGATCCGGCAACGCTTTGATTGAACTTCAGCCGGATTCAATCTCAGCAGGGCCCAGAAGCCGAGTTTCGGCGCCTGGAATGCCAGATGAGCGCGTGATATGTTTAAGAATCTTATTTTTCCGCAAAGATGAAAGCTAAAACTTACAAAAGCAGGCCGGGCTATCGAACTCCGACATCAACACCGCGACACTTCACCAGTTTGTGTCCCGGGGGGGGGGGGGGGGGGTGTAGAGGAGGGGGGGGGTGGGAGTGGGGTATCCGTAAGTATTAATTTTACTGTGTTGCCTGGATGCGTGATCGTGGTGATGTCACGATGACGTACAATGGGGCTCTGGATATTTAAGCGATACTAAAAAATCACGAAATTCATTTTTAGACTTTAAAAATTAATTTAAAGGTAAATACATGATGGCGAAGCTTTTTGCGCGGGCACCATGAACCATCGGAGTCACCTATCTAATTTGAAACTTTCCTTTGTATGTGTTTCTACAGAGAGAAAAAGACATTTTAGATGGGTATCTCCCATTTTGCCGCCTCGAAATGCCACCTAGGAAAGGGACTCGAGCTCTCCTTCCCAATCGCCTCCGCTATGTAATATAGCTGACCTTGCCTAGATTCTTCGTTCTAAGAGCAATTTCTGTAAAATTCCGACTCATGCACTGCCAAAGTAAATCTTGCCTAGACTCTATGACCCGCAATAACAAAATATCCTCACAAATCTTCACATTCTTGGCACTCTTTCACTTATCGCTCTTGTCATTGTCGATGTTATTTCAGGCGTTTTATAACTTCAGATCTATCGCATCTCCGCGGAGAGCGCATAGGCAGAGCCAGCAATTTGGCAACTGTGGATTCTTCCCATCTGAATGTATGAGAAACAATCGATCTGAAATTGGGACGTGGCCCCCTCAAGAGTCGATTGTTTCTCGTACATTCTCAAATGGAAGAATTCACAGTTACCAAATTGCTGGCTCCGCCCATGGGAGAGCGCGCAGTCACGCTGACATTATTCTTCAGTTCTCCTACAAACAAATGCATCACAAACTCCCAACGTTTCCTAAACATCGCGCGCTCATCTTCCATTTCAATTTTTATATAAATCTCAGCTTTTGTTCTGCTTCTGCTAGCCTTAAATTAAATACTTATAACCTTCAGCGAGCTATAAATTTAGAGTGACAAATCAAGGAACGTTTCGCTGGCTCACTGTTGTCACCTAGGGCGCCGCCATCTTGCCGCAAAAATCGATTTTGAGGTTAAATTTTGTAGGTCGTTTCCGGTCGCTTCGTAAACAAACTCGGGCATCTCCGGAAACGACCTACAAAATTTAACCTCAAACCTTGGAATCTGCCGTCCAAAATCCGCTTCTTCCCGCGATTCCTCCTACCCTGTGTGGCACAAGGTGGACCAATCCGCTGCCACTCTAACCCCATCCTCTGCATTGAAATTGCTGTCCTCTCTTAAAATTATAATAGCAACTTTTCATTTCCCTCGGTTCATTTTAATATCAAAACCGCAATGAACTAACTCGAGGAATTCACTTCTGCGAAAAAAGTTCTCAAAAAATGTCTCCATTTACGATTTTAGAAATGAAGGAGTGAGATAGCAGCGCATGGGTCACGTGAGAGTGAGAGAGATACTTAGTTTAAAACGCTTAACAAACTTTTCACCGGATGGCGTCATCATCAAAACCGTCTTCAGAGTGAGCGTGTGAGGGTCATCGCACAAAGTATCAAAATAAAAAAAATTTGGGCATCGTCAATATATCGTTACCAATTATAAGGAAAACACATTTTTGCAATATTTCAACATTTTCTTTGGTACTGTGCCTTGCAAAAGAAAATGTCTTAGTGCAGGACATTTTTATTCTCCCATTTCTCGGCCAGTTTTAAAGAATTTTACAGTTTTCAGGTATTTCAGAGTCTAACAGAATTGTCACTTGAAAGTATGCCTTAAAAAATCTACAACTTTGGAAAATACCTAATGTATGTATACAACATTATCAAATGTGATTGGTGGTTCTTTCTATGGTTTCATTTTGATGGTTCTTTCTTTTACAGATCATTGTATGTGTAGTACTTACATGGAGGAAAATGTGGTATTGAAGGATAGAACACTGATAGAAAATTTCCTGAAAGAAATTCCGATAGTTTTCAGGAGAATTCTGGCATTAGTAAATAGAATGGAGCTGTTGCAAACTTTTGCTACAGGCTTATTAATAGTTAAAAATGGGGTAAAACCCTGTAAAAACGACGAAAAGTGCACTAACAAATTACGAAATCCACTGCTAAACTCACAAAATGCTTTCAAATTCGAGACCGTATGGCGGTGGTTACCGCCTTTTACATTGGGTTTCCCTATCTCAATAAGCTCCATCCTCTCGAGGTGTTCTCGCGACACACACAAGAAGAAGCATACAATTATTAGCCATAAGATTTAGGCGGTAATCGCCACAATTACGGTCTTGCGTTTGAAAGCATTTTGTGAGTTTAGGAGTGGATTTCGTGATTTTTTAGTGCGCTATAATCGTTATTTTTACAGGGTGTTACCCCATATTCAACTGTAAATAAGCCTGTAGCAAAAGTTTGCAGCAGCTCGCATTCTAACCATTTTTTTTATCAGAAATTCTACCAATTTTACCAGCTTATTTTGGTAAAAAAAAAAGTCAAAATTTCTGGCCCAAAACGGCGCGGAGGCAAGATATGTTGTCAGAATTCTGACCATATTTAGTACCTATAGAGACAATTTTTCTCCGTGTATGTGTACGTGTAGGCTCCCTGATTTCCCTCCTCAACTTATTTGCATCAGTAGCATAGCCAAAAAATTTTCGCGGGGGGGGGGGGGATGCCAGAAGTCCGAAAATTGTCAGGAGGGACGTCTGTATAGGCCAAAATGCAGTAAAATTCATTTTAAATTACAAAGAGTTATACCTTTTTTTAGATAAAAGTTTGGTGTCAGGGGGTCTGGTCTGCCCCTCCCCCTTAGCTATGCCACTGATCCGCGTATTACCCCCATCAAGATCTCCCAGGCCTTTCGGTTTCTACCTATGAACCACTGGTGGATCCAGAAATTTATCCTTCTCTCTCTTTCTCCCATTAGCACGTGTGTGTTAAAAAAGGACAGATTAGGAGCAGTCACGTGACTTTCGTCCCCTCTTCTATCCTTTGCTAACACATGCATTCTAAGGGAAGAAGAGAGAGAAGGACAATAACTTGTATCCGCTAGTGCTATGAACCTGATTAACAGTGATCAACTGTGAGCGAGGAGAGTTGAGTTTATCTATTTTTCATTCAATTCATGAATGATGGGGAGCAATGTCAGTTTTTTATTTGTTTATAAGAGAACGTATTAATTTCAATTAGTCTTGAATGGCGGATTCACCGAGTGATTTATTTCCCATGTGTTGTTGTTTTAATCCGCGTGTAAAAACGCTTGTCCATTCCTCTCCTCTTCATATACCTACACTCCCTTTTCTCTATGCATAAAAGCCATCCCCTTTTTTTACTTTCATTTCCAGTTGCAATGCCCGAATGCCGATCCGTAGATACCGTCCGTCCCACCGCACTTTGGTTTGAGATCGGATAAAAGTGGCCAAAAACCATTGAAAAAAAAAAAAAAATCATTGAAATAAACCTTCATTTTCGACCTTTTAAGCTTTTAATTTAAAACTTCCCAGTGACATTCCTAGGTTTACATTAACCCCTTATGGGGCCGAGCCCGAGTGTATTCGTTTTTCTCCTCAAGTCTATTACCCATTGTTTTAGACTCCATTCCAGATGAACGCAACTATCGCTGAAAACACTCAAGAGATAAGATCTCTTCGGGCGCCTTCAATTCGTCGTATATGCAATTCCAACTCCCCAGAGTACGAACAGTTAACTACCTCCCTTTTATATACGGAAGAGTCGGTTCTCTCTTGAACTAACCTGGGACCAAATAATGTTAGGTCCCGAGCGTAACTTACGCACGGTCACATGACCGTGCGTAAGCTCTCTGATTGGTCGAAACTGCACGCAAGATGCACGCAATTCAATGCTCGGGACCTAACATTATTTGGTCCCTGGTTCTTAGAGGGTTAAGTACTTGTTAAAGGTGTTATCTATGATTTAAGTTGGTCTTGAAAGCTTATAAATGAGAAACTTATGAGTTTACTTCCTGCTTTGTTGCCACTTTTTGACGCGATCTTAGACCATCGTGCATCGCTATGAAACTACTTCACATACCACATACTGCCATATACCTATATGAGGAGGGTTGCGCCACACCGCACCGTTGCCTCCGATGACGGTGCTAATGGTCTTATGACGCGTATACCTATATCTCCCCACCCCCCTTTTCAAGAGCGTTTAGCGCGGTCTTTTTTACATGGGTTTTGAGTTGATGTGTCATACAAATGGGGCACTTGCTAACTTTTGCTACAAGTGATCGAATAGTTATTTTTTTAGTAAAACTCAGCAAATATTACAGCACATTAAAATCCACTTCGGAACATGAGTTTAAAAGTGAGAAAATATGGGCGATAACATAAAACAGACCGGCTTTATTAGAGCCCGGGCCCTGTGATCCGATCTGCAAGGGAGAAAAGGTGGAATGGAGCAAGGTACTTAAATTTAACAGGTATGCTCGACTCGCTTCCCGCGTCATCTTCAGTGGCGCGCAGTTCAAAATCATCAGCTAAGATGGCCGACAAAAGAAGAGAACAAACCAACTCTCACTCGGGCGACTCCGAATTTCGCCGACTTCACTCGGGTGACAATCTCGAAGTCGCCCGAGTGAGGAGTCGGTTTGTTTTCTTCTTTTGTCAGCCATCTTGGCTGATGATTTTGAAGTGCGCGCCACTGAAGATGACGCGGGAAGCGAGTCGAGCATAACTGTTAAATATAAGTACTTTGGGAATGGGGGTCATACATTGACCACGCAAAGTCAACGCACAGGCCACAGCCAATGATCCGATTCAATATACTCCTACCGCCGATCGAGAAATCGTCTCTCTTTTAAATGGGAACTCCTTCATTTTTTAAGGTAGACTAAAACGGTACAGTCGCGTACGAATATAGTTAACTGTTTCCCACGCACGATATTCTCACGCTGCTTGTTTCAAATATACTCTTCCCTGTAGCTTTCGCAATGGGGCTCTTGCAAGCTTTTGCTACAGGGGATTGAATATTTGACTCTTGCATACATACCTTTAAAAATGACGATGAGTATACTAAAAAATCACGAAATTCACTCTCAGAATCGGGCTTAATGGCGGAGAGACGCAGGTATCATAAGAAATTCCTATCTAAATTGAGACATACCTCTGTGTTTCCGTAGAGAATGTGACACAGGTAATAGATAGGAATCTCCCATGAAACCTGCGTTGAACAGCAATTATGAACTTGCCGTTACAGCAGTAATGTGAGTTTATTACTGAATTTTAAACTTCCTCTAAGTGAAATTTTCGTGAGTTTCGCTAGTTTTAACATCAGATTGGACTATTAATTAACTCACAGCAAAAGTTTGTAGTATTTTTTTTTTTTTTTTTTTTTTTTTTTTTTTTTTTTTTTTTTTTTTTTTTATGGATGCGCCTTCATTTTTAAAGATATACTAAAACGGTACAGTTACGTACGAATAGTTAACTACTTGACACATTCCAAAATGAAAAAACGTACCTAGTATTAGGTACGTTTAAAAGTTCGAGAAAATGACATGTTTGTCACGCCCGCTAATTTGATTCGGTGGAAACTATAAATACTTCCAATTTACGCAAAAAGTGGTTGTTTGCTGACTAAAGAAGTATTAGCAATGAGACTCTATGTTTGTTTGAAGAGCTTGTGGTCTGCAGTACTGACTGGTGGCTTGTATATTGTATAAACATCATACTGACTCGTAAATTGAGCTGTTTTGTTTTCTGTTTCACAGGGAAATACCGGAAGGAATTCCAACGAACTTTCTGTTGTTGTCGAAGATATAGGCGTCCTATTCATATTCCAAGAAACCAAAGCAGAAGCAGTACCATCGTCTGCCGCTTTGCTACAAACAACCACAGTCAAAGTCGCGGAACTGTCACCACCTACTCGACAAGGACTGAAATGCTCCCTCTCAGTATTACTGAAGTCGACTGACAAGAGCATTCCTCCATATCAAGGTAAATTAACTCCCCACCCTCTTCATCAAATTAATTGTCACGAAATAAGCTTATAAGCACAGTGTGTGAGTGCGTTTGTGTAAAATTTACAACTCAATTCGTCAGACAAAACTCTCGGAGATATCAGTCCAATCTCTAAATTTTAATTGTCTTTTCTGATTGAGTAAAATAACAAGAATCATATACATATATTGGGTTGGCTGTTCCTTTATTAAGGTGATTCCTCGCACCTGTCAATTTCTTTCGAGAGTTTCCGAAGAGTCGCTCTCAATTCTGTTAGTGATAATATTATTTTTTTACAAGGTGTTTAAATAGTCTGATTTTCCTTTTAATTATTACGGTTACTTCAGATTACAACCGTTTATTTAATGGGGCTCTTGCAAACTTTTGCTATAAGCAAATAAATGGTCCAATCTAATGTAATAACCAGCAAAAATCACAAAAATTACACCAAAAAAGTCTAAAAGTCAGTAATAAACTCACATGACTGCTTTAACGGCAAGATCGTATAATGGCGCTCCAACGCAGGTATCATGGGAGATTCCTGTCTAATCTGTCACTTTCTCCACGGAAACAGAGATACGTCTCATTTTAGAGAGGAATCTCCCATGATACCTGCTTTGAATCGTCATTAGGTATGCCCGATTCTGAGTGTGAATTTCGTGATTTTTCATTGTACTCATCGTCATTTTTACAGGTTTTTACGCAAGAATCTACTCTTCAATCCCCCACAGCAAAAGTTTGCAAGAGCCCCATTTTTAACCTTTATTTATCTTTTTTGTTTCATTTGGATCTCATATTTTATCTCCTCAGAATGCTTATGTGTTTACCTTGATTTAGGTAGGAGTCGACCGCGCTAAATCGACCCCCCCCCCCGATTTTTGCATCCTTCAAAAATGAAGGCTGCTGCAATGTCCCGAAATGTCTTCGTAACGTGTCCGCGATACATTTTATCGTCGCGGGACCGGTCGCAATCGATTTCTCGGGTTGATTTACATGAAAGAATCGATCGCTAACTTGAAAACCCCCCCCCCATCAAATTTGAAAAAATCTGTGAGCCACAGGGCCACAAGCACCTCTCCGCGTCTGTGGACTATAATCGCTCACAGTCGCTCACGATGGCTTATATCGTTCTCAAACCTCAATAAGATTCTGTGTCAATGGCGTAGCGTGCATTTTGGCAACGTTGTAATGTGTCCATTTAAGCCCATGAAAATGATCGAACTATAGGGTGTTCGTTGAACACCATTGCATTCGACTTTTTACATGGGTTTAAATGGACACATTACAACGTTGCCAAATTGCACGCTCCGTCTGAAAAACTGGGAACATAAAAAAATCGCATGACTTTCAATGCTCAAAACTATCGAATACATTATACAACAGCGCAAAACAAAAACCAGAGATCGAAACCAGTGGCGTAGCGTGCAATTTGGCAACGTTGTATTGTGTCCATTAAAACCCATGTAAAAGGTCGAATGCGAAGGTGTTCGCCGAACACCCAATAGTTCGATCTTTTGAATGGATTTAAAAATGGACACATTACATCGTTGCCAAATTGCACGCTACGCCACTAATCTAAACCAATGTGCATTCCAATAAGGGTCGTGCATAATACGACTTAAATTATCGGTGAGCTGCGCGCATAACACTTGTGAAACTTAAAACTCTACACTTCTGTCGGAAAATACACTCAAAAGAACAAAGCCTGTCGCGGTCGGTTATAGAGCTCCTTCAATTAAAAGTGATACCACACCACCTCCGCCACGCCGGAACAGTTACATAATCAATGTTTGACCACTCTAACTCGACCTCAAAGCTCATATGCTAATTATTGTAAGATGCACGTGTGCTACCTATCTAGAAAAAATGACTCATATTTTCAATTCAATGAAGCTGTTGCGAACTTTTAGAACAGACTTATTCATAGTTGATTTTGAAGCGAAACTCTTTAAACATAACGATGAGCGCCCTAAAAAATCACGTAATCTACACCCAAACTCATAAAATGCTTTCAAACGCGAGACCGTAATGGCGGCCGTTGCCGCCGATAACATTGGGTTCATCTATCTCATTCAGTTCCATCCTCACGCGGTGTTCTTGCGACACCACTCAAGAAGAAGAAGAAGCATACAATTGCCATAAGATTTAGGAGGCAACGGCCGCCATAACGGTCTCGTGTTTGAAAGTATTTTATGAGTTAGGGAGTGGATTTCGTGATTTTTTAGTGCACTGATCGTTATTTCTACAGGGTTTTACCTCTCATTCAATTATTAATCAGCCAGTAGCAAAAGTTTGCAATAGCTCCATTAGGAACACAGTTTAGTCACGTAAGTACTTCCTTACCTCTATGAAAGGTACATCGGAAAGCTCCTGTCCAGTAGATCCTCAAAAAGTGGCCGAAAATCATAAAGTAAACTTCTAATCAATTTATCATTTAAAAACTTTCAATACAAATCTAAATCACAGAGAACATTTTAAATAAGTAATTTCAACCCAAGAGTGTCACTGTAGAGTTGTAAATTAAGCTCAAAAGGGTCGAAAACGATGATTTTTGATAATTTTTTTCCACTGATTTTTGGCCACTTTTTTTCGATCTCACACCATAGTGCAGCGGTGGCAGATACCGAACAAGAATAACGGCTAGTCAATTTTCTAATCTTGTTGAGGGGGACCTATTTTTTGAGGGTCACTTTTTTTTCAGTTCCCGAGGGAAACATGGGGGAGAGGAGGGCGCACACTCTTGAAAATCGAACTTTCCTAATGGCAGCCCTGTGTTTTTATTCTTGCATCTTACGGTAAGAGCTTACGAAAGTACATTTTCCAGCCTACACTGGAGGTCAATTTGCTCTTTAACTTCGATACATCAAAGCTCAAAGTTCGATATTGACTCATCGTGGAAAAAGTTCGAAGCTCCCCTTCAAATTGTCCTAATTTAAAGAACTTTGAGTTGAAAAGTGAATACATTTTAGAAAAAAAATACGCTGATCCCTATGAATTAGCCCAAAAATAAAGTTTGGGCTCTCATAAATTTTCAATTTGCTGAAAATGTTAGCACTACAGATTACCTCAGGATCTATCAAACTGGACTGACAATCGTCATTCAAGTCACTGAAATTATATTCACGCCCTCTACAGCGGAAAAGTCAGCATTCAAACCCCAAAAGACGTAAATTTTCCGATTGAAAATTCAACCACCAACAGGTACCACGCATCAATTTAGAGGCTTTTGAGGGCTTCATGATGATTTCAGTGACTTAAGAGCCGATTTTCAGTCCATTCTTAGGTGCGGTGATTGTTTTCTGTGAAAACCAGAGATGCTGAAATTTTCAAAAACTTGAAAAAAATTATAAGTGCTCGAAATTCATTCTTGGGCCAATTTTTGGGAACCAACGGATTTTTATCCAAAATATCTTGCTCTAGGTTATTTGAGTTTGAACCATTTAAAGGGGAAAGGGGGCTATAAATTTTGTCAAATGGGTTGATATCGAACTCTGAACTTTGATATGTTGAAGACAAAGAGAGGTATTGACTTTTGATTTGCACTGAGAAATTTATTTCAGTAAGTACTTTGTGATGAAAGAAAGATAAGAAATAGAGCTATCTAAAGGTAAGCTCGATTTTCTGGAGTGCACCCCCCTCCTCTGTACTCCCCTAGGAAGCTAGAAATAAAGTGACCCTCAGAAAACGGGTCCTCCTCCATTATTTTAGATACTTGTCCAGCCGTTTCTTGGTTGTTTGCAACGGTTGTTGAAAAAATTGCAACTCTGCTAAAGTTGATAAATCAAGCTATTGCACATTGTACAAAAACATCAATAAGCTAACTCCTGATTGATAACAGGCCATCTAACTTCATATCCTAACAGACCGATTTATTTCTTTTGTTACAGGAAGAAAGAAAACAAATGCAGGGTGACCAAAAGTGTTTGGCAAAATCGTAAACGGATTTGACCCCAAGCCAATTTATTTTGTAATTACATTGCAGCTCCAAAGACCAACAGATTTGGAACTGCGCCTAATTGATGAATATTTTTTTCACTTTTAATTTGCCAATATATTTGTATCTATGAAAGTTGACTCTTAAATCCTTTATTTATATTCATTGTACAAGAACTTTATCAAAGATATCTAACTTATTCAATCTGAATCTTGTATTATTTCTCAATACCATCCACTCTTGGCACTAGAGGCAGCATTCTCTTAGGTACGGGACAAAGTGGAAAAGTCCAAACTGAAAACATCCAGTACCCCCTTCTTAAAATTGGCTTATTCCTTGCACTTACAATACATCATTGTAAAGGTGAAACTTCTACCAAGTGGGCAGTGTTGGGAGAACGGGGTGGTGTCCGAGTCCCAGTCTTCCGGATTCGTAAATTTTTTTTGAATTGTATTTCAATTGTATTTAGAGAGGATTTTTTTACTAATCAATGACCATGGCAGTTCAATTATATTATTTTACACATGAGATCATCCATGATTTTTTTCTTCTTTGATTACTGTTGAAATACAATGCAAAAAATTTGCAAATCCTGAATACTGGATCTTGTGGGGACTTGAATACGACCTCTTAGTAGACTAACCTTTTTCTCCTCTTAATCCCAATAAATTCAAATTTTTGAACGTAATTTATCAATAGTATCAAAATTTGAAAGGCGAAGCTGAGTAGTCAAAGCAGGTAAATATTCTCAAGTGGTAAAAGGATATTTACACTTGAAAAAATACTTGATTCAGCACAGAATTCCGATTCAAGAAAATTTTGGCCAAGCAAGGAGAGCTGGACCTAAAATTTGTTTGGGAGACCAAACTCGTCACTTGTCGAGAGATGGTACTTTGACTGACATAATTTGTGACATGCACAAACTCTGCACCCATTATTGGTCACCAGTCAACAACAGACTCTAAAGTCCATCTTAAAATGGTCCTTTTTTCGGAATAAAATTGAGATTGGGTTGAATATTTTAGGCCAAGAGTGACCAACTCAAAGATACACTGAAAATACACCGATCAGTGTTATCATAAATGAGGAAAATCCTGAACACAGTTGGCGGCACATCTTGTTTTTAATGAGGGCAGGAAACGACCACCATCTTGAGTGAAGTTAGAATTAAGTTGCGTCTAGATACGTCTTAAATAAAGTAAGCCAAGGCTTCAGCCAATGCCTCCAATTCCATCCTTTGCTCTACTTTAATCAAAAGTGAGATTAGGTCTGCCATTTTTACGCACGCCCTACCAAACAAAATTTTGGCCCTGAGCATTGCAAGCATTCATGTAGGTGCAAAAGTAAAAAAAGTAAAAATGAAAGCAGAACTAGATTTTTTTACTTAATTTTAATATGAAATTAGAATTTACAGTTAGGGAAAAAGCGTAAATCAGTGTTTCTTTTTTGCATGGAAAATAAATTAACAAATTCTTAAGTTACTAAATATTTACAGTTACAGGAAATATCACTTCTTCATACATCATCACTAATAACATTTGAGGATTCACTAGGTCTCATTTTTTGTTTCTTTTTACAGAATGATAAATGCATAGAGGAGAAATCATTCGCGCATAACATCTTAATAAAATTAACAACAGAATAAAAAAAATGATCTTCTAATTTTGGTTCAAAAATTGGCTTACTAAAGATTAAAAATCAAGCATGGGCAGTTAAAATATATGAAAATAATTATTTGATTACTTTTTATTTTTTACTGCAACAGTAAAATCAGCAAAATTTATTTATCAAGAAAAA
This sequence comes from Trialeurodes vaporariorum, assembly GCA_011764245.1. NCBI lineage: Eukaryota > Metazoa > Arthropoda > Insecta > Hemiptera > Aleyrodidae > Trialeurodes > Trialeurodes vaporariorum. Next base: position 40,517,611 of record VMOF01000002.1, on the reverse strand, counting down.
AAAAACTACGATTTACAAAAAATCAATTGAGCGATTCATTAGCTTCACACAAGGTATAAACTATTTCCAAAAAAGAACTGTTTTCAAAAATGCTGGGAAAAAAATTTAAAAATCAATATAATTGCAGCCAAATTGCCACGAGTAGTTACATTCATTGAAGTTTTGACTATACTTCCTGTTGGTCAAACAAAATTGGCTATTTGTTTACTTTAGTACAGCTTAAATTGTGAAACTTTAAGTCCTTGCCTCACTAAAACAAATAAGTCCTCTCATCTGATTGCTCAAGTTGTAAACCACAAAATGCAAACTGATGGACAAGCCATAAACGTTTATGATACATAACATTTTGATATTAAATCTTGCAGAGAATGAACACAATTATTAAGTATCGTCTTTCAATAAAATACTCAAAAAGTTACAAAACTAAAACCAAAGAGAATGGTAAACGAATGAAGAAGCTATAGTTACAAAGCTACACTCAAGCAGGGAAGAAAGTTGATACTGAGCTCGGTGATTGTTGAATATTTCTGGTTTTTATCACAAAATATTTCAGCGAGTTAAAAACATCAATAAAAAAAAAAAACAAAACAAAAAAAAAAAAAAAAAAAAAAATGATTAAATATGTCAAACTGGAAAAGAGACGGTTTGGAAACTGATAAAATTTCATCAAATCAAATAAAATAACTTGCCCGGATGCCCAAACTTGGATCACATTTTGGCAAATAATATTACCAAGAAACCATATTGAGACTTGATGGTCCCGAGTTGACATTTTGTGAACTAAATTTATCCAAATCTTCATCATGCTTGTTATGCTTCAGTTCTTGTAAAGTATGGCGGAGCTTGGAAAATTCATCATGCTTTGGCTGCGCCAGCTTTTCACTGACTTCGAAGACCGATATTTTGCCAAAGGCATCTCCAACGCAGATATGAGTACCAGAGGGCTTCCATGAAATTCTATTCAAAGCAGGGGAACCTGAAACAAGAAAAACACAAAGTTATAGCTAAAATATGAATTTGTGACAGAAATTAGCAAAACTAAACGGAGCTTTGACCTGGTCAGCCTCGCGCCCAAGTTGTGACCTATAACAAGCAGGTCAAATGTGCGTTAAGTCGAAATGTTTCAACTTGGCGTAAAAGACCCTAAAAAATGGCAAACAGGTTTTTGCTTCCATCAACAAATTTAGGAGGGAATCTGCTGATTTCTCATGAAACAGACAGATAGAAGCTCCACCTGAAAAAAAAAGATAGATAGACGCTTATGCGGTTGTTTCACCGCGAACGATAGACCTGTTTTAAAGATAGTGCTCCACCCCCCACCCTCAAAAGAGGGGGAAATGAAGCCCCCGGTTTTGGTTATTTGCCAACTTGACACTCATTCTAATTCATTTAGATCAATTTCGCCCTTATTTCAGAACTTGGGTGAACTTTTGTGTACCTCCATTTTCTCTCTCTGCACTTTTTTCAACTGTGCAACTCTTTGCTCAATTCTTCTTCCTCAACTCTCTTTATATCTATGCCACTCTTCTCTCTATGGTTTACAATCAATAATGTGTTCTATTGTTGTTAACTACAGTGTAACCTCGATTATCCGGACGGGTCTGGACAAGGCACCATCCGGATACTGAAATGTCCGAATAATCAAATTCCGAGGATCGGTGACGTGTAAAATGCGCTTGTGATTGGCAAAAAGTGCACTATTAGGGATGTATTAAACATACATTTTTACAAACAGTAGAATGTAAAACTAAAATCTAGATGTAGATGAAGTAATTACAACCGATCAAGACGTATTTCCCGATCACAGTTCAGTTAAGTTTTTCCGGTTTCTGTCGTTCCAGCTTTAACCCTTTCATGCACGCATTTTGGGATTTGAGTTTTTTTGAGATTTATTTAGTCTGTTCGAAAGAGGACACTTTTTTGAGAACTTTGATGGGTCACACAACTTTTTGAAAAATGTCTATTTAAATTCCATTGAATCACATGTTACACAAAATGGTACACATGTGTACCACTATCCAAGAAAGGGTAAAAACTGTTTCCAGACCCCATCCAGATAATCGAGTGCCCAGGTAGTCGAAGTCTGGATAATCAAGGTTACACTGTACTATACATTTCTCAAAGATCAAAAAATAGAGGATAATGAGACAGATAAATACCTTCAACATAGGTTGAAGCCGTTGGGACTTCTGTGTCTGTATTAATATTCCAAAGATCAACTCGACCATCAGTATCAACAGAGGCAAATAGAGCTGGATGTATCGGTGACCATGCAACATCCATTATATAATCTCCATTATCTTCAAACGAATGAATTGGTTTATTTTCCTGAAGACAAAAAAATCAAAATAAAAACATGTTATCTTAAATTAGGAAAAATTTCAAACCACCCAGCTACACATAACTATTTCAAATCAGTTGGTTGGTCGGGAGATTTTTTAGGGCGAAACAATTTCCTTTTCTTTTTCTTGAGGCCTACGCAAAATTCAAATTCGTAAAAACACTTCCAGGCTACAAAATTTGAATGAAAAAATTTGTCAACATTTTCCCCTCACTTTTGAAACCCAATATCATCGATTTTTGAACGATAAAAGAAGACATTTTTTTAAGAAATTTGCTAAAAACAGTATAGTAAATGCTGCGTGATTAGTAACATGTAAATATTTTTGGTAAGAGACTAAGATACAATAATGGAACTTCACAAAGTCAGCAAATTTCAGACTCTTCCCTTGCTTTTTTAGAACTTTGAAAATTTCCCTGACGTTTTCCTGCTTTTTCTAGGAATGACAAAATTTCCTGATTTTCCTAGTATTCCAGTTTTTCATGATTTTCAGCTTACCTATCATTGGTAGAACAAAATGGTTAGCGGGAGTAAAGGCTAGTTTTTTTAAAAGGAACATCATTGAACAGAATGAAACACGATGGAACGCTGCACTTTTTTACAGCAGTTAACCAGTGCCATTCCAACATTCTATCTGGACCGAATAAGCCAACCACTCCGAATAGTAGGTCCACCAATAACGGTTACTTTGACCCAACCGAGAGTTACCTGATCAATCTCATTACATCATGTTCTCCAGATAAAAATAAAAGCCTTCAGTTCTGTTTTCCGAGTTTGGTACTGCAAGACGGCCTCACCAAAGTATCAGCAACAGAGCAATTGATAAATATTAAAAGGCCTTCGTACACACTCAAACAGGTTTGATCAAACTGCAGGACTGCCAATTTGACACATTCAAACATACACTTGACCAAAACACCTCAAAAACAGGTTTTATTTAGCTTTGTTGACTGAAAATGGTGAACAGATGACACACCATCCATCGTCAAATAACTCTTCCGTTTGATGGGCTGTCAAACTGCACAGTTGTTTGACCAACGGAACATCAACTGAACGTGCAACGGTTGGCTCATCCATTGCTATGTTTGATTGAGTATGAAGCGCGAAAACTTCAAAAGTATCTCTCTCTGATCATCAATAAGTGTAACTGTAGAATAATATAATTTCTGAATATTAATACAAATATAACACTGGTTACCTTTGAATTCCATAGTTTGACAGTCCAATCAAAGGAGGATGTTAAGAATAGATTACTAAAGTCGATATTCCCTTGGACTTTGTGAGTATCGATACCAGTCACAGGGGCTTGATGACCTTCATAAGCTTCCGTTACTCCAGCCTTGTTTCCATGACGACAGGCTGCAAGAAACAATGATTGCGTCAATAAAATTAGATTATTAAAGAATGAAAAGATCAAATGGAAGGTTTGTGATTTTCTGAATTTCTCACGATAACCTTAAGTCATGCTGATTGGAATGCTACGCAAACATTCAGTCAAAAGAACAGAAAAAAGATTTATGTAAATTGCAAACAGACGCACAACTGAACACTAAGAGAAGCAGATAACTCTATCAAGGGTGCAAAATGTTCCAGAACACCGGAAGTTTCACACAATCCTGGATTTTTTCCTCACAGAATTTTCAAAAAGTTCCTCACAAATGAAATATTGAAAGCTATTTTTTCCCCTTTTGTGCTTACTTTAACACTATTCCCCATAGAACGGCCAATATTTTTGAAGTTTTGAGGCCATTAGCTGAGAGAAACATTTTAGCTGGGCATATTTCCTCAAATTTTCAAAACTTTCCTCACTTTTCCAGAAATTGCCTCACTTTTTCACAAGATCCCCAGATTGCTATAGTCTGTTCGCTCTAACTTGAGACCTGAAGATTCAGGTAGATTTGCCTTCTGTGGCAACGTAGGAGTGCTCACCCTTGTCAGACAGCCAAGGTGACTGGGCTGCTGCCCGACTCTCGGGCTACGACAACCTATTGAAGTGTTGCCATTTTCCGAAATTCATTTATCGCCCCCTCAGATCTCAAGCTAGAGCAAACAGACTATAGACTGTGCATTTTTTGTACCCCTGAATAACTACTCACGAAAGAAACTATAGAAACTTTTATACTCACTAGAATATGTTGTGCCTTCTTCACAGCCAAGGACAAAATTGTTGATATCATTATGAAAGAAATCATGACACATAGCAGTGACCGGTTTAGACATTTTATTCATAAGTACTAAAGATTCCTGCGGCTGCGAAAGCATGTCGAGACTCCAAGAACAAACTTTGCCATCAGTGGAAATACTGATTAAATTATGAGCATTTTGAGTACCGATCACACTAAGGCAGTAGACAGGATGTGTATGCGCAGCAGCTGAGAGTGGTGTCCGTTGAACTGGTGATCGTTTCTGAACTCGATTATCCCAAAGCACAACTTGCCCCGAATAGGTACCACCAAAAATAAGGCTAGGATGAAATCTGTCGATAAAACATGAAGACACAGATGAAAAAAAACTTTAACAGTGACGTAAAAAAGCATGTAAGTTCATGCACTAGATACCAGTTTGGAGGATATTTCGAGAAAATCAATAATTTAAAGTTGGGCTTGCACATAAAATCAAATCATCCCTGATTTTTTTTTTTTTTTTTTTTCTTGGAGCACACTGTGCATTCCGTGAATATTAATGGTCAGAAAAGGCAGTTGAATTTCTATACATCCGCTTTTACCAAAAAGATTCTAGGTTTTTTCAGATTTAATTTGATTGACTATTCGTCAACTATAATGACATTTTTAGGACAAACCTAGATTAAAAAAAAAAAAAAAAAAAAAAAATGAACAAACATACAGCAAAAGTTTGTTGTGTGGAACATCCTCTAAGTTGAATATCTTACCAGGAGGAATTTTTTTTCAGCACCGTGAAACCTCCCATACTCTGACCACAATTTCCTCAGCATCGTGAAACCTCCCATACTATGATCACAATTTCCTAAGTAGAACTTTTGCTAAGTGGAATTTTTTTCGGGGCAGGACCGAGATTCCACACAAAGAACATTCACAATCAAACCTGTATAAATGACAATGAGTACATTAAAAAATCACAAAATTCACTCTCAGAGTCAGACTTAGCGACAGATCAACGATGGTATCATGGAGGATTCCTATCTAAAACACACAAAAAACACATTGAAATTGACACAATAGATAGAAATCTCTCACCTGCGTTGATCCGCCATTAAGATCTTGCTGTTACAGTTGTTTTCTGAGTATATTACTGAATTTTAGATCTAGTGTGATTTTTGTAATTTTCGCTGGTTTTTAAATCAAAATAGACTATTCATTTGCTAATAGCAAAAGTTTGCAAGAGCCCCATCATACAAAATGGAGTACTAAAGATGAAAGAAAATTACCTGGCAAACGTGGCCGAAAGAACAGCCGATTGACAGTGGAATACATATTCTGGAGTTTGCTTCTTGAATTTAGTATTCCAAACGAGACAAACCCCATCAGGATCATGAGGTGAGTCAACATTCCTATAATATGAAGCCACCATTAATTCTGGAAATTGAGGGGACCAATCCATGGAGGTAACTAGTTGATTTTTGGTCCATCGTTCATCCAGGAATGTTCGAACAGGGGACAAACATTTCTTTAACTTTTCTTCACTGAAAGAGAACCAAGAGAAATTATTGGGTCCAAATAGTTACTAATATACAAAAGAAATGTAGAAAGCAATGAGACTAAGGAACAGTGAAGCTAACTTCAATAACTTAACTAATCAATCAATAAAAAGCTATTAGCATAGAATACTCTAATCAAAACGGATCCATAAGAGCCGATGGAAACAGGATTTGGAATTTACCAGCAACAACTGGCAACTGTGCCTGCTCACTTCTGAAGATGGCGGACGTGCTTTTTCTGGTTATACATACAATCAGAGTTGACGCACAACTAATCACAATCCGGCGACTGCTCACTTCCCAACACGGCAGCCCGAAGTAAAGAATGTTTCAAAATGAATTGGAGTTTCTGTTCTGATTAGAGTTTCCGTTCTGATTAGTTTCCGTTCTGATTAGTTTCCGTTCTGATTAGAGTTTCCGTTCTGATTAGAGTTTCCGTTCTGAGTAGAGTTTCCGTTCTGATTAGAGTTTCCGTTCTGATTAGAGTTTCCGTTCTGATTAGAGTTTCCGTTCTGATTCGAGTATTCTGTGCTATTAGGTACTCTAGTTACGTCAATTTTTCAAATCGTTCAATGTAGGAATTCTTCGGTAAAAGGGCGTATAAAACAGTGGTTGTGCTTGTGCTCAAAAACCTAATTTCAAAAGGTTATTACGTGAGTTTCAAGTGTTGGATTAGATCCTCTTAACATGGTTTATGGCAGATTTTTTTTTAAAAAAAAATCAAGGATTTTCAAGGCCTTTTCACGGGATTTCAAGGACTTGTTAAACAAACAAAAACCTAGCCAATTTTTTACCAATTTTCTAGAGGCAGACAAAACACATGGTGATTCTCACTGAAGAGAGCACTAACCAAACAAAATTAGTGGACAAAAAAATTAGAGAGAAAAAAAATTCCTGCTGACTCCTGCAATCCTCCTCGCGACTTCGCAACCAAAACGACGCGACATTTCTCAGGCACTCAGACAAAGTTATCAACAAAATGGCGAGCTGACGAGCTGAGGCCAGTCATTTCCAAAGATTTTCAAGTACATTTGACAACTTCGTCAAAATTCAACAATATTCAAGCAGACAAAAAATAAAACAAAATAATCAAGGACTTTTCAAGGCGCCATGAACCATGTCTTAATCATCTGACACTTTGACTACACGCTTTGATTGTTAGATAATTAAGAAAACCCAGTTTTCCTCATCAGAGTTTCACTCGATAACAATTTGAAATCAGGACTTTCCAGCTCAAGCACACCCTGTTTTATCCACCCTTTTGCCAAGAAACTCCTCAATTGTTCCATAAAAATACTTTTCAAGCTTTCACCATTTTAGAAAAAGGAAAAATAGAACAGAAAAAATCTGTATGAGATGACTTTGAAAGGAACTGTGCTTTCCGTACACAAATTGAAGTAAAATTCTAAACCTAGATGGGATTTTTTTTTTTTTACGAAGGTCTACCACCCTATCTGCTGGTTTAGCTCTTGTGGGAGGGGGGGTGGTGGTTCAGGACCACCCACAGAAATTTCCGACCCCGTGACAAACTGAAATGCTACCCCCCCCCCCTGGAGGTTGCTCCCCGCACCCTCCCCACAAAAGGGGGTTCGAAGGACCTCTCCTGGAAAAAATTGAGATTTCGATCCCTTTTAAATGCTATCGGAAGCCATTTATTGTGCTTTTTTTTTTTTTTTTTTAGGAAAAAGAAGAATGGGAAATCCTGGGATTGTACGAAACTAAAAAAATCCTGAGATCAGAAAAGGTGAAATCATCAGCATTTTATCAAACGCCCAAAAGCCAAAAGAGAAAAATAATAATTGAAAAAAAAAGAAAAAAAAAACTGCCCCTGTGACTCGAGTCGCGGATGTCCCCCTTCCCCCCCTTATGAGCGGCCCTGTGGGGGTGTTTCACCTTGAACTATAGACCTGTGTTTCAGGGAAAAGAGAGTAAAAGGATAGGAGAAAGCACGTTGGGCCCAGCCGTATGCCAAATACCCTATGCAAGGAAGGACTACCTGTGGCAAAATAATAGATGTTGGCAATATTGAAAACAGTACTAACCTTCTATCTTCACTATCTAAGACACCTGCGTAATCTATATAAATATCGTTTGCTTCTGAAAGCGCTCTTTCTACAATTCGACCAGCTCTATCAATGAATTTCTGAAAGTCCGGTGAAAGAATTATTGTCATTTTCTCCTCTTCACTTAGATCACGGGCTGGAAGTAAAAAAGAGAACAGATGCATTAGACTCAGTTGATGTCAATATAAGCTTGATACCTCTCAGAGAATTTAACCGATCTTTCAGTTTTTTTATCAAGCAACTAATCAATAAAAGAACGAAGAAAATCTTAGTGAATAAAAATTTAGACAAGAAATATACTGTGTTTCAATGACTCCGATGTTTTCAAGAAAGTATACGTAAGTTATAGTGTCTTTGGTTTCTGCACAACATCTTTTATCCAGTGTTGCCAAATGTGCGCTTTTCGGCCGTATTTTTTCCCAAATGTATCAATGTAAAACATACGGATTTTAACCTCAAATCTGGCAACACTGCTTTTATCTCTCTCACTTTGACAAGACCACTCATCATCTCTCTCTTGACAAATTCAAATTGTGTCTTCAGACAGTTGAAAGCAGCAATCTTCCTATTTTTTCAAAAAGATCCGTAAAATTCATTTGACACAAAATCCGGCTAAAAACATTTAATTTCCAGTTAGAAACTTAAAAAGTAACTTGAACTCTTATAAAAAAGAATAACGAAAAAAGATCTTGGAAAACAAGTCTGTTCTTACAACTTATTAGATGTAAAGAGAGAGATAAAAAGATGGGCAGAATGAATTAAAATAAACTTTATACATTTTCTGATAGAAACCGATCAGCTGTACAGACAGTACGCTGCATTGGACTGATAAAGCTGAAAAGTCCGAAAAGCGGCTAAAGTTTGCTTCATAAATGAACAACCAGAGGATTAGATGAGGCTCCCACAGGCCTCCCTGCTAAGAGGGGCTTCCAACCCTCAAAAGTACCGCCTCCTGAAAAAAATTTCCTACTTGAACTAATGTGCGGAGCCTCATTGAATATTTGGCGAGAGGTCCCAGGATTCTTCTGGACATCATTGTGAACAATCCCCCACTTCGTTCCCTCTTGCATGTGAGTGCAATGCTTTTTGGAGTGCAAACTAACTCTAAATGTGTAAGTAATTAGCGAAAATATGTGAAGCATGCCAGCTCCAAAAAGAATTACACTGCACATTAACTAGACATAGATTACGGCCATTTTCTTATCAATTTTAAAATTTAGTGTTAATACAGTGGAACCTCGATTAGACCAGACAGATTAGGATTGGATACCATTCGGTTACCGAAATATCCAGATAATCAAATTCCGGGGATCAGATGATGGGAAAAATGCGTTTGTAATTAGCGAAATGTGCACTGTTAGGGATGTATTAACGAGAACATACATTTGTACATATTTAGAATAGAACTTGCATATTACCTTAATTATTTCCTTAAAAGAACAAGTCTATCTTTTTCTCGTTTTTTTTCTATGAATGCAGATCTAGAATGAGTAAGTACGACTGATTGAGACTTACATTCCGATCACGGTTCGGTAAGGTTTTCCCCGGTTGCTCTAGTTCCAGTTTTGAAAACCGTTTCCCAACCCCATCTGGATGATCGAGGTTCCGCTGCAGTAGTAATAGTGGAGGTAAAGTCCAGTCTACTCAAATTATTTTTTCATTGTGCTGGAGTTTCATAGCGAACAACTTAACCGGAGAATACAAAAAGAGAATATGAAGGAATGGAAGTACGGTACCTAGCAAGATACCAACTAGTGCGCTCTTGGATTATTTTTTTATACAAGGAAAGTCAAAACACTTACGAGGTTTTTTCTCCTTCTCTTTCTTCTCCTCATGCTCAAGGGACGTAACTGCAGGCTGAACATCTTTGACTTGCGGTAAACCATGCGGCAAAATTCCTGGTGGTAACTTGGAGTGGAATCCATCAAGATGAGGGCCCAGTGAGTTCTCTTCATCTTCCGCTTCGTCATAAGTCAAAACTACTTGGTAAATAAAGATTGCTCTCGACAAGCGACAAGAGAGAACTTAAAACTACACTTACTGACTAGACTTGGACTTGGGCTTATACCGAGACAAGAAATGATATCACAGAAAAGAGGACCGTAATATCAACTTCATAGGCCAGGCACTGATATTGTGAGCAAGCTACTTCGATTGCTTTGAATTGTATCGAGACTTGTGCTTTCAACCCCACTGATTGGAGTATGGTTAGGTTCAATGTGCTGACAATCAAATAAGTACGATTTTATCGTACTTCAAGATTGAGACACAATAAACAATCCAAATAGAATATAAGGACTTCTCATCCCTAAAAATCAACAATAGGATGGTATTTGACACTGAAGCAAAGAGCAGACCTGAAGGTGATTCTAGGAGAAACTTTACCAAATTTCAAGCTGATAGATAGTGCCAGGGGTCACTTTTGAGAGGTCGTGTTTTTGGCATTTTAAATTGTAAACAAAGGCGTAATGCAAAATCCAGGAAAATCTGCCGCTGCGTAATTTTTGTGTGGACTTTTTAACCCAAAACAAGCAAAATTGGTTGAGGATTAAAGCCGTAGTAATGGAAATAAATTTTGCCATAAGCTCAGTGATACAGCAGATAAGCGCAGTGATCTATCTGCTTCACTCGCACTCATTGAGGCTAATGGGAATTTTTGTATTTCCAATAGTCCGGCTTTATTTTTGAGTGCTTCAGCTTAAAACTTTCAGAGCATCTTTCTGAAGTATAATTTCAGGTGCGGACATTCCTCAAATTTGCGCTTTCAGCGTAAATTTATCAATTTCGGCCAAAAACGGTTGACTTTCAGAACAGCACAACGTGATGTCAACGGTTTGAACAAAGTGACCCTGGTATCACCTCAAGTTTCATAAGCTGAACTCTTGCTTCCATCTTCTTTATTCAAGCAACATGAAGAGTAAATAATCCCAAGAGCATAAAATGAACAGAAAACCATACTGCGCTTTGAGGGAACTCTACTCGGAGAGCCGCCAATTTAAGCAAGCCTCATGAACAGATTTTTTTTAAAACCTGACAATATCCAGAGAGCAGGGTGGAACATTTCGATGACCATTTCATGTATTTCATCAGAAAGAGAGAATACTGAATGACTGGATAGTATTTTCCTGATAATGTAATTAACCAAATACGGACAGATAAAACAAAACTTATTAAAGGATATTTCAACTGTTTGAAATAGTGGAAAGCTTCCAAAAACACAGAGCGTCCCCTAACAAGTAAATTGTCCTCTTGTCAAGATTCATTGAAAAAAATTTAGTGCAACAATTGTGAAAACTTGAGATAAATTCATAATAGCAAATAATGTGAGGAGAGATTAAGCATTGTGGAGTGTAATTTGAAGGACTCAGCAAAGAATCAGAATATTCAAAATAAAGCCCCCAGCCATTTTAAATGAACTGATGTCCAACCAAAATTTTACAGCCATTATTTAGGAATACTCTAGAGGAAGATATTAAACAAACATCCTCCAGATACTGAGTCTGTAAAGAACTCCTTCAAAAATTCCTCAGTACCCTCTCAGACATTGTTTAATGAACATCCAAAGAACGTTTGAACAGAATATTCAAAGAATAAGCTTCCAGGTGGAGAAAGGATGCTCTTTGGACATTTGTTTGACATTCTAGGGGTTTAAAATACTTTGCTAGGGAGAAAGGGACACTTAGCAGAAAACGAGAAATGTTCAATGAGCATCTGAAGAACATCCGAACAGAATGTTCAAAGGATAAGCTTTCAGGTGGAAAAATTATGCTCTTTGGACATTTATACAACCTTCTACGGCTTTAAAATACTTTGCTAGGGGAAAAGGGACACTTAGCAGAAAACAAGAAAACGTTGTAGTGTCGATAAAGATAGTAAAAAAAAAAAAAAAAACACAGCTTCCTGAGAGCAATAACACTGCAAGCAGAGGAAGCTTAGGATTAAGCGAAGCAAAAATAAAAAAAATCACTCCATTTACAAAATACAAACAATGATTGTACAAATTTTGGCTTCATTGACTTTTGACAAGCTGGATATTATGCAGAGGTGGAATCAAAATTTCAAAACCGTTCCGATAATTGGAAAATTCAATGACTTTGATGGAACAAAAACATACACAAGGAAACATAATATCTGTCGACGCTGAAAGAACAGATGTGGAAAGGAAGGGAAACAGGTCAGGCTCATATAGGAGTTCAAAAATCATTTCAATCTCAAGAAACAGATAGAGGCCACACACAATCCCGATAAGTGAAAAATGTAAAAAAAAAATAAAAAAAAAATTATAATAATAAAAAAAGAATTTATTGTACAGCTGAAAAAGTTTTTGAGTTAGTTGGATGGTCAGGGGGAAGACAATAACTGTGACAGAGCTGGTCTAAGGAGTAAGAAAATGTAATCTTTTTCAAGAACGCAGGAAAAGGAAGAGAGGAAAAAAGAACAATTTTGATGATGCAAGGAACGAAACAATTGAAGCATGGACAAATCGTATTGTTTATCGTAATCAGATCAAACGTTGATCAAATACGTTAAATCAAATAGGCTTACTACTGCACAACTCGATCATGCAGGTTAGCAGTTTTGTTTTAACTACTTCCTCACCTCTTTGTACTAGAGTTGCCACAGATTCCGGTGAGTGGAGGCTGGTTGGAGTCTCTACCTCTGGAAGTCTCTAAGTACAACGAGCTCTCAAATTAAGGTTGCACAGCAAGCCTATTGATTTAAAATATTTGATCAAGATTCAATTTGATAGTCTCTAAGTGCAACAACAAAATTACACAAGTAGCCCAAAAATTGAATAAGAAAAAGAACAAAACAGGATAAAAGCTAAAATATCAATAAAATAAAATGATCGTGGGACACTCAAATGGCACTCTTTCTCAGCCACTCATTGAGTAACTCTTTTTACTTTATTTTAATTAGCAAGCCCATATAATTTAAAATATTCGATCAACATTCAATTCGATTACGATAACCATTACGATTCGATCCTCCGTGATCACCTCCTGACTGGGGTACAAACCCCACAGTCTACTCTAATTTCCCCTTGGTGCTTGGAATATCTTCCAAAAATAAAAAGAATAAACGCTGCTTTAACGACAAACTCATGAAATAAATGTTGAACTTTTTTAATTCAAATACAAAGAAGATCAGTCAACAGATAAAAAGAGAAAAAGTGTGGATAAAATGCCTGATGAGATAAGCTGTATAATGCAAAATGTTTTTCTCATTCAATCTGAAAAATGTTGACAATGGAAGCACGTTTTCCCCTCAATAATGCTTGTTTTGATTTTTTATTATTTGTTTTCTGTTTTAGTTTTCATAGTTTTTCATTATTATTTTTGTAGTTAGTTATCCTTTGTTTTTCGTGTTTTTCTGAGTCATAGTCAAAAAATTCAAACTATTCCAATTAGACTATCACTAACAATACGGAATACAAGATAAAATTATGAAGAGGTAAATTACTTTCCTTCTAATAGTTTAAAATTGCTTGCTCATTAAAAAAAAGTATTTCCGCGGGCCTTCCATCGTTATAATTAAATTTTCACACGGAGTTTCCTAACCACAGCCTTCACATCAATCTCAAGACACAACTTTCCCACTTGCAGATCAAATCAAAACAGTGAGACAAATAATACTTTAACCAAGTTTCAGTAGAAACTGTGAAGGGAAGGAAATGAATAGAGGTGATGTGTTAGGATAAAACAAATAAAATTAGCGATTAATTTAGAACCAAATTCTATCAGTTCCAATTTACTATTTTTCATCCGATTGTTTACAGCTTAACATATTCTTTAACTCAAGCTTTGCAGATTGCTTGATTTACGATTTAATTGCTAGATCAATTTGTTTTCAAACCATGTTTGCAATGCCGTAAAAATTGAGATCCGGCATTGATAAGAAGGGGTAGGGCAGGGTTAACAATGTAACGCAACCTCCATAGTAAGTTTGACAAATGGAGAAATAGTAATTTATCGCAGGTATGAGGAAAACAGAGCGCTCTGGGGTACATACCTGTAAATTCGTCCTCCCATTCAAGACCAGGATTAAGATTGTACTCATCTTCATATAAAAACAGAACAAACCAAAGGCAACAATCACCACATTTTGTTGTGAAAAAAAATAAGTTTGTTATTTTTTACACAAAAAAAGAAAAAATTGAAGAGATTGCAGAAAAAATGGTGGTTAAAATTGATGCACTAAAATCACTGCCTTAAAAATTTGGCGACAATATATTCACCGAAATAGTGAAAAGACTGGAGAAGAATCTACAAATTCTAAATATTTCATTCAAATAGCTAAATCACTAAAAAAAATGTCATGTATAGGGTCTGTCATAAACTTTGCCTCAAGATCAAGGTTACAGTCTTAAAGAGGGAGGGTGCTTTGCCCCTTTCATAAATTGAGCGCATAAAAAGATAGTTTGGTTACAAGTGAACAAATAAATGTCCATGTTTTTCTCCTACACATTGAAATTTGGCTCCCCTCCCTCTTTCTCCAAAATGAAATGAGTCCAAAAAAACCTTAGTCAGCCTTTTTAATGATGCAAAATTGAGTGGGAATCATTTGGCAAATAAAAAAAAATTGCAGGAATATTCTAAAGATGGGAATGACATTTTTTTTTAATGGGGCAAAAAGTTCTCACATGTTCTGTATCCCAGGACTTGCTAAAATTAATTGAAAGTTTTTCAAACAGATAGAATTTACAAAGACAGAAAAAGAAAACTTAAGAGAAAAGATTAAATGAGTAGAAATACAAAAAAAAAAAAGGAAAATGGAGAAGTAACAATAAAATTATGACATTTCCTACCAAAAATTTACTAAATTCTGAAAATTATTGCAAGAGCAAGACAAACCCCATATCTGGCATTACTAATAAGCTCCTTTTTGCTGAGAGCAACAGTTTGCAACAGACCCATTTAAAGAGAGGACAATGATTAAGTTTCAAACATCTGCTGAATAGCTTGAGTGGGATTATGATTATTTTACAACATCCAACATCATTGATAAACTGAGCAAACGAATATCTTGATGGAACAAAGAGAAGAATGTTCAGCTGCTCTGAATGAGTAGAGAGCCAAAGCGTTGGGTAGATTAAGCAGGAAGTTGGATTGGATTGAATTGAAAAAACGCAGCTCGAAAAATTCAACGAAACAGAGAACAGAGCAACTCAAGGTACAGCATGGATACCATAATTGCCAGGAAACTAAACAAAACTTTGTTTCAATCAAGACATTACAGTGCTGAGATATCATAAGCGCTTTGTACACCATCAAATAGGTTTGATTATAAAACTTGCATCCGGGAATTTGTCCTTGTCTCTATATGTCCATTTAAAAACATGGGCTAGAAAAGGAAAGATAAGGGGCAGACCCATGACTTTCATCCCTACCTCTATCCTTGTCTAACAAATACATTCATCGAGTGAACAGAGAGGGAGAAGGAAAATTTTCTGGATCCACCAGCGCTTTGTACAGTGTTGCCAGATTGGGTTGAAAAAGCTGTACGTTTTACATTGATTGAAATTGGGACGATACGGCTTTTTACCCTCGATCTGGCAACACTGGCTTTGTATCTCTAAACTGCCATCACCTTCAAAGCAGAACATTTGAAGCAGACTAACTGAACGATTCATTCCTAGTTGCTGAGAAACACTTTTGAGCTTCCAATAAAAATTTGACAGAGTATAATTTCTTAAAACTTCGTCACTGACTAAGATGATAAGCAATCAATACTAATAATAACTGATTTATAAGTAGTCGGAAAAATGAAGATAGAAAAAGATTGAGAAGGGAGCAAATTTAAACAACTTAAGAACCAGGAATTTGCTTCGTTTGAAAAACTGAGTTGAGTAAGTTATTTTTTATACATTTCTTTTGCTTTGATCCGAAAATTTGGAAACTGCACTTCAGTCCGAGTAGCGAAAATAGGCCGAAAGCGTTAGGTTTTAGGCAAAGTTTCCAGGGGGAAAAATTGCAAAAAACAGTCACATTGAAATCATCTTTTTTCCGTAAATGGAACTGTTACAGAAGGTTTTATTGCATTTAAACAGAACTTTTCCGGTAAAGCCACAAAAACAGAAAAAACTTTGGGATAATTCTTCATAAACATTGGTATGCTCATTCTTTGTTGAAAATGAGAGTACTGATACAATACTTCATCGTAATCCTGCAGTTTTTTGTTTTTGTGCAGCGTAACAGAAAGAGTTCCGTGTAACTGTAGTAAAATCTCCCGTGGAAGTATCGTTCACATTAAACATAAGGTTCAAATTTGAACTTTTTACACAAATCCCCTCCCTGGCAAAACTGTGTAAAACCATACGTTTTTGGTCCATTTTTGCTACTTGAGAGGTGATTCCCCAGCTCCTTAGTTTCAAGTTTTGCTACAGTTTCATTAATGGCCAAATTTTTGAAAGGTACTAAAACTTTATGAGAATGGTTCGAATGCATTAGTTCATTCCTTGCCTGAAACTAGACAAGACTGGTGGAAATTCACACCACTCGGTACTATTCAGCAGACTTTTGAAATTTATGCCTTCTAATCGTAAGAATGTTAAAAGCAAAAAAAGTAACTTTCTCTAAAGTAATAGCGCAATATTGAAACAGTCAATGATCAAATAAAAAAGAGACTGAATCATTCACAAGGTCCATGTGCAGAAAGTTAAACAGGCACAAAAGATAGAGAGTTTAGAGCCACCTTCTGACAGGCCTGAAAGGCAGAGTATCGTAAAGGCAAAAATCAAGATTTCAGATAAGCAAAGGCTCCTTAGACTTGATGAGTGTGAATGAGGCTCTTTCTAACTTTTGCTGTATACAATTGAATAGTTGATTCTTGAAAAAATCCAGCGGAAATTACAATGAGCGCGTTGAAAAAATATGAAATTCACTCACAAACTTACAAAATGACTTTAAAGTTTAAGGCATAAAGGCAGAGCTATACAGTTACCATGGGAGATTCCTATCATATAATGATACCTGCATAGCTCAGCTATCTTACATTGTAAATGGCAAAGCTAAGCAGGTGTTATGGGGGATTCCTGTCTAATTTGTCACTCTCTCTATAGAAACAGAAACACACAATAGAAAGTCTCAAATGAGATAGGAATCTCCCATGGTACCTACAAAGCTCTGCCATTACACCTCAAACCTTAAAGTCATTTTGTGAGTCTGTGAGTGAATTTTTTAATTTTTTTATGAGCTTACCGTGATTTGCGCCAGATTTGACTCAAGAATCAAATATTTAATCGCTTAAAGCAAAAGTTAGCAAGAGCTCCATTTTCATTATCAGTTCAAGCAGCCAACAGAAATCTTTAAAGTACAGAAATCATGAAAATCTAAAGAGGAGCAGAGTGATTTTTGAAAATATGTTGGTGCAGCTGCGACTCAAACGTTTAAAAGAGAGAATAGAGTCAGTGTAATTCTGAAAAAATGTTGAAAAATTATGTCCTGTGTCTTGTCAGCGTAAGCATCGGGAAAAATTTAGACAAAGATATTTTTTTTCTTAAAAAATTCAAATGTTCATGAGCTACTCAGACTTTCGTCTCCTCACAATTTTTTAGGCAAACAAACTTCAAGTACCAAGAACAAAAAACTCGCACTGCAATTCAGAAATGTTCATTCAACCCATGATTTAATCAAAGTTAGTCAGTCTCATTTGACCACAAGGTTTTCAGAGGGAAGGTTTTATAATTTACAACTGTTGAGTCCTGACTCAAGAAATCTAGGTTAGATATAAAACGTTGAAATGCATCCTGAGTCTCATTGATGAGTATCTCTTCACAGAGTTGGAAAACCTAATTGAAAACCAATTGCTAATCATCATAATTAATAAAAATAGCCACTATACGCCATGAAACAGCTCAAGTTTTCCAAACTGTTCCTGTCACAAACTTTCCTATTGAAGGACAGTTTTCACTCAAGAACTAAGTAGCTACAATACCTGCATCCAGTGGCGTACGCAGGGGCGGGGAGGCTAAGAGGCTAAAGCCCCTCCCCCCAGATTTTTATGGGTGGATGGGAAGAAGGGAATAATTTGTAGTCAACTACCCATCAGTGCAAGCCCCTATCAAAAAAATCCAGCGTATGCCACTGCCTGCAGCCTTCAAAATAATTCCATGGTGCTATGCATGTGACATAGTAAAACTTATCAACGATGAAAGAGGGGTCAGGAATAGGAATTCTTAATTCACTTAAAGGGAAAATAACACGGTTGGAGACGGGGAGGAGAGACAAAAGGGAAAGAAGTGATTAAGAAAAAGGAAAAAGTCCGAAAAATGAAAACTTTCTGAAATGAAAGGAAAATTTGCCAAATAAAATTTTGAGACGGAATTTTTTTACGAATTTCTGTAAAGACGAGAATCTTTATTTTCTCAGAGTGAATACTTAGTTTTATGTGGAGCTGTGCAGATATTATTTGACAGATTGATTCCAGTGAGTTTGGAAACGCAATAAAATCAGATTATTCAAGGGATTTATTAGGTCAATTGGCTGTATCTCTTCACAGACAATGCTGTCACATCTCATGCATCAACTCTATTGCCTAACTGATTTCATTATTTCTGATTACTCTGTCACCCAACTCAGGTTTTATGTCTATCAAGCAATCTTAAAAAATAGATTAAGGTCAGCGACATGGCTTGCGATGAGGCTTCTGCTAACTTTTGCTAGAGCAGGACCATTTTGGGTATCCGGTTCTTAAACGTAGCAGTGCCTGCTTCCGAGCCACATCAAAGCGCTTGCTTCCGCAAATGGTTGATTCTTGATTAGCAACTAGTTGAGACTCTGTGCAAACCAACCACTCACGGATGCGTTTTAATACAGTTCCGTAGCACACACCGCTACTTGTCAGAACCCAACACTCAAAATGGTCCTGCTCTGTATGCAATAGAATAGTTAATTATAGAGTAAAAACCAGCAAAAAAGATGATACGTTCTCTAAAAAATTAGAAAACTCACCAACAGACTCACAAAATGACTTTAAAGTTAAAGGCATAACAGTAGAGCTTCACAGGTACCAAGAGAGATACCTCTCTAATTTGAGGCTTTCCTCTGTGTGTTCCTGTAGAAAGAGAGAGACAAATTTGGTAGTAGAGCTCGTTTCAGAAGTGTAGGCAGACCTAGACCGATAATCTTTGGAATTTGTCAACATTATTTCTGATATTACTCAATGAAAATGAATAAAAATGAAATTGAGTGTTCACTTTTCATTGAGGAAAACTTTAAACACAAAAGAAGAAAGTCAGGGGCAAATTCGGTATTGATTTGAAGGAATAAAAGTTGAAAATGCACCAAAGATTATGGTTTTGGTCCGCCTACACTTCTGAAACGAGCTCTAATCTTCTATAATACCTGCACAGCTCCTCTGCATCTTTGCTCTTAAATGGCAGAACTACGCACGTGTCATGGGGAGATTCCTGTCTAATTTTTCACTCTCTCTATAGAAACACACAAAGAAAAGCCTCAAATTAGATATGAATCTACCATGGTACCGGCGTAGCTCCGCCATTACACCTTAAACCTTAAAGTCATTTTTGGAGTCAGTGAGTGAATTTCATAATGTTTTAATTTGCTCAACGTAATTTATGCTGGATTTTACTCGAGACTGAACGTTCAATCGCTTATTGCAAAAGTTAGCAAGAGCCCCATTTGGCGACATTGCACTTTTACCATTGGAATCCATGACAAAGATCAAACTATTGGGTGTTCAGTATAGACCTTTGAATTCAACCGTTGACAAGGGACTGAATGCAAAGTTGCTAAAGGGCTAACTAACGCCACTGATAAGAATCATAAAAGAACCAAAAATGGAAAAAAAAGAGAAAAAAAAACAGACCTATTTGCAAAAAATCAAAAAATGTTTCAAAGAGGGTCCAACCTAGATTACCTCTCATGAGCTTTGAGGTCTCATCCTTAACTGCAAGTGCAGGGCAAAGGTGATTGAATGACAGTTTTGGGATTTTGCTGGAGAAAAATAACTCATAAATAAAATCCTACCATAACAAATATTAGGATACTTGATGGTAAAAAAAAAAAAAAAAAAAAACAAGACAAAGAAGTTTGTTAGCTAACAGCTAGCCGGGAATTTTTTTTAAATAAATTTAACTCTTAATACCACTATTGTATTGCTCATATTTTTGGAACTTTTCTTTCCAAACTGAGTTATGTATTTTAAATCTTCTGATTATGACAGCAAATGGAAAAAAGCTAAATTTTTCCATCAAAAACTTCAGGGGTAAATAAATGCACAGCCACAACTTTATGCAAGACTTAACATTAGTTGGAGAAAAAAGAATACAAAAATAATCTCATTCGAGCTAGGGGTCTGAAAATAATTTAAAAATAAAAGTAAAAAATCTGATAGGAACGTGAATTGCTGGTAGTTCCAATTAAGTACCCAGTGATTTTTTTTTTTTTTTTTTTTTTTTTTTTTTTTTAATTTAATTTAAGGTACCAAAAGCTTATAGTAGAGGCACTATAAAAGCACCTTTTCTCAAAATGAGACCAACGTAACAAGAAAAGAATCAATCAATGACTATCGAGTGATAAAAAAACTAAAAAACAAACATACAATGACTGAAAATAAATACTTCAGCAGTAAAAAGACGTAGGCTGACGAACTGTGATCATTTACTTACATTGAGAAGGGAGAAAATTGACTAAAAGATGACGTAAGAAAAGTATTCAGGGGGGAAGGGGAGGAGGGGTCAATAATGAAAATCTAGTCTGAATAAAAAGCAAGCAAAAGATGACCAACACCGAAAAAGCACGCTGGCAGTTGCAGTACTGGTTTCAAAGCAGAGTAAACTACTTGTTTCATGCATCCAATCATTTTAGATACATAACAATAAAGTCCAGGGACAAATGAAATCCCCTACGCTTCTTTATTTGCAAATGGGCAACTTCTTTCAAAAAGCTTCGACCAAAAGAATGTAATCACGAGAAAGTCACTGCCCCCCACCCGTTTCAAAACAGCACCCACCCGTTTCATAACGCCAGCCATTCATCATTTAGGGGGTTTCAAGGGGACCGTCAGAAAAAAAAGTACACAAATAAGCAGTACATAGCTAAAACGGTTCTAAAAAAGAAAATCAATGGCGCAAACTGCAAGTCACATTGACTCTTCAATCAATAGTTATGTCTAGTTAAAACTTAATGGGGATCAGCAAGCTGAGTGTTTACTTTTACATTAAACAGATAGTATGGACTGTCTAGGAGTGACGCTCTATTGGTCGAGCATTTCGAGACTTTGCCGTTGATATGATAACCATAGTAAAGTTTACCATTAGCTATAGTTTTATAAAAGCTGCTCATAGGTAGTGGTTAAAAACAGACAACTTAACTACGGTTACCATAGCAACAGTTAAGTCTTACAATTCTAGACCAATAGCATCACTCATAGACAATCTTAACTCTTTCCGGTCCAAATTTTTTTCACGATTTTTGTTTGTTTAATTCTTCATGCAGTGGAGCGCAATTGAGGCGAGAACCAGTTCCTCAGAGATCCGCCAGAGAATGCTACGTGATATGAAAGATCGGGCAGGCCCAACAAAGTAGCTCCGAAGCAAGAATTAAAATGTCGGGTGGGACCCGCCACCTGACCGGAACAGGAAAATCGTAATGTTGGGTGATACCCGACATACAACCAGAAAGGGTTAACTATCAGTTTAGCGTAGAAGTAAACAATCAGCCTGCTGGACCCTTCTTACAAGTTATGGGAGACCAAACTACCCTTAAATGTCAAACCGCTATATTATTTTAGGCGGTCAAGGCAAAGTGTCGAAGACAACCATTAGAAAAATGTTTATTTTTTATGCAAAGAAGAGAATGAGACCTCTTACTGTACTTGTAACAAAACTGAACCTAAAACGAGTGCAGGTACCAAATTTTGAACAAAAGCCCTCGGACTTAGAAATAAAATACCTCGGATTGGAAACTCGAGACTCCAATTTGTACCTGCAGGAAATGTTTTTTTTTTACTAAGGAAGACCTTGACTCAAAATTCAAATTGTTTTTTGGCTTTATGCCAACACTACTTTGCAAGTCTTGTCATTAGAGTTAATTTTTATAAAAGTATCTTACAGATTCTTCTGATAAGAGTATCCTATTTTTTTTTTTTTTTTTTTTTGATAAAAAAAAAAAATGCCACTACCAAAATTCACTTCTCCAGCATTTAACATTAATCAATGAACAGCTAAAAATAATTAACAAAAATATTGAGCGATGGGTCTGTTACAAACTTTTGCTGCAGCGTTATGGAACGTTGATTTCAATGTAATATCACTTGAACATAAAATTGAAAGCACCAGAAAGTTAAAAAATCCGCTCATAAACTCAATAAATATATTTAACAAAATTACAAGATAGCGGTCGCATGAGCGGGTCACAATAGGGAAGTCCCATCAAATGGGGCAGTTGCAAGGGTCTAAAATGTTTTGTTTTTTAAGAAAAAAATGAAAGTACTAGATGAGCTGAGAACAAATGTACCTTTGGTTTCCAATTAAGTCCCATTGTTCCAGAGACAAGATTTTGACCCAAAATACATTATTTTAAATGGGAATTCCGTGTAGTGACATCACTACATACATGATTTTTGTGCAACTTTACAGGTGCGTTTCTCCAAAACCGGGACACTTATGAAAACCAAAGGCATAATTGTTCTCAGCACACCAAGCACTATCAATTTCTTCATAGAAAAGACAAAATTTCAGACCCTTGCAACTGCCCCAATGCATCATAGAGAAAGCTGCAAATAGATGGGACTCCCATCACCAGCTCATTTGATCGCCATCTTTAAATTTGGTTAAACACATTTATTGAGTTTGTGAGTGGATTTTGAAAGTGTCTGATGCTCTTGACATCCTTTTCAAATGATTTTGTCCAAAAACTAGCCCTTCATCTGCAACAGACTCATTGAACTACGGAATATGGATAGTTGTGAAGCCACACAAAGAAAAACTGAAATGCGAATCTTCCCCACAATGCTCAACTTAATCTCTCCTTTAGAAACTTGTAACAAAATATTTCGGAGTTTTTCTTTGAGCTATTACACTGAAATATTTATAGTATCTCAAGGGATAATCCAATTTTTGGTAATTAAAAAGAAAAAAGTAAATACAACAACCATTTCCAGCCATTAATTGATCGGAATCAATCCCTCAAGCAGTGAGTGATACAGAATCACAGAAAATCATAGTTTTGCCAACAAATCTTCAAACATACAGGGTTCGGTACACAAAAGGTACAAAAAAGTTGACAAAAAGTGACAAAATGAACTTCCAAGGGTAGAGTTGACACCTAATAACTTGCTAAATTTGAAAAATACTTTTCTCCGAACACAGAGGTAGTTGCAATAAATACGTTTAAAACATTTGTATTTTTTAAAAAAAAAATCTTGAATTTGAGGGGGTTTATAATCAATTTTTTCCGGGTTTTACATTCAATCCTCCCACCAATTTTTATTCCACTTTAGGGATGAAGACATTCCTATTCTAACTTTAAGCTCTGACTTACTTTAGCTCAATTGAAAAATTCTTGGAATGAAAGAGACGTACTCCTTTAATCAAGGTAAATTTAACTTTGACACTGATTACAAAAGGTCAGGTCAAGACACAGTCAATATCTTGGTAGCAACCTATTGAATAGGTCAAGTTCAGAGTTCCATGAAAATGGATAAAACCGAAATGTATTTGGTTTAAATTCATTTCATTTTTTTTTGCAAAAAGGTTTGAAAACATTGGACCATCAAACCAAGCTAAAAAAAGTTTTAAAAAAGGATGTACTTTTGCTTTCTACAGTTTTGCAGAAGGCCACATAGTTTCACCTTTTCCACTCCTCAAACATTTGACCTAGTACAGCACCAAGCAAATAATATTTGCTACTTCAGTACGTAGTCCTCCCGCTATCCGCCAGGTAGCGCAACTCGATAATCCGGGTGAATCAGGGCGAATATATTAGACATTTGCATCACTGACAAGGTACATTTTCCAGTTGAATATATTTACAGTTTAACACCATTTTTTCTTTGAAAAATACATTCAAAATTGGAGTGGATAGGGTTAAACAGGGCCGTGTAAACGTGGAACAATACCCTCGTGTGGATGTCCAAAAACAGCAAACACTCCAAAAATTGTCAAAAAAGTTGAAAAAATTTTGAAATCTGATCGCATATAGCTGGTGGATGATATAGCAGAGGCTACTGGCATCTCAGAGGACCTTAGCGATTGAAAAAATAACTCTTGAGTAAAATCCAGCGAAAATGATGATGAGCAAATAAAAAAATCACAAAAATTCACTCACAGACTCACAAAATGATTTTAAAGTTCAAGGGGTAATGGTGGAGTTACGTAGGTATCATGGAAGATTCCTACTTAATTTAAGGTGCTCTTGTGTGTGTTTCAATAGAGAAAGAGACAAATAAGATAGGGATCCCTATGATATCTGCATAGCTCCGCCATTTTTGCTCTAAAATAGAGGAACTACGTAGGTGTCAATGACACCTACGTAGTTCACACCGTGTCATTGAGGATTTCTAAGTAATTTGTCTCTCTCTCTCTATTGAAACACACACAAGAGCACCTTAAATTAAGTAGGAATCTTCCATGATACCTGGTAAGCTCTATCATTGCGCCTTCACCTTTAAAATCAGTTTGTGAGTCTCGGAGTAAATTTTGTGATTTTTTCAAGTACACATAGTGTTTTTCGCTGGTTTTAAAGCAAGAATTGACTATTCAATAAACGATTTTAATGATGACTTAGTGATGACATCATCCAGTGATGAGCCTTCCAAATAAAGACAAACTGCCTCTGCTGCTCTCACGTAACCCCCATATACGGGGCTATCTCACTCTCACTTCAAAAGTTGTGCATAGAGACATCTTTCGTGAATTTTTTTGGCAGAAATGAATTCCTCCAGGCATTTTAATGCAATTTTAATAGTAATATGCTGTTAAAGAAGGCCCTGTATACAAATTTCGAAACTAGAAAGAGATGGGTAAATATGGGGGTCAGGGGAGAGTGAGTTAGTTTGGAACGCTATGCGAGTTTTGTCACAACCAATTACGTCAAAGAGTGCATTGTTGTGATTGTTGGCTAACCGTTGACTTTAGACTAAAACTGTCAATTACTTGCATTAAAAGTTAGCAAGAGCCGTATTCTGAAGGATGGGCACTACGTTTGCTCTATGATTCCCTATAATTAATGATTTCTGGAATTTTCCCACAATTTCTGGAATTTTCCCAGTTTTAAGACTTCAAGTACAAGAGTCATCTTCCTTGCATACACACCCACATTAAAATTCTGTGGTCCACATTGAACCAGCAGAAAATGAAGGAGCATATTCTTTTGCACGTTTATCAGCGCGGTATGAATGTGCAATGCATTCGAACCTTTAAGCACAAAAAATACATCACTAAACGCACTTCAGTTTAATCCATTTTTACATAACACTGAACTTGACTGATTTGATAGATTGTTACAAATACAAAGTGAGGAGGAAAAATGGGAACTAATCCATTTGATGTGTTTGGCTTAGTTCCCATTTTTCCTTCTCATATCCTTTTGGCTTAGTTCCCATTTTTCCTTCTCATTTTATAGTTGTTTGGCCAATTTAGTTTTAATATTCTCGTTACCAATATACTGGTATGCGTCTTATCCTGATCTTCTGCAATTAGCGATATGCAATGTTTGGCTATCCTTATAAGCAATTTTTACTTTTACTAAATGACTACCTGTACTTCACTCAGAAAACTTTTCAATTTTATTGGATGGCACGAAGCAAAACTTACACCAAGATAAATCCAAGCAAAAATAATAGGTGGCAAACAAAGCAACCAACGTAATTTGATATTGTACAAGAAAAATAAAAACACCGCAATTAAAGTCGAAGAACGGATGAGAAGAAGTTTTAAATCAAAAATCAAAAATCAAATAAAAATAAAAATTCCTTGAACAAAACCTATGCTTAGAAACTGAAAATAATAAATAAAAGGAACAATGAAATCATAGTTAATCAGAAGTGGATTACATTACACAAAAAAAAAAAAAAAAAAAAAAAATCACACAAAATAAAAGGAAATTGAAGAAAAAATGAAAAGAGAAAAAAACTTTACCTTCGGAGGATGCGTTAGATTGTGTAAACAATATAATTTGATAGTATAAGACAACAAAAAAAAAAAAAAATAAGTAAAAATAAAAAAAAAATAAAAAAAAATAAATAAATAAATAAAAATTAAACCAAATAAAAATGATGGCCATAAAAATGTTTTGTGTAGTATACCAAAACACCACAAAAAACCAACCGATAAAGCTACGTTTTGGGAGGAAATAACTTTGGAAGAAAGAATGACAAAAATTACTTGATGAAAAACCTAAATAAAAAGAATTGGGAAAGGACAGGTTTATTTGAAAAATGAGGGGCATTTTCAAAACGTACATAAAACCAAACTGATGAATACAGGGCAGCAAACGACTCTCAGACAAAAATTTCACGAAACAAAACTCAGAAATCAATGCAATTTCTTGTTCGGTTAACGAGCATTACATCTTGTTTAAAATTCCATCTTTTGCTTCATGCAATCAATTCAATGTGCAAAAGACTGTTTCTAGGACCGACATCCATGTACAGGGAACACATGACGATAGGAGAGGATGCGATTAAAGGAGGAGAAAATGAATGGACCCAGGGAGATTGGAAGGCAAGATCTTAAACACAATTTATTATTACTTGATTTTATCAAAAAAGTATTTGCTTGCAGAGGCAATTCTTTATCAGGTGATTTCCCACTTGAAAGTTACTTACACAGCTGAAATGATTACAGGAGCTAAGAAAATTTTGCTGTTCTTTTTTACTGATTTTGAGGTTACTTAAGGCTGATTTTGATGTTATTTCTTGATGCGCTTTTTCCGCTTTTCAAGGTTAAACACCAACTTACTATTCTTTGCAGCAATTTCTGGATCTTTCTCTATTTTAGGGTCTATTTCAAAGGACTGTGCAATTAAATTCTTCATAAATAGCTGTCTGTTTACACAGACACAGGCCAACCTCTCCTAAAAAAAAGAAGGGGCAAGTTTCACCTAGGAAAAAGACGCATATAAAAAAGACACCATTTTTACGTGGTACCGCATCGGGTGCTAAATCAAAGATTTCTCAGCCATTTCCACGGAATTTTGCTAGAACATGCTGATTTCGCTAAAAAAACTGAAGAAGCCCTACTTCGCGGTAATTTGCTTTGCTTTTTTGAAACTAGAGGGTCACAATCGATACTTCTACGAGGATTAGAACGCAATACGACTGTTTTAAAAATTTTCCAGCAGCGAAATTTTCCGAGCTCCAATGATTACTATAAAAGAAGGGCTAATTTTGAGAATGGCAACGGCACAGCACCGATAGCTTTCTTACGCTGATGTGCACTTTCCAAAATTAGCTCTTAGAACAGAGGAGTCCCCCAAGGTTCAATCTTAGGCGCCTATTGTTTTTGATTTTTATAAATAATCTCAAATTAGATATTGATTCCAGAACAACTGATGGTATGGTTATCTCTAATTTTAAAATTGTTTTATTTGCAGACGATACCGACTTACTCTTTGATATATCTATCGAGAATCATTGGAAATAGATACCTATCTTTCCATTAATTTTATAGGTCAATGATGCATTATGAACTTTTTTTTTCCATCAATCAAGAGTAAACTTAATTTCCTGTCGTTTCCAAGTGGATTTTGGTGATAAAAATTTTAATCTATTGCGTTTGAGTATTTTGTTAAAAAATAATCTGCTCTACAATGTAACCTCCTTCAATTACTTTAACATGATTCTAGATGATAAACTAAAATTTCAAAATCATAACGATAGTCCCTGGAAAAAATATCTACTATCCTATTTTTGTATGAACAACTCAGATAAAGTAGGGTAAGACCGAAATTTTGTTAGCAGCATACCATGCTCAGATTCTCTCATAACATCTCAATTATTATAACTGTTTGGTCAACTTGTAATGATAGCCAAGTACTTAGTAGTAGCAATAATAGTAGTGAAGTCCATAGCCTAATTATTAAAATATTAGTCTCCCAAAAGAGGTCGACTATAATTACACAATTATTTTTGAACAGAAAGGAAACGAAACTTGCAAGGAATATGTACTTCAGTTATAATAATGGGTCTGCTGCAAACTTTTACTGCAGCAATATGACACATTAGTTCTAACGTAAAATTCCGCGAAAATAACGATGCGCTCAATAAAAACTTTCAAAATCCACTCACTAACTCAGGAAATCATTTCCATTTCAAACAACTAGACTAGACACTATTATCACAGACATACAACTACATAGATGGAACCACCGCGTTTATGTAAACATCAACATAACTAACAAACATTTGAATGTTTTGTTTAGATTCAAACAATTCTTGTTTTATTTTGTAATCTTTGATTAGCCAGCAAAGGCCTGACAGCAAATGCAGCCGATATTTCATATATTTAGAAGGAAACTATGCACGGTGGTTCCGTCTATGCAGTAGTATGCCGGTGCAAATAGTGTCTAAAGTAGTGCGGGCTGTTTGAAATTGAAGTGATTTCTTGAGTTAATGAGTGGTTTTTTAACGTTTTTAATGCGCGCGCATCGTTATTATTGCTGAATTTTATGCAAGAATAAAGGTTCTATATTGTTGTAGCAAAAGTATGCAACAGACCCATTAATGACTATTCCAAGTTTGATAACGTTTAATAGCTGTCAATTTAATTTTGAATATGATGTCCAAACCAGAGACAGTCAAAACTAGAGACCACCCACTATAGCCATGCGTGCGGTGGCTGACTTTTTTTCGGAGCTCAACAGGAATTAACATGGGAGGCATGAAGGAGCACCATCCAACATGGTCCATACATTGACTGATGCAATTTTGGTGCTTCGGTTTCATTAGGCAAAAACCTCAACAACTTTGCTCATCAGTCAACATATGTACCATGTTTGCTGTGTTCTGTTGAGACCCCAAAAAAAAGTTGCCACAGCGCACAAACAAGGGCAAGATGGATAGTGCGTGGTTTCTATTATATATATTGTCTCTGGTCCAAACAGTTCACTTGTATAATACAAAAAGTAAAAATAAAATGAAAAATTCTAATTCTAATTTTTTTTTTCTTTTGCCTTGCAAAGTTAATAATGGGACCAACCGCCTAGTGAGAGCCACAAAATCAGCCACTCAAAGTGATGTTAAGAGAAGAAGGGATCAGATGCAGAAAATATGCAAAAACATCTACTAAAGTCAGACTGTACAAAATAAAGCCAATGAAAGTATACAGATATTAACAAAAAATAAAAAATGCACACAAAATGAGACGTCTTATCCTTCCATAACCAAATCCTTAAAGAATTCAGAAACCGTATTACTTGAAAAAAAAATACTATAAAAACATACTAACACATAATCTTTTGAACCAGTTCACCTGGTAAATCACTAAGACATACTTTCTACTCTACAGAAAAAAATACTTGATTAAATAATGATGAATTGGTCATTGGAGGAGATTCTAAATTTCGATGAGCTCAATTTTAAATTCTTTTGAACTACCTACACCTAAAAGAAAGTTCAGTTAAAAACTATGAGACAAACTATTTTTGAAAATTTACAGTTAAAGCAAACAAAACCGAAATGACTTCTTACCCCTTTGGAGAATGTAGAAATCGAAAAAAAGATAGTTGAAAAAATCAACAGAGTGTGTACAGTGTCAAATTAAGACGTCTTTCATGACAACAAGCTTTCAAGTGTGATGAAAACCGCCAGTTACTTTAAAATTGAACCCCTTGATGCAAAAAGAAATCAACTTTTCTGCTTGAATCAGCTACAAGGGAAACTCATGTCAGTTGGTTACCTTCTGCACAAACAGAAATGTTACCTCCCTACTGCATAGAACTATCTACAAACGCTCGTTGCAAGGTTTTCGTGAGGGCAAATGGGTCTTCGAATCTTAAGACCTTCATAAACCCGAATTTGGAGAGCTACAAAGGATGTTAATAGTGGATGAATGTAAAATGGAGAAAACAACATTTTACTTGGAGTACAATCTCTAAACAACTGTTGCAGTCTAATCTGTTATCTGTTATTAAGAGATACTCCATTTATACTGCTGAGATTGATTGTACGCGTCATTGGATGGGATCCTAGTGAGTGATTAAAGGTAAGAAGTTTGAAACACCAGTCAACATGAGACTATGATAATTATAAATTCCAGCAAATTTTTTAGGTTTTTAATTTTAAATTTTGCCTCCTTGGAATCAAAACTAAAAATGTCAAAGGTACATCAAAACTTTTAATTTTTGAAGAGGTAATTTTACAGAAACATGTTATCTTCCTGAGGGAACACCCTGTAAAGCCTCTTGAGTAAATCTTAGAAATCACGATAACTGAGATTGAAACTGATATTCAATCAAATCTGCCCTAATTTTAGGATAATCCATGAGAAATAATAACTTACCGTAATAACCGAAGGCATGGGCCGCTGTTGAACCGAATCATCAACACGAGACAGTCAGACAAGAGCAGAGAATCAGACAGATGAAGAGGAGAGGGGAAAATAGAACAAACAAACAAAAGAGATCAGAATAATCATTCAACACTACAAGATCAATAATAAATAAAATAGAATAATTATAAAAACTACAAGATAAATAAGATTTTGGAGAAGATTCCTACAACAATGCAATATGGCAGCAGTTACAAGCCGTTTCCGGAAAAAGGGCCCATAAAACCATAAAACAAAGGGTACGCTCTTCGGACATAAGTCTCTAATCAATCACAATGCTGATTATTCAGGAGGAGCACACCTGTTGTTTGGTGGGCCCTTTTTTCCAGAGACGGCTTCAATAGACTGTTTTAATAGAGCGATATATCGTATTGATTGCAGTCCGAGGACCTCTGGTTCCGAACAAACTCTGATTCAAAGTATTTTTGCCTTAAACGCAATTTTTAACAAAAATTCAGGCCTTACATCAAACAATTTATGCAACCTTTTTGCAATTATGAATTCTACGTCCTTGAAAATGCTTAATTGTGCCTAGTTCAACGATTGAAACTGCCGAAATCAACAAGATATTACAGATTAAACGATGCCACTGGAGGTTAAAATCACCTAAATTCTTGCCATATTCCTCCCCATTCAACAACAACAAACAATAACATTTCGGTGATTCCAACCTAAAAATGCATCATTTAGTCTGTAATAATTATCTTGTTGATTTTAGCAGTTTTAGTCCTGAAACCAGGCATGAATTATGCATTTTCGAGGGCGCAGAATTTATAATTGCAAAGAGGTTACATTCCTTATTTGATGTAATCCTCGAAATTTATCTTAAAAAATGGGGAATATTATCTATTATTATATGGGGGATATTTATCTTATTTCTTATGGGGAAAATACAATGCCCAAGAGTTTGTTCGGAACCAGAGGTCCTCGTATGGCAGTTGATACGATACATAGCTGCACTAAAACAGTCTATTGGTGACATATAAAATCCAATTTTTTTCTCAAGGCAATTCTGTTTCACCCAACATAAATTACTAAAACTATTGATTTGTAAAAATTAAATACTGCACTCATTGACTCAGACAACCATTTTGATTCTCTGACAAACCTAGTCAAAATTTGTCCCTCTTTCCACATTAAGACGTACATCAATTTTTCAAGGTTTTTCAAGAAAGCAAAAATGAAATATTTTTACTCATATCTTTGCGTAGCCAAGCCTGTGTGATTTCACTTGATGGTTTGAGTAGTTTTTAGATTTGAGTTTTGAGACTTGACTAAATTAAAAGAGCTTCTTCGAATACATATGACGATCAGAGACAATATATAATTCAGACCACACACTACCTATCTCACCCTAAGTAACTACTTTTTGATTCGGGTCTCAATAAAACAACGTCCAACTGGACCATTCATTGACTGATGAGCAAAGGTATTGAGGTTTTTGCCTTATGAGAGCTAAGCTCCGAAGTTGCATCAGTCAACACGAATGGTCCATGTTGGATGGTGCTCTCTATGTTATTCCGTTGAAACCCCAAAAAAAAAGTATGCCATTACACGATCGACTAGCGTGTGGTCTCTAATATATGTTATCTCTGATAAAGATACTCAAAATATCAAAAAGTCAGAATTTGAAGATATGCACATATTAGTGGAGAACCACAAATTATCTAACCAAATTTTACCTTATTATTTTAAATTAGTAGTGGAAATAGCTGATTTGATACGATAAGAAAAGAAAGTTGGCAATAATTAGGGGGCTCTGGGTAAAGACAACGGATGGAAGATATCTATTCTGTCGGGGGGGGGGGGGGGGGGGGGGGATTAGACGTCACCATTTGTTAACGATTGACAGGAAACAAATGGTGGAAAAAAAACAAATAAAGAAATCAGAAAATAGAAAATTGAGAATTAGTTGACTTGTTACTTCAGCCGGTTTTCTTCGAGGCCAACTTTTTTTTGAACGTGAAGATCTCAAGAAGGGAGCCAGAGGTGCAAAACGGTGGGACTGCTAAGTGGACAAGCATCACAGAGAGCAAAACTGGTTGACAACTCTTTTTTCACACCATATAACAAAAGAAAATAAGCAAACACAGCCTTCTTTTTTTCATTTGAAATACTTTACCAGGAAAGGGTAAAGCCTCTTTTTATTTCACATCTTGCTCTCATATTTATTTTTTATCTTATTTTTTTTTTTTGGCCAGCTTTCAATTAGAAATGGAAAGTTACACTAGTGCAGTAAGTTGGGAGGGATAGTATGTTGTGGAGCTTCTTTCTTCTTTTAAAAAGGAATCCATTTTCCACTTGAGAGTAAAACAATGCAAAATTGACAAAATTTTATGAAATAAAGGAGATGGAAGTTCACAAAGTTTCCGCAGACTCTCCATTGAAGAAATACTAATTGAAAAAACAACTCAAAGGTTGAGGAATAGAGCCATTTAATTCCAAAAATAACTGCTGTCATGGTACGAAACTATGCTGCTGATAGCTTGACTCAAAATATTTCACTTAATCCAGACAAAGCAAATGAACAATTTTTTATGAGAAAATTTATCAAGGAGCTTGATCTGAGAAAAGTTGGTCATTTTGGACTTTAAAAATCTCAGGCTTCTGTTTGATGGACCAGTGGAAAACAAAAAATACAGCTTCAAAATTTCCCTTGACATTTTTGAGGAAATCAGAGGTTTGAGCTACCAGGGTGGAAAGTAGAAGACCTTTTGGATAGAATTAAGACATTTGTGGTTGAAAACAGAAGAGCTAAAAATTAGATACTTCTGTGAGCCTATTATCTACTTCAATATTGAGCTAATCGTTAAGACAGCTTATGAGTGACGCTATTGGTCAAGAATTGTAAAACTTGGCTGACGTTATGGTAACCATCGTTGAAGTGCTCCTTTTCAATAGGCTACTCATGGATAACCTTTAAATTACAAGCAATTTAACGATGGTCACCATGGCAACAGCCAAGTTTTACAATTCTCGACCAATAGTGCTACTCATAGACTGTCCTAACGATCAGTTTAACCACAAAGTAAAAGAGCGGCCTGCTGGTGCATATATAAAAAGCTAAAGTTGGGTGAAGAAGAAGAATTTGTTGGACCAGTGGAGATAGCAGATATGTTGCACAGTTTTCTGTTTCGATGAAAAAAAACAACGGCTTTAAACTCATTAAACACTTTTTGGAAGACAAGTAGAAGAAAGTGTGTAAAAAACCTAAGAATACTACTGTTAAAAAATTACCAGAACCAGACTAAGCGTTACTTATGTATGATGTCTAAGCAGCATGCGATAAAAACATTCATCGACTACTGGTGCGTTTTTTCAATCACCAGTGCACGCACCGATGCAGCTCCACTGCACCTTAATGTTTTTTTATTCCGGTGTCTCAGAACTATATCGCACCGGAGTGTTTTTTTAGTAGCAATGCAATGTACCTGGTGCTGCTCCGGTGCAAGCTCCAGTGTATCGGAGTTGAAGACCGATGCACTGGAGCTCCGGAGCTTCCAGAGATTCCAGTACTGCACCACACAGCTTAGATGCAGCTCCAAAAGCTCCAAGTTATTGTACCAGTGCAGATTCCAGTGAATAAAAAAATGCACCATAAAGGTGCTATCAAATGTAAAAGTATTGACCATCTAGAATGCAAGCGGAGCACAGAAGGCTGCTTTGATTTGCCACTTATCTCAAATTTTTGACGGTCAAAACGTTTGCATTTGATAGTACAGGTAATATAAAATTAGGAAAGGAGCGTTTGCTGTTAACAGAGTCAGAACAGAAAATGATAGGAGAGTTAAGGGAGGATCTCTCTTCTCGACAACTCTGATAGAGGTAAGACTTGGAGCAAAAAATCAGAAAACCATTTCAAAGAAGGTTCTTGTGACCAAGTGCAACTGTCAGTTAAAAATAATTACTGAACCCAAAAGTTTGTTCAAAACCAAAATAATGAATCATCAATGGGGCTCTTACTAGCTTTGGCTATGAGCAAATGAATAGACCTATCTATGGTAAAAACCAGCAAAAATCACACGAAGAAAGTCTAAAATTCAGTAATAACCTCACATAACTGCTATAATGGCAAGTTCCTAATGGCGGTTCAACGCAGGTATCATGGGAGATTCCTGTCTGATAAGTCACTTTCTCTACAGAAACACAGAGATATGTCTCAATATAGATAGGAATCACCCGTGATACTTGCATCTCTACGCCATTAAGCCCGATTCTGAGAGTGAATTACGTGATTTTTCAGTGTACTCATCGTCATTTTTACACGTTTTTGTGCAAGAATCAACTCTTCAATCCCCTATAGAAAAAGTTTGCAAGAGCCCCATTGGTAAGTTATTCTACCTTTTGTTTCATTTCTCAAAAAGAGAGAACTAAAAAAACAAAACAAACAAACAAAAAAAAACAAATAACCAACTAACAATACACTATCATGCGAAACATTCAAGAGCTGACTTTAGATCGGAACACACCTTTACGAGGTCTCCACCAATCCTCAAAGTACCCTTATTACAAAAGATACCCCGAAAAATAGTTTGCAGAAAAAGAAGAAATAAATGGATATAGGTACGCATGAAATCAGCAAATTATGAACACACAGAGAACAGACTCAAGAGCTATCAGTTAATTATATTCAATGCAATTTTATTTTTTAACTAAATTCTGAGGTTAGCATTCATCTTTACGCTTTTGAACTGACGATTTGCTGACCAGCTAATATTTGCAACTTGGCATCCTGGTTACAAAAAGATCCATTTGAAATTTTTGCATCACCATCTTGAGTTTGCCACAGTTATTACTGTCTAGAAATTGGAACATTACTTGCACAAGAAAAGAAAGCTTCTTGTCTTTAGTTTGACAAAAAAGTCAACAGTGGTCTCAGCTCATAGTTTTTTAATTAATTTTACATATTTTTTGAAGAGCCCAATGCCTGACAAATAACCTTAGGGACAATAGGTCTATTTTGCTTTTTTAGTATAAAAGCAAAAATAATTGATTCTACACTAAAATGTCACACAAAAACCGATTGTGACACCAAAAACTCGTAAAACTTCCTCTATAATGGAGAAAAAGTAACCATAAGTTGAGGGTCACAGCAAAACGAATTAGAAAATTCCAGTAATGGCGCAAAACTGCCAATTGCACAATAGTAAAGATCCGCGCCAGTGTTTCCAATGGTAGATTAATTAGTTCACATTACCAGATTGTAGACTAAATACATGGACCATAAATTTTTTTTTTTTTTTTTTTTTATTAATATTTGTGTGTGCATTGCACTCACTCAACCCTGCACCTATTCGCAATAGAAGCGAATATTTAACAGTATTCTATCTCTTAATTTAAATAATTTAACACAGTTGGCAACGCAGTTGCCAATTGCTTACTTCAATTTATGTATTTATGTGGACCATAAATGAAATGATTTCTTTAAAATCAAAAACTTTTCAATTGGCTGCAATGGCAGGCAAATGGATCACTTCCGGATACCGATTACAGGATGTCAAATACTAATACGCTACCGCCAGTTCCCCGTCAAACGCGAACCTTTTCAAATTGCTCACAATTTTTGAAATCGTTTTAATTCATGATCCCGTGGTAAAAAGAAATTATAAAACATACTGTAAGTTCCTTTCATCAAGCACTTTAAGAAGGTGAAATAAAGAAAAAGCGCAACAGACTCAGTACGGCTTTCATGGACAGAATTCAGGAACGACCGAGATAATTCAGCTTTGAAAGGCTTCCAACTTACAAACTTCAGACAATTTTTTCCCCCATGTGAAAAATTTACAGCGTGAAAATGATTTTACAAACTCAAGATGATACAAACATTGCAACCGGATCAGTTCCTATCAGTAAATTGACTTTGCGATGTGCTGCCTGATAGATAAGCTATGTCAGTTTAGGTAATTGGTAGTTGTCAGTCGACAGATGTCTTGCGAATTTATGGGTACGGAAAGGAAAACTCAAGAGAGATATCACAAATTTTCAAGAAGATTTTGAAAAGTTTTGTGGAAAGGTGTGCTCTTGCAGTTGGGCAATTTTTGCAACATTGCTGAACCCTGAATGAAGTTGTTCTAAGAGTTCTATGAGTAAGCTTTGAAAAAAACAAAAAGCCGCAGTAAATTCTAAGTTTTATTTTTACTTCCTACAAAGTTTGGTGTACTATCAGTCAGTTAGAGAATGGGACTAAAATATATGTGCTTGGCCGCTTGGCATGTGAGGAACCACATATTTTAGTCCCATTCTTTATTGACTGCTGGTACATATACTTTTTCTTCAAATCATTAATCCTAAATCACATAAAAATCAATTTTCTTGGAAACAAACAGTAATTCTCAAATTTCAATTACTAATCAATCTAAAAATTTAGAACTCATCTGGGCAGCATGAAATTACATTGAATACACTGATGTAGAACTCAGTAACTCACAAAATTCTACTTTTCAAAGATGATCGAAAATTTCAAACGATGAGGGTGCCATTCTGAGACTTTGAGATCTACTTAACGTGATTTAAGCTTGAAAAGTCCTCTGGACTCAATTTGCAATTCAGAAACACACCTTGAGATCTCTTGAGGAAGTTTTGAGGGATTTTCAGGTAAAAATAGGCATAGTTTGAAATTCAATGATGCTTTGGAAACAGATGGTTTTCCACTCAAGATGAATCTCAAGGAGATAATCGCGAGGTGGGTCATTCCTGGTTAACTGTCCCACCCGTCACATTTGAAAATTACTTTTTATATTCTCCAACGTCGATTTTTGCATGTTTAAGCAACGGAAAAGGTAAGATGTCAGACAATTATGCTGAAAAGTTGAAACTTTCAAGTTTTAAAACTAAATAAAATAGTTTTATGGTGTGACACACGGGACACTTATCCTGGAGTGACCCACATAGCTTGTTAGCTACCTTGAACTAAACTCAAGAATTGCTTATTTACGGCAAGCATCTCTGAACTGCGAATTTTCTCATTCGATTCAATTCAACTTGAGTATTTCTCACGCCAACTCAAGTCAAATGGATCTCCAGTAAAGAGTCTGAATTGGGCCTTTAGAATAAGAGCACAAGGAGGATGCTTTGAGGATGGTTCTACGATCTAAAACTTGAAAGTTTTAACTTGAATTCTTAAAAACTTAAAACTTGAATGAAATAAATGTTGACTCATTATGAAGGGTTTGCAAATGAGATGGTTATCTAATCAAAACAAGTTCCAATGGTAATTCAAAATAAAGAATTAGAACAATTCCTACAGCAGCTACACACCCTAAATCATACCAGAAACTAAAGAGACCATGCACTAGCCGAACCTGCAGTGGACGATTTTATTTTCCGGGACTCAACAAAGTAACATGGGGAACAACATCCAATGGCTCCTATGTGAATTGTTGACCAACGACCAAAACATTGATGCTTTGTTCTGATGGGCTACTGACATCAACATTCCACATAGGAGCCGTTGAATGTTGCTTTCTTGCAACCCCAAAAAAAAAAGTTGCCGCTATGGGCGAGATAGGTAGTGCGTGGTCTCTGTTGTCTCTGAATCATACCATAGATAAGTAGTAAATATCAAAATTTCGTCAAAGATTATTATCACTTTTGTATGATGTAAGGCATTCAGAAATGTTTCATACAAACGATAGAGTAACCAGAGAGGTAGCTTTATTACGAGCTCACTGAAGCAGGTTTCAGGACGGCTAGTTAATAGATTAGTGCAAAATTGAAACTTTGCTCGCTGAGAATATGACGCCTTAATTAGTATATACATACATTCAATGTGACTTCATAGCACAGAATAATACAATCAGAAGGGAAACTCCCATAAGAGCCAATGGAAACAAGATTTGGAATTTACCAGCACAAACTGGCAACTGTGCCTACTCACTTCTCAAGATGGCGGACATGCTTTTTCAGGCTATACAACCAATCACAACTCGGCCAGTTGCCGAAGATCTGCCGAAGATTGCCGAAGATACTCACTTTCGAACATGGCGGCCCGAAGTAAAGAATGTTTCAAAATGAATTAGAGTTTCCCTTCTGATTGTATTATTCTGTGTTCATAGGTTTGCTTTTGTTTCACATAAAACTTTGAATTTTTGTGCTAAAACCGTGATGTAGATTTATGAGTTAGTTGCAAACTTTTGCTAAAGCATTACGGAGGGTTGATTCCTACGTAAAACAACTTGAAAATAACGTTAAGAGCATCAGAGAGTTCCAAAATCCTCTTACAAACTCAATTAATGCATAAATGCATTTAACATTTAACAGTTAAATTTAACAAGATTCAAAGGTTGGCGGTCAAATGAGCAGATGACAATGGAAGAGTCCCGTCTAATTGCAGCTTTCCATGCTGAGAGAAGTGATTCATCATAGAGGGAGCTGTAATTGGCACCCGCTCATTGACCCTTGCTATTCTATGCATTAACACTGATGACAATCAAATTAAATTGTAATTATTGACAAGAAATAGTGTTTGTTCTGGAGAAGGATCTAGCAATGTGGGAAAAATTGGGAGATCTATGATAAATTTCTTAGGTAGAACATTCTAATGATAAATGTTTGATAAATCAATAATCAGCGCAGCATATTTTAGTTGAAAGAATTTCAACAAAACACTAATTGGTAAACAACTTACCGTCTCTTTCATGAGATGAGGGATCAGTCTGAGTTGGTTTCGAATAGGTGACTACTTCTTTTGGCAATATTGACGTGGTTTGAACACTCACTAAACTCAGCTGTGGGCCTTTAGAGCGACTGAAAAAAGAATGCATACTCAGACAGTTCAAAACCAAAGGTAATACATGCTTGCAAGGAAATGTTATGTTAATCAAATATTTTAATACTTCATTTACTAAAAATGAAAACTACAGAAAATTCCTTTAAAATGCTAATCTCATCTGAACCAACCCATTGATGTGTCATTTAATTTCAAAACAGTTGCTTGACAACAGTGCTTATGCCCTCATTCTACGCAAATAGCCCTCCTAGCAGCGAAACTGCAGAAGTTGAGAGAAGCAAGTGACGCTATCTATCGGAAAAACACAGGAAGCTCTTGAGCAGTTGCATCAGGACTGCCGTTTTGCATATAACTCATGACGTTTTTCAATTCCCCGATGATTCCACCGGTTGAGAACACATTAGACAGTTCAGTTCAGTGTCTGACTGATACTGCTCAAAAATACTCTAATCTGTAATCTCTCCTCAATCATTGCAATCGACGTTTAATAAATAAAATATTCGCAAGTTTTTTAAAGTCATTGATCACTCAACCAATTGAGAAAAAATTACAGATGCGAGTATTTTTGTTCATTACAGTTATACATCGAACTGAACTTTGTAATCTATTCTCAACCAGTGAATTCGTCAGTGAAATGAAAAATGTCATTAATTAAATGCAAAACGGCAGCTTTGAGTTGCATGGCGGTTGTTTTGTCGCTGAGTCACAAGTAGATCAGTATTCGAAAACATGACATGACTACCACATCAAAACACGCTAATGGGTTAAAAGAGACAAAGTCTAAATACTGTCACCATTACGAACACTTACAGTGGAGCTGCAGCCTTTTTTTTTTTAGGCTCCATACACAGACAAGAAAATGGTAATGAATTAGTCAAACCATTTTGTTTTTCAGTACAGATCAGATCTAGAAGCCATAAAAACTCTCAACTTAATTACTTGAAGTTTAGGTTTCCCAAAATGCTTTTCCCTGCCCCAGTGGAAACAATGAGGAGTAAATTGCCCATTAAGGAGTAAATAGTTCAACATCTATGTTTTTATTTAAAGCCTTGAACTTTCTAGGAGACAATTCCTAGTTGTTCGTAAAAATAATCTAATTTAAATGATTTGGAACAAACCTGGCTGTAGATGTTGCATTAGACTGCAAACTAGCATCAGGAGTACTATTTTGATCAGTAGTTTTAGGAGATAAACTGGTTAGACTAGATAATACATCTGCAACAATTAGGCAAAGAAATGTAACTTGGAGAAATTCAAATTTTTAGACAAATAACTGTTTGAGGAGACCACACACTAGCCGTTCGCGTGGTGGATGAATTTATTTTCGGGGACTCAACAAAATAACATGGGGAACAACAACCAACAGCTTCTACATGGATTGTTGACCAACGAGCAAAACAATGTTGCTTCGTTCTGATTGGCTACTGACATCAACATCTTGCTCAACAGTCATCATAAGAGCCGTTGGACGTTGCTTTGTTGCCACCCCAAAAAAAAAGTTGCCACAATGAGCGAGATAGGTAGTGTATGGTCTCTGTTGTCTCTGGAGGAGACGTAGAGTTGGGAGAAAATAATTCTCGGAGCTGATAAAAAGATAATTTTGTGCCCCTGCGCACCGATCGTTTCCTTTCTCACTAAGCAAACTTAAAACTGATATGGATCGACCGACACCTGCCGTTATTTAAAGGGTTATCGCAGATTAGCCATTGATACTTTCCATCAAAACCTTTAAACAGGGCTCTCGATCTATAACTCTGAAGGGCTGCTAAAGAGATACCTTCAAGTCTGAAACAAATAACAATCCCTGAAGTAGGTAAAGGATCAATTGATACGAAGGAGTTGATCTTTCGTTAAGTAGTTGATAAATGATCAATTGATGTTGTTAAGTTTCGATTGGTTCTATAAAAGCGCTAATCAATGGCTCATTAATGTAAATAACCAGCTTGCTCTGATCTAGATATTACTTGCACCCTAGAGTATGAAGAAAAGAAAAGATAAACCTGAACAAAATTTGCAGTGGAATTATGTACCAGAATTTATCAGAAATTTGAATATTCCCAGAAATTTGCATAAAGGAGCTTAGATTTTCCAATTTTTTTTCTTGCATTCAGGACATTTTTTGTTTCTTCTTTCCTTCCTTGTAAAGCACAAGATATTAATAATCCACCCACAGAAGCTTGGGAAAAGAGAAAAATTCAACAAACCAGAAACTGGGGCTACTCCGAGAGATGATAACATTTCATCCAGATCTTTCGTTTGTCCTTTGTCAGGATGTATGGTTCGTTGAGCTGCTTCTTCTGCCTGTAATTACAGCAAATCAATTATTGAAACATGTTTTAGACATCTGATGTATCAGGCAAAAACAAGTTTTACAAAGGTTTTTAAAAAAGGGAAGCATAAGTTCTGATGTTCTGTCAGTTACATACAGCCGGGGATGAAAAGAATGTCAGACAACTCCTAGAGGTAGGCCACCTGCAGTGTTTAACTTCATTGAGATAAGTATTGTGGGTGGCCTACTTCAAGGAGACTTCTGACATTCTTTTTTTCCCTGACTGTACATACTTGTGTGAAACTCTTGACTGATTAATTTCAAGCTTAGACTTCTATCAATCTACAATATGTAGTTTGTACTCATCAATGGGTCTGTTGCACACTTCGGCTAGAGCGTTTTAAAGTATCAATTCTTATTAAAATAACAAAAAACAACATTGGCAAAAATAAAAAAAAAAAAACAATGGCAGTATCAGAAAACACCAAAATTCATTAATAAACTCACAAATTGCAAAAAACACTAGACACTATTCACCCCTGTATCTTTCCACCTCGTGCACGATATTTCGCGAAAATAGCGCGGCACATTCAAATAAACACGGCCGTCTTTCATCACAGCTGACTTCATAAACAAATAAACAGTACACACTGACGGCGTCTGCTGGAATTCTTACGTTTCAATATCCTCAATTCCTCACAAAAGGTTTTGAAAGGTACGGAAACCGATATTTGTGTCGAAAACTTATCAAAATGAAACAATAACTCACAGGAGTTCCAAGGATGATTCCAATTTCGATCATCATGCTTGGAACTCCTGTGTGTTATTGTTTCATTTTGATAAGTTTTCGACACAAATATCGGTCTCCGTACCTTTCTTAATCTTTTGTGATGAATTGAGGATATTGAGACATAAGAATTCAAACAGACGCAGTCAGTGTTTACTGTTTATTTGTTTATGAAGTCAGCTATGATGAAAGACGGCCGTGTTTATTTGAATGTGCCGCGCTAATTTCGCGAAATATCGTGCACGAGGTGGAAAGATACAGGGGTGAATAGTGTCTAGTGTTTTTCGCAATTTGTGAGTTTATTAATGAATTTTGGTATTTTCTGATGCTGCCATTGTTATTTTTACAGCTTTTTACAAAAGAATTGATACTTTAAAACGCTCTAGCCGAAGTGTACAGCAGACCCATTGAGTACTCATTGGAGTGCAAAAAAAAAAAAATTAAATTAAAAAATTTATAAAATTCATGATGTCCTGTGACTTTCAAAAGAAAACACTCGGATTGGAATTCTTATTGTTAAATTGTTCTGTTGTTTTCAATAGAATTTTCGATTTTTTATGACGTACTTTAAAGAGTCATTCTGTTTAGTTCTTAAACACTTGAAAGCTAAAAAATTGTTTAAAGGTTGCTGAGATTCAAAAAAGGTAAAAATTTTGACCAGGGCACTTTCTTTTGAAAGTCATGGTACAGCAAAGAGTTTAAGACTTAGACATTGCTTAGACCTAGCCTTGTAGTTTTACAAGCAGGCCTTACATATCGATCCAATCAATCTTTGTGAGAAAAATATTCTTCTATGTAATGAAGAGAAGGTTGGTGAAAAAAAAAAAGTTTGAGGTCCTTAAACCAAAATAAAAATGACAGGGTGAAACACTTACATCTTTTAGTTCTTTTTCTCTCCTTCTCCTCTCTTTCTCTTCTCTCATCGCTTGAAGTTTGGCCTTTTTGGCCTCCAATTCAGCCTTCCGGTCCGGCATCTTTATCGCTTATAGAAACCTGCAAAAGTTAAGGCCAGCATAATTAAAACAGAGAACAACCGTTCAATATACAGTGGCATTAGGTTGAAATTATTCCGATACAAGATAGGCGAAAGATAACAAGAGAAAATCCTGAAACAATTAAAAAATGGCCCTTTTACCGGAGAATGTCTTAGACAGTTTCTCTCAATACAAAATACAAGCAAGCGAAGTCCAATCACAGTCTAAATGGTTTGATATTCAGATGTAAAAGAAGAATGTGATGTGTGTGATGTGTTGTGGTTTCCGGAAGAAGGGCAAATCAGTCCTTCCAAAAAATAAGTGAGACATGATGGTTTTGGAATATAATTATTTTAAAACCACTCCAGGAATAAGAGAGCTACCTATTCAGAACTGAAACTATTTCTCCTCCAATAAAAACATACCCTTCAGTAGAAAGTTGCATTATTGCACTCTAGCGGCGGAGGGGGGAGTGGTGAGGATACATCAATGGCGTAGCTAGAACTTTTGATGGGGAACCCCTCTGAGGCTACGCCACGGACAAGGGGAAGGCAAAGGTGGGCCCGCTCCAAATGGAAGTCCTTGGGGTCCTAATGAAGGGGCTTACAGCACTTTTTGTGAATGGGCCCCTGAATTTGAAATGGCCTTAAAATGCATCCTA
Organism: Trialeurodes vaporariorum; assembly: GCA_011764245.1. NCBI lineage: Eukaryota > Metazoa > Arthropoda > Insecta > Hemiptera > Aleyrodidae > Trialeurodes > Trialeurodes vaporariorum. Next base: position 40,473,599 of record VMOF01000002.1, on the reverse strand, counting down.
AATTTTCTAAGTTCTCAAAATTTGCCGAGGGAGGGCCCCCAAACCACCCGCTTGATGGAGAGGGAAGGGCGAGGGGGCTCTTCCACACCCTTCATGGAGGGGATAACCTGAGGGCCAGCCGATCCCCCTAAATTTTCCGAGGAAACTTTTATGGTCCCAGTTTGCCCCTGACACATACTGTAAAGCATGATGCCGCGAAGGCAGGAATAACAAATGAGTTTCGTCCCACCCTTCCACTCCATTTCCCCACCCCAATATTGGCGTTATGTCCAGTCTAGATAGCACAAGAGGCACAGAATAATGCAATCAGAATGGAAACTCCCAGAAGAACCGATGGAAACATTTTTCGGTCTAAGTATTGTGGCAACACTTCAAGATGGCGGACAAATCTCAGCATCTATCTTTCGCCACGCTTTGGGTCATTCCATTTTAAATCAACCAGAGCCTGTGCTGCCTAGTCATGGATTTTGGAAATATTTTGTGGGGTGATTGTAACTACTTTCAGTAGCTCAAAACGTATTTTTTCATATTTTTTTAGCTTACGGCCCCTGAGATATAGGCAACCGGAAATTCAAAAATTGCGATTTTAGGCTTATCTTTGAACGCGTGCCACAGCCTTAGTTCTCAACGAAAAGATACGGTTGAGGTCTCATTTTGATGCATTTTGCGTCCTCTTTTCATTGCTTTAGGTCGTTTTTCATTAATTGAAGGTTTAGCAGGTTGCATACCTATTTGAACTTTGGTGAACCTATTGCAATTTTTCCGATCTCTGATAATTTTTTTTAATAGGATGGCGTTGGTAGAAAAAATTCATACTTTCCAAGCTTTAAGTACACTACTAAGAGTACCTGCTCAAAAAAAATTGGATCTCCTGAGCAATTTTTTCTAGTTGAAAAAATTGCTTAAAGTCGGCTGAAATTAAGAAAGACCCAACTTTGAGGTTAACAAAGTCGATGTGGGGATTCATGAAAAAATCTTAAAAAATAATTAAAATCACCGCTTTTATGTCTACTTTCAATATCTGAAGTCGAAAGTTTGTGTATTTGATCGCTACAGTCGGAATTTTTTTTTTCAAAATTGGTAAAAAACAAGCTTGTAAAATTGGTAAAATTTCACGCGACGCCCCTATGCCCTGAACTGAGCTCAGATTGTGGCCGCGCAAATGGTGTTTTTAACCGATTTTACGAACTTGTTTTTCAACTGAAGCGCTTCAATAATCAAATGTTCGACTTCAGGCGTTGATAAAGAACTTATAAGCGATCATTTTAGTGAAAGTAGACATAAAAGCGGTGATTTTAATTATTTTTTAAGATTTTTTCATGAATCCCCACATCGACTTTGTTAACCTCAAAGTTGGGTCTTTCTTAATTTCAGCCGACTTTAAGCAATTTTTTCAACTAGAAAAAATTGCTCAGGAGATCCAATTTTTTTTGAGCAGGTACTCTTAGTAGTGTACTTAAAGCTTGGAAAGTATGAATTTTTTCTACCAACGCCATCCTATTAAAAAAAATTATCAGAGATCGGAAAAATTGCAATAGGTTCACCAAAGTTCAAATAGGTATGCAACCTGCTAAACCTTCAATTAATGAAAAACGACCTAAAGCAATGAAAAGAGGACGCAAAATGCATCAAAATGAGACCTCAACCGTATCTTTTCGTTGAGAACTAAGGCTGTGGTACGCGTTCAAAGATAAGCCTAAAATCGCAATTTTTGAATTTCCGGTTGCCTATATCTCAGGGGCCGTAAGCTAAAAAAATATGAAAAAATACGTTTTGAGCTACTGAAAGTAGTTACAATCACCCCACAAAATATTTCCAAAATCCATGAATAGGCAGCAACATATTTCATTAATTTTGGTTGATTTAAAATGGAATGACCCTTTGCATGGGTTGTTTAGAACTTCTCAAGATGGCAGACCAGAAAATAGTGCTTCAAAATGAACCAAAATTCCATACTGAATGTAATGTTCCGTGTTTGAGGCATTTGTTTGTAAAGGCCTTATTTCAGCAGCAGATTGAAAATGAGACCATATGTGACGAGTCTATTTCTTAAACAGCAGGGTGTACAAAAACTTTTGAACAACAAGACATAGTGGAAATCGATTAATTTTGTTGATTTAAATCATATCAATTGACACAAAAAAGTTAAGCAGCAATCAAGAGCTATCTCCGCTTGTGTCCGAACTTCGACAGCACTGATAATGGGTATATCACAAGACTTAACTTCATCTGCTAACACTTTTCAGTTTTCATTCAGTCTTCTCTAGAAATCACTTAAGAAGGACATCCAAAAACTTAGTAAACATGACGTTTTAACAAAAGAGTAAACTTATAGACAGTAACCACCATGTTGCTATCTTCTTGCTTTCTCAAGTGACCCCTCCATAGAACATAAAGAGTCATTTTCGGCCATATTTCTGAACAGAATTACATTCAATAGGTCAAATCAAGTTGAAACAGAGGAGAAAACAGGAAAGGTGAACTGGCTTTCCACAGGTATGAAACGTGAGTTTAAGTTTTGGAAAGAGACAGCGCTAATAGGGGGTCACGAGAGAATTGGAGAAATAAGAGAAGGCATGCATAAGCCGAACCAAACGAAAACACCTGTCTCATCAAAAACACCAACTAAAATATTGCTCTGTGAGGTAGTCATTACACTCACATCTTATCAGCTAAAAGTATACGATCGGCCTGGTGGGACTCTGGCGTAGATTACTGCAGACAACTTAGACGAGTGAACAGCCAGAATTATTTAGTTCTTAAGGATATGACATTCCATTCAGCAAAAAAAAACAGTGCGCTCACGATACACATGGCTTCAAAGAAACATAGTCGGACCCTTCACATTATTCACTAACTCATAAGTGAACTTGTTTTTCCAATTTGTTGGTTAGGATGGTCATTCTCTGATGAAGGGAGAGACTTCCTGCAGCACCTTGATGCAGAAAATAAGAAGACGACTTACGTTAGAGAGAGGGAGATAGGCGGTGTGCTTACTGGAGCAAAATATAGATTGGATTTATACGTGCAGTAAGAAATGAAACATGGAGAAATTGAGCGAAGAGGCTACTTACCGCAACGAGATAGACAGACCGATCCTATCACCACCTTATCAAACCCGTTGACAAAGCAAAATAAAAAACGATACACTCTGTGCACTTCTGAAATGCTTACATCTTACGGTCGAAGCGAGAAACAAGATGGATAAGTCAGGAGAAGAACTGAAATTTACAGGAGTATGTTCTGACCAAAGAGTAAACTGTCCTTACACTCATTTTAATACAATAATAATTCATTCACTTTGATTCTTATTCTACAATCTACCTGACTGACGCGGCTCAAGCTCATTTTTCAGGCAGAGGTGGGGCCGGCGGGAGGTGGGGTTGGGGGTGAAACATGATCTAACTACACAGGTCAGTCAATGCGCACACCCTCCACTGCCTCTCCGTCTGCCTGACTCTATCGCCGGGTAGAGTGAGGAAGGGGATGACGTATAGCTGGCGCAGCTGAAGCGCGGGCGTTCAAATCTACATGCTTTCATATGGGGAAAATACCATTTTTCAAGTGCGAATAATAAACAATTTACGACAATAAAACTTGGTTTTTATTTATGATAGACCACGAGGAAGGTTTCGAGCTTTGAGAAAACCAGTCTGATTACACTTCAATTTCTTATTCCTATATTTTCTGGCGGTTCGTAAAAATCCCTCTTATGGAGAAGGTAGGTTATGTAATATTCAATGCATTCTACCCACTTTTCTAAAACTGCCCGTAAATAGAAAAAGCAAATTTGCGTACGATTGCATTGGTTTTCTCAAAGCTTGAAACCTTCCTCGTTACTTCTTATTGATAAAAACTAAGTTTCAAAGTCGTAAATTGTTTATAATTCGCATTTGAAAAAGGATCTTTTCCCCATAAGAAAGCATGTAGATTTGAACGCCCGCTCTTCAGCTGCGCCAGCTATACGTCACGAGCGGAGGTTGCGCAGATCGCACCGAAACTCGTCCACCGGATTGACTGACCTGTGTAGTTTGATCATGGGGTGAAACGTGAAAAAACACCTCGTTCAGCAACACCGTCTTTAACATACCGTCCACTGATCGGATTAAGGTTAGACTTCTTTAGTGATGACGTCACAATCTCTGCAGCAAATGAGTCTACCCAAACCAGAGACAAAAGACCAAAGACATAATAATGTCTTTGCAAAAGACCCAGACTGACAGAGTTGCCAATAGTGGCTAGATTCGTCTAGAGTCCCTATATACTATGAGAGTTGCGCCATTGCTGAATCCATTTCTGATTGGCTCTCAGATTTAGGCTGTCAAGAAAGCTCCAAGAGGCAAATGCAAATGGCGGAGGGTTTGTTTACTTTTTGCGAACTCGCTTTCATTACACATTTGAAGTAACAGTGACCGCGGTAATTTTTGTGAATTTTTCCTCTGCTTGAATGTTATTATGGAGAACATTATCTCTTTTAATAACGACCGTTATTGTCGAGAATCTGAACCTAACCTACAAGAGATAGCGAAATAGTGGCAACAGCGCAGAGGCAACTGGCCATCCGCCATTTGCAATTTGCCTCTTGGGGGCTCCATGGATCCGCTTCTTCTTCTTCATTTTGAGAGTCTTGTCGCAACTCTCATAGTATATAGGGACTCTAGATTCGTCCACACGTGGACTATTTTGATGAGAATTTAGCCACGCTTCCGCCCCTGTGCCCGTCGATCCTCCATCCCTATCCACATCGTGGCTAGTAACCAGGGTTCGAAAATTTCATGAAAAATAAAATCGTGAAATTTCACGTGAAATATTTCATGAAATTTCTGAAATTTATGAAAAATACGGAAAAATACTCCGCAAATGCGTAGAACTTCCTTTCTGTTGCTTTGCCTCACCAAAAATGAGAAACAAAACTATTGGTGCTATTATTTAGCTGTTTTTTGCCTTCTTTTAACATCACTGCCAGCCAGTGCACGCAAAAATAAATAAATAAATTATTTATTCTCAATTTGAAATTAGTCTAAATGTTGGTGGGTCTCTAGAGATTTTACCAAGTAATTACTGTGTAAAATACAATTCTGGTAAAATGAGAGTCCAAAGCCCTCATCATTAAAGATCCAGCCCTCGCAAACGGGGGGGGAGAGGGGATTTGGGATTTTTTATCTCTCCCCCCGTTACCCCGTTGCTCCTTTTTTTTCTCTCTCTCTTTCTTTTCCCCTTCCTTCCCTCCCTTTTCAGGTAGAACGTGGGAGGGGGGGGGGGGGGGGTTACCTCTTTCACCCCCCCCCCTTGTTTCTGCCGATGGCTCTTATATTATTCAACAATAATTATGATTTGAACAAACATTTTCACGATACATGTAAGTGTAAAAATTATAGCATTAAGTAAGGTGGGCAATGCAAAAAATAAAAAATAAATAAAATGAAAATGATGCTGGGAATAAAACTTTATTGAGAAATTCAAAAATTTGAAAACATAACCTTCAAGTAACTGATGCAAAATTTAGGGATGCCCTGGGTTGTTTACCTTATGATAAAATGAACATTTACCATGGTGAAATACTTATACATAGTAATCTTTGGGAGGGCGTTATTACAAACAGATATCAATTATTTCATGGTGAAAATTAGACGAATTGCTCTTCAGAGTAGAAAAGAATCATAAGAAACGACGAATGGGAGTAAATTTCAAAAATTTCATAAATTTCACAGCTTCGTGAAATTTCATGTGAAATTTCAAGGAAATTTCATAAATTTCATATGAAATATTTCACACTTGAAACCCTGCTAGTAACCAACTCAAAAACTGTCTACGCGTGGCTATTCCACCATGATCTAACTACACAGGTCAGTCAATGCGCACACCCTCCACTGCCTCTCCGTCTGCCTGACTCTATCGCCGGGTAGAGTGAGGAAGGGGATGACGTATAGCTGGCGCAGCTGAAGCGCGGGCGTTCAAATCTACATGCTTTCATATGGGGAAAATACCATTTTTCAAGTGCGAATAATAAACAATTTACGACAATAAAACTTGGTTTTTATTTATGATAGACCACGAGGAAGGTTTCGAGCTTTGAGAAAACCAGTCTGATTACACTTCAATTTCTTATTCCTATATTTTCTGGCGGTTCGTAAAAATCCCTCTTATGGAGAAGGTAGGTTATGTAATATTCAATGCATTATACCCACTTTTCTAAAACTGTCCGAAAACAGAAAAAGCAAATTTGCGGACGATTGTATTGGTTTTCTCAAAGCTTGAAACCTTCCTCGTTACTTCTTATTGATAAAAACCAAGTTTTACTGTCGTAAATGGTTTATAATTCGCACTTGAAAAAGGGTCTTTTCCCCATAAGAAAGCATGTAGATTTGAACGCCCGCTCTTCAGGTGCGCCAGCTATACGTCACGAGCGGAGGTTGCGCAGATCGCACAGAAACTCGTTCACCGGATTGACTGACCTGTGTAGTTAGATCATGTATTCCACCCCGTCCAAACCTGGCAACACTGCAGACTGAGTCTATTCTACACAGAGATAACTAAGCTAAAGAGATATGGCAGAACTGCTCAAAACTGTTAATCGACTCCTACGAAGTAGGCAAACTGGCATACGATCTGGTGGACCATTTTTGTAAACAATTCAAGGTATATGGAAGAACAGGTATGGACAGGAGGCGGGGTTTAAGGGGCTTTCGAGTTTTCCCGCCAAATGATGACGACACGCTTGCTTTGGCGATGACGTAGCCGTCACCTACTACAGTACGAAGAGATGGGGATCACGGGAGAGTGAGTGAGATAGTTTGGAACGGTAGGCGAATTTTATCGCGACCGTCTAGAACATCTGTGACGTAGCCGTCACCTACTGAGATAGGCTCCGCCTCCTGTCCATACCTGTTCTTCCATATACCTTGTAAACAATTCTGAAAGTAACCGAAGTGCGTTCGGCTGGCAGTAAATGACTTTTGACTAAAGTTTTAGTGGTTATTTTGGTGGTTAAATTTTTCCCTTGACATTTTCCATCTTATCAACGTGTTTGGAAAGCAAAAAAATTCAGAAAAGTGTGTGCCTAGAATTTATTTCCACTAACAGCAGTAATAGCAATGTTTACGAAAAATGGTCCACCAGGTGGTACGCCGTATTGTATCACGGCCTGTTTGAAGGCGTTTTTTACGATTGTCGATTAACGGTTTTCTAACATGGCGGGGATAGGACTTGCCATATCTCTTTAGCTTAGTAATCTCTGATTCTACATGATTCTACACCTGAAAAAGTACAGTGACAAAATATGGGTATCCTAACCTCAATCCGAGCGGCCGACGGTAAATTGCGGTTGAGCTCACGAGCAGAGATGCACGGGTTTTTTTTACTGACCGAAGTTTCAGTCATTCTGCCCGCCTCCGCACCAGTCCGCAGTTTCCGCGGTCTGTTTGAATTGTAAAATAACGCATCCATACCTACCTTTTCCCTTCTCGTCTTCACTTTTTACTCATTTATAATATTATTGAAGCGTATTTATACTTTTTTTCCCCCCCGGCCAAAATCCTATCTCACAAAGGTATTTACCAGGAGCGGCAGTAAGCATCAGGCCAAGTCCAAAACCCCCAGCACGGAGGTGCCATCCGCGGATAATACCTACTGCTCTTGAGCCCCCCCCCCCCCCCACAAGGATTTGACACATCTCAAAATTTAAGAATAATCCGAGACTAAGTAAAAAAAAAAAAAAAAAAAAAAAGAAGCTTGAAAGCTTGAAGAATGTGTTCAAAATGTGTTTTTGCCCAAAATTGTAAGTGACAATGGACCAGAATGGTCAGAGTCTGTAGGAGACAAACTCGTGAGAAAAAAAAGGTTCTCTGCATTTTGCCTCCAACTTCATCTGTGAGACGGTCAGTTTTTAGAGAAAAACTTGGGTTACATGTCTTGAAATTTCGTAGGACGTTCGTTAAGACGTTAAAAATCTACGTGCCTACACTCTATAGTTAAAGCATTTTTGAGAATGGGGGGAAAAGATATGATAACCGGCGGGATCGAACCAGGGGCCTCCGAAACCATGATCCGGGTTCGAACCACTACGCCTGAAAGGCAGATACAGAAGTCAGGGGGAAATGGGGCTTTATAGAAGCAGTTTATGCACGACACACTGTTCCAACATTTGCCACCAGGCCGCAGCAACAGCGAGTCAGTAAAAAAAATCCGTGCATCTCGGCAAAACGTAAATACCGTAAATTGCGTGCGTAGGAGTCGGTGATTATTGACACTATTTCAGTATTTCATTCAATTTTGACTTGGAGTACCAAAGAAAAACCATGCTTCTTTAAGTTTTTTCATCCTGTTTTCGATAGTCTAATTTCGAAATGGCTAAATTAGTGCAACTAGTGGGTGCTTTTAGCCGGCTGAGCTGTTCAGGCGCAAGCCCTACGCTGAGGATGGCGTCAACTCCTTCTCTGACTTTCATCCGTAATACAAACTTTTTCAATAAACACTCTGCCGAACACATTTGGAAAAGTATCACATCCACCAGTCCTCAAGGTAAGAAAAGAGGCAGAGGAAGAAAATCCCGAAAACTGGTCCGTAATTTAAACAGAGGTCAAATCATTGGTGTCGGACGTGCTAACATAGTTTGGCCAGGGTTAACATCACCTATAATTCAGGGCAAGGAAGTGGTAAAGCAGCACAAACTCCCTCCCGACCCAGAGTATGAAAGTAGACTTCATAAACTCAGAGATGCTTCGTCTGGTTTCAAAACGACTAAACTTTCTCCACTAGAGAGAGGATGGTCTGGAAGCAAGATGCCCGGACGTAGCATTGGACCTCCTGATCCTGTTAATGGAACTGAATTTGAAGGATTTGACACCAAAGTGTTGGAGTTGAAGTCTGTGTTTCACATGAGAAATACTGTTGGTAGATATCGAAGAGTTAGTGTTGTCTGTGTAACCGGTAACAAGAATGGTGTGATTGGATTCGCTCTAGGTAAAGCTGTCGATGGTAGAACTGCGTTAAGGAAAGCAAAAAATAGAGCTGGTCAAAAATTAATGTTCATTGAACGTTACAACAATCATACAGTCTGCCATAACTTTTTTTCACAGTTTGGAAGTACCAAAGTATATGTGCAGAAGATGCCTGAAGGCTTTGGCCTAGTGTGTCATCGCGCAATAAGAACAATGTGTGAGTTAATTGGTATTACAGATATGTACGCCAAAGTTGAAGACTCTAAATGTGTACAAAGTATTGTTAAAGCGTTCCTTGTTGGTTTACTTGGTCAAAGAACGCATCAACAACTAGCGGACGAAGTGAAACTTCATTTGGTAGAATTCCGCCGAGAAAACGGTGACTGCCCTCGCATTGTTGCCTCCCCTACTAATGGTTGTCAGGAATCGATCTCAGAGAAAGACATTCCTGACTTTGAAGACTACATAATGAAAGGTAAAGTTATTCTGAGGAGAAAGCGCAAAGAACCTTTCTTTGCGGGCACTCCAGGATATGAAAAACATCTCAGAGGTTTAGAGAAAAAACGTGACCAAGATGTGGCAAGACGAACACTCATGGCTGAGCATGGCAGAATCTGCAGTTTCTTAGTGAATAAATATCCTGAATGTCAAGTGGTACAGTCAAAACATCAATTTCTGCCGGGAGAGAAGCCTGAAGTGAAGACAGCAGCTGATGATGCGACCTTGAACTGAAGGTGTCGGAATTTTCTTTCGAAAAAATATTGAAGGAGTTCCGCTGAATCCGACTCAGCAAAGATTGCAAAGAAATAATTTAATTCCCTGTGAGCTCTGCAAGTATCGTGAAATCTACCTCAATATGTATCTGATGCAATTTCTGTCAGTTTCTCTCAGCGTTGTAGCTTTGTCTGGGCAGTATCTGTTTGTAAATATTTCAGTAGAAAAGAAGCCCCTAGGGGTGATTCTATAGTAATAGGATAAGCTGCACCACCATGAAGTTTCGCTCCATAAATGGCAGCAACAACATTAGAATGAAGCAACCGGAAGTAATTTCCTTTTCTAAACAGTAAGTTTCTTCCTGATTGAAAAGCAATGTTGGAAGACAAAATTCATGCAATTTCTATGGCAAGAAAGAAAGTGTGTCAAAATGTCATCACAGAAATGCTGTTTCCAAAATGACATTTTGACTTTGAAAATCAAGGAATTAGCATGAATACAAGGTGCACTTGTATTACCATAGATTTACCTCTAATCACTTGGCGAATTTTGATGCCATGAAAGTCTTGCAAGTAGTTTCAAATAAGTCGAGTCTTGCGTTTTTTTTTTCTTTTTTTTGTTATTATGAAGGAGCCTCATGTTTTCTGTTACTTTTGTATTTAAGTTTGTTATAAGCCGTTATACTGCTATTAACTTTATTATTTTTTGTCGCCTTGAGGCACAAATATACATTTTTCACGATCATAGCTTTGGTTTCCTTTCAAGTCTCTCCCTCTCTCTCCCCCTCTCTCTCTCTCTCTCTCTCTCTCTCTCTCTCTCTCTCTCTCTCTCTCTCTCTCTCTCTTCAATATTTTGATAACGTATAGCATTTCAATGTTGTCAATGCTACAGACAAGACTATTAGTCCCTTAAAAACACCCACAGATTAACAAAGTGCAGAAATGAAATTGCTTGTAAGTCACTAAGAGTGTAAAAAGTTGAATTCCTGTAATATATTAACTTTTTTCTTAGGTCTTTGGACACCAACTACTTCACTATATAGTGTGTCTCTGACTACCTGGCTCATAGACGGATTCAGTAATTTGTCCTTCTCTCTCACTTCCTATTTGAACGCATGCGTTAGAAAAGGATAGCAGAGGGGGCTATCACATGACTTTAGCCCTCATCTCCGTCCTTTTCTAATGCACACGATCAGATGGAAAGAGAGAGGGGCGGACAAATTCCTGTATCCACCTATGACCACCTACTGCCCTCTATTTCTCGAGAACAGCTAGTAAAAAAATTTTGGGATGAAAAAAAAATAAAGAATGAATTGACCTTGGAAAAGTTTATTTTAGATCATTTCAAAAGCCCTGGATGTGCTCGAGACGATGGGAGGGGGAGAGGGGATTCAAGCACGTTTTCCAGTTTTCTTAAGAAACTTATGAAAAAAAAATTGGTATTCTTGATTTTTTCTCATCTGCCAACAGAGAGAAAAAAAAGTTGATATTTTTTATAATAGAGGCAATTTGCAAAATATTTATTGAATTTCAATTTTTCCCAAACTTTGAAAGCATTTAAAAATCTCAAAACCCACTCACAAACTCGATAAATGCAATTTACGAAGGGTAAAAATGACGGTCGAATGAGCCAATGAGCGGGTGACTGGGGGAGTCCCGTCTTATCGCAACTTTCTATTTGCTGAGAAAAGTGATTCATCATGGAGAAAACTGCAATCAGCTGAGATTTCCCCATTGTAACCTACTCATTTGACCCCCATCCTTGAATTTTGATAAACGTATTTATTAAGTTTATGAATGAATTTTAAGACCTTCTGATGCTTTCAAAGTGACTTTCACACAAATTTACATGAGTCTCAACTCTTCAGAATGCTGTTTTGAAAGGTTCCAGCAGACCCGTTCCCAATTCAACTTTTTCTTCCCAAAATTTTTTTACCAGCCATCCTTGAAAAAGAAGGGGTGGATGGTGTGGTCTGAGGCACTCTGTATGGAAAGAGGACAGTTACTGACAAGACAAAAATAAAACATTTTTGCAGATACCTCAACCTAAAATTCACCATGATTGTCACAAGTACACAGAGGTCAAATCGAAATCTTCTATGAGAAGAACAGCTGATATGGACCTAGCAATATAGTCACTTTACACCTCTCACCAAGAGAGGCCTCTAGAAAATGTGTGCTGTAGAAATTACTTAAAAGAAGAATTTGTCTTAGCTTAAAAAAAGGTCGTTCTCAAAAAGTAATTATTCAAAGTGTTATTGCGTGTGTTTCTGATGAGTTAGATGAGTTCTTCTTTTTATCTGACTAATAATCTATGCTCTAACTGTCAGGTAAGAAAGAACAATCTGTTTAACTCATAAGAAACACACACAATAATACTTTGAAAAATTAATTTTACAGAACGAGCTTACTTCCTGTTTGATACGTGGTTTTTCCAAAGAACTCCAATTGCAAGAGAAGGTTTTTCCAAGCAGAGATTACTATTTAAATAAAAAGTAAATCTTAAAGTTGGCGCAATTGGGTCCAGAAAATTGTTCAGGAAAAAATGTAAAATTTTGAATAAGAGGAAAGGTTCCTTCAAATTATGAGTTTGTTACTTCTTAAGTAAAAATCCAATTAGTGAGCAAACCTACTACATCTCAAGACAAATTGAAGAGTACTGGGTGTTATGGGGTTTAAATCAGCCGTTTTTTTGGAATCGGTGTACCTACAACACTCGAAGTGACAAAAACGAATTGTTTGGTGAATGAAGAGTTGAAATATATACAGGGTGTCTCAGACCACCTGGCAAGCTTTTATTGTGGCCAAACTAAGGCAAATATGAAAATTCGGTAAAACACGTGTAACGTATATCGACCCCAAAGAATTCAGGGAAAATATTTTCAGCCCCCCAAAACCACCCCTTGGGGGTTATTTAGGGGGGTGGGTACCCGTATCTCGAAAAAATCAAATGGAAAGGGTATCTTTTGACACTGGAATCTAATCCGGCATAAAAAAACAAACCTTTTTTATGCATGAGTTTTTCTTCTAAAAACCACCCTTTTTTGAGTTAGGGGTGGTTTTCCAAAAATTTAGGGGTAATCTTTGATTGACCGCTGTGACCCTCCAAATCATTGGATTTGAGAAAACTAAGAAGTTTCTGAAAGGGCAGACCAAGGGCTTTCTTTTGATGTATCACATGCCTATTTTTTGTGAAAAAGGGTACAAGGCCCCCTCACCCCAAAATTTTGGGGCTTCGGAGGGCCCTACGTAAAAATTGTCAAATGTAAAGGTATGCCTTGCGATACATCACTTGAAAGGTCTTTTAGAGACGAAAAACGTGATGACCCCCAAAATTCGAAAAAACCACCCCGTTTCAAAATGGCGGCCGTTTTAAGATTTGGGGGCTCAAGGGGGGACCTTCAGAAAAATAGCCCAAAATTGAGCGATACACAGCTAAAAAGGTCTTGAAGAGAGAAAAATAATGGGTCAAACCGCGAGTCAATCCGACTTTTCAAACCAAAGTTACGGCCGATTGAAATTTAGGGGCGCCTTTCTGGGAAACTCAACTACCCCTAAATTTCAATCGGCCGTAACTTTGGTTTGAAAAGTCGGATTGACTCGCGGTTTGACCCATTATTTTTCTCTCTTCAAGACCTTTTTAGCTGTGTATCGCTCAACTTTGGGTCATTTTTCTGAAGGTCCCCCCTTGAGCCCCCAAATCTTAAAACGGCCGCCATTTTGAAACGGGTGGTTTTTTCGAATTTTGGGGGTCATCATTTTTTTCGTCTCTAAAAGACCTTTCAAGTGATGTATCGCAAGGCATACCTTTACATTTGACAATTTTTACGTAGGGCCCCCCGAAGCCCCAAAATTTTGGGGTGAGGGGGCCTTGTACCCTTTTTCACAAAAAATAGGCATGTGATACATCAAAAGAAAGCCCTTGGTCTGCCCTTTCAGAAACTTCTTAGTTTTCTCAAATCCAATGATTTGGAGGGTCACAGCGGTCAATCAAAGATTACCCCTAAATTTTTGGAAAACCACCCCTAACTCAAAAAAGGGTGGTTTTTAGAAAAAAAACTTGGGGATAAAAAAGTTTTATTTTGTTATGCCGGATTAGATTACAGTGTCAAAAGATACCCTTTCCATTTGATTTTTTCGAGATACGGGTACCCACCCCCCTAAATAACCCCCAAGGGGTGGTTTTGGGGGGCTGAAAATATTTTCCCCGAATTCTTTGGGGTCGATATACGTTACACGTGTTTTACCGAATTTTCATATTTGCCTTAGTTTGGCCACAATAAAAGCTTGCCAGGTGGTCTGAGACACCCTGTATAAAGTATGCGCCATTAGATGTTGCAAAGATTGTGCAGTTGTTTCATTGTGAAAAAGATTACCCAAGACACAGGGGTGCAAAATGTTCCACAAATTCGGAAGTTTCACGCAATCCATGACTTATTTCTTCACAGGATTTTAAAAAATTTCCTCACTTAAATTTGAAAGTGATGACTTTTTTTGGTGATTTTAACATTTCAACACCGTATGTTAGCAAAATGACCGACATTTTCCCATTTTTTACACAATTTTCCTGGGAAATCCTTATCGCCATTATTTAAAAAAAAAAAAAAAAATGGACAAATTGCCTCACTTTCACGCAATCCGCGGATTGCTAGATCGGGCACATTTTGCACCCCTGCCAAAACATCCACTGAAACAAAATTTTTAAATTGAATTTTTCTCCTGAAACGAATGATTTCTTCCATAAAAATACCACTTCGGTAAAATCATTCAGTATTGTAGATAATCCTAAAGAAGATGCACAATCTTTGCAACAACTGATGGCGCATACCTCACTACGTATTTCAGCACTTTAAGTGTCCGCGAACACCACCTTCTTGTTGTGGGTTTCAGACTTAGCCTGATGGCAACCGCCACTTACTATTTAATCAGAAAACTAGGGGAGAAAAAATTGCTTTTGAGCAAATTCAACTTTATTGAGAAACAGGAGATCTGTAATTTTTTGCAACATGAAAACGATCACTAACAAATTGAGTCAATTTAAGAGAGTTTAATTGTTGCTAATCCAACTTAAAATTAAGTACATGACCCTATGTATGCTACCGGTTGAACTAAATTAATGCTGGCTGACTTGTTCAGTGAAAAACTGTAAGTGTTTCTCAATTATGAGGAAAACATTTACTCACCAAGTCCCGAGAGGGCAGGTCAGTCAATTTAGAATCAGGATTAAATAATGTGAACTTGCGGAGCGAATTTGCTAACAGCACTCAGATTTATTCATAATACAGTGCAATGCTGTCATTCCTAACAAATTTATCATTCAATAGAATTTTCTGGACAACCGGTCCCGACCAGACGTCTGGATTTTCTAAAATATCCGGCCACATTGGAGATCGGAGAAACACTAGTAAAATCCAGTATTATTTTTGAATAAATAATATAGTGAAACTGATGAAGAGGAGTACTAATACTAATACTATTTAGCTTTTAATCAAGTTAAAAGTTCAAATTGTTTTTTTTTTTTAATCTGTAAAAAACGAGTTTGATAGTTCCAAATGTAAAATCAAAAAATAAAATTGAAGGAAAGCTTCAGATTCGAAATTGGGGACTGAACAGGGAAAATTGTCTTATCGAGATCAGTTTTGGATTTGGACAAACTTGAATCTGATCCATCACTAATATCAGCAATGTTACCTTAAAGAGTAATGGAATATAAATAAATGCACTTGGATACTTTGGAAGTAGATGGGCACACTGCTATTTGCGATGGTCTAAAATTAGATATTTCAAGACACTTCTTGGAAATACAGGGTCTCATAAGTTCACAGGGATTTTTAGATTTTTTGTTTTAGTTTAATCACAGTTCAATAAACTCAATGTTCAACCCTTGCTTGAAACAAGCTGCCTAATTGCCACATGAGTTTTTACTGAATCATCCATAATTTAGGCGCAAACCAATACCATGTCAGCAGCAAAATTTAAATTTGACTGTCAAAACTTTCGGAGTATGATACAGCGGCAACAATTAGGGAAACAAGATGACATTGTGATCTTCACTAAGCACAAACTTTTAGAGTTTCAAAGTCTAAGTTTGCTCACTTTGAGTCCATTTTTCTTGGCTACTATCACAGAAAAAAAAAAATCAAAAAAATTAGGCACAGAAAACTTGGCTCGCAAAGCACTTTCAAAAATTCAACGAAAATCTATTACACAACAGACTTACTTAATGCTTCATGATTCACACCAAATTAAATTCACAGATACCTCAATGTAATCATTTAACATGACTAATGACTTGTTGGCTAAAATAGAGCCTTTTAGTGAATCTCATTCAAGAAACCTGAAAGCATTTAAAGTGACTAGCTCATTAGAAATGGCAAGCCTTCCAGATTTATTTGAAAAAAATCTGGAAACCAAGTACTAAAAATGTTAGATTCCATACAGGGAATATAAAACTTGAATAACAGAGCATGGCAGTTTTTCTGCTGAGCCTACAGAATGAGTTTCAGTGCTACCTCTCGTTTGGTGGCAAACTTTCTAGTATTAAGACAGCTAAAGCCCTATCTTTGTGCGTTTCCGATAGTAGACTCATGACAGTTCTCAAAAGCTGCCAAACATCAGCACTATTTGATGGTTTGATAGTATCATCTTCCTCCTGCAAAACACAAATAAGAACGAAATATCAATTTTTGATTTGATGGCACTGCTAACAAGGGGGCTGCACGTACTCAGACCCTCAAACTTTGATCAAATTTTCAGGATCCATGGATCGTAAAAAACTATTTGATATATGTTTGACCATTTTTGTGAATGGGCTTTAGAAACAGAGAAAAAAAATTGTTTGCTCACGTGACCTCAAATAGCTGCCTTCAACAATGAGCAGTAGCGTGGCCAAGGGACAATGTCTGTGCCCCTGAGCCAAGAGTTCCGGGATTCGAACCTCACATCAGAACTAAATTTTTTGCATTGTATATTTGCATTTGGAGTATTTTTCCTCTACATTTGGACTATTTTACCATGTGCGCAGTATTCTATAGAAGTTCTAAATGAGAACTCTGCAAAAATTATCATCTAAACATTACATTTTTACAAACACAAAACTTGAAATCTCACACTTATGGTCAGTCAGGAAAATCATATTTACTATTGTTTTTTCAGCGATTCTTCTCTTTTCTTACTATCCTAATATTGAAAGTGCAAAACCCCTCTGGCCAAAACTCCATTTAAAAATGTCTGTCATTTAAATATTTAATTTTTGCATCGTTCTCAGATGTAATATCAAAAGGGAAACCATGCCCAAGACAAAAAAGTCCAAACGTAGAGAAAAAAGATGTCAAAAACCAACAAACAGCGCAATGATTCAAACGCCGGAGAAAAATCAAACCGTCGACTACTTGACTCAGAAGCGCAGACATTGTATCTTCGGCCACGCTGCCATACAATTTTGAGGATGGTCAGTAGCAGCTATTTGAGGTCACGCCTGCAGTCAATATTTTTTTTCTCTGTTTCTAAGGCCTGATGCCTGTGAGACCACAATTCAGTGGTCAATTCAATTTCAATTTTTTCGCTGAATTTTTCAGAAAGAAGCATGAGAAATGTGAGAAGACTCTTTACATTATTACTTTGATGTCTTGTTTGTTTTTGAAGTTTTATCTGATTTTATTAATTCTCAGGATTTAAACCATCTTTTTCCATTTAGAGTGGTCCCTTTTCATTTTAGAAATGATAATCCTTCGGTTGTCCCTCTGGCCCATAACAATTTTTGTTTTTTCTCAGTTTTAGTTGGGCTTATGAGATCCTGGAATGCCCTGCCCCAATTTATTAGATCTTCTGATTCCCTTTCTCATTTTAAGTTTTTAGCTAGGGGTCATCTTTTTGAATTTTGTTAATCTTGGATTTTGTTCTTTTCTGTTTCTGTATTTTTCTTGTATTGAGCAGTTGCCCGTTTTCTACTTTAAATAAAGAAATAAATAAATACATAAATAAAGACTCACTAAAGAAGCAAGCCAAGCAGTGACAGCAGGACTGATATGCGCCATTGTTTCTTTAAATTGACGAGATGGGGTTATGAACTGTTTTATTCGTTTTCCAGCGATGATCAGCAGCTGCGATCCAAGTTCATCTCGATCTCTAACTGCAGGTATCATCTGTGTAGAATTAAAAGAAAATAAACCAGAGGATACAAAAACTTAAATAGTAATTGAAAGAAAGTGTTCCAGGAGCGTCTTAAGTCAAAACCCCTTAGACTCGAAAGATTCAAAGAGGGGAGACTTATTTTCAAAATCCAAGCAAATGAATCCAAAAGCATTTACTGCGATAATTTCTTCAGTCATTCATAGCTCCAAACAGCTGCTGTTTTTTTTAAGTATTTCAAAGCATTCATAATTTTCAAGATTCTTTTAAAAATAATTTTGTCAACAAATGATCGAAACATCCGACTGGAAACATCTTCCATATGATAAAATACCCACATATCTATGTCAAGAAGTGCCACAGTAGTGCTGCGATAAATTTTGAGGCCTTATATTTTTAATTTTAAGGTGATTCCAGAGTCGATATGTTCAAACCATAGACATCACATTGCACTACTCAAAAGATCAACAATTTTGGCTAAAATTGATGAATTTACGCTGAGCGTACAAAGGACGTGGCACAATCCTTATGGGAAATGGCCTACGGTCAAACTTAATGAATGTGGCATCATTTTTTTCGTCTCGTCGTCCTGATCAAAAAGTCTCACGGGCGCAAAAAATTATCATCGCTGGTTTTCGAGATAATCGAGCTTAAAGTTTGAGCAAGTCTCGATCGCCAGGGACTAATTCGCTCAAGAATCGAGCGTGCGTCCTACCTACGAAGCGGCTCACCGCCGACTGGCGATGGCTACCGCTACTATTGCTCACACTCTGTCCGGAGTTGACGCCCTCCTTTCTCCCACTCCGAGTGGAGTGTAAGCAATAGTATCGGCAGCCATCGCCAGTCGGCAGTGAGCCGCTTCGTAGGTAGGACGCATGCTGGATTATTGAGCGAATTAGTCCCTGGCGATCGAGACTTGCTCAAACTTTAAGCTCGATTATCTCGAAAACCAGCGATGATAATTTTTTGCGCCCGTGAGACTTTTTGATCAGGATGATGAGACGAAAAAAATGATGCCACATTTATTAAGTTTGACCGTGGGCCATTTCCCATAAGGATTGTGCCACGTCCTTTGTGGAATGCAAGTACCTGTGAGCATACTTTATGAAGATACCCTGAAAGTTTCAAGATGGTTTTAATTAAAAGAAAATTGTCTCAACTTTGGTAATACCTCTTCGGCCAATCTGTCATATCCGTTTACATACAGCTCGTAGATGTAATGCATTCTAATGACATCCGGTGAGATTCCCCAATCTGAGACTAAAGACATGATTTTGCTAATCCAATCAATAGTTGCAGTTGCATTGAGATCTATTTCACTGTTCTGCACATCAAATAAAAACAGAAAATAAAAAATGTTTATACTTGTGCTATATAAATGGGCGCCCGCAGAAAAATTGCCGGGAGGAGGGGTCAAAATTGTTGAACCTCAATGGAAGGTCTAGGGGACACCACCCAGTGATAGGCGGGTCTAGAGAACCCCCCTCCCCCAAATAGAGACAAAAAACAATTTTTCTTCCAAATGGTACAATTTTAAGCTATTGCTATTATAGATGTATCAATCAATAATAATAGTTTTTTCCATGTTTGATATTATAAATAAAGAGACAACAGATAATGATAGTTTTTTTTTTTTTTTTTTTTTTTTTTTAACGTTTTATTGAGTACAAGGCAACTACAAAAATGTATTAATAATGATAGTAAAAAAATTCTTACTACAATTTTTCCTTGCAAAAATTAATTAAAATTGTAGAGTAAACTAACAGTAAAGTTTGCCAACTCTAGCTCCTTTAATTAATATTTTATCTTCTTTTGTTCCTTTTATTTTTTACTGTGAAGTTTTGACAGTTCTAAATTTCAGGGGGGGGGGGGGGCAGTGCAGACACCCAAGGCTATTTGAGACTTAAAAACAAACGGATTTGGTCACTTGAATTTAATCACGCTATAAGTACTTACTTTATAAACCTAAAGAAAAAATTATTAACCTGCTCAATGCTGGGGATTTCACATAAAAGATGCGGACGCCATATAAATAAGAACAATACACCTAATATAATAGAAGGAAAATAAAAAAATAGTACTGTGCCCTAAATGAGGATTCCTGCTTAGATTTACTTGCAAAACGTTTAATAATAATAACACGTCTAATAAAAACAGATCTTATTTCTTCAAGATGATTTTTAATTTTTTTTTTTTATTTTTTAGGTTTTTTTTTTTTTTTTTTTTTACGTGAACTTGGATCACATGGAAAATGACTTACCATGTGCTTTCAGTGTATTCTTCAAATGAATAACAATTCAATTTAATATTAAAATAAAGTTTCCTCAAAGGCAGAGATCGAGCAAAATAAATTACCTGATTCATGGTTTTTTCTATCAACTGCACCGCACTGCTAATAACGCGCTTCAAAAATTTTATGCGAGATTCCATTAATTTCACATCAAATCCTTGCCGAGAGAGCTGTAATTGTGGCTGTTTTGTAATGCCTGAAAATATGGCCGCTTGGCTCTAAAACAGAGAGTACATACAATAAATTCATATTGTTGCAAAAAATACATTTGTTACCTTGACAATAAGAAACAATGACGCACCTCTCACTTTTTCAAGCAACTCCCGTGTACTTCAGCTGATCTAAAAATTTTAAATGGAGCATATCTCTTATGAAAAAAAAAGCCTTCACTGTCACTGGCCAACTTCTTTGTCCTTCAATAGGTCAGCAAGTTTAAGGCGATTCCAGACGAAACTTTGCCAAATTTCAATCCGATGGATAGCGCCACTAGTCGCTTTTCGGAAAAGACGTATTTTTGGCGTTTTAAACTGAAACCATAGATAGAACGCAAAATCCAATAACGTCAGCACCTAAGAAAATTTTTTATGGATTTTTTGAACCCAAAACGAGCAAAATTGGTTTAGAATTAAAGTCGTAAATTATGACATTCATTTTGCCATAGGCTTAGTGAGTGAGAGTGAGTGCAAGTGATATTACATCTATCTGCCTCACTCGCACTCATTGAGACTTATAGGAACTTTCGTATTTCATAATTTCTGGCTTTACTTTTGGGTGTTTCAGCTTGAACCTTTCAGAGTATCTTCCTGAAGTATGCTCGCAGGTGCTGATGTTCCTCAAATTTGTATTTTTAGCGTAAATTCGTCAATTTCAGCTAAAAACTGTTGACTTTTTGAGCAGCGCAACGTAGTGTCTACGGTTGGAACTAATCGATCCTGGAATCATCTCAAGTTTTCCATATTTTTCAGGTTGTTATGAACTAGCGTCACTTCATAAGAGTAAAGACTCAAGAGAGAAAGTGACAGAAGAAGAAGTGGTCAATGAGCCGAAAAGACTCATTGCTGTTAAATGAGCCTCTTCCGTCCATAGATCACTACTTCTTCTACACTTCCTATCACACGTCCTGACTCTTACCTCTTTCATAATTCATGTGCAGCAACCCTAGAGCGGACGTTGGCCCAGGAATCAAATTGTATAGCATGCAAATTTGGCAACATTGCATTTTGTCCATTTAAACTCAAGCAAAAGGTCAAAGAGCTTGATTCAAAATGGGGGTTTTTCTCCCCCCCCACCGATTTTCTTGAAACTTTGTATTTTGATAGTACTCGATAAAAGTAGTCTTTTTTTTCAAATAAAATTTTTCCAAAAATAATTAGGGGGGGAGTTACAGTGTTGCAAAGTCGCACCTTTCAAAAATTCATAACTTTCGCGTAAATCATCCAATTGAAACGCGGTTTTCACCAAAAGATGCGGATTGCAAAGCACTTTCATGCCATCTAAACGGAATTCAATTTCAATAATTTTTGATTTAGTTATCGTCATTTTTGTGATTTTTAGGCCACTCAAAATCTACTTAAGGGGGTATCCTACCCTAAATTTGGGTCACTTTAGCAATTTTTGGGGATTTTGACTTTTTTGACTTTTCTTGTTCAGGAAATCCTCGTGAAGAACGTGATATTTTTGGTTTTTTTTTAAAGGCTTAGAAATATTTTTAATTAATTTTTTTAAAGTCATGCGCCAATAATTTACACATCTATGGTGAGCAAAAAATAAATGTTTGTTATTTTCTTTTTCCATTTTTAGAGCATGTTAATTTTCCCCTGTTTTGCCGCACAGGAAAGTTGGTATCTCAGTCCCTAATTGAGCTACAGACTTCATTTTTTTTTAAAAATGTTCGAAATTGTATTATCTGTGATCTGTTGGAATCAGATTTTTAACCTACCCTCAATATTTTTTTCAAATTAAAGTTTAAAGTGAAAAAGTAAGCTAAAAAAAATAGATGCCATTGAAAAATTCTTACCCGGGCAACTAAACATTGAAAAAAAAAATCTGTCTCCAACAGATCACAGAGAATCTAATTGTGCATCATTTGAGCCAAAGAACAAGTCGATAGAGCAATTATATCAGGCTCTAGCAACTTTCCTGTAAACTACCTTTTTTTCTGCTTATTATTAGATTTCAGGGGCAGGTATGCAACCACCACAACAAAAATTTCAGGGTTGCCTAATTTCAATGTGCCTATTCCATTGCCAAAATTTCAGAAATTTTGGTGGTTAACTGGTGAAAAAAAATTTTTGGGTAGGATACCCCCTTAAAGTGAAATAAAAAAAAATGGTATTTTTTGATTTTGACCGGGTTGCAATATGTTATTCCTCTTTAAATTCTGCGTAAAATGAGCCCAAGCAGAATGCAGGGCGATTTTTTGTTCCGGAGTTATGCATTTTTTAGTAAGCGAAAAACGAGTTTTTTAGGGTGCCCATGAGCGTTCGAGAGAGAGGCTCAAGTCAAATAAATGGAAACGGTATTTTTTGATTTTGATCAAATTAAAATATGTTATTCCTACTTAAATTCTGCGTAAAATGAGCCCAAGCAGAATGTGGGGCGATTTTTTGCTGCGGAGCTATGCGCGTTTTAGTAAACGAAAGTCGAGTGGTTGAGGCTACCCGGGCTCCCACGTCTTTGAGCCTCTCCATAGAACGCTCGACTTTCGTTTACTAAAACGCGCATAGCTCCGCAGCAAAAAATCGCCCCACATTCTGCTTGGGCTCATTTTACGCAGAATTTAAGTAGGAATAACATATTTTAATTTGATCAAAATCAAAAAATACCGTTTCCATTTATTTGACTTGAGCCTCTCTCTCGAACGCTCATGGGCACCCTAAAAAACTCGTTTTTCGCTTACTAAAAAATGCATAACTCCGGAACAAAAAATCGCCCTGCATTCTGCTTGGGCTCATTTTACGCAGAATTTAAAGAGGAATAACATATTGCAACCCGGTCAAAATCAAAAAATATCATTTTTTTTTATTTCACTTTAAGTAGATTTTGAGTGGCCTAAAAATCACAAAAATGACGATAACTAAATCAAAAATTATTGAAATTGAATTCCGTTTGGATGGCATGAAAGTGCTTTGCAATCCGCATCTTTTGGTGAAAACCGCGTTTCAATTGGATGATTTACGCGAAAGTTATGAATTTTTGAAAGGTGCGACTTTGCAACACTGTAACTCCCCCCCTAATTATTTTTGGAAAAATTTTATTTGAAAAAAAAGACTACTTTTATCAAGTACTATCAAAATACAAAGTTTCAAGAAAATCGGTGGGGGGGAGAAAAACCCCCATTTTGAATCAAGCTCTTTTACGGTGTTCACAGAACACCCCATTGTTCAACATTTTTAGTAGATTTAAAGAGCAATGTTGACAGATTGTACACTAAGCCACTGCCAGGAGTTTAACTCTGTAAACACTCCAATACCATGTTACAAAACTGCATTTACCCCTATAGATGAACATTGGTGTTAATTCAGTGGCATGCAGTGAACATAAGTTTTTTGCCATTTGAATCTATACAAAAGCATCAATTTCTCAGGGATTCAAAAAATTCCCTAAAGATCGATTATTTTAAGTAGCTTCCAATTGAGAGAATCCGTCGTTTCTACATTGCATGAACTAGCACTGGTCGAATTACAGAGAAATTATTAAAAATTTGTAGGTTCATAGGTTAATTTTGAATAATTCTGAAAATCTTAGGGTAGGCAGTGCCTTGCTTGCTGGTACCACTTGCCTCTGTGTTTACTAAAAGCAGACCTATTCCTTTTTTCAAACTAAAAAAATCTTTCCTTCCTGCCTTATGGGGAATTTTTGTACAAACATTTGTTCACTAGGGAAGACTTTTTACATTTTTAGAGGGTTTCCGAAAGGTTCCTAGCTGCTCAGACAAGTTTTACTGAATAATAGCAATGAACTTACGTTAGAGTCAAAGAGGGCCTGCAATGGCTTTGAAGTTTTTAAATTAAAAGTTGCCAGCATGTGAAATGCCTCAACACACTGATGGATGATACACAAAAGATCAAAACTGGGTTCTGGCTGTTCAGAGGCCAATTGACATAACGTTATTTGTTTGTACAACTGCCGTTTGTGTTTGTCGGATTTTGGGCTGATGCCAGCAACTGCAGCTGCCTGCAAATTGATAATCAAAACAAATTGTTTAGGAAAAAAAAAATAGAGTCAGTCAGATATTTGTGTAGATCCCATGATAATTCAGTCTTTGAATGGGACCTTTCTTCCTCTCACTCGGCTAACGAGAGATAATCTTTTTATATGATTGTAATTATAGTTCTCTCTAATTGGTTGACCAATTTATTCTCTCCCTTCCAAAATTGTGTTTATATTATAATGATCTTTTCCCACCCATCACAACTGGGTCATAATTCCAAAACGGGAAAATTGAGCATCCACCATCAGAAAGAAACTGAAGTCAAAACTTGAAGGTGTGGAGTGGTTTTTCACCTTTAGTTCTATCACTTACGCAAGACTTACGAAATGACTTTTTACACAAGGGTTTAGCAGAATATTTGATACTACCCTTTTTATCAAAGAAAGATGAATTGATTAGATGGAGCTGGTTGTCGATGATGCATCACCGATTGCTATAAAAAAATTTAAAAAAGAGAATTGTGTCCAAACATTTTTTTTCTAATACTTTTTTCATATATTTGACGACCGAGTAAACTGAAAAATCCATATTTGGTTGAAAAAAAAAATCTCAAGCGGTGAAGGGCAAAATTCATAGACTTATTTTAGAGTTTCAATAGTTGATGAATGACGAGTTCTTACCTCCATGAACACATCAATAAACTGGGAGCAAAGAGCAAGAAAAATCGTCATGTTGTCATCTGAAAAACCAACGTCTTGTTTGCACAATCGCTCCTTCGGGACTTTACCCACTTTGTGAATCAAACGAACTGCAAACTCAAATCGTTGCTCCAAATGTGTTATCCATATTAGAGAACATAACCCTAAAAAATAAGAGGATTTATTATAGACAACAATTAATTGATTAAATTAATTTTTAAAAGACAGAAATATTAATACAGCAGACTTGAAAACTAAAAATTCACACGCATCCATGGGCGGAGCAAGCAATTTGGCAACTGTGGATTCTTCCCATTTGAATGTATGAGAAACAATCCATTCTTGGAGGGCCATGGCCAGTAGCGTACGCAGGATTTTTCTTGGAAGGGGCTCGCACTGATAAGCGTTTGACTGAAAATTATTCCCCCTTCCCCTTCACCCACAAAAATCGGAGGTCTGGGGGGGGCCTTCAGCCCCTTAGCCGCCCCCCCTCCCCTGCGTACACCACTGGCCATGGCCCAGTTTCTAATCGATTGTTTCTCATACATTCAAATGGGGAAGAATACACAGTTGCCTCATTGCTGGCTCCGCCCATGCACGCATCAAAACCTCTGAGTTACCTGATTCAGATTGGAAGGCACGTTCACTACAATGGAATTCATAGGACCTCTCAAAGCCCAATTTTCAGGCTTCAAAAGAGTGAAAAAAAAGAGAACTGTGTACATAAATTGAAAAGTTTTAAGAGGAACACTTTGAACTCAAAATAATATTTACATGAAGTGTGTACCAAATGCTCAGAGAAAATACAGGGGGGGGGGGTGATTGGGAACATTAGTATAATTGTATCGTAATCCAACAGAATGGATAATCAAGTGCGTAATATGCTGATATAGACCCTCTATACTACTGCAGCAAAAGTTTAAGGCCTCCTTACATGCTCATAGTACGATCGTCAAATTGGCATCGGTGAGCTGAAATCCACCGCAAACAATTGAATTGCCAGCCTGACATTTCTCAAATTCAAACATGACCTTGACCAAAACAATTCCAAAACGGGTTTATTTGCTTCGTTCACTGTAGATTGGTGAACAGATGACAAAAACATCCATTGTCAAATAACCCTGCAGTTTGACGGGCCGTCAAATTGCACAGTTGTTGTGCTACGTTTTAACCAACGGAACATGCAACGGTTGGCTCACCTGCCATTTTGTGGTGGATCTCGGCTCATCGATGCCAATTTGACGATCCTACTTGTACGAGCTTGTACGAAGGCCTTTACAGCAGACTCATTATTACACATTAAAAATAAAAAATAAATTCTGAGACAGCTTTACCTTGTTTTAAGTCCAGGCTAGGCATTAATCTTAAACACAAAATAGCGGATGAGAAATAATCCATACTATCAAGAGATCTTTGCCAGGCTAAAATATATTCCCATGCTAAATTTGCAAGAATATTGCTACTTGATAAAATGTAAGGGAAATGTTTCTTTAACTGAGCCAGACTTTCGAGGATGTAAGCTTCATGTTGATTCACCGGTTTTGCTTCATAACTCTCATCTACAACGAGACACGATCCTTCTAGAATTGGACTTATGAGCGATTTCCTTTTGGGTGAATTATCCCTCTTTTGTTTTTGATTCATTTTGGGACTTTCTACTACATCATTAAAATGGAACTCTACATCATTCTTATTAATGACAAAATCTGGGTGAATTCCATTTGCACCGAGCCATTTAGCGACCAGTTCACAAATAAAACCTGCGAAAAAAAATAAATTACAATCATAAAACTATATAAAAATTCTTACAAACAGTAAAAGAATAATGAAAAAGGATGACATTTTTTTTATGAGCAAAAACAACAGTTTTCACATTTCAGTTCCTTAGAATGTTGGTACCTATGAATTAATTTTAATTGATGTTTCTAGTGGTTTGAACATTTGAATTTCAAAAATAACATCAGTCAAAATCAGACATCGCTGCAAAACCAACACATAAAGTAAATCAATAAGACCGTTGACTCTTCTTCAAAATAATTTGTCATCAGGCAATCTTTCACAAATGTTTTATTCATTATCTTCTTCATTCCAGGGTCATTACACGCCAAAGTAGACCAAAAACAGATGATTTTAGACCCGATCCCATCAGAATTGCATGAAATTTGTCCTTGGAGATGAAAAAAAAAATTCCCAAAATCAGCCATTTTTGATGGACATCAATATGAGTAAACCTACAGCTATTGTAGGTTTGTATTTCTCATCCATTTAAAAGACATGATTACTATAAGAAAACAAAAATTTAAACATTTGGCAATAAAATAATTATTTACAGTTGAAGGTCCAATGGTAAACAAATGAGACTTACCTTTCCCTTCACACATCAAACTATTCAAAGTAATGCAAGGATTCTCATAAGGTAAGTAGGCAACAACAGGTTTAGTTTCTGAATTTTTGATGGTAACTCGACTGAAAGATGAAAGTAATTATTATTACATAAAAGCGTTTAGTAAATTTAGCAGTGGATTTCAGAATTTTTTAGTGCTGCCATAGTTATTTTTGGAGGTTTTAACCAATTTTGGAGGTTTTTAATCAGTATATAAAAATAATCAATTTTGCTATGCAATGGCAAAGCAAAATATGGCTAGAGTATGCATTTTGGCTTCACAGAGTGAGCAAAAAATGCTCAGTGCTGAAACAATTCACATCAGGAATTGTTGTAAATATTATTAACACGTTGACTGCCACGTCGGGCTCATAGGCCTGACAACCGAGAGTTCCTGCAGCGCCACGTCCGGCTTACAAGGTCGACAAAATGGAAAAACCGAAAAAAAAAAACAGACATAGATTAAAAAAGATACCTGCGGTGCCGTGGGGCATTACACCGATAAACCTATAATGGCAGTCAACGTGTTAAATGTTTTGCTCGTGAACAGCTTTTCTTTGTTTCAGAGAGGTAAACCTTTAGTGAAATCAATAAAAGAAAAAACTTCGAAAAAGTGTGCACCATATCTTCACAAAACCTCAAAAAAATAAATAAATTACAGTAAATATAAGACAGTTTGATAAATGTTTACCAGAGTGTTGCACATAAAGCAGCCACTTCCGTCAAATCGTCGATCATCTGACTCCATTCACAACCATCCGACGAGACATTTTCCCAATCTTCCAGATTATATGATTTTGAAGCCTCTTCATCAACATCAGTTATAGGCTTGGGCTCAATGTTATATTTATCAAGATTTTCTGAAAAGTTGAAGGGAGGAATTCACCGATAAAAACATGGCTTTAAGCATTTTAGAACAGAGCAGAGGCAAATGAGGTGAATGCCTCTATGTTGAAAAAGAAAAGAAAAGAAAGTATGGCAGGAAATTAAGGTGATTCCAGGAGAAACTTTTTCAAATTTTAATCCGATGAATAGCGCCGACAGTAACTTTTTGGGAAAATCGTGCTTTTGGCGTTTTGAACTGAGACCACAGATAAAACGCAAAAGCCAATACCTAACGTCAGCACCCGCAAAATTTTTTTATGGATTTTTTAAGCCCAAAACGATCAAAATTGGTTTAAAATTAAAGCTGTAAATTGTGAAATTCATTACGCCATAAGCTTAGTGAGTGAGAGTGAGTGCGTATGATAAAACCTCTATCCGCCTCACTCGCACTCATTGAGGCTTATGGGAATTTTTGTATTTCATAATTTCCGGCTTTACTTTTGAGTGTTTCAGCTTGAAACTTTCAGGATATCTTTCTGAAGTATGCTCGCAGGTGCTGACGTTCCTTAAATTTGTGTTTTTAGCATAAATTCATCAATTTTAGCCAAAGACTGTTGACATTTTGAGCAGCGCGACGTGGTGTCTACGGTTGGAACTAATCGACCCTGGAATCATCTTAAACTTCAAAGTCTTTTTATGAGTATGTGAGTGAATTTAGTAATTTTTTAATGTGCTCATCATAATTTGTGCTCAATTTTACTCAAGATTTAACCATTCAATTGCTACTAGCAAAAGTTAACTCTAGCCCCATTCTGATAAAGATCAAAGTGAAAAAGGAGAATCCGACTTACCGACGACGACTTTTTCAAAGGTAGAAGCAACACCTCGAAAAATGAAACAGACTGATAGTGCTGCAATGCAATCTGAGCTGGCAGCAATCAATTTTCGAAGCTCAGTCCAATAATACGATTTTATTCCTGAAATATACACATTACCAATGAGATTACTGGAGCCCATTTGTGGCAGGTGGAAACTTTTTTAATTTAAGTTGCCCATAGAAATAGAGAAGGCAGAATCAAATTCGATTTTTATGCATTGAGTATTACTAGAAGGCAAGTTTTATCTTGTAGATGATTAGTTAAAAAAAAAAAAAAAAATCTTCGTGTTTTTTTTTTTTTTTTTTGGTTAAATTTATTATTTCTGTACTACCATTACTTCTGACTTGTACCGAGGTAATTTTAGCAACCATGCACCAATTTTTGTTAAATAAAATTAGTAGCGGTAGAAGTACACTGAAAAAAAAATTGGTTTGCCTGACCATTATTAGTGAAATTTGAGCAATCAAAATTGGTCGTACTCACCCAAGAAATTGGATACTCCAACCAATAATTGGTGACTGGCACCAGTTATATTGAGTATACAACCAAAGAAATCGGTTGTGCAGTACAAATTTAAGTTGGTACGTGGTGCTAATTTATTGGTATCGAATACCAATTTGTTGGTTGGAGTAACTAATTTATTGGTATCGAATACCAATTTGTTGGTTGGAGTAACTAATTTATTGGTATCGAATACCAATTTGTTGGTTGGAGTAACTAACTTCTTGGGTAAATACAACCAACAAATTTAACTGCGCAGATTTCACTAATAATTAGTCAATGGAACCAATTCTCTTCTTTTTTTTTTCAGTGTAGTAGTAAAATCTGCCCACCCAAACACAGAGAATTTTTGTAAAATATAATTTAAAAAAAAAGCAATTACCATTTAGCTGACAAATAGCTATTATCAATTTGGTGTAATTTAGCATTTCAATGTAATAAGACAAGGATTGGTGCTTCTTCTTTAACCAATAATTTAGTAACATTTTCAAAAAATCAAACGCTAAGATTCTACTGTTACGGCATGCTGACTGCCATTCAACAACAGGACAACATTTTCCTGCAGCGCCTTGACAAATCAATTCACCTGCAAGCAATGGAAACATTCAATAGATATTATAGTTGCCTTGCTGAATTTGGTATAATAACAGTAACACATTAAACACAATTATTTTGAAAATAGCTGTTTTTCAGTCAATTTTACAGCAAATTCGTGATTTGTATCCAATCGTCTATTTCAGAGCCCTAAAACAACTCATTTTTTGATTAATGTCTTAACCCTTTGTATCCTGGCAGAACAAATTTGTACTCCCAAATTAACATGATTTTAAATTTATTTTTAAAAGAATCACTATGCACATCAAACTAAGCGAGAAAATTTATTCTATTTATTGAGATTGATAAAGAATTAGTGAGATGGGTTTGTAATAGTGCCGGGTTTAAAGGGTTAAAAACAAAACGTCAAACATTTTTTGTGCTGATCAATCAGGATCAATTATTTCCGCAGCAAATGGACGGAGCTGCACGAATTTACCCGTGATCCTCCGCCACAAACAATTTTCTAATTTGACCTTTTGGACCTTTTTCTTTACAGAAGTCCCTAGCACACGTAAAGCAGTTGTTGTAAATGCTGTGTGATTGAGAAATTAGGAGAAACCTAAGCAATTTCCGATATTCTGCAGGAGAGAACAATTGCAGGATCTGGCGAGTTGATGATAAATTTTGTAAAATACACTGTACATAGCACAGCATGAAAATCCCACAGTTGTACGAATCTTTTTGTTTCGGGAATGGTACTCAGGAGAAAGATCAATCTGATGAAGAAAAAGATTGTTCCTGAGTAGCTGCTTGAAGTTAAAAAAGCATTCAAAAAGTATTGGCTCTTCCGCGGTAAAGCCATTATAAGGATTGAAATGACAAAGTGCGCTGACACAAGTCAGCGCATGCAACGCACCAATTAGAACCAAGACTAATTTCACCGGAAGGCAATGTCTTGCCAGCATCTAATTTATAAGGCATTATAAGTAGCTGAGCCCCTGCAGGCAAGGTAAATACTCCATCCGTAGGCCATGTTGAATTGAAGACAAGAGAGGACATGTACGGGGACACAATTCCAAACAACTGCATGAATGTTCCACAAACAGCATTAATTATCGTGGAGTTCAACCAAAAAATCAGCAGCCATGTGCAGCATGTAAAGAGGCAGACCACCATTGTTAGAATTGCTCACATTGCCTGCTTTTTTCCACAATTCGAGTCTCATCTTACTGTAAATCTTGACGCCCAAAGGGGTCGAAAGTTCCTGAGCATACTGCGATTCTAGATCAGCAGCCTGTGTCTAGCACATTGCAATCAAATCTAAGAGAAGGTTAGGATGTAGGTAAATCATTTTCTGCTCTTGCTACTAGACGAGCTTTGCAACAAACGTCTTCAGATTTTATACCTTGAGCATCGCCTTTCTTCAGAGGATCATATGCCGCTTCAAGTGTCATCGCTTGGTTGTACAATTGTACATACTTCCTTTCATTGTTTTAAGTGATTTGTATGCTTCGATTCTACCTGGCCCATTCAAATAACGTGTAAGCGGTTTTGGGCCATTAACAGAGGGCTTTTGTTCAGCAAAAATAGATAAGCTAGGAGCGTTATCGTTGTTAACAGGGATTGACAGAACTAATTTATATTTCTTACAAGTTTTATGGGAACAATGCGCTCAAACGGTTATAATAGATCCATTTACGCAAGGCCTCAGGTACTTCCTGTCTACAGTTAGCACACAATCTGGTACAAGTTGGTTGAAGTAAGATGCTAGACCCCCTCAGTATCCTCTACAAACCAAGGACTTTGTTTCTGTGTTCCAAATGAAAGTCTAGACACCTGCATCTGTTGGCATGGTTCCGACACTGTGCCAATCAATTTGGTCGTGAGACCGAGGTTTCTTGGTAGAGTGTAAAGAGGACTCAATTTCATTGGTTTTGGACTTTTTCAGTGTGGCACTGCACCCCAGATCTTAGAAAGACTTTAAAAGTAAAGCCTAGCACTTTTTTAAAATATTTTTTGCAATCCTTCAACTGAGATATAACAGTTTGGGATTTTGGATTCTTCCACATCACCTCGAGCCAAAATCTCGAGTCCGCAGAGCATCCAAATGTTATTGACCCGCTATGCACTAAGGTTCCCAAAAGAATCTTCCACATCACAGAAAGAGGGGAAATATTCTTACCCCAATCTACTACTTGAGCAGTGAGCGATATCGTTTCATTGCCGAATTATTGGGAGGAGAGCGGAGACATTGAGTCAGTGTTAGCTACATGTTTGTAGCAAGTATTTGGAGTGTTGGTGCCTTGATATGAGCAGAGGGCTGAGATCTACACACTTTTTCTTATTTAGTATGAGTTTCCAGAGAGAGGACGAGCCATCACTGATTCGTTTGGGAGCCTTGGAGAAGTTCCTTACAGTTATAGATGAGAATTGTTCAGTTTTAACTGTTCAAAATGATTAAAATCAAGCTTTACTTCACTGGAACAAGATTTACAACTTTGCCATACAAATTGAAATAAGAAATCACTTTTAACTTACTCAGTCGAAACAACTTTTCTTCCGCAAAACCACACTTTACAGTAATTATTTCATTCTCTGAATTAACATTGAAAGCTGCGAGAAAGTCTGAAAAATCTCCTTTATTTGAGTTGAAAGTAACTCTGGGCCTGCTTCTACCTTCATCAATCATATCACTGGACTTAATAAGACAGTCAAGCTTTTCAAACTCTTCTTCGCTTATTTTTAAGGTTTCACAGAGTGCCTGAAATTTTAAAAAAATAGTATAGATATTAATGATTATGTTCAACAGAGAAAATCAGTGGCAAGGAACTTAGCCAATCCATCATTCAAGCAAACACTTAGACTATACAAGACATAAACTATTGTAAACATTTCTAGGTGAAAAAATTCCCAAAACTTAGGGTGAGCAGGCTGATTCTGCTCGTTTGGACGAGACGAGATGAGACGAGATAGCAAGAATCGACCAATCCCATTGGTTTAAATGGTGTCACGTGACGGATTTGAAGTCATTCAACAGAATAAACAGTCATGAATTTGAAAAGAATGACTCTTTAACCCGTTGAATGACTTCAAATCTGTCACGTGACACCATTTAAACCAATGAGATTGGTCGATTTTTGCTATCTCGTCTCGTCTCGTCCAAACAAGCAGAATCAGCCTGCTGGGCTGCCATTTTGCATATACACTGAAAAAAAAGAACAAGTTCTGGACACAATCAGGATGGGCAATATGAAGACATTAGTATGGAACGTGATTAGAGCACAACCAGATCAGGTTGTAGACACGGAAGTTTGTGTCTGGAACACAACCTGTCGTGCTCTGAACTTGTTTGGAGTACGTTCAGAACACGTTCGCGTACTGTTGTCTTCATATCGCCCATCCTGAGCGTGTCCAGACAACATTCTTTTTTCAGTGTAATGGGTCTTTTACGCACCTTCTTTTACTTCACTTTTTAAAAGTTCTGGATGCAAGGAACATACAGTATTTTTTGGAATTTTTTTTGATCCCGGGTTCTTGAATTAAAACGATTTCAAATAAGTTTTGAGTGATTTAAGAGATTCGCGCTTTGACAGGAACTGGAGTTTGCTTATAATAGTACGGTGAAAATTCATTGAGTCGAACCACGTGTAAGTCAAATTTTCCGTTATGTCCAACAATACCTCCGGTCCCGTGATTTCTCCCATAAGAGCTATGTTAAAATCTTTGGACTAAGACGAACTTTAATGTGTCAAAATCACGTTTATCTTGAGCTAATTTTAGGTCCCAAACCTTTATATTATGTATAAGACAAACAAAATGGACAAAAATTCCCCCTCCGCGACAAAAAAAGAAATTTCTCGCGATCTCTCTATGGCTGCTCTCACAAGCTCCCTGTAGAGTTATAAGACTTTTCGTCATTGTCCTTTCGTTCTAGACATAATTCATCCAATCTTTTGTCCTGTTGAACTATTGGTCCACTCATTATTTTCGTACTTGGCTGCAACGTCCCTTAGGCCACGTTTGACGTTTTTAGTCCAATTATTATTAGTTCCAGAGTATGTCTTCAGTTGTGTAATTATAGTCTTGTAATTTTCCGCCTACGGCTGATCCGCCTATGGCTACTCCACCGCTGGCCGATCCGCCACTGACAAATCCGCCACTGGCTCGTCCGCCGCTGGCCGATCCACCACTGACTAGTCCACCTCTGGCCGATCACCAACTGGCTAGTCCGCCGCTGGTCGATCCACCACTGGCTAGTTCACCGCTGGCCCATCCGACACTGGATAGTCCGCCACTGGCTAGTCCGCCGCTGGCCGATCCACCACTGGCTAGTTCACCGCTGGCCCATCCGACACTGGATAGTCCGCCACTGGCTAGTCCGCCGCTGGCCGATCCGCCACTGGCTAGTCCGCCGCTGGCCGATCCGCCACTGGTGGACTCGCATATGGTGGATCGTCCAGAGGTGGAAATTAGGAGACTTAAATGGGAGACCGGGCAGGCAGAGAAATTACGGCGTACGATAGCGATTAGGTGTTGATTTTTGCTATCAGCGTCCAGGCTGTCGGTGGAAGATCGCAACGCGGAACACGGCGAAACCAACAAAAAACAAGTTATTCAGTTCAGAGATAAACAGAGCTTCTCTTGAAGCATACAGATTTTTTCAGAAAAAGCTTTACGTGTCGAACTTTAAGTGATTTTGCCAATAATTGGACTTACATTGTATTTGGCCTTTGTCGAACTGCCTGTAGTGTCGAACTTTTTTCTGGTCCTCTTGCAGTTCGAAACTATGAACTTTGATTGTATAGGACATTCAGTTACCAGTATCTGGAAGTAGTCCATTTGAGAAACATGGCAAGTATTGAGATCATTGAAAAGTCTTGGGTCGTAAGGAAATCATTTCATTGACATTCCATGTAATTAGTCTAAATTCTGGTAACCGTGGATTAGCTAATGTACAATTGGAAACATCGGCGCAGACCGTGTCCGTTTTTTTCTGTGTCGACAAAAATCTGGGGTGCGGGTTATACATAATGATTGATAAGTCATCAAGTTTGTCAATGATCTAGATCTTCATGATTTTTCACTAGGTTAACATTTATCCCCCAATAGACAATAACTCTGAAAGTTTGGAATCAATTCCATTATTGAAGGCTATTTTCTTAGTTTTCCAGCAAAAATTACAAACCTCGATATGTTTTTCATCACTGCTCACAACAGTGGAATATGCTGGTGGCTTTAAATGCAGGGCATGAACATATTGATAAAAAGCAACCAGATTTCTTAAATTTTTTACTTTCACAATCAATTCTTTGTGTTCTGGAATGTTATCTGCAACTTCATCTGAAACACAGCCGAAAAAAGAAAAAATTGAATAAAAATATTTTATTTGAGCTGTATTTCTGTAAATTCCTTCAGAAAAATTTCATGAAACGAAAAAATATGGGAATCAATAACTGATCCAGATGGTGATTATTTCCCCAATAGAACTTCCTACACAGAAGAAAAAAAATGTTGATTTAAAAATTCTGATAGTAAAAAACAGACTTTTTTTACTACGTTACCAATTAAAAAGCTGCAAGATAGTCCTCTATACTTTCTAAACATGGAACACTAAAATGCCAAAGACACTCTAAGGCTCAGTATTCTTGAAGAAAAGACATCCAGATGCTTTGAAATACGATTTCAGTAAAAATGAACTCATTCAGCCAATTTTTCACCCCCCCCCTCCCCCCCAAGGATTCCTATTTTTCATTTTTAAACCAATCAGTATTCAGTTTTTTTTTCTTTTTTTTTTTTCTTTCAAATCAAAGGAATGAGCCCTCTTACTGTGGAAAGCTTAAAGGAGTTAAATTCTCACTTGGAATTCAGAGCTCATCAAACTTGCAATTGAGGAGTTCTTCGGTAAATGAGCGGATAAGCAAAATTATAGTGTTGAGAAAAACGAGTTTCTTTGTTTAAAAAAAGCCTGTAGTTTTTAAAATTTTATGGAATTTTTTCAATAACTAAAATTTGTTTGATGGATCAAACCATTAAGAATAAAATGCAAAAAATCGCAAATCTCTAGCACTTACGCTTTTTTCACAATTGCGTTTTTCAAAAAACAGTTTATCGGCCCTTCGGCGATCGACTTTTTGATGAATTTTTTACAGACTTATGACAATTTTTTCGAGTTCTTTTTATTTTTATCATCAGTTTATGCTTTTATTTTGCTTTCAAACGCTTCATAAAGAGAGAGAGAGAGAGAGAGAGAAAAAAAAAAAAAAAAAAAAAATCAGGCCCGAGTCTGCATTTGAAATTTTTCCAAATAATACGATTTTCAGCAAATATTTTTTGTTATTTTTGTGGTAAATGTTAGATACATGTACACACAATATATATTCTAGTGGCTTAGGGTTTAAGGATTCCAGTAAAGCGATCTCCGCAAGAAGGGCGGATACGCATATCCGCCCTTTTACCGAAGAACTCCTCCATTGTTGGCAAGTATTGTAACACAGGTGAGCTCTTGATGCAGCATGCAAATGCTTCGTTTTTGTCCACGCGAGTAGATGCTATACACTCAAGTCTTCTGAATATAATGTCTTTAATCATCAAAAACAGCCACAAAATAAAATATACTGATGGATTTAGCTGGCTTGGCTGCCGTGAGCCCCTACATGACAAAATCAACTCAAATGCCGGTTGCCTCCACAGCATCTTTCAAAATTAGAGAGCTGGTTTCCAACCTACCATTTCCATCGTTTGTTTGAAAATGTTCTAAGAAAGTGGACAGTAAAGCAGGTGACGTGTATTTATCATTCATCAACAGATCCAAACACTGGGACTTCATGTCGTGTGTTTTTAATTTTTTTGCAACACTCTGAACTTCGTCTAGTAATTTTTCTTGCGTTACTTCATCGCAGTGTAAACTGTGCCGTAGATTTTTTACCAGATGAATATCCTGAGCACGACTACTGCTCTCCATGCTGTAAAAAAAAAAATGAGACTGAGAATAGAATAAGAGCAGAATAAGGAGAATAATGACACTCTAAGACCCATTCTGTTGTTTGCTTGTCAACAGAATGAATTATTTATTGTGAGGAAAGACTGGCCTCAAACAAAATTTGAAAAATTTAAACCCACACTGAAAAAAATAAATAGTTAAAAAAGTACAGAACAAAGTGATTTGCTAAATTAACCTATAATTTTGTTAAATTAA
This sequence comes from Trialeurodes vaporariorum, assembly GCA_011764245.1. Lineage (NCBI taxonomy): Eukaryota > Metazoa > Arthropoda > Insecta > Hemiptera > Aleyrodidae > Trialeurodes > Trialeurodes vaporariorum. The sequence continues at coordinate 40,436,357 of VMOF01000002.1, read as the reverse complement.
CAACTCAAATGCTAAATCAGCAATTCATTTTGTTAGCTTAACAACTAACTTTACCCAACCAGCAAATCAAATAGTAAAAATAACAATTTTTATGCTGGAATAACAAATTAGTAAGTAAAATCAGCAATTTATTTTGCTGATACAACAAGCTGAATTGTTAGATCAACTAATTGGGTTAAGTTCTGTATTTTTTGACTATTTCAAATTGCTAAATCGACAATATCTATTTTGATAAAAGAACGCCAATATGTGGTTGATTTAACAACTTTAAACTCAACAAATAAATTGTTAACTTAACAGAAAACCCTGGTTGATTTAGCATTTTTCAATTTTTGTTAAATCAGCAAATTTTGAATTGTTGCTTTAATAATTGATTTTTTTCAGTGCAAGAATTAGTAGTACACTCATCCACACAGTAGCAAAACTCTATTGGGAAGAGGTGGCGAAAGTTGTTTTTCAATGTAATCAAATGAGAAAATTGAGTTGTAACCAGTGGTGTCGCGTGCCATCTGGCAACAAGGCATCTGCTTCATTTAAACTCATTAAATATATAGAATTTTCCTTGTGCACTGTGCACCCCCTGAATTCGATATTTTACAAGAGTTTAAATGGATAGAATGCATTATTGCCAAATTCCACGCGACACCACTGGTTGTAACCTTCCGACTACTAGGGTGCGCCACCGTCGCATCCAATGCAAATCAAACGGAAGATGTTAGTTCAACCTTCCGACCACCAGGGGGGCATTTGCCGATTCTCTAACATTGAGTTTTGCTACTGTGTACATAATTTTACTGTGGTAGTAGTAGTAGTAGTAGTAAAGTCCGGCCGCCAAAACCTTGTGTTTGTTATGCTTGTATTATTAAAAAAAAATCATACTTGCCATGATATCTGAAGCTTTGTTTAGAACATTTTCGTAACTGAAAATACGATTTAAACAGAGAATTACCCATCTTTTTTGACAGATACCTAACAATAACTGACATAATCTCTTCAACACTTAGCATGGTGCAAGAACCCACTCACTCACACACACACTCTGGTGGTACCTAAATGCTCTTTCCTTATATTCACTAAGATATAAAAACCATAGGTATATTTTTCTTTTTTGTTACGTCCAGCTGCTCGAACCATTTGTAAGAAAATTACTGGACTGAAAATAAAAACTAAGAGCTGCGTGAAATGAAGTATAAAAGGTACCTCAAAGAAAATTAAAGAGACAGTAATAAAGAGCAACGCACCCTGAGAAAAGGAATAATCTCAACAGCACACAGAAACAAGAACAGTTTCAAATTAACACTCACTTTAGCGCACAATGAAAGGGTGAAAATATTTCACTGATGAGTCCTGAGGGTTCGACGAAGAGACATGGATTAAGTAATCCTTGATTACTTGATCGGGAAGCGCCATTCCCGCACATCAACTCATAATTGTTGTATAGTAACCTGAAACAACAGAGAAGTTTAGTAACAGAGCCAGAAATGGAAACAGGGGTTTAAAAGGACCTGGCACTGGCTTTATGGGAAATGGCTCCCAATAGATTTTTGATTTGTTGGTCTTAAATTTAAGCTTATGTGATGCCCAGCAAAAGTTCTCAAAGCAGCGACTCGATCGTATGATAAGGTTTAGGAGCATTTGCATAAGCACATTCAAGAAGGGCCACTTTAAGATCCCGATCTCCTACTAACACAGAGACAATAAATAATAGAGACCGCGCACGGCTGCGGTGGCTGACTTTTTTTTTGGAACTCAACAGGAATAAACAAAAGGAGCATGAAGGAGCACCATAAAACATGGTCCATACGTTGACTCATGCAATTTTGGTGCTTCGGTCTTGTTAGGCAAAAACCTCAAAAACTTTTCTCATCAGCCAACGTATGGGACATGTTTGCGGTGATACGTTGAGACCCCTGAAAAAAAGTTGCCACCGAGCGCAAACATGGGCAAGATAGATAGTGCATGGTCTCTGCAATATACTGTCTCTGTACTAATGTGAAGAAAAGTACTCAAAAACTGCCTGTTTACCTGCCTCAAACCATGCATGAATGAAGAAGCCAGTGTCGTTCACAATAACACGGTAATCTAAAATTGATCAGGCGGGGAAAAGGAAAAGTGGGCAAAGTTCTTTCATTTTATTTTATTTTAAATTTCGAGTACATGAGCCCATAGATGGAGCTATCGCACAGGTCAATAGTTCACAAATATGGTAATGGACACAGTACATTATTGAGGTATTGACATGAATATTATTGAGGTGTAGTTACATTTCCTCATTACTAAAGTAAATCTTATAAAACTTTATACAAATTTCCTCACTTTAACGCGATCCGTAGATTGCTAGATCGGGCACATTGTGCAACCCTGCTCTGTAAATGGTAATAATAAGGAATAAGTAAAAATTAATTCATACAGCTGACCTGCCATTATTACTGACTGGAAAAGAAACAACTCGAGGTCCCTGCTGCATGGCCCAAATTTCGATGAGAGCTTTTTTTGGAGCATAAATAACAAGAAACAAGGCTATCCTTCTGTGCCCCTGAGATTTCTTCTCCTCTTCTTTGACTTCTAACCAGCCACATTGAGCGTTTCTGTAGCCTTTCCACATTCTATTCAAAAGAAAGCAGGACAAAAAGGTGAGAAGAAACAATGTCTGATACTTTGAAGCCTCGAACAATCTTGTGAACATACGTTTGATACTTTATCTCCACTCTCTAAACTTATTTATCTGCTCTGGCTCATGGATTTTTTCAATTGCATTAAACAAATTTCAATCAAATGTTACAGTAAAAATAAACCTTTGTTCTGTTAAAATCAGGGATGCGAACCGGAACCTGAGAGCCAGGAGAACCCTTCTTTTTGACGGAACCGGAACCTGGATCTTTGGTTACGTCAGAACCGGAACCCAAACCCTAATTTAAACTCTGAGAACCGCAAATGGAACCGGTTCCGCATAGGTTCCTGAAACTCAATTTGCTTTGAGCTCTTATGTTCATCGTGGTCCGTAATTGCCGTTTTGCATGATTTTCATTTTTCATAAACCTTACTTTTTCAACAAGAATTTTGGAAACATGCTTGGGATACATTTTGAAGTAAGTATTTTCGCCTGAATTTCAACTTCAAATTGCAAGAATCAAAATTTTTTTCATGTTATTTTCATGCGGGATGATATAAACCTTATTCACTGCAAAAGCCGTAGAGTTTTTTCCTGCTTGAAAGCAATACACTGGGGAAAAATAAAGACAAAAAAGAACCAGGAATCAAAACTCGGTTCTGGAACCAGTTCTAGAACCGGCAGCGGTTTCAGACACATGCTAGCACCGGAACCAGGACCAGTTCTAAATTCCGGTTCGCATCCCTGGTTAAAATTCAACAAATTGCATTTGTGTTTTTGTATTTTCTTTTCCGTGTTGTTGTATCATTTTTTTAAATTATTCCAATTTAGTTGCAAACTAAGATTCTTCTGAAACATCAAAAACACAGAAATCATCAATGCATTTTGAAAATGAGGTCAATGGTTCAAAAAACAAAGTACTTACCTAACGGCAACACCCGAGTTACAATCAGTCAGTATTACACGACCTAAATTATCACAGATCACAGCAAGGTTACGAGAGGGGGATAACAGAACATTTGTTGTCTGCCTTGAAGCATCGTGAAGACCAAATCTAATTAATTGAAAGAAGAGAAAGATTAATGGTAAAGCTATGAAAACAATAATAACCTATCCTAATCATTTACTGTTGGGATTATTCTTAATGTAACACAAAGGCTTTGCGTCCAAACGCAACGACACAGCCGAGTTGAGAAATGTTCAACTCTTGCGTTCCTGCGCAGAGCAGCAGACCAATTTCGCTGGCCGCTGCTTATCGAGTTAACGTTTGATGAGTCCTGAAATAAAAAATGCAACAAATAAAGAAGAGGAAGTATTGAATACGGTGGAATCCACCTTTGAGATTCGTGAATCTTGCTGATGTAAACGAAAAATAACTTTTGAGACAACACAAAAATAGAAATATGCAAAACACACGAGAAAAGGTTTCAGGTCAGTAGGTCTGCAGTAGTATGGACTATGGACAAAATGGCTACTTTTTTGGTCTACTGACAAAATTTCTAAGTGTGTCCACAAAAAAAATGTCTGCCTTGACCAACGACCATATTCTACAGATCTCTACATACTTTACGCACACAAAATAAATGTACCCAGTATATTATTGCCTCTTTTTACAATACGTCCACTTTTTTTTAACAAATTCGTCTACTAATCTGTCAACAATGGCGACAAAATTGGAACAGAAATGGACAAATGGAAAAAAAAATCAGTGTGCTGGTAATGAGAAAGAAATAGAGAGTTAATTATCAATAGTATGAAGGATATATTTTAAATTTGTTGACATTGTTGACAACTTATACAGTAGACAATTTTTGCAAAAAAAAGAGGACGTTTAAGAAAAAAGGCATTAATATACTGGGTACATTTATTTTGTAGACATAAAATATATAGACATCTGTAGAATGTGGTAATTTTTCAATGTAGACATTTTTTCTGCAGTCCACATTACTGTAGATTGTAGACCTACTGACTAGAAACCCGAGAAAATGAACAGTCGCAAGTCGAAACTAACCTAACCTCAGGAACGCAGTCAAAGATAAATGTAATTAAAGCGACTCCATTTTGAGTGTTTGACAAGCACTATTTGAAATCCTTGATACTGATTGGTTTGTGCTTGCTTTCATTAGGAACGATTTATTGTCCTCCAAAGTAAAGCCAACTGAAGAAAGGTACACAACGCTACCATTCGCAAGGTCTTGCGTCTCATTGGAAACCAGGCTTTACTGTCTTCCTCATTGTTATACTGTTTGTGAACTGTGCACTTTGAATTGGGCACTGTACCTAAAAAGGATTTAAGAAAACAACTTATGTGTAGAGTAGGTACCTTATTGCCATGGCCTCGAGAGGTTCAATCACAGGTGTCTGTTTTTCTACTTGTACATGAGCTTTTCGACCACCGCCAACCAGCCAACCACTAAAAACGAAATTTGAAAAAGACCAAAAGTAAGTACAGGGTGGATACAAAACAAAATCATAATCTTGAAATGCTAACTTGTAAGCAATCTTGAGTAAAACGAGAAAATACTCCCGAAGAACTTTCACTTTCACAGTCAATGCTTGTGACTGCAGATAAGATAAAAATAAGCTCCTACTCTGAAATTGAGAACATTGCCGGAAAAGCACGACAAATCCATAAGTGTCTGTTTCCCAGCAATTGACTTAATCTATTTGTCAAACTATCAAATATACGCCCTGAAATTTTCATGGTAATAATATCATGATTTTTCAATGAGTCACAGTACTTTTGATAAAATAGAATCTCGCTAAAAAATGGCATTTTAATGGGCGTTGCGTAGGTTAAAAGGCCGAATGGCACAAACCGCTGATGATTTAGAGAAGAGTAGAAAAGTTAAATCAAAAAAGTTCAAAGAGTGTCGGAGAAACTTAAATTTCAATTCAAACAACTTACGAAACAACATTCCCGATTGCAGACTTTAATTTATTTGTGACTAGTTTTGCTAGATCAGAGAGAATCTGCTGAGATCCAGCTCCAAGGACATAGTGAAATCCTAAAAATGGTTTTGTACCTGTAGCAACCACGAGAGTACTTTGAGGAGCAGTGCTTTGATACCTAGAAGAGAGAAAACATTGAAAATAATAGTTCACTTAAAACAAACCAATAGGGGTATGCGAATATTCGAATTGTATTCGATATTCGAACTCGAATACCGGTTTACTGGTCGGGTCCGAATATCGAATAGCGCTCCTCGAATACCGAATATTCGAGTTCGAATAGTTTGTTCGAATAGTTCGCCGAATATGACCAATTCTGGAAACGTTTTTCTCGTTCTTTCGGCGAAACTCGCGCAGAGCATTGACCACGCGTCTTTGCGGTGTCAAACGGAATAAAGTAGCTTCCAAGACTCGAGGTGATGCTGATAAGAGGGACTCGCGGAGTCTTTACGAGAACCGACACAGCGCTGACGCAGCGCAAAATGCGTATTCCGCCAAGCAATGACGCGACGCGGCGGCGCACAGTGTGGACATACGTGTATTTTAGCTATTCAAAATGAAGATCGAAATAATCCACTGTGCGCTTGCTTTTCGACTTCAAAGATGTCTAGATAAGACATACCTAACGTTTGTTTTGATTAAAACCGGACGACAAGTGCACCAGCCGAGTTCGAAGTTCAATTAACACAGGTAAGTATCTCTATTTTCACCCGTGACACTTGTTTTGATAGAATAGGCCTAATGTAAACAAAGCACATGTTAAATGAGTCATAGATTTTTTTTCGTGTTCTTCAAAGTAAGTAGAAGGAGAAAAAACCATGGAAGGTAAGTTTTTTAATCTTAGGATAATTTACATTCTATAATTAGTCTAAATTTTAGTATATTTTTGACAAATGACAAGTTTCAGCAGAGTTTTTTTCTGTTGTACCATTTTGTACCATCGACCGTTTTTGCTCTAAAAGAAAGGTAATTTCATCTACTTTTCAGCTATTTTTGTCTCCCACTGCGCAAATGTGCGCAAATGAAATAAACTTAGTTTTTCTCCTTGTTTTCAGAGAGAAATTGCACCGTGAAAATGGACCAAACAGCGAAAATTCATCAAGCGAGGAGGACAGAAGCCTTGTTGATGCCACCAATACCTCTGAACAGTGGCGGACGCGGGGGGGGGATTAAAGGGGGCTATAGCCCCCCAGACCTCCGATTTTTAGGGGTGGAGGGGAAGAGGGGAACAATTTTCAGTCAAACGCTCATCAGTGCCAAAAAGAATCCTGCGTCCGCCACTGCCTCTGAATGTACTGACTCATCAGGCTCAGAAATTGACTAATTTTTTTCATAGTTCTTATAACTCTGAATTAAATATTTCGTATTAATACCGATATATCTGATATTGTATTTGGTCAAATGTCCCGCTCAACCTGTGATGACGCAAATTATAGGAACAATTTGCTTGATTACGGATTAAACTATTGTAAACTTTCTCTATTTTAGCGACTCTGATTTTGATAAATGTAATTTGATGAAAGAGAGGGACAGTCACTGGTAAAATATAATAAAAAAATAAAAAAATTAACAAAATTTGACTAAATAATTTTCCCGTAAAACCCTATTGATGACTTTGCATTTTCAAGAATTATTCTTGAATTTATTTTCCAGCACCCCTCTCCCCACAATTTGACTCAAGTTACACTTAACATCAAAGAGAAATAGTATAATATAATATACTCATATTATACTAATTTACGTTCCGTCATAAACCCTCTTATGAGCTTTATAATTTTACTCCCTATAAGTTCCCGATTAAATATATTTGTGGGGGGGGGGGCTTCGAAGGCCCGAGCCCCCCTTGGATAGTTTCCCTCCGAAAAAACTCTTTTAAAGATGGACTACCATGTTATAGTAACAAATCTTCAAAGTTTTATTCTCCTATCTGTAATTTTTCCAAAATTATAGAATTTTGAATTTCTAAATGGGAAATTTTTATTCAAAATGAAACTTTAATCGACAATAACTTTGGAACAAAAAAAGATAGCGACCTCCGGTTTAAACGAAAATGCACTACTTTTTACACAGTTTTGATTGATGTGTCACAATATAGGGGTTACCGATGATAATTTTTAAGGGGGAATTGGGGGGCCCCATTGCCCCCCTTCGAGGGGTCCGCAAAAATATAAAAAATTACCTAAATATAGGCTACCCTAATGGTGATAAATCCCCAAAGTTTCGTTTCCTAAGCTGCATTTTTTCAAAAGTTATATAATTTTGAATAGCTAGATCGACAAATGTCCACACTGTGCGGCGCCACTGGGACGTGAGGGTTGCCTAACCTCGCATTTGAAGGCACTTTCTCTCGATATTTATCGCGAATAGAGGAAAGAGGAAGGCCGAAGGAGAGTTTCCTCTTTGGCTTCTCCTGGAGTTCCGAATGAACACCCGCGCATCGGTAGCTCCGAAGACCTGCGAAAGCGATAACAGCACGCGTGGGTAAAGTTAATTTTGGCGTTCCAATTTATTGTTCGAACCGACATGGATAAATACTTACTTAGTAGTATAGTAGTATAGTCATAAAAGCTCAACTTTTTTCTCAAATTGTTCGCCTTCTTTCATTTCAGAACAATTTAATATGGTAGCTTTCTATAATTCATGGGTTATTTAACATTGAAAAGACAATTTTTTGGAAAAATTTTTATAGAAATAGATCGTGAAAAAACAAGTAAAATTATTCGACTATTCGATTATTCGATTCGATATTCGAGGAAATTATTCGAATTCGATTCGAGTGCAAAAAAGTGGTATTCGCACACCCCTACAAACCAATCAAGTTTCTACTTACATGAGTCATGATTAAGAGGGGAGGGGGGAGGGGGAGATTACAAGAAGTACTAATCACATACTTTTTGGTTCCATAGTTGGATCTTAATTTTGAATATTGCAGTTTTACAGCAGATTACGTGCCTTTATATTAGGAGTTGTTCCTCACTACTCTAAATTCATTAATCAGTAGATAGCACAAAGTTCATTAAAAGTTGTCAACTCACATAGTCAAGGCCATTTCTATATTCCCCCCCCCCCCGACCCCATTTCCCCTCCAAATGTCCTCGTAATCGTAGCATTAGTATCTACTCTGTTTGACACAAACCCCACTTCTGTACGTACTCGGTAACTCAAATAACCTGTGGACATGCCTTACACATTCCTGGGAATTTGAGAGCCTAGGGGATAGGGTTGACAAATCCTGGTGTCAACGATCAGGTGGCAGAGAAAAATGGGTGTGTTGCGCACTTTTGCCATGAAGGCAAAAATGATTGATCTACAGTAGAATGTCATGAGAAAACCGATAGAAACAACAAACGCTCCTAAAACTTCCTCTCTAATACAGAAAAAGTAAAAGTAATCTGGTGGTCACAGCAAAACAAATTTGAAAATGCCAGTAATGGCGCAAAACTGCTGATTACACAATGGTGCGGGTCCTCGCCAGACTTGCTAATTGTAGATTAATTACTAATTAGTCCACATCATCAGAATGTAGACTTATTACACAAACCAGAGTGATTTCTTTAAAACTCAATTTCTTAACACAATGGCACACTAATGGACTACTTCTAGATATTGGTCAGCGGATGTTCTATACTATTACGCAGTTGCCAGTTTCTCACTAAACGTGAATCTTTTCAAAACTCTCAAAATAGCAACTTTGAAATCGTTTCAATTCATGATACCGTAGTCAAAAATAATTATAAAAAATACAGTAAGTTTCTTTCATCTAGCACTTTGAGACAATGAAATGAATAAAATGTGTGCAACAGACCCATTTTAAAAATTAAATAGAACTAAAGAGCTACTCAAATGACTCGTTTGATTCAGCAACATTTTTTGAACGCTCCTAAATTTTATTGAAGAAACAAACCATTCTGAACTATTTTATATTGTAATCTAAGATGACTGAATTGATAAGGTGAATTGTTATAGTTTACCATGAACTGAATCCTCCACATATTGAGGCAGTGAAAAGGTGTTGAAACATATTGGTTGGAGTGAGACCAACAACAGCGCTATCAGTGATTTGTGACTGATCTGAATACCCCCACTTTTTGAACGTTAAAGGTGGGGTAGGTACAATATCACTACAGTTTGCTGTGACTAAAAGAGAGAGGAATAAAGATAATTGAATTAAAATACAAAAATAAATTAGACCATTTGAGATCTATAATTAATGGGTCTGTTGCAAACTTTTGCTACAACAATTAAGAGTGTCTCATCTAATGTAAAATCGCCTAAAAAGTCCATTGGTGGCATCAGAAAGTCATAAAATGCAATAATAAACTCACAAGAGGCGTTTAATGAAATCCAAGATGGCGGAGAAATATCGAGCAATTTGCGTGCATGCACCACGAACATCCAAGGATGGCCAACTTTGACAACCTCACTGGAGGTAGAGGTTATGTGTTTGTTTATGTTGTGATTGGTTGTGACCAATAATGTGAGGTTGGCCATCCTTGGATGTTCGTGGTGCATGCATACAAATTGATCGACATTTCTCCGCCATCTTGGATTTCATTAAACGCCTCTTATGAGTTTATTATTGCATTTTATGACTTTCTGATGCCACCAATGGACTTTTCAGGCGATTTTACGTTGGATTAAACACTCTTAATCGTTGTAGCAAAAGTTTGCAACAGACCCATTGCGCCAAAGGTTGAACAAACAAAAAAATACAAAAAACAACAACAAAAACACACATAACAAAACAAAATAAAACTCCGAACATAATAAAGAATAAAAAACGTAAGCTAGCAATAAGATTTGAAAGTGAAATTTTCCATTTTTAAACTCAAGTGCCAAAAAAATTTTAGCTCTTAAATGACAGAGCTTCGCAGGTATCATAGGAGATTCCTATCTAAGTAATTTGTCTCTCCCTCTATGGAAACACACAAAAGAAAGCCTCAAATTAGATAGGAATCTCTCATGGTACTTGCATAGCTCAGGTATTATGCCTTAATTCTAAAAGTAATTTTGTCAGTCCGTGAGTGAGATTCGTAATTTTTAAATGTGCTCATTGTAATTTTTCGCTGGATTTTACTCACGAATCAACTATTCAATTGCTTTCACTAGAAGTTAGCAAGAGCCTCATTGAAACATTCAACTTCAAACTGGGGCAACACTCCAGAAAGTAATTCAATAAATGACTGACAGCTGTTGAAGAAAATTTATGTAAATCAATTCATCAGATACCTCTGGCAAGTTGATTACGACAAGCTCGCAGTACATTGAACAAGAGTGGACCAGGGAGAATACAAATACAAGACTGGTAAACTGCATAGAGTTCTTCTAACTGCTCACTGCACATTGAGTGTCTACCAGATTGGTAAGATTGACATTTTAGTTTGAGAATGGGCTCATCATGTAGAAGGTGCGACAACAAAAGTAGACCAATCTAAAGAAAAAAAAGTGTACGGAAATTTATAAAAAAGTAATATTTTATTTACAATTTTCTCAGTTTTTGAGGGAAATAATGTATATACATTTCTCCATTTTTGCTTCCTTCAAACTATTTTTTTACCCCTTGAGGAGGGACCAGACCAGAGCTGCCGTTTTGCGTATAATTAATGGCATTTTTCAATTCACCGATGATTCCACCGGTTGAGAAAAGATTACACAGCTTAGTTCAGTGTATGACTGTACTGCATGAAAATACTCTGATCTGTAATCTTTTCTAAATCGGTGCAATCGCCGTTAATTTATTAAAATATTCGCAAGCTTTCTAAAGTCATCGACGACTCCAGCGGTTGAGAAAAGATTACAGATTAGTGTTTTTTCGTGCAGTACAGTCATACACTGAACTGAACTATGTAATATTTTCTCAACCAGTAGAATCATCGATGAATTGAAAAATGTCATTAATTATACGCAAAACAGCAGCTCTAGACCAGACTCCATGAACTCCTAAAAAGTGCAACAAACAATGTGCTGGTTTGGGGCACGATCTGAACGCGTTTGATGAGAAGTGTTAGGAATTCAGCCCAATCAGGTACCCATGGTGGTTGATGGCTCAGCGGAGACAAAATACCACAGAGCATCTTAATTATTACCTAATCACTAATCAGTCAGCAACTGGGTTTCCTCTCTGATGGGCCATCAACCAGCATTGCACTAATTTTGTTTTCTATTTTTAATTTGCTTTTTCTTAGTACTGGTTTTTCTTTACGTTCATTAGACATCATTAGTTTCAATCTCATTTCATTCTCTTTATTTCTAAGTTTGCTGCTTTAGTTTTTCAGGTAAGCCCTCCATTATCGTACTTCAAACTCTATCCAACATTCTTTGTGGGAAAATGATGATTCTAACACTAGGCAAGGGTCTAGCCGCTTCACCAAGTGAAATTCATTATGTACTGATTTTTGTTACAACGAAAGTTGTGAAAAATTAGCCCTTCACTGCACGATTTTTTCTTTTTTGACGAAACATGAATTTTTCAATTCATCTAGTCACCCTAATAGTGGGAAAAATGGTAAAAAAAGTCATTACATTATTTTTTGATCTATATGCTCAAATAAGTAATTTTCCGCCATTTTTTCAACATGCTGTAACGCATACAAAAAGGCAGGATTTTTATACTTTTTTTCAATAAAAGGTTGTTTTTTTGGCCAAAAAATAAAAATTGTTGGAAGGACTTTTATAATAACTAACGACAAACAACGTTTTTTGATTCAGGAGAAAATTTTGCCGTTGACCTGATTTTTCATGATTTGATGTGAGATCTCATACATAGCGCTTTCTGTTCGCGGGACTGTGCACTATTTCTCAATGCTCTTATATGTATCATGAGTGACACAATGCGCAGCAACGTCAAATTTAGATTATACTGGCTGCTAGCGGGTAGTGAAGTAATTGTTCCTAATTTGGAACACTGTGCAGTGAAGGGTTAGGTTCATTTTTTGTTTCTTTGTTTTCTCTAGTTACTTAATCTGCGCAAACGTTCTGTAAATTGACTTCAAAGAAATTTTTCTGTTTTAATTCAAAACAGAAATATTCCCTTCAAGTCAAACATCTTTCTGACTAAAGTCTAGAGAAAATTCTGGAAAAACAGTAAAGATGTTGCTTGATAATTTTTAAACTCAATAAAAGGAAAAAAACAAACCTCAGTATAAAATCTAATAAATCCAGATGAAAAGCCAACGGCAATACAAGTCCACTCTGCTTGGCAAACAGAACTTTTACAATTTTGTGCTGCAGCTAAAGGTAAGACTAGGATGGATGTTATAGTTTCACTATTAACAGAAGTAAGATAAAAAAACGCGTTATTACATAAAAATCAAAAACAGATGAAACAGGAAGTGGAGATGAGACATGGCGAATTCCATGATTGAAAACACAAAATTCTGTTTTGTCACCACTTAGGTATACAGGGTGGTCCGAAAGTCCCGAGACGGCTTCATAACTTTTGAACGGCTGCAGATAAAAAAACCAAACTTGGGGGATGTTAATAACTTAATAGGAACTACTTTTTGGCTTACCCGAAAATTCCGGGGGGCACCCGTGAAGGGGGGTTTCGTCCCCCAACTCAAAATTTTCAAATGGCTACCCCCATCTTGTGATACCTTGTTTGAAAGAGCATAAAATTCTAAGACTTTTGGCGCAAACCGGAGGTCGATATCGTTTTTCGTCTTCGATATATCGATAGTCAAAGTTCGATTTCGACCCATTTTCAAAAAATCAGAACTCCCATTTGAAAAGTCGGACTTTAGAAAACTAGGAGTCAAAAATACTCTAAAAAGCAAGTCCTTTTCAGAAAAAAATACGGTTTTGATATTTGTCTAGTCTTAGGGCCCCCCAAAATTTTTTAAAAAAATGACCCCTCAGGGGGGGCTATCTCAAAAATTCCGAGCCACGACCCCTATAGAGTGATACATCGCTTGAAAGGGCACACAAAACTAAGCATTTTGGCGCAAACCGCAGGTCGATATCGTTTTTTGTTTTCGATATATCGAAATTTGCCAATGAGTAAAAATCCAACTTTGTCATTCGATACATCGAAAACAAAAAACTATATCGACCTGCGGTTTGCGCCAAAATGCTTAGTTTTGTGTGCCCTTTCAAGCGATGTATCACTCGATAGGGGTCGTGGCTCGGAATTTTTGAGATAACCCCCCCCCTGAGGGGTCATTTTTTTAAAAAATTTTGGGGGGCCCTGAGACTAGACAAATATCAAAACCGTATTTTTTTCTGAAAAGGACTTGCTTTTTAGAGTATTTTTGACGCCTAGTTTTCTAAAGTCCGACTTTTCAAATGGGAGTTCTGATTTTTTGAAAATGGGTCGAAATCGAACTTTGGCTATCGATATATCGAAGACGAAACACGATATCGACCTCCGGTTTGCGCCAAAAGTCTTAGAATTTTATGCTCTTTCAAACAAGGTATCACAAGATGGGGGTAGCCATTTGAAAATTTTGAGTTGGGGGACGAAACCCCCCTTCACGGGTGCCCCCCGGAATTTTCGGGTAAGCCAAAAAGTAGTTCCTATTAAGTTATTAACATCCCCCAAGTTTGGTTTTTTTATCTGCAGCCGTTCAAAAGTTATGAAGCCGTCCCGGGACTTTCGGACCACCCTGTATTGACTGATATATTAATAAGTTAGTGAGACAAACAAATCTTTTCTCCTTACCTATGTAGCATTTTTCAATCTAAATGTTGCAATTTATGGCAACAAAGTTTCAATAAAGTGGCAATTTTTTAACAACAAATGGACAATACTCCACCCTCAAGTTGCAATAAAGTTGCAATTTTTGACTCATAGACACTTAGACATAGGTGGAAGTGAAACATTGGCAAAAAGTAGGGCAGGAAAAAAAGCCAGCTCCGAAAAGTTTCTATTTGTTTGTCATTTCGTTACAGCCGTTACTCCATATATTTGCAACTTTATGGTCAGATGATAAAATTGCCAAAATTTCACGATAATTTTTCAATAAATTGCAATCCATGCTACATGGGTACGAAGCTTGTTTCGTGATTTTTTCAGAAATTTTTTTCTTAAATATGTGAAAATAGAACTCTTGCTAACTTTTGCTATTGGAGATTCAATGATTAATTCGTGCATAAAAACCAGCCAAAAAGGCAGTGAGAAATTTACTCATAGACTCACAAAATGATTTTAAAGTTTAAGGCGATGGGGCCAAGCTACGCAGGTACCATGTGTATTCCTCTCTGTGTTTCTATAGAGAGAGAGACAAATTAGAGAGGAATCTCCTATCATACCTTCATAGCTCCGCCATCTTTGTTCTTCAATGGCAGAGCTGCCTAAGTGCCATAGGGAATCCCTGTCTAATTTGTAACTCTTTCTATGAAACACTTAGAGGAAAGCCTCAAATTAGCTAACAACGAACTAAAAGCTACTGCCATTATGCGCTAAACTTAAAGGTCACTTTGTGAGTAGTCTGTGAGTGAATTTCGTAATTTTTTAACAAGCTCATCGTAATTTTTGCTGGATTTTACCCTAGAATCATCTATTCAATCGCTTACAGCAAAAGCTAACAAGAGCCCCATAGTAAATGACTATTCAAACAGTTTTAAAATGAGAAAGACAGCCCTTTTCTGGGTTTGATAGATATGACTTGCGAGTTGCTATTCAAAATTTTGGAGCACCCTTACAAAAATGATGGAAATCAAAAAAATAACATAGTTCTTGGAAATTCATAAAATATTCAAGACCAAGGACACTTACTTTTCAATTTGTCGTGGATCAATAGACTCTGAAACTCGATACTTCATTTTCACATCACCTTCCTCATGCGCATCCCACTTGGCTGAAAAAATTAGAGCCAAATGATAGGCAACAGACAAAATACTAGGCAACCGAAACAACAAAATTTAATGTTTACAGCAGCTCTGTTGCTTCATGCGACAATTGCGATTGAATGATACATAAATATTGACATTCATGTTAAATCTTTCTTTCTCTGCTAAAACTTACTTCAGTCAAGCAATAGAATAACTTGACAATCAAGAGCTAAAATTGAAGAGTTCAAATAAGCTGATTCGCAACCAAAAATTAGAAATACTTTAAATACAAGGTTCAAAATAAAAGTAAGTAAAAGTGCTTCAGATTTATTGAATGATCCAGAAAATTAGTTAAAACTAGGTATGTTGTGCCTCATACTTTTTGCTTTAAAAAGATTGACCGTTTTGCAGATTTTGCCCTCCGAGACCGCCCTAAAAGTTATTTTTCGAACTCATCTATATCAGTGTGGGTCCAATATTCCATGAGGGACAACAATAAAATAAAAATAAAAAAGATGGGACTTTTTGAGGCTAAACTGCACCAATGATGAGTGCTGTTATGATGAGTGCTCTATAGCCTGGAAACGTCCCATCTATTTGATTTTTTAATTTTATTTAGCTTTGATCCCGCCATTTGTTTCATTGTTGTCTCTAATTTTGGGCTACTTTTTTTC
The DNA here is from genome assembly GCA_011764245.1 of Trialeurodes vaporariorum. NCBI lineage: Eukaryota > Metazoa > Arthropoda > Insecta > Hemiptera > Aleyrodidae > Trialeurodes > Trialeurodes vaporariorum. The sequence continues at coordinate 40,420,349 of VMOF01000002.1, read as the reverse complement.
TTTGTTTGTTTATTTCATAAGGTTTAACTCCTCTGTCAAATGGATGAATAAATGTTCCAAGCGAAATCGCATTTGATTGTTTGCAAATTTCAAACTGAACGGCAAACCAAAAGGGTCTCACCGCACTTCTCTGCGTGATCCTCTCCTTATTCAAGCACTTTTTGTAACACAGCACCAACTTCCCAATTTTTGTTGTGTGGGCCTCTTGGTCTTGATTGCTTATCTCGGGGTGCATCCCTCCCAAACCTGTTACCAGAATCACTCTTCAAGCAAAGGAGTAGATGGTAATTACTTGATGCAAAGTCCAAAGTTATGGGAGGATGCAAGAAAATGTCATAATTGAAGCTCTGAAGCAATGATCGGCCAGTTAGGGTGTGATAAGCAGTGAGCACAGGCATCATTGTAAAAATTTTGAACCCACGCTAACTTACCATTAGTAGGTTCAGAAAAAACCACGTTGCTAGCAATCTAATTAACTAATTTTGAAAAACTTAGTCTAGCACTGAACATAACGCTTTACAGATTTGCTTCATCTTTAATAACTCGGAAGATATAAAGCAAGTATTCTTACTTTTTTGATGAATCTCGTACAAAGTACAAGCAAGATTCAATTCAATTCAATTTTCAATTCAGTGGCGTACCGGAGGCCCCCGCTCCCCCCACGGCACGGGGGGCCCCCGACCCAAGGGGCCTTCAATTAGGGTCCCATGATTACATCTGACCCGTGTATTTGACTAAATATAATATTTGAAAGAATACAGATAAAGATGGAGGAGGAAATAAATAAGTGTAATATTAAAGTAAAAAGAGCTGCTTTGTTCCTCCGTTAAACATGGTAAATTGGCCATGCATTTTCCGTGGTATTAAATGGATATTATAAGGCTGTCAGAAACATAAATTCAGCTCTTTTCTTTCTTGGGAAAGAAACGGAATTTCACAGCTATAAAACTGCTTGAAAAAACTTCTCGAGAGCACTCAATTTCCAAGAAGTTTCAGGGGAGGATCCCCGAGCCCCCTCTAGATGGGGGGGATGTCTTTATAGACCCTCCATTGACTGTGTAAAAATGTAGGGGGCCCCCGACTGAAGGTTCGCAGGGGGGGCCCAAAGTTTCCGGTACGCCACTGTTTCAATTTATTATCAAAAAATTTACAAAAATAAATGAAAGCAATATTGCGCACCACCCAAAAGCATTGCTTGAGTGGGTGGGACAAAATAAACAAACAAACATACAAAAGGACGAAACTTAAAAACTAATAATAATTTAAGTTAAAAACAAATAAAACAAAAAAATAAAACAAAAAACAATTATTTAAAAGTATAGTTATAATAATAATAATAGTTATTTATTTCTATTTTTTGCTTTCTGCTTCTATTCTTATTTTCATCCCCCCCCCCCCCCCTATTAAAGCGATTACAGACTAAACAAAGCAAATTTCAAGATGCACTTACAGTTTAATATCACCAAATTATGCTTGTTGGCAATGACCATCATTTCACCGGTTGGTGATAGTCCGACATGACAGTCCTTGAGCCATTTGGAATCCGATACATCTGATGGCCCTGGCTCGTCAGCTGAAGCTGCAAATCACGGTAAGAAATAAAATTTTATTTGTTACTTTTGTTCCACATAGGTACCTGCTTGAATATAAAACGAAATTTTCCCAGAATACACTGAATAAGTACTTAATATAAAGAGATTAAAATCCTGGAGGATCTTAATTAAGATTTGATTAGATCTGTTCTTTTTAAAACTTCAAAGCAAATATTTTTTGCAGCTGCAGCAAACTGAGTTGGCATCCAGTAAATGAGTCAAATTAGGGTAGGTGAGGCAAGCATATCAGAATAAATAATTCTGTAAGGAGTTTGCACCAAATTACTCCCGGTGAGTTCCATTGTGGAATGCCAACTTAGCTTTCCACAGCTTTCAATGCCTTGAAATGTAAATCTCAGTTTCAGACAGCTTCTGTTAAGGCCTTCATACGCGCTCAAAGTAGGATCGTGAAAGTGGCTTCGGTGAGCTGAAATCCACCGCAAACAGTAGAATTGCAAACCTGACATTTCTCAAATTCGAACATTACAGCGCCAGATTTTGGCACGGGCCACATGGGCCGTGGCCCAGAGCGGCAGATTTCTGGAGGCAGCAAATTTTTCACGGCATTTTTTTTTTTTTTTTTAATGGCTATAAGTTTTTCCCGGAAAATGTCTCAAATCTTCAAAAATATCGGTAAATTTGCGTACCCACAAACAGTATTCAAATGTTAAAATAAGAAAAAAAGAAAGTTATCACTTTTCAAATTTTTGTGAGGAAATTTTTTGAAAATCCTGCCAGGAAAAAGTCCCGAATCGCATGAAACTTCCAGCGTTTTGGACCATTTTGAGCCCCTGCAGCTGAGGGCAGCCCTTGACCCTCTTTGGGGTGTGGGCTTGGATGGGGCGGCAAATAGTCAAATGGCCCATGGGCGGCAAATGTGTAAATCCGGAGCTGCGAACATAACCTTGGCCAAAACACCTCCAAAACGGGTTTATTAATTTTGTTGACTGTGGATTTATCTATCTTCAAATAACTCTGCAGTTTGACGGGCCGTCAAATTGCACAGTTGCTTGACAATGTTTTAACCAACGGAACATGCAACGGTTGGCTCACGTGCCGTTTTGTGGTGGATCTCAGCTCATCGATGCCAATTAGACAATCTTACTTTGAGCGTGTACAAAGGCCTTTGTGCAAGTGGACATGCACCTTAAACAAATCAAGGAGCGAGAAGATTCTGGGAGGAGATCACGGAGGATCGGATCGTTTTGGGTATCGTTATTGTTATTGTTTGCATTAAATCAAATGGGCTTGCTTCAGCACAACTCGATCGCTCAGGTGATCCCCTCCTCACCTCTTCCTACTTCAAACGATTGAGATTACGACAGCCCCCGACCCATCGCTTCTTTTCGTCCGTTTCAATCGTTACGAGGGGCTCAAAACAATTCGATCAGACAAATAGCTGTGCATACAGCTGAAGCACATCAAGACGCATCGTTATGCCGATGGTTAACAACGAGTGTGAAATCTAGACTGAACGACCCTTCAACAATGAGTTTTGATGAGTTTTTGGTAGCTTAACACGATTTGTACGCACCCACTACTCAAAGTGCTCTGCTTCACCTCACATAGCCTTCAAATTCAAATGCATTTAGATGACAAAATCTTTTGTCAACTCGCATGATCTTGATTAATAAATAGTTAAGTACCTAGAGCAGGACCATTTTGAGTATCAGGTTCTGACAAGCAGCAGTGCCTGCTCCCGAACCGCATCAAAGTCCATCGGTGAGCGGTTGAATAGCAATGAGTCAGAACTCTGCGCTAACCAACCGCTTGAGGGTGCATTTCGATGCAGTTCGAAAGCATACACCTCTACTTGTCAGACCCCGGTACCCAAAATGGTCCTGCTCAACCAAATTTAAACCTAGACGTTTACAAAAATGTAGCATCAAATTCGAATTAAAGAGCAGAACTAGAAAGGTCATAATTGGATAAAGACCACTACAGAGATCCAAAAATTGTGACACTGAGGGGGCATATCTCACAAGGAATGCTGACAAAATTAGACATTTCTGAAAAGAGAAAAAGGAAGTAATTTTTGACAAAAGCTGACCTGCATCTTGGGAGATTTCTGGAAATGCCAAACTTCTTTTGATGCTTTCAGAATCGACTAGATTTGCGAAAGGCTTCAGGTGGCAAGACATTTTCTTCGATGAAACTCTTCTAAGATTCAAACAAACGTCCTAAGCTTGAGGACTTTTTTAAGATGTTCGTTCATTTTAATATTAACGAAAGCTCAGCAAGAAAGTAATTAAAATACACATCACATCTACGTAATAGAAAGTAACAACTTCAGAACAAAAGTATATTATATAGGATAATAACAACAAAGCAAATTGACGTTTTGCAAGATAACCTAGAAAACAGCTGATGAGCATAGAACCAAAAAAAGAATATAGATGAACTCAGCGACCAATACGTGATGCCAAATAAGTGAGCTCTGCGATCTTGCCCTAAAGGCATCCCTAAAGGCTAAAACACTTTTATCAACGAGCTAGAATCTCCCATTTTTTCTCAAAAAGGATTTATCGAAGAGTGAAAAAAGAGGCTAATAATGATTAGAGTCCCTTGATGGAAATATTGTATAGGGAGTACCGACACGACACTTTATGCATTTTGACAGGAGTCGATTTTGTCGACCGCGTGAACGCATTCGAAGGTTAAGTTCGACCAAATATATTATACTATACAGATACGCAAATGTGGCATACTTAGGGCGGGGAAAGTGGGCCCTGAACGGGGTACATAATGCGCCTGGGAGGGTATGCTTCTTGTTAGCTTCACGATACAAACAAATGACGATTTGAAGGTTAATCACAGTCCTTATGCGTACTATTAAACGAACGGTTGTGATTTCGCTTTTATCAACTTCTACAAATTTTTTCAGTGTCCTACTTTTCATTTTGTCTCAATTTTGCTTTTTTAATGCCTTACTGAAACTTAATTTTGATATTTGATCATCCAGTGATCTTTTGTTCAAACCTAAAACCTCCTCGCGAGGAGTTATCCTGAGTTATCCTCACCTCACCCTCCAAGTCGCTGGAACTAAACTTTTATCCATGCCTTAAATGTTTAAGTTCTCGACTCCTTGAATAATGAATACTTTCGGAAATCGTTGCTGTTTAAGGTTTAACACTTACTTTCATCATGTTTTCTTGCCATTTGTCAGTGGATATTTGCAGAGTGATAATCAATCCTTCCTTAGCGGAAACTGCGTCTCCTACATGCATTACTACACGAATGTTTCATTCCTTAACTTAGGTTGCAATTTAGAGACCTGACCTAACTTGAACTTACTGAGTCCTCCTGATTCAAGTTGCAATTCAGAAACTTATCTTGAATAAAGGTCTTGAGATTTCTTGAGAAAGTTTGAAGAGTTGTTCAAGTAAGATTCATACGCTAACTTTCTGTTCAGAGCCGCTTCGGTCACGTAAAGTTGTGCACTCAAGGCAATTCTGAAGGAGATAAATTGAAGGTGACTCATTAGAAACCTTCAACTAAACTTAGGATTCCTCAAGAACTGCCGGTTGATTGCAAGCTTTTTGAATTCCTATTTTTCTCACTCTACCTCGACTCAACTCGCTTTTGTTTTGAGTATTTCTCAGGGGATGTCAAGTGAAGTATATCTCAAGTAAAGTTTCTGAATGCAGCCTAAGTATTCTTTTGTTTTTTCTCCTTTTCTTGAGTTGCACTGAACACCTTAAGTAATGTTGAAGGTTAAAGGGGCTTGTTTGTCTTAGACTGCAGTTATCATAGTCGTGTCCCCTCCTTGCTTGGAAAGTGAGGGCAGCGGATTTCTTAGCAGGTCAATAATTTCAAGAATAATCCTGTCTACGGCGCAGCAATCAAGATTGTTAATTGCTTTCGTTCATGAGACAATTCCGTTTAAGTAATTCTACGTTACACCATCAAGACTCTTTACTAAATTTCCTCGAAGGCACTTGATTATTTCTCAATTTGCTCATCATCTTCGGGTTAGCAGTGGATTCATTACGTTATTTGTTCTATATCTTTGATTCTGATTCCATTTAAATGCCATCCTTACTGCCAAGATGTCATCTAAACTGATCAGATTAAAGTTAAATTCATCGCAGGATTTTCTCCCTTAACTTCATCAGGTAATTATTTCACTGCATCTTTAAAATTGTTAAATCCACTGACATCTCTTTACTGCTGGTTGTTTTAATATACCGTCATTGTTAGAACTGATCAATACTTGCCTTGCGGATGGTGTCTTCCCTGACTTCATAAAAATAGCTAAAATAACACCTCAATTTAAAATGGGCGAGAAGCAATTACACTCTTTAACTATAGACCCATTTCTGTGCTCTACACTTTTTCAAAAATTTTTGAAAAAGTTATGCATGAGCAGCTGAGCAACTATTTTGAAAACAATAATATTTTAAGCTCTCGGCATGTTCGTTTTAGGAAAAAAAAAAATCCACCATTCAAGCAGTGCAATAGATAATGTAAATGAAGTTGTAGAAAAACGCTGCATTGCTCTTAGCATGCATGTTGACCTAACCAAGGCCTTTGATTTAATAAATCATCGACTTCTTCTAAAAAAACTGAGAGTCTATAGATTAAATAACGCTGCTATGAAGCTTTTTGAGTCCTACCTTGTTGGTAGAAAGCAATCGGTAAAAATAAATTTGATGTCTGGTCTGACATTCTCTGATGCTCTTGACCTAACTCAGGGCTCTATTTTAGGTCCTCTTCTGTTTATTAACTTCAAAAACGATTTACCCGATTTTGTAAATTTTCCAACCTATTCATTTGACGATGATAACTCAACCATTCTATGTGAAAAAGAAGCTACTTCCCAGTTAGAGGAGGTATTTCACAAGGTAAAATACGGTTTCAATGTATGAAAGTTGTATAATTCAGACAGCTCTATTCGTATAAAATTCTAAATAAATAAATAAGTAAATATCCACTGTGGGTGCAGCTCTCAAAACAGCTCATGCAGTTGACTTAAAGTGAGTCCTAGAATGAGATGAATATGACGCTAGGTGACTGACTAGACGGAAGGAAGTAGACAGCGGGTTAAAGTATTAAAAGATCCTCACAATTAGTCGTTAGGAAATAAGTCATTTAGGAGCCCTCGCCCTATATCTGGAAAACCTACCAAGCAAACGGTACCCATACCAATTCATGAGCTTCCACCAAGAATTGTCATCAGTACCTTTGGACTCTCTGGGACCAAAACATCATACGTCCTGACGGTCCTACCCGAAAATGATCGGAGAGCACTTGGAGGGTATAAACCACACGCAATAATACTTAAGTACGCACCATCCAACGTCTTTCGGAGGAACGTCAAGCTGTAACTTAATTTGGTCCCTGATGAGTAAAGTTTTAAAAAACTGTACAATGGGAAACTTCGACAGAGACCAACAATTATTTATCGTTGAGTTTCGAGTAAAAGAGGGAAATGAAAACACATATTTCGAGGAACAGGGAATTTCTATTATTTAATTTGTGAAAGACAAAACGGAATGAAGGATGATTGTTGTAAAAGTTCAAAGTTTTGGAATTGCTGCGAGATAAATGAAATAGCCAATGTTCTCCGACACAAACAATCACTGTTTATCAAGGTAGATTTTAACTGTTTATAACAGTTTATAACCTAACCTCCAAATCTACAACTGCTGATATTTGTTTGTATCGTGAAGCTAACAGGTTGCCTACCCTGCCCCTGATTTTTGAGCCCATTTTACATTCACATTTGCGTATCTGTATAGTATAATATCTTTGAGTTCGACAGTGGACCAGTGGTGGACTGGCGGATTTGCCGGCATTCCGGTCCGTTCCCATGCATTCCTGTACGAATCGACTCCTTTCGTGTGGAGCCTTCGATGTCGTCGACTCCTGCTCGACTCCGTGAGAGCCTAAAACCAACGACCAATCACAACTCGTTGAGCTCGTGTCGGTACTCCCTATACAATATTTCCATCAAGGGACTCTAATAATGATAAGAGTTTTTTTTTTTTTTTTTTTTTTTTTTTTTTGCACTCTAGTTTTTGGTATCTCATTACAGTGTTACACGGGTTGCATATCAAATAGGTCCTTTTCTGCTCCTGTCTTTTTGGATAGTATCTAAAAAATTGCTCGGTGTGTTAAAAATGTAAACACTGTTTGAAAAATTAGAGGTTATGTTATGTTTTGCGGTTTTGCTAGTGCTTTGATTTTTTTACACATTTAAGATTTAACACCAGGCTTTTTAAGTAGTCTTGTTGCAAAAAAATTAAATGAATTTGATGGGAATATCGTTACTTTCCATCTGTTATAGGCAGGTCTCAAGTGCTGTTACCTTGTTTTCATTTGCTTGAACGTCTCACTTCTTTTCAGTCCGCTCTCTCATCACTCAGTGCTTGATTCCAAGTGCATTTTTGACATTCCACGATGAAACTTGAGAAGAAACTTGCTATGTGCAAACTGTATTTTTTTGGAGGATTCCTCTTTTTACCTCTACTTTGGCTCATCAATGTTGTATCATTCTTCAAACCGGCCCACAGAACATCAACAGTTCCTGCTGAAAAAGAACTCTATCGTTATGTTGTAATGTCGGCTATTGGCGTCGCAGTATGGGCTGTCATTCTAGGAGAATGGATTTACATCTATCAGACAAATCGGGTTAAGTGGGGTGATATTGGCGATGACTTGTCATTTTTAATCCCCACAGGCGTTTAAAATCTTAATGTGCTCTCAGAATCAATCTTGAATATTTGTTGATTGGTAAAGAAAATGTTAAGTACTTCTGCTGAATAGCAGCCTTATGATCGTCTCAGAAGAATTATTTTCCTTCCTAAAAACAGAATGTTTTAGTATGGTAGAGCAGACTCATTTTGATTATCGGGTTCTGACAAGTAGCGGTGCGTGCTATCGAACGGCATCAAAACGCATCAGTGAGCAGTTGGTTTGCGCAGAATTTCAACTGGATGCTAATCAACCGCTCACTGATGCGCTTTGATAGCATGCACCGCTACTTTTCAGAACCTGATACTCAAAATGCGTCTGCTGTACCATGCAAAAATACACCCGAATGCACAAGCTTGTTTTGTGCATCCCAAATTAAATTAAAAGTAAAGAGCAAAATTTGTATAATAAAATAACTTCTTTGACTATAACCAAGTGTTCAGATAACTGTATTTAAAAGTTAACTATGATACAATTAATAATTATCTATCAAATAAACTAAGAAGCCGAACCCAAGTATAGCTCGTTTCACAAAAGACAGCAGATGACAGCTTTCCAAGCTTCCTGCATCCTAGGTTTGTTTGTGCCTCGACGTATCAAAGTCAGTGTGCAGAAACACAAAGTCACCCACTGCGCAGTAAATAAGATGTTTTGTCATCTACTAACTCTTGTGAAATGATCTCTAAAATATTAAGTACGGGGTAGCTGAATGGTTCTAAAACTTATCCAAAATCCAACAACCATGATTGTTTTTCATTCAAATTTGCCTTTATCTTGCAGTTCTCTGTGCAATTCTGCTGGTATCTCCGTAATTAGTAATAAAAAACTGTGGCCAACATTTTTCAGACGTTTGCTTTGAAGCCAACCAAAGTAATGGAATTATAACTTGCTGTTTGCTGTGTCAGTTCCAAATTACTTTTAACCAAGTCTTCACCAGCGGACTGATCTTTGAAATCATTAGATGCTATTGGTCCCTTTAATTTATGAAAAAGTAGAGCTCTTCAACCAAGTATCCCTCCGCTACATTTGATAAGCTATCTGCTTTTATCGGCTTGTTTCAAGCAGCATAGCATAGCATAGGCATAGCCTGCGAGTATCTATCCTGCTTGTTATCAAATGCAGCGGAGGGATACTTGGTTAAAGAGCTCTACTTTTTAATAAACTCGTTAAAGGGACCAACAGCAGCCCTTCATTTATTCAGTCGACCAGCCTTATCTAATGATTTCAAAGATAGGTCCGCAGGTCTTATTTGGCCAGCTGTAAGCCTGCATCATAGCCTCAAAGCGCGCAGTTAATGCGCTCTCCCTTCCCCTGATTTTACTTGCTAGTCGTATAGGGTCATTCCTTTTAAAATAAAATTTTCCAGTATTATTTTGAGCATATTATTGAACAAGAGTGAAGAAGTAATTGATGGAAGGAAAACACAATAAATGATTCATTGTTAATCATTTACTTTCGTACTTCCTTGGAAAGTTTTTCACCTTGTACAGGAACTATTTCATTTGTTGCTTGTAAAAAAATTTTATGTTATTTAATCTTTAAAATTAGAAATTGTAAATATTTTAGGAGATATAAAGGTTTTTTTAAAAATTCATTTGTATTTTCTTTTTTGTCGAAACCAAATGCATGTTGTCGCGGTAACCAGCGGGTATTTTATGAAAGTCCATCCTTTGATCGGTTATCTGTTAATATGACCCAGGGGGCCAATCAATTACTTTTTCCTTAAACCGATAGTAAAGACTGTATAAAAGAGACGCTATTGGTTGAGTATTGTAGGACTTTGCCGTTGCTATGGTAACCACAGTTAACAGTTTTATTCCCGGTAGTATTATAAAGGCTAACCATAAATAGCTGTTATAATACTACCTGGAACTGGAACTAAAAGCATTGTTAGTTATGTTCACCATAAAAACGGTAAAGTCCTACAATGCTCAACCAACAGCATCACTCATACTGTACTAGTGCCCGATTTAACAAAAATGTAAATGATTGGCCCGCACAGCCCATTCGTCACTGAAGTTATCCCATAACTTTCAGCATGGTCTGCCTCTGGAGCAAAATCCAGAGCTGCTGTTTTGCGCATAATTAGTGGCATTTTTTAATTCACCAATGATTCTATCAGTTGAGAAAAGATTACACAATTCAGTTCAGTGTATGACTGGAATGCACAAAAATACTCTGCCGTGTAATATTTTCTCAAACGGTGGAGACGCCGGAAATAAATTAAAATGGCTTTTTAAAAGTCATCGATGACCCCACCTGTTAAGAAAAAATTACAGATGCGAGTATTTTCGTGCATTACACTCATGCACAAAACTAAACTGTGTAATCTTTTTTCAACCAGAGGAATCATCGGTGAATTGAAAAATGTGATTACATAATTATATGCAGAACGGCAGCTCTGGTAAAATCTCTTAAATTGAGGCCATTTCCGGAAAAAGGGCCCATGAAACAACGGATGTGGTCTTACTCCTAAAAAATCAGCACTGTGATAGAATAGAGGCTCATGTCCGAAGAGCGTACCTTCTGTTTTATGGGCCCTTTTTCCGGAGACCGCTTCTATTCTAATTGTTTGATACCCTTTTAATAAAGCCACTGAGATTGAATGAATCCGTGACTAGTCTCTAAACAAACGCTAACTGTACAGAACCAGATAGTACCGTACAATAGACTATTTTAGTAGAGCAATATATCGTATCGACTGCTGTCTGAGGACTTCTTGTTCCAAACAAACTCTGATTCAATGCATTTTCCCCATAAGCGCATTTGGAATGGAAATTGAGGCTATTAAATCTAACAGTTCATGCAACCTTTGTGCGATAATGAATTCTACATCCTCAATAATGCTTAATTACACCTGGTTCGAAGACTAAAACTGCTGAAATCAACAAGATATTACGATCAAACAATGCATTTGGAGGTTGGAATCACTCAAACTCTTGCCAGATTCCCGTCCATTCCTCTATAACAACAATGACAAATGGTTGATTCCAACTTCCCAATGCATCATTTGATCTGTAATCTGTATTTAATCATTTAATTTGTTTATATCTTGTTGATTCCAGCAGTTTTTGTCATGGAATGAGACAAAACTAAGTATTTTTAAGGACGTAGAATTCATAATCGCAAAAAGGTCACATGAATTGTTTGATTTAATAGCCTAAATTTCCATTCATAAAATCCCTCATGGAGAAAGTACATTGAATTACAGTTTATTCGGAGCCAGAGGTCCTCCGACGGCAATCTATACAATATATCACTCTACTAAAACAGTCTACAGGTCGTTCAGAGACGGACGACTTTTGTGACAGACCCAATAGATGGAATTTCCTAGAGCTGAGAGCAGCAACATTGCTTTTTCCACAGAATGCTTGACATTCTTGGTTGGCTTATTAAATGGAACAGGGTAAAACCGAATGAAGATAAAATAAACTTTCCTTGCAACAGTAAATTTATCACTCAATAAAACAGCTAAACATATTCTAACAAAAACTTACAACTCGTGAAATACAAGACACAATTTTTTATAATTTTATCACTTAGCACAATGGCTTAATCCAAACGAAAGAAAGTTCTTGAATTTGGAGACAGAACTATCTTAAAAATATACTTATAGCTAGATTAAAAATAGTCACTTTAATTTAAAGGTCATTACACGCCAAATCATCCAGAGTTTGCGATAATTTACTGCTCAACCATCGCAGGTAGAGTTTACATTTTTTACCACCTTATTCCCCAGCATGGAAACAGGCCAAAAACAGATTTTCAGCTTTCTCTAGAAACAATTACAGCCAAAAAGGCCCCTTTAAATTTGAGGAAAAAGCCATATTTTGAAAATATCAAAGCCTGTAGAAGCATTTAATACCTCCACAAGGAATCAAGCTTGAAAGATACAAAAGAAAACAAAATTGTAAACACTTTCGTAAACTTTTTTACGGATTCTTCAGAATTTTGTCGCCTTCAATTTAAACAGTTGAAATTTAGACCTCAAACTGCCACAAAAATTAGTGAAAATTGTCATTTGTAAGTTTTAGTTTAATTATTTTCTTTCATGCTTGATTTGTTGCAGAAATCACAAGGTTCTCTATAGACTTTGACGAAGTCAAAATATGGCTAATGTACAAAATTAAAAGGCCATTGCAGTCATAGGAATCATGTAAAAATCTGAAAATTCGTTTTTCGCCAATAAGGTGCTTCTGACAAGGTTGAGGAACAGAAGAAAACATTAACTCAAATTCTGTCCTATTACTTATTAGGTATAAAAGAACCCTTAAAAGATAAAGTAACTAAAATATGGTAATCTCAATCCTTCCAATTCTAAAGCCTACTTTTAAGAAACAGTATCACAATATGGGAAAGACTGACTAATTCCTTTTAAATCAATGACTAATAATTGCATAAAAAGTATATTAAGAAGCCTTTTGATTTATTAACCACTAAATAAATACAAAAGATATGAGATTCAAAATATAATCCTCACTGAATGAGTAAATAAAAAATATCAGAACAAAAAATGCATTTTCTTGTAATCTTTTGTAATCCATAGAATTTGGACTTTGCCCAACATGGAATAAGTAAACACCGTAAAATAGGTCAAATGAGAAATGAATAATCAGAAAAAAAAAGAAAAAGATTACCTAAAGATATGTAGTTCAACTGAACAGGCTCATACGAAACATAGGTTGTCCATTTTTTTTTACTTTGACTTTGTGAGCGTACATCACTCTTAAGAAGACGCTGCCTCTGTATAAGTCCTGATCAGTCTTGCTCCTTGACTTCTTGCTCCTAATTCCCTTGTCTCGGGGGTTTTCTTCAATTTTTTAGTTTTTTAATTTGCTAATTTTTTATTTTTTTTTATATTCGTCTTCTCAATCAAAATATTTTGGACATAGGACATTTTTGCATGCGCCTGTTCAAGTATTCAAAATAATAAAAACCGTCTACGCAAAATTGGTGCGAAATAAAAACTGCTGATAAAAAAAAGTAATTGCAGTTAAATAAGTTGATTTGATAAATTGAGGACGCAGAAAACAAAGCTTTCTTTACGGTAATAAAAATTATTAATAATGCATCATTTTTCAAAGTAGATATTAAGATGCACAGTGATAAATTTGATCAATGATTCTGATGGCACAACTCTTGAAAAGCGAACCTGATGAAATATTAAAAATGATAAGATAAAACAGTAAGATCAAGATGGTGTCTCAGTAAAAAATTGAAAGGAGGAAAAAATATTAAGGTTAGTCATGGTTAGTAAAATTGCCTAAAACATTGATAATTCAAACATAATATCTTAAATAGGTCGAATAAACAATCGAACAAGTAAAAAATGTAAAAAAATATTCAAAGTAAATAAATAACAAAATACTTATGTAAAGAGTAAAAATATTCAACAAGCTGAGCACTAAAAAATAAAAAAAATAAAAATTAGATTGTTCTTTTTTCAAGAAAATCTTTTTTTGAATATTGTCTATCAGGTTTCATGTCCATTAAAGAAGGGAAAAATTTGAGAGATGCAAAATAAAGTGACAAAGTTGAGCCGTATTTTGCTTCGTCATCTAAGGGGGTTTGATGGCCATCGACAGCTGTTACTCATATTTTGCTTTTCCAATGGCCGAAGCTTAATTTAATTACTAATTTACTTTCACAAGGTGGCAACCATCAGGCGATGACAACCAATGTTAACTAACTCTGGAGCTGGTCAATCGGTTTGCCATCGCCGATGACAGATCATTTGTCTAGCGCCAAGCGGTCATTGTGAAGTTCCGCAATTTTTAGCGTTTTTTTGTGCTTGGACAGAGGAATATAAGGGGCGATAATCATCGGCCGATACTGACGACAAAGCAGAATACAGCTTTACATGAATAAAAGCTCTCATTTTGTTCTTCCATTTTTCTGGAAAACTTTATTTCCGTGCTTAGCTCTTCAAACATTTCCACTCCTTAAACATCAACATTGTCTCTTGGTAAAAATAACAAAGAAAGAAGAAATCAACTAATATGGCTATAAGTCATAATTGACAAAATACAAGTCTTTAGAGATAAGAGACAGAGAGAACAAAACTTTCGGCAGGATAAAAATTATTGACATTACAAGGTTGCGTACCGATACTGGTCATATCACAAAGTGATACTAATTATTATGGATAGAAGAATGATATTATAATATTATAAATTCATAAAGTTGGCTGAGAGATAATAGATAAAATACATTTTTATGAGTTAAATCACAAGAGTCGGACCCACAAAAGTCCCAAACCGGATCCCGTGGCAAGGCCAGTTCCCAGAAAAGCAGTCATGAAAGATGACGCAACCTCCTGCTCATGCGGTTCCACATTTCTGAAGAAAGAAAAAAAACAGATTGAGTGACTATGTATATGTAATTGCTGGGAATTGATGAAACAAAGAACAACAGTTATAAATCTGAGTAGAGCATGAACATTTCTTTTGAAAAAACGAGTAAAAACAATGGGGCTGTTGCTTAATTTTGCTATAAGCCAATAAATAGATCATTTTTGAGTGAAATCCAGCAAGAATTACAATATGCACATTAAAAAATTACGAAATTCACTTGCACACTTACAAAATGACTTTAAAGTTTAAGGCATAATGATGGAGCTACGCAAGGTCGCCGGTACCATGGGAGATTCCTGTCTAATTTGAGACTTTCCTCTGTGTGTTTAGACAGAGAGAGAGATAAATTAGAAAGGAATCTCCTATGATATCTCCATAGCTCCCCCATCTTTGCTCTTAGAACAAACTCTACCCTTGTCGAGTGGACTTTGACTTTTGACACTCTGATGATTTTCAGGACCTGACAGAATTGCCAAGTTTGGACGGGGTAGAATAGTCCACACTGTAGATAGGGTTAGAGGATCGGAAGCGCGGTAGTGAACTGTTCATGCTCCCTTGTGGCTATATTCTCATCAAAATAGTCCACTATTGGCAACACTGGGACCTGACTCCATAACATCCACACACTCTCTTACACACACACGCTCTGTTCTTAAATAAACTGTTCTCTCTTTCCTGCAATAAAGAGATAGTTTAAAAGGATTGACTTACTTTTTGACTATGATCATGACAATATTCGCTAGATATCCATTTGTGAGGCCAAAGAAAATAGTTATCACAGCATACCACACATCAGAATCGATAAGAACGGGTAGGAAATGACGACCTACTTTAGGCTGAGCATTGCAGAACATGAATAAAGGAATGAATATTACTCTTGAGACTGCAAACAATCCCACCTTCCAGTCGCTAACTTTCGGCTGAAATGAAAACACTTTATAGTTAGCAAAAAAATAAGAAATCTAGTTTTTTTTTCTTTTCTTATTGTTCAAGAAAATAGTATGATTAAAACAATTAAGACCTAAAAGATCAAAAACACAGCACATTAACGTAAAACAAGTATACAGGGATTTAGGCTGACACTAATAAATAAATCTCCGAAAAATTTTGGTGCCCTCAAAGCACAATTTTCCATTGGTAAAAAAACAATAATAAATACAAATGATACTCGAAATTGTCCCTCTTCCAACTTGAGTGGAGTGTGCTCCTCCTTTGAGTATCATTATTTTTTGTTTTGTTTTTTTTTCCGATTGAAAATGATGCTAAGGTATGCTCATGAGCACACCGAAACAAGTCGGAGATTTATTTCTTGGGTTGGCCAAGTTCCCATTATTATAATTATTTTAAGTAAATGTAATAACAGTACCAACAATAATAATACAGATAAGTCACACGAAATAACTATTTGTAAGAAATGAATCCTGCTTCGCTCAACTCCACTTAAGTGAATAAGAATGTTTTGCCTAGGGAATCAAATGGAGCAAAAAACGATAAGATATTTTCAATTCTTACTGACACAATTTTTGGAAATTTCAGTTGGATTCCGGTTTGTGATGTCTGCAAACCCCAATCTCTAACATGACTGTTGCGTTCATTCAAAGTTTTTCTAAGCATTTTTTCAAGACAGCTGTTGGGCTTATGGGCTCTTCTTCCAGAAACGTCCTCATTTGGGCATAACAGTCGTTTCTCTCATAAGCTTTCGAAAGAGTACATGGTCGACGAAGGTTTTTCAAAGTTTCTTTTTTTTTACATCGTCTCTCCGAAATATTGTTCCAAGTGCGGGACTCATTTTTTCCAAGGGCACAAAATAAAAAGTAGATTAAATACCCCCAGCCATATATTTGGTTGAAAGACCAGAACGAATGATGAAAAAATTTGTTGCCTGTAGCTTCTTGCGTTTGGCTTTAGAAAATGTGCAAGAGCCCAGTTCTAAAAGCCTCAGAAACTAAATTTTTGGATTTTGAGAAGACTCGCTAAGAAACTGTAGATCCCATTTTTCTGGTTTTGCTTTCTTGGTGTTCATCTATTCAAGAAAACCATCAGGAGCAGTTTACTATGGTAACTTTACTTATTCTGTGCTGCCTCACTGAACTTTTATATTTTAATTTATTTCTTGATCAATGACTATCAATGATGGTGAAGCAAAGTATGCAATTTGACACCATTGCATTTCGTTGACTGAAACGAATAAAAAAAAATAGAGTCAAGTTCGTGCCCTGTATTCTATGGAATAAAAACCATCAATATAAATGATGATGGAATGATCGTTGTTCCGATGTGCGAATAATGCATTTGAGGCAGTTTTATTTTCAGGGGAACAGCTTAATTTTGCACCTAAAATATCCAAAATTTAAAACAATTTCTGGTGGAGGCCCCCACACCACCTTCTTACTGAGTGAACCTTCCGGGGGGGGGGGGGGGGGGGGGGTGAGTTGCCACTGAATACCTGCTCCATTACTAAGGAACCCTTATAATTAACCAGGTAGAGACGTCCTGGTAAGTTCAAAGGTATCACTCAACTTTCCTTAAATGCACTCATAGTTGAAACAAGCTAGCCAGGAAGCGGTTTTTTGTTTTTTTTTTGTTTTTTTTTCAAACAACAGTTCTTTCTTCAAAAAATATCAAAAGCCAGCTTGATCCAAAGTTACTTACATATTGCACATAGCCAGCCAACATTCTTCCCAGACAATCACAAACGGAATATGTGAGATAAGTAATTACAGCCCAAAAATATTTGTCTGCAAAAAACAAACAAAAAAGTAGAATGATGACTTACTAAGCTAATAAGAAAGAAAAAAATTTTAGACAAATAAAATTATTGACAAGTTTGGCGGAGCCAATTTTAAATTTTGGTTTGCCTTTAGTGAAAACTGCGGAAGGCCTTTAAGGTGATTCCAGGCGAAACTTTACTAGATTTCAATCCGATGGATGACGCCACTAGTTGCTTTTTGGAAAAGTCGTGTTTATGGCGTTTTAAACTGAAACCATAGATAAAACACAAAATCGAATAACGTCAGCACCTGCAAAATTTTTTTATGGATTTTTTGAGCCCAAAATGAGCAAAATTGGTTTAAAATTAAAGCCGTAAATTATGAAATTCATTTCGCCATAAGCTTAGTGAGTGAGAGTGAGCGCAAGTGATGATAAGTCTATCTGCCTCACTCGCACTCATTGCGGCTTGCGGGCAGTTTCGTATTTCATAATTTCCGGCTTTATTTTTGAGTGTTTTAGCCTGAAACTTACAGGGTATCTTCCTGAAGCATGCTTGCAGGTGCTGACGTTCCTCAAATTTGTTTTTTTAGCGTGAATTTGTCAAATTAAGCAAAAAACTGTTGACTTTTTGAGCAGTGCGACGCAGTGTCCACAGTTGGAACTAATCGACCCTGGAATCACCTTAATACAATTGATATATATTTATTATTTAGTGATATATATTAAAAAAATTGCCATTAAAACAATGAAGCTCTCCTATACCACCAAAACTGTGTCACTGTGTATCAAAAGAGTAACTGCAAATATATGCTGAATTTTTGAAATTTCCCTTGTTCCTTGATTTTTTATTTTTTAATTTGCGAATTTTTTAATTTTTTTTTTTATTTGTCTTCTCATTAAAAATATTTTGGACATCGGACATTTTTGCATGAGCCTGTTCAAATGGCCCCAATTGGCAAAAATTCCAAAACTCTACAATTTAAGGGAAAAAGCCTCTACCAGGCTTCCTGAAAATAGGTCATCAAACGAGGACACATAGTAATGAAGGGAACTGGGACATTCTTAGGGAAAGGTCAGATTTCAACATTCCCTTTTGACAAGGCCATAAAATCGTCAACTGGAAAACTTCTCAGCGGACTCACACTCCATCAGAGCTGCCGTTTTGCTTATAATCAATCGCCTTTTTCAATTCACCGGCGGTGATTCCACCCATTGAGAAAAGATTACACAGTTCAGTTCAGTGTATGCCTGTAAGGCACAAAAATGCTCGCATCTATAATATTTTTCTCAACCGGTAGAGTAGTCGATGACTTTAAAAAACTTGCGGATATTTTAATTAAATGACGAAGTCTCCACTGATTGAGTAAAGAATACAGATCAGAGTATTTTCGTGTATTTCAGTCATACACTAAACTGAACTGTGTAAGCTTTTCTCAACCATTGGAATCATCGGTGAATTGAAAAATGCCATTAATTATACACAAAATGGCAGCTCTGCACTCCTTTGTCTAAAATGCCCCCCCCCCCCCCAAAAAAGAGACCTCTGAATTATCAGAGATAATTACTAAGATTCTTACGATTCCAGGCATTGTCAGCGTGTGATGAGGGCTGAATGGTGGACGTTACACTTGGGAACATTGATATAGAAACAAAGAAACACATCCAAACAGAATAGGCACAGATCCATATCTGAAAAAGAAAAACAAGAACTATAAGAAGCATAGTTTCTACAAAAAAAGACAAATAGATGAAATGGAATGAGGGTGAGGAAGGTGTCAGATGGTGCAGGTAATACAGTAAATACTAATTCTTTTTTCAAATAATGTCTAGGAAATCTCATTTACAGGTTTAGTGTAAATTTTTCTCTGAAAACGCCTCCTGTATTGAGGTTCGATCAAACGTTTTATTCAGTCATCTTTGAAACCATAAAGTGAGTAAAAATTTTCAATCCATGAAAGAATCTCTTTATAACCTAATGTCAGTTACCCTGGAACAATACCGTTGATTCATTTTCAACAATTTTAATCACTGAGAGAAGATTTGAATGCAAAGGACTTGACACAGACCTTATGGGAAATGGTTCCCAATGGCTTTTTAAAGCTCAAGTGATGCTGAGCAAAAGCTATCGCCGTACTATCTTAATCATATGATAAGTTTCGGAGATATTCACAGGTGAAGCGCGGTCAAAAAGGATCACTTTCAGAGCCCGACTTAAAAAAAAACGGAAATAAATACCTCTGAAGACAAGTTAAAGCCCTCGATTTGCATGTTTGAACTTTTCAAAACTATGTTCAATACCGGTCATTTTCAAACCCTAATGCCAGCACAAAGGTGCAAAGCACCAATTTTTATACAAAAGGATTAGACAGTTTTAAGACCTCAACCCAGCAGGTATTCCTTTGCATCTGCTTCCCACGCCAAGATATTGTATTCCATTCAATGAATCCTTCAAATCAGCTTAATTACCAAAAGGCCCCTGATACCTGTTGCACCACTGCTTTACAACACTACCATCACAGATTTGCAAAAGGTTTCACAATTAAAAAGCTAGCAAAAGATGAAACTTACTTTCTTCATCACAACAGTGTAATCGACCCTTCGCATGATGAGTGCCCCAGTATTGCTTATGGAGGGTAATTGTTCATACTGTATGGAGGATCCAACAGACCCAGTCGATTGCAACACATAAAACTTGAAAAATACCTGAAAGAAGAGAGGAAACAATTATTGGAAGTGCATTCTCTCTTAGAGGAGAGGTAAAATAAATCTTATGATTAAAAGGTTTTTGTTTATTTTTCGCTTGAAATTAGGAAAACAAATCCCAAACCACTTGTTTAAGATGATTCCAGGGTTGATTATTTCAAACCGTGGACACCACGTTGCGCTGCTCAAAAAATCAACAGTTTTTGGCTGAAATTGACAAATTTACGCTAAAAGCGAGGTACTTCAGCACCTGCAAGCATATTTAAGGAAGATACCCTGAGAGTTTCAAGCTGAAACACTAAAAATAAAGCCAGAAATTATGAAATACGAAAATTGCCATAAGTCTCAATGAGTGCGAGTGAGGCAGATAGACATAACAACACACCCACTCACTCTCACTCACTAAGCTTATGGCGAAATGAATTTCATAATTTAAGGCTTTAATTCTAAACCAATTTTGCTAAATAACTTTCACAGATGCTGCTGGCATTATTGGATTTTGTGGTTTTTCTTTGGTTTCAATTTAAAATGCCAAAAGCGACTAGTGGCGCTATCCATTCGATTGAAATCTGGAAAAGTTTTGCCTAGAATCACCTTAAATAATACAATACTCTGAAAGATGTTTTTCAAGGTTGTTTTAGAGCGCAAACTAATTTTAGAGAGGTTTAAGGGGTTTCAAAGAAGGAGAGTAACTTTGTAGGAGCTTTGGCAAGCATTCCATGTACTTCATCCTGGTTACTCGTCAATTTCAAGATACAAAAGCAAAGGACAGTAACTTTTACTGCAGTATTTTGGCTGTTGGCTGATCAAATAGAGATTCGACATGAGATCAGAGCAAGTTTTCAATTGCCTCTCTTAGATAGATAAAGTCTAGGCTTTCGTACACAATAACTTGTGAACAAGGCTAAATTTTTGACACAAAGGATGTTAAATTACAAAATTCCTGATTTAAAATCTAAAGAGGATGCACCCCTTAGCAACAAGAAGTGACAACCGGAGAATCAGTCTTTTATAAACTCGAACTTACTCTAACTTTCCGCCTGCTAACTTCGGGAGATCCCAAAGTTGGAGTGAGTTTGAGTTTATAAAATTTGTCTAATTCTTGGTTGTATCGCCTGCTTGTGTTAAAGTTCACTGATTACTGATTTTATCCTTGTTTTGGTACTGAATTGTTTAGAATTTTGGAAGGTGCCACTTATGTCCCTTTGAAGAGTATTAAAATAAGAGAAGAAAGATGGAGGAGAAAACTCACTGTTCTTTCCATGATTATAAAGCAGATGAAAGACACTATCAGGAAAACGTCAGCAATGATAAAATACACCAAGGCGCTGCTCGTTGCTGAAGCACCGGCCCATAAAGACACAATTTGAGCAACAGCAGCAAAGACTCCTCCAATAGCTAATCCAGTGACCAGTGCAGTTATGTATTTGGGTGGAAATAGCACCGCCACTCCAAAAATACTGACTTGGAGAATGGCTGAGGAGACTGTCAAAAGATTGAAGAAATAAAATGAGAATTACTGATACAGAAAAAACCCTGAACAGAAATGATAAAAAAAATAATTAGGCGAAAAATGACACGACAGAGACAACTTAACAATCTCAGCAATTACAGTAAAAACCTTCTTAAAACCCCCAAAGAAAAAAAAACAAAATTGGAAGACAACCCTTAAAATTACAATTTTTCATTTTAGGACCAGAGGTTTTCAAACACTAAGAAGCACTGGAATGAACAAACAAGAAAAAAATCAGGAAAACAGACGACAACTTTATACATTCCATTCTTTTGACAATGAATATCAATTGATTTACGGCTAGGATTAGCAAATGTGCTAATAACTTTAAATATATTAAACGTCAGATCATTGAGATAGGTTGAAAGTACAGATCAGTTGGACTGCTCAAAATAAAACTCAAAGTGAAAGCAAAATGTACTGATAACTACAAAAAGTAGCAATTGAGGACTGATCTGTCAAAAGGGGGGGGGGGGTGTTCCATTTAAATAACATGGAACATCCACCCTTTCGAAGGATAAGTCCTCAATTATTACTAATCTCAACTATATGTATTACTGACCAATTTAATTTTTCACAAGTCATTTTGATTTTCCGACAAGAACTCTCTCTCACCTTCAGTTTTGACAAAATATAGTAGAATCTCGATTATCCGGATATTTCCGTTATCCGGCCGGTCCTGGCAAAATCCCCATACTTTTAATATGTTTTTCTCCGATTATCCGTATTTTGGTTGTCCGAAAATTTCGATTGTCTGGACGGAATTCGCGGTCCGGCAACAAATTTATCCGAATTTCTCCTTAATATTGCTTGAAAAGAAAGAAAATAACCAGAAAATGCAATTTCCTGTAAAATGGGTAGCTCCGTATTTACGCGGCAGGAGTACACGGGTTGCATAACTTTGCCTTTGAAGGGGCGTTTTCAAGAAATCTTCGCTGACTGCATTTTAGAGGGTGTAGATCGCGTTTTTTGGCGAATTTCGATTCACAGGATATTCGATTCTCCGGATAAAATTTTCGGTCCGACAAAATCCGGATAATCAAGATTCTACTGTAATTCAATTTCAAGGGTTTCACTGTAAAATTTTCGAAACAAAACAAAAAAAAAACAATATAAATGCAAATCTCATGAATTCGTTTATGATCCTACCATAAAAATGGTTGGTGTAGAATCAGTAGATCAAATGAATGTTGCCAACGTTTTAGCTCTGGTCCTTTTTTATTTATTTGAGTTTTGTCTACTTTGTAAGAGAGCATAGAGAGATAAGCTTTGCTCTGAAAAAGTACAGGTTAAATTAAATTAGATTTTCGAGAGGTAAGCTAGGCGCGTGTTTCCCTTTGCGCATGGGCGAATACAGGAATCCGCCTATCTCCCTCTCTCCTCCTATTTTGATAAGTGTTTTAGAAGAGGATAGAGAGAGAGAGGCGAAAGTAATGTGATGGCCCTCTCTGCTATCCTTTTAAACACATGTGTTCAAATGGAAGTTAGAGAGAGAAAGATGAATTCCTGAATCCACCCATGCCTTTACGAGGACTAAAAAAGGTTTTTCAACAGTTAATGTTTCACTGTTTTACAAAACTGAGATGTACTGTGACTTTCAAAAGAAAGTACCCAGGTCAAAATTCTCATTGTTAAATTTTTCCGTTGCTTTTAGTAAAATTTACGATTTTTCAACTCGTACTCTGAAATGGGCATTCTGCTTGGTCCTTTAAACACTTGCAAGTCACAAAATTGCTCAAAGTTTACCGATATTTGAAGGAGTAAAAACTTCGAGCAGGGTACTTTCTTTTCAAACTCATAGTACAAGCAGAGCCATTAGTCCTGCGTCGACAATTCGATGAAACCCGCACTACACATAGCCCGAACCTCGTTCGGTCTTGAGAGAACAAAAGAAGAGAAAGATAAGGGAGTGTTAAGTGTACATGTAATACGGGTTGCGTCGAATCATTGACGCAGAACTTATGGTTCTGCTTGTACATTACTACAAGCTTTTACAAAAATCTTTGAAATACATGTCAAACAATTTGACTTTCAAATGAAACACACTTGAGCAAACTAGAAATACTTACTATTGAGAAGCATCACTGATCCCAAAGTGATGTAAAAAAACTTATCTTGCCCTGAAAAAAGAGAGAAAAAATGAATTAAAAAATGTAAATCAGCAGAGGCTTTCAGACAGGGGTACAGAAAACCCTATTAGACAAACAAACGCTCTTGCTCTCGCAACGACAATGTGGCCATTTTTCCAAGAAAACTAACTAACTTATTTTTTTTTTTTTTTTAGAAAAACTTAGAAACCCAAATTCAAAACATTAATCACAGGCCATTTCTTTTGAAAGATTTAAGGTGATTCCAGGTTTTTCAAACTTTTCTAGATTTCTATCCAATGGATAGTGCTACTAGTCGTTTTTTGGGAACGTTGAGTTTTTCAGCTTTTAAAACTGAAACCAAAGAAAAAACATAAAATCCAAGAACGTCAGCACCTGTGAAATTTATATTTGGTTTCTGGAGCTTTAACAAAATTGGTTGAGAAATAACTCTGTGATGTAGGACATTTATTTCACCATAAGCTTAGTGAGTGCGAGTGATACTTGGTCTGTCTGGCTCACTCGCTCTCATTGAGGCTCATGGGAATTTTTGAAATACCAATATCCCTGGATTTATTTTTAAGAGTTTTAGCTTAAAACTTACAGGGTATCTTCCCGTAATATGCTTGCAAGTGCCGACATTCCTCAAATTTGCACTTTTTGCTTAGATTCAACAATTTTAGTCAAAAACTGATGACTTTTTGAGAAGTGTGACGTGGTTTCTATGGTTCAAACTAATCGACCCTGGAATCAATTTAAAGGATTCTCTCCAAAATAGCCTTTCATGTATCATATTACTTAGTCCTCTGAAAAATGAGTAAAATTAACTATGACTTACACTGATCTGTATTGGTTTTCACAAAAACTGTCGTAATAATAAACAGTGTGATCATACTGGTGAGAGACAAATACAATTTGGAGTTGAGTGAAAACCTGAAAAGAGAAGAAAAGCTGTTAGTGACACGAGTGACAAAATATTTGAGAAAAATGTGGAGAGTGAATGTGTGAAAAAAAATGTGTGAGGTCCTCTTTTACAAAAGAGGACCTCATACAATCCTTCAAGGACTACAGACTAAAATTGTAAGAAAAATGTCAGGCTAAAGAACTATCTACATTGACGTCCCTCCGTACCAACAAGAGAGTCCTACTTTTTGGAGACTTAATTTTGTAAAAAAGTGGATTTCTTTGGTTTTAATGATCACCATCGTTTTCTTAGGAAAGGCAAAGGACTAACCAGGGCTGCAAAAAATGCCCGATCTTGCGATCCACGAATTACTTTAAAGTTGAGAAAATTTGAGGGAATTCGCCTATCAAAGACCTCACACCCGAAAAGTGACTTTAGAATTTTGAAAGTATCAGTCATTTCAAGAACATACGGTGATAAAATAAGCAAAAAAAAAAACGGGTCATCGATTTTCAAATTTCAGTGCAGAATTTTGTTGAAAATACTGTGAAGAAAAAATCCTGGATTGCGAGAAATTTCTAGCTTTTTGGAACATTTTGCACCCCTTGATCAAATGAGACTGCATGGAGTAACCTACTTAAACCCATATTTCCAACAAGTAATGTCGTGTCTGCCCTCAATTAAGAAAGTACAACTAAAAAAAAGGAAATTGGCTTCATTTTTCCTCCCATTTTTCATCTGTCCATTTTTTAATAATAGACTACGTAAATTGCTCCAGGAATACTAACATGAAAAAGTTTTGATTCCTGAAACTAAAAAAAAAAAAAATAATTAAATAAACGAAATAGAACTGTAAATATATTCTGTGATTTTGGAAATAAATTGAATTGAATGGAATTAAAAAAAAAAAAAAAAAAAAAAAAAAATTGAATTGAATTGTAAATAAGACTTACTTTCTTCCAACGAATGGATAAATACACAAGGTCAGGGTTGAAGATCCTGTCGCAACTAAGCTCAAGTATCCAATAAATACAGTTTGTAGGTCAGAGGCATCAGCGTCACCAATCAGATTATGGAAGAGGGTAATATTTTGAGGATCGAGCGATCGAAATTTAAACATCCAGTAACCATAGGCTGTCAAGAAAAAGAACCAAGGCAACAAGATGCTGATCCCTAGCAAGTAAAATGTGATAAGAGTGAAGTTCCATCTGGAAAGAAGCAATTGAAACAATGACAATCAGACCAAATTTGAAGTTATCCATGAAATTTAACAAAGCAGATCAAAAGTTACATCAGTAAACGGACAGACGGCCGGCACAGAATTTTTTTTTCATAATTCTCTAAAGTTAGAAAGGGTTGAGAAATATTGAGGGTTGATGGATGCCCTCTATAGACCACTTCAATAGAATAGATGCTTGAGTTTGAATCTTTCCCCAAAGAGTTTTGCCCCCACTCTCGTACCTGCAATGACCTGAGATCCGTCCAGGCTCTGGGGCTCGGTAGGGCTCAGGAGTTCTGTCCGTCACAATGGATTTTGAGGTATTCAAAGGTTCACCAGCGGATGTCCCATGAGGCAAGTAAAATACCACGCCCGCCGTATTTGAGGGCATATGTATTTGGCGACATAGTGGCAAAGCGAATTCTTGCTGCCGAGCTTTTGAGTACCTCAATGTCCATTGTGACAGACGGAATCCCTGAACCCTACTCGCCCGATGGGTATTCAGTCATCACAGGTACGAGGGGGGGAAGGGGGGATAGTAGAAAAGGGGAAGGAGTCGAGCTCAAGCTTCTGTTCTACTGAAACAAACTATAGGTCACTGTAAAGAATAATAAGAGGCAATTTGTAAATAGGCTCGACATGGACGGGGGTGGTTTTTAATATTATTTGGAAGTGGCCCAGCAGAGGTGTTGTCCACCCGACGAGCCAAAGCTTGAGAGCTGCAATCTGTCGAAAAAGGTGAGGAGCTTTGGACCCGTTTCCCTCCTCCTGTTCTTAGATACGAACGACGCGACTCAGATTCCGTGGAAACTTAAATGTCATGTAGGGGTGGATCTGCTGGCTATCTCCTCTCCCCAGTTATAAACATACCTTTTCAGGATCATATGAAACCTTTGGAAGACTCTTCCACGAAAGATTACCGATTTGAGTACCACACATTAGATCCAACATTTTCGATAAATTCTTGCTCCACTAGCCAACATTCTAACATTATATCCATGTGATAGAATGTCTTCAAATTAGAGTGTGTCAGATTAGTTGGCTGGTGACATTAAACACACATTGTGGTGGTGTCACATGATTGACATTACTTAAGGTGAACGACTCCTTAGCAATATGGATTGATGTGAAGCTGAAATCTAGCCTAGCTTTGAATATTTATGGAAAATCAGAATGTCACTTAAAACAAAGTGCTTGTAAAAAATCGTGGAGCAACACCCAGTTTCAACAGTAAAACTTTGGTCAAAAGGTGTGACATAGAATGATTCATCAATATTGATCTGCTGCATCTGTTTCCCTTTGAAATGGAGTTTGACCCCATGACTACTTGCACGAATATACCTATGTTCCTTTGGAATGGCGTTCCCAATTTCCTAAAATCTCAGATTTTAACTCATTAATGACCAATGTCATTCAGGGGTCTGGAGTCATCTTAAAACACTTCCAGTGGGTGAATACAATGATTTTGATGAACGGAAATTGCAAACCTGTCCACTAAGCATAAATACTACAAACTGTCATTCGCCAACCCATCTAAGACAACCTTTACCGATGATGCATTAATGCTCGTGTCTCAAAGGCTAAACCGTCTGAAAGGATTAAGGTTCCATTGAAATAGAGCAATTTACACGATGCGATTCCAAACTAAATGATAGGAGTGGATTGTGAATAGACATACCTATCTATTGGTAACATCTGAATGTTCTTCCGATCTGCAAGATCCACAGGTGGGGAGTCCTGCGGAGGGACAACTGGATCACTTAAATTTTCAGACACCATCGGCTGCGAGGCTACATCTGTGGAGGGTTCCATGACTTTAAATGTGTGATCTGCTTGGAGCAATAACTGTTGAATGTCGGACTTTTAACAACTGCTCTCACAGGGTTTCAAACTAAGGTAAATAAGTAGCAAAAGTAGGTGGTCAAACAGTTCCAGGAATACTGAATCTCTACGGTCACAGGCATAACTCACAAACAAATTTGAGTTCCTGGGATATCCAGCAACTTAAATTTTTCAAATTTCTAGGGAAAAATTTACTTCTGTCACTTGTATTAAACCAATAAAGTCCTTAATAACACTGGCATGATTCACACAGCAGTTACGCTACTTCCATGCGAGAACTCAAATACGAAAATAAATACAAACACAAATGTAAATAACAAGTCTTTGTTACGCAGTCGTGTGCATTGTGGCAGCACTGTTCTACAAAGACCAAAGTACTTCATAGAGCAACATTTGACAACGCTGGTCAAATTTAAGTTCGATCTCGCCGTTGCCAGTTCATTATTCCCAGATTATTCCAAAACTTGTCTGCTCTTGAGTCTTGACTCTTGAGTTCTTTTTAATTATTTTGCTTTCTCTTATAATCTAATGTAATAATTATTAATATTATGTGAGATTCGCACGAAAAGCGTAGGAGCCGTTCCCTCTCGATAATTTTTCGAGGTCAATAGGGCAGTTGCAAGGGTCTGAAATGTTACGTTTTTTATAAAGAAAATAAAAGTACTTGATGAGCTGAGTTCAAAGATGCCTTTGGTTTCTAATTACGTCCCTTTGTTCCGAAGATGCAATTTTGGCCCAAAATACATTGTTTTATATGGGAATTCCGCGTAGTGACGTCACTACACCCACAATTTTTTCAAACTTTACACGTGTGCATCTCCAAAACCTGGACACTTTGGAAAAAACCAAAGCCACCATTGTTCTCAGCTCATCAAATACTAGTATTTTCTTTATAAAGAACGTAACATTTCAGACCCTTGCAACTGCCCCATGTAGAGAAAATTGCTACATCAAGACTCAATAGGGAGGCTGGAAGAAGGTTCGGACACCCCCCCCCCCCCCCGGTTAAGGCTCAGCTGGTTGCGGAGCCTGCTTTATAGGCGATCTGCAAATTAATTGAATTATTACGAAAAGTTTTTTATGGCCTATTTTTTTCATTAACCAAGTTTTTTTTTTTTTTTTTTTTTTTGTTCACTATGAGTCTCGCTCTCGCTGATGACAACAAACAAATTATTAAACATTTATATTGCTAGATATTTTTTTTAAAGCAGCGCTGTTGACTATCTGCCCAACCAATAATGTCACTGGTCAGTCGCCGCCATTACCACGTAAACGTGATCAGGCGCGCGGAGTGCGAGGCGCGGTCAGGGATCTGCTGCTAATCAGATGTAAGTACAAATGGCTCCAGGCGCTGCGATAGTGATAAAATAAAATGTGTTATGTAAACTGAGAACATCACGAGGTATATCTAAATAGGCAATATGTCAAATTTTTTTCTAGTTTGCTTTCCTTTTCTCCTCTACCACCCAACCTAGGCGAATAAAGGTAGGTATAAGTAATGTTTGTTTCTCTTCTCTCTGATTATTGTGAGTTGAGCCGTCCGTGGCGTGGGTAGTTCATGATGTGAGTTTTGTGAAGGGTCCCCTCGTAAAAAATGTTTGGATGGTGTTGTCATGGATGGACTTTGCTGTAGCCTATTAGGAAAATACCAAACAAAAAACAATAAACAAGTCGAGACTTCTCACACTAATGTCTTCGAATACTTATGTAGTTTAAAAAAAAAAAAAAAAAAAAAAAAAAAAAAAAAAAAAACTTGAAAATGTTTTTAAGTAAACGAGGAGATAACAAAACATGTAGCTAGTAGGAACTAGTTTTCCGTATGCGTATGAAAACTTGAGTGACTGAGGAATTTATCTTATCGTAAAGTTCGTTTTGGTCTGCAATTGGGGGGGGGGGGGGGGGTCCGCAATTCCCCCCCCCCCCCCGCAAGGATTTGAGCGAAGCCCAGCCTAAGCTCAAACGGCCGCGCGTAAGAAAAGGCGGCGACTTGGTGCGAAGAATTTAGAAAATTCAAAATGGCATTGGTCGTTTTCGCGTTTACCGATTTTTTTTTTTTTTTTTTTTTTTTTTTTTTTTTTTTTTAACAATGTTCTTTTTTGCACTTTGTGGGTGGGGTCCCCCCCCCCCACATGAAAAACAAAAACCATAGGTTTTGCTAAATTGGCGCCCCTGGTTTTAGTGGTTTTGATGGATAAGCGATCACGGGAAAAATTGAGTCAATGATAATGTGTAAAGAATAAAGAATAACAAAAAAAAAAAAAAACAAAAACAAAAACAAAAAAACAAACACAAAGAATAAAAAAGTAAGTAATATACCACGCTCGGGGTAATGTGAGTAATTAAAATGCGGCGCACAATGGAACGAGTCAATGGGAGAGGCCGGGCATGGAATCGCAACTTTAAATGCAAATATCCTCGTTATTACGTATTGTATAGGCTTGAAATTTCCTTCAAGAATCATCCTATAAAGTTTGTTTTTTAATCGTGAAAACATTCAAATTTGCATTTTTAATAATCAATTCCAAGTCCAACTTCTCCCTTTTGACTCGCTCCACTGTGTGGCGTGTTGATTAAAATAGTCTCCACTCGACTTATTTCGGTTACGGCTTCGAATTTTGAAAATAGCTGAAACGCGCGTGTTTCATTATTTCGAGGAAGACACCCATTTCGGAGCCTCCCCCGGGGCCCCCTTTGACCCCCCCCCCGCCACCAAATCCAATAATTTAAATGGGGACCCCCATTTCTTATTCGGTTGAAAAGAATAGGTATACAATTTAAATACTCTAGCACAAATCGAAAGTAGACATAGTTTTTATACATTTTTAGACATCGCAGTTGTCGATGTATCGAATGTTGAAGTTCAATATGTAACCATTTTAAAAAATTCGTACCTCCCCTTTAAATGGTCCAAAATTAAGAAAATTTGGGTCTAAAGTACCTACTCTAGAATACAATTTTCCTAATAAAAAAAAAAAAAAAAATTACTTACTTATGGAGGGCGTTTTTGAGCCCCTGAATATTTTTGAAGTCGAATTTGACCTATTTTCAAAAAATCATTGATCCAATATACAAAACTAGGGATCTGAAATAATCCAGCCCCCCTCTCTCTCTCTCTCTCCCTCTCTCTCTCTCTCTCTCTCTCTCTCTCTCTCTCTCTCTCTCTCCCTCTCTCTCTCTCTCTCTCTACTCTGTTCGGGATAAGAAGTCCGATGGAAAGTCAGGTAAAAACGCACTACACATTGCAACGCAGCGGTTTCTCGGCTGTCGATTCTTATTAGCCGCTACGTCCGTTCAGGAAGACCGGCCTTTTATTAGACCCTTTTATTGAAGAAGACAATACTTACTTACTGTGAACTGACCAATTTATACAGTCCTTTGAACGCCCATTCGAAAATTAAACTTTTGCGGCATTCGCGAATTTTGAATAACTGACTTTAAATTTAAATTCTGCTCGACGTGCACATCGCTCTCAAGGAGGGTTTTCATTTCTTTTGCAACTGGGGCCGCTTCACTGGCAACTCATGGATACGCAACATGGGCAAAAAGATGATGTCGCCAAAACCCAGCTTGTGACCCCTCTATCAATTCAGCTTGGCAAATGGAGTCGATCGCTCTCAAGGGTTTTCATGGGGCGGCAAAATCAAGGTGAACAATCAAAAAAAGAAGAAAAAAAGAATAAATCAAAAATGAATCACCGAGCGGCTAAATCTATGTGTGACAAGCACACAAAAAAAAGGGTAATCAAATTTACAATTTTGGGGGGCGGCAAGATTGCATTCCTGCCCCGCCCCCCTCTCTGGAAACCACGGCACGCCATTTACAAAGGGCTCTGAAAACATCTCCTCTGCTCCTCCGCGGCATACTCGAAGATATTTTCAATGGGAAAATAGACTTACGAGCAGACCCGCTGTACTTCAGTGAAAATTAAGTTTTGAAATAGATTCAGCTGCTGAAATTACATCGCTCCAGCCTTATTGATTGTAAAAAAAATGATCTTGAAATCCTAGAGGATCCAATTTATAATGTTATACAGGGTGTTTTTTTTATCTCCCCCCCCTGGTTTTTTTTCTTGCTAATTGAGATAAAATGTTGCGGTTTGGACTATTCTTCATCATTTTGGCTGAATTTTCTTTTTTTGGGGTCGAAACCCCCCCAGCCCCCCCAGGGGGGTCCCCAGGGGGACTATCTCAAAAATTTCAAATGGCAACCCCTATCTTGTAATACATCGTTCAAAAGGGCATAAAATTCTAAGACTTTTGGCGCAAACCGGAAGTTGATATCGTTTTTCGTTTTCGATATATCGAATTTCAAAGTTCGATTTGGACCCATTTTCAAAAATCATTACTCCACTTTGGAAAGTCGGAATTAAAAAAACTATGGGTCCAAAATACTTTAAAAAGCAAGTACTTTTCAGATAACAAAATGGTTTTGACATAAAATTAGTCCAAATTTGATTTTAGAGCAACAAATTTTTTTTAAAAATTTTGCCCCTAAAAGGGGCTATCTTGAAAATTCCCTTCCAAGACCCTTATTAAATGATACGTCGATCAAAAAAGCATAAAAAACTGAACATTTTGGCGCAATCCGGATATCGATATCGTTTTTCGTATTCGAGATATCGAATATTAAAAATTCAATTTTCGCCTATCTTCAAAATTCGATATCTCGAATACGAAAAACGATATCGATATCCGGATTGCGCCAAAATGTTCAGTTTTTTATGCTTTTTTGATCGACGTATCATTCAATAAGGGTCGTGGAAGGGAATTTTCAAGATAGCCACTTTTAGGGGCGAATTTTTTAAAAAAAAATTTGGGGCTCTAAAATCAAATTTGGACTAATTTTATGTCAAAACCATTTTGTTATCTGAAAAGTACTTGCTTTTTAGAGTATTTTGGACCCATAGTTTTTTTAATTCCGACTTTCCAAAGTGGAGTAATGATTTTTTGAAAATGGGTCCAAATCGAACTTGGAAATTCGATATATCGAAAACTAAAAACGATATCAACTTCCGGTTTACGCCAAAAGTCTTAGAATTTTATGCCCTTTGGAACGATGTATCACAAGATAGGGGTTGCTATTTGAAACTTTTGAGATAGCCCCCTGGGGGCCCCCCTGGGGGGGCTGGGGGAGTTTCGACCCCAAAAAAAGAAAATTCAGCCAAAATGATGAAGAATAGTCCAAACCGCAACATTTTATCTCAATTAGCAAGAAAAAAAACCAGGGGGGGGAGATAAAAAAAACACCCTGTATTTTGAGAGCACAAGCGCGACCATTTAAAATCCTGCATCATTCGGCACTCCCGCCACTCTTGCCGACCTAACCTCAAAATAGTCCTGACTCTGGTATGTCTGATAGGGTGGAGTGAAAAAGGGCTTTTTTCGATTTTGCTTCTGGTATAGTGTTTTTTTTTTGCGAATGCACCAAAAAATAAGATTCCCAAAATTTGAGGTCGATCGGACAACTGCTAGGTGGTGCGCATGAGCTTTGAAGTTTGCACATTGGGAAGAACCCAAAAAAAGTCAACTTCTGAACAGTTTTTCGCTCATAGCTCGGTTAAAAATGGTTTTTGGAGGAAAATGATAAGAACATATTCGGTTTGAAATTAAATTTTACACAATTTACTTTCTATACAATTTTTTGGTTCAGGCAGTATTTCTCCGGGAAAAATCAAAAAACCGATTTTTTGGTCATTTTTGTCGATTTTTTTTCCTCATATCTTCCATATTATTGCTTTCAATCGATACTAGAGGTGGGTGGGGATGGTGGGTGGTGGTTTTAGGGTGTAGGGGTGAAGGGGGGAAGGGGGGAAGGGGGGGGTCAGATAATGGAAAAAAATCAAAGATGCTTGTAGATCCTATACTTCGAACAATCGAGCCCTGCCAGGCTGATAATAAGCTATACTATAACGGACGAATTTCTTATGTAGATTTTAGCCTTTTTTTTTTTTTCCCCCACTCGTCATTATTTTACGATTGAAACAATGATCAGTAGATGAAAAAAGTTTGTATAGCTCACGAGAAGGTATCTGCATTTAAGAGCTCCGTCTCCCGCCCACCCGAAGGTTTTCAATGCAATAAATTCTATTTTGCGGTTGTTACAAATTGCGATCAAAAGCAGTGGCGTAGCGTGCGATTTGGCAACGTTGCAGTTCGTTCATTTAAAGCCACGAAAAAGATCAACCTCATCATTCGACCTTGTACATAGAGTTAAATGGAACGAAGACAACGTTGCCAAATTTCACGCCACGCCGCTGATCAGAAGTTGTTCTTGCGCTGTTTAAAATTTAAATTCCTTTTTTTGCGTTGAATGGCAGCATAATTTGTCTGCTTTCGAGCACCTTCAAAATGTGTAGATGCCTTTCTTGTTCGTCGAAAACAGAGACTGATGCCTCAGTGACTAATGTAGTGCATCTTTTTACTCTGCTTGTATCGCTTGTGTGTGACACGGGAAAGTGAGGCCGGCGGTTGATCCTTCGTCTTCGGTCACAAATTTTTCCACTTCGTCATTAGGTATTTTTGACAAGACGGGCGGCTCGGTTATACTTCCTAGTTGCTTCAAAATTTATCATTGAGTCTTATAAGTTTGACTTATAGTTTTACGCATCAAAAAGCTGTGACACTCGAAACACACTCACTCGTTTGCGGTTTGAAGCGGCGCGTGCTCCGACAATCAGCATCCAAGCTCTCACCCTAGCTTGCTATTTTCGCTCGTCCATAATCATTGCCAAAATCAGGTTTCAGGATGAGCGAGAATCTTTTCCTTTGGAACGCTTTTATAATACTCGATCAATAACGTCCTTCAAGTGAGCTGGCGAACACCGCGAGTTACTAATCAGTTTCCGAAAATTTGTGGCACGTTTGAGAATTGTGTGGAGTCGCTTGACTGACAACCACACGGGCGCCTAAACTTTTTGAATGGAATCTGCTAAAATCATGAGATTTTTGTTCAGATTTTAGCAAGCATGTAAAAACGCAAGATGCGGTTTGCTGTTATTTGTTGTTGTGTGAGGGCGACTTTTCCGGGGTTTAACCTATGGAATATGGGCCACTGATGTGACCGTCTAGATGTTCATATTCATTAGTCATCGTGTGATGGGCGACTTTTTCGGGCTTTCTCCGGGCTAAATCCGTCGAGTTAGCTCCTTCAGATATACGGCGTAACAGATCTCCAATAAAAGTTTTTGATCGGTGCTACGATCTTAAGAATCTACAAAATTTGGTTCCTAGAGAGTATAAATTGGTTCAAAATTAGCGACGGTCAGATTTTTGCACCACATCAGCAATTTTCCTATGGGCCCATGGAAAGAATATGGGCAAAGGCGTGAGTGTGAATCGAGTGCAAGTTTTTTGACGCGTCAAACTAAGACTCAATGATAAATTTTGAAGCAACTAGGAAGTATAACCGAGCCGCCCGTCTTGTCAAAAATACCTAATGACGAAGTGGAAAAATTTGTGACCGAAGACGAAGGATCAACCGCCGGCCTCACTTTCCCGTGTCACACACAAGCGATACAAGCAGAGTAAAAAGATGCACTACATTAGTCACTGAGGCATCAGTCTCTGTTTTCGACGAACAAGAAAGGCATCTACACATTTTGAAGGTGCTCGAAAGCAGACAAATTATGCTGCCATTCAACGCAAAAAAAGGAATTTAAATTTTAAACAGCGCAAGAACAACTTCTGATCAGCGGCGTGGCGTGAAATTTGGCAACGTTGTCTTCGTTCCATTTAACTCTATGTACAAGGTCGAATGATGAGGTTGATCTTTTTCGTGGCTTTAAATGAACGAACTGCAACGTTGCCAAATCGCACGCTACGCCACTGCTTTTGATCGCAATTTGTAACAACCGCAAAATAGAATTTATTGCATTGAAAACCTTCGGGTGGGCGGGAGACGGAGCTCTTAAATGCAGATACCTTCTCGTGAGCTATACAAACTTTTTTCATCTACTGATCATTGTTTCAATCGTAAAATAATGACGAGTGGGGGAAAAAAAAAAAAAGGCTAAAATCTGCATAAGAAATTCGTCCGTTATAGTATAGCTTATTATCAGCCTGGCAGGGCTCGATTGTTCGAAGTATAGGATCTACAAGCATCTTTGATTTTTTTCCATTATCTGACCCCCCCCCTTCCCCCCTACACCCCTACACCCTAAAACCACCACCCACCATCCCCACCCACCTCTAGTATCGATTGAAAGCAATAATATGGAAGATATGAGGAAAAAAAATCGACAAAAATGACCAAAAAATCGGTTTTTTGATTTTTCCCGGAGAAATACTGCCTGAACCAAAAAATTGTATAGAAAGTAAATTGTGTAAAATTTAATTTCAAACCGAATATGTTCTTATCATTTTCCTCCAAAAACCATTTTTAACCGAGCTATGAGCGAAAAACTGTTCAGAAGTTGACTTTTTTGGATTCTTCCCAATGTGCAAACTTCAAAGCTCATGCGCACCACCTAGCAGTTGTCCGATCGACCTCAAATTTTGGGAATCTTATTTTTTGGTGCATTCGCAAAAAAAAATCACTATACCAGAAGCAAAATCGAAAAAAGCCCTTTTTCACTCCACCCTAATGTCTGATGATGGTAGTGCCATTTTTTGACCTTGATTGGCTGATTAGGGTTGATGGTTGATTTGATTGGTGGCTGACAAGAAGTTCACGTGTCGCAGTGTCGGTCATTTTTGTGGATTCCTTATCTTATTTTACTTTTCGAGCCGACGTAAGCGTCAGGTGAAACTGAAAGTTATTTCCGTCTCTTTCGGCTTCATCCCTCTGCAGAGAATCTTCATCAGTTTATAAATTCCATTCATCATGGCCGAAGGTAACAAGGAACGTTCTTTTATCATGATAAAACCCGATGGTGTTCAGCGTGGACTTGTCGGCAAAATCATCGAGCGTTTCGAAAGCAAAGGATTCAAGCTTGTCGCATTGAAATTAGTTCACGTGAGTCTTACCATAGTAATCCCACTTATCACCATCAAATCAATAATACCGCCACTAACAGAACTCAGTTCATTTTTTTCTTGCCATTCACTTTCCGTTTTAGATTACTCTACCTCTTTGTTCCTTCCTGTACTAGTCAGCTGCCGCTATGATTTTGGCTGGGAGATGCATGTTATGTGGATTGAGGCGTTTGCTTCAGATGTCTTTTATGTGTTAGTTCTTGTGTGTAAACCACTTGAAATCACTGTGGTGACTGGTGATTCTGAAAACTTAGGAAATCGTCACATAAACTTTGCTGCAGCTTTGAAATGTGGGATGGTAATGGTGTCGTAAAGCAGGTACCATGAGGGTTTTCTCCAGTTCAGTGACTTCCTCTCTATCAATATCTAACAGGAAATGTATCTCAAGAGTCAGATTTCTAAATGCACAGAAGGCATCAAAAAAAGGTGTCCAGTGGGTCGGTGTCTTTTTAGTTTGAAGCTAAAAATGTGAGCCTAAAATTCAGCTGGCTCTGATATCTCGAATAAATGGTGAGTGGCAAAAATAGGAATGCTTAAGGTAGTTGGGTGCTTGTCTTACATCCCCCTAACTAGGTGCCTGGTGCTTGTGGCACTCTAGAATCTCTCATCATCCGTCGAAAAGTACGGCGGAAACTCTGTTGCCTGAAATGATTCTGAAACTTGGTTCAAGCACACTCAAGTTACCACGTGTTCTAACATGTTCCTAATATCAGGTCAGTCTGGTAGGGTGTCCATGCCACCGTCTCCCTACTATGGTTGTCCTTCAGCATCATACTCTGCTTATCAACTGTTAATTCTACTGTGTGAACAACAGAAGAGGCACACTCATTCACAGGGGCGAACGAAAGACCTGCTCGGGGAAACGCATGTCCTTCTTGCCACCGGATTGACCCGGTATTAATAGATCTTGGTCTAAACCAAAGAACAGTATTCATCTTAGAAACAGCCGAAACCAAACGAGGAGTTTCTAAATTGGTGTATGTGAAGCTTTGCCTTTTGCTGCCTCTGACATATCTACTTGCGATATATTTTTCCTGCACGCCTGCGATTCCCACTCATTGAGTATTATTTTCGGACAGATTGATTCTCTTTCAATGAAAATTAATGTTCCCTTTATCATGGAGCATCTGACCTTCAAGAATTCATGTAATATAATTTGGTAAGAAATGAAGCTTGTGTTGCGTTTCCTGTCGGGTATTCTGACCTTCAAGATACTGCGTGTACTTAATTTAATTTATTATTAGCAAAAAAAATGGAGCTTGTGATTGGTTTCCTGTCGGGTGTGGGTATTTGCAAAGGGTCCTTCGTGGAGAACATGACCAATTAAGACAGGACTACCCAACAGTATGGTCTGTTATGAGGACCTACATGAGATGGATCTCTACAGATTGATATGATCTCCTAAAAGGTGTTTGGTTTTTAAATGGGTTTCTTATGTTTGAAGGGAAGGAAGCACTCTTAATGCTGTTCTTTCATTTGGCAGGCCAGAGGTGATCTAGGAAGAACTTTCGTTTTTGGCTTCAAGGTGATGCAAAGGATTTTTGAACTACTTTCTGATGTTCGAACAAACTTTTGTTGCACATAGCTTTCTTTGTTTGACCCTTTTTTATCTAATTACCTATTCTTTTGGTCTGGAGACTGTAAGTTTGTGTGGTTGGAATTGAGTGATTTTTTCTGATTGTAAGTTCTGCAGTGCTGAGATTTTGATTCCCTAATTTGAATTGAATTTTTCCACCCTCGCAATAATTTGATCTGTGAGCAAGCATTGAAATTAAAGGACGCTATTTTTAGGCCTAAATAAATGTGAATTATTCGTGGAGGATTATAAGCTATCCTAAGAATGATTGGACTTAACAACTTTACAGCACAGTGGCGTAAACTTGGGATTATTATTGGGGGGGCAAACCAACTTTTGAGAGAAGCACTATGGGGGGTCTGGGGGGGACACCCCCAGTGAGAGGGGGGGTCCGGGGGTCCTCCCCCGGAAAAATTTGAAAATTCAGGCTCTCTTAGACATCATTTCAAGCTTTGTTATCGCATACAAATGCCACAAAATTTAAACAAATTAAAAATAGATTTTACGTTTATTTTCTTCATTTCTCAGGCAAAAAGAGAACTTTTCAGTTAGACTTTCAGCTTATTGATGAAGGTGATATTTCTAGGCTTTGAGAAACTGTTCCTTACGGTTAGAAGTCATCTGGAAATTTAAAACTGCAGTAAATGTAATGTTCCACTTAGTGGCGTAAAATTTTAGATTCTTTTTGAGGGGAGGGGGTAGCAAATAGTCCGATACTTTGGGGAATCTGGGAGGGACATTCCAGTAATAGGGGGTCCGGGGGTATTCCGCGGAAAAATTTGAACATTTGGGTTCTCTCAGACGATATTTTATGCAATCAAATCTTTCAAAAATAACAAACCGACAGAACAGAAGTTAGTAGACTCAATGTATATTTTCTTTATTTCATTGACAACAGAGGAATTTTTCACTTTAGATTTACTTTAGGCGCAGTTTCAGGGTAAAATAGAGCCACTTATTCTTGCCAATGTTTGCTTCTCGGTTCCTGTAATTATTCCTTTCTTCCTTTATTTTGTTGTATTTTTCCGTCTTTTCTTTTCTACCTTCCTCTTTTTCCCTCCTCTTTATCATCAAATTATTGGGGGGGCAAAATGATACTTTGCCCCCCCTTCTCAAATATTGGAGGGGCAAAAAGGTCATGCCCCCCC
Source organism: Trialeurodes vaporariorum (assembly GCA_011764245.1). NCBI lineage: Eukaryota > Metazoa > Arthropoda > Insecta > Hemiptera > Aleyrodidae > Trialeurodes > Trialeurodes vaporariorum. Next base: position 40,381,032 of record VMOF01000002.1, on the reverse strand, counting down.
TAAGATTACGCCACTGTTACAGCATGAATGAAAACGTCTGCTGCTTACATGCTGTTCCTGACCAATCAGGTTGGGGGTTTGAGGCTGATGTTTTCATGAAATCAGTAGCACTGTCAAGTCGAATAATTTCTAGGACAAGCTATAAGGAATAAATGTGTAATCTGGGCTCTGGACATAACAATATATTCGACTAAGAAATTATGAACGTCATTGTAACGGACCAAAAAAAAGTAGGTAATTGACTTGTTTGTAATGAGTACTAGTCCTGTGTAAAAGAGAAAACAAAAATCAACTTTGATTGGAAAAATATCTAGGGACAACATGTGGAGGGGAGAATAAAATTGGACCTAAAGTCCTGTCAGCAAAGTAATTTGCTGAAAATGCATTACTGCATTTTAGTTGTAGTTGTACGCTATAATCTATTCTCTGATGTGTCTTTTTGTATTTTTCAGACTAGTCAATTTGTCAAATCTGAAAGCTCAGAATGCCCTATATTATGTACCTTTCTAGGAAGGTGTATGTACTTCTATTAAAAATAGCCTGTGTTATAATTGTCAACGTTGTCATCCTGTTATCAATTTGTAATTCTTCTTTTTTTGGTATTTTCTAGGCCAATGAAGATCTATTGAAGAAACACTATTCTGATCTCTCTGCCCGCCCATTCTTCCCTGGTCTAGTGAAGTACATGGCCTCTGGACCTGTTGTTCCTATGGTAAAATTTATCTTTTAAAAAGATTTTATGAAATTTTCTGATTCCTGAATTCTAATTTTAGAGACCCTCTGATCTCTAAATTCTTGTTTCGAAGGATAAACTGTGTGGTATAAATGACAATCCAGTCTCGTCAATAAATGAAAAACTTGTCGTCAATTTGTCAGCATTTTAAATAATTGCCAGGTTGAAGTTTCTGATAAACAGGTGTACTTTATTATACTGTTTTACGATTTCCTTTCAAATTTTCTTTCACATCAGATGAAATTTGTATACTTTTTGTAGACTTTTTTTCTAATACTTTTCGTTCAGTCACTTGTCAGAAGGAAAAATTGTGCAAATTGAGTGCTCTTTCTTATCTGCTTGAGATAAGAACACATTGAAGGCAGCATTGAATTCTTAGAATGGTTTGACTTGTCAAGACAGATTAGTGACTAACTGAACCTAGGGCCTAGGAAAGATAAGACTATCTCTAAATCTATTAAGTTTAACCTAATGCATTATTTTGCAGTGTTGAAATTGTCAGTTCCAGAGTGGGAAAGCCCACAGGAAAGAGAAGTAAAACTAATGTGATTTGCAGGTTTAAGGTTCACAACTGATTTTAAGGAGTAGCAAAGTTTTACACTCAAAATTTTGACTTCACAATCAATAAACGATTTCATAGTTTTAATTAGTTAAAGAAAGAGAAAGGCAAGTCACAGTGACGTTTTGTGCAACTATGCAACAGTGTTATTTCTCATTTAATTAAATGGAAAATAATTGATTCTCTTGGAGGCTGACAGCCTCCTTAAAAAACGATTGTTTTACCTATAATGTTAAAATAGAAAAATTGCACGGTTGTCAAATCGCACAAGCAAGCAAATAATCAGCTAGAACGAATCAAGTATTGATGAAAAGAATTGAGGGTAGAATGAAGGAAACCAGGGAGTGGACAATCCTAATTCAAACTGGAAAAGGTGCCAACCTCTAATTAAGTAAATACTTTTTGCAGAAAAAGTTTTTCTGAAAAAATACAGAACTTCACCAAGAAACTCTTGATGAAAATATTTTTTTTACATGGGTGGCTTTTGGGGGTCAAAGTTAGGGAGCTAGAAGCCCTAAACCCCCACCCCAAACTGCCTATGCATGTATAGATTGTTTTATGGTTGTTCCTTGTTTACTGACATTGTAGTGGTTCTAATTTACTTTTTCAATGATGGTGATTTTTTCACCTAAGAATTTCCTTAAATTCCTGGATCATCCTAAAATGTCCTAAAGTGTACAAAAATTTGTGGGATCTTGTTCAGTGATGGTGATTTTTTCGCCTAAGAATTTCCTGTAATTCCTGGATCATCCTGAAATGTCCCAAACTGTACAAAAATCTGTGGGATCTTCCTCTAACAAGGGGAAGGCAAAGGTGGGCCCGCTCCAAATGGAACGGGACTTGCGCAAAAACATAGTCCTTGGGGTCCTAATGAAGGGGCTTACCGCACTTTTTGTGAATGGGCCCCTGAATTTGCAAAATTTTGATTTTAAAATGAGCCCCCGGGAGGCCGGGATGGTGGATCGGTATGTAACCAAGAATCATTGCTGTTCCTACAAGAAGAGTCGTGGAGTAGCGGCAGTGTAGTGGACTCCGGATTGCAACGTCCCGAGTTCGATCCCTGCTACCGTCGCAGATTTTTAATGATATTTTTGCACATCTTCCTTTGCTGTGTTTTTTGTTTCTATTTTATTTTTTGTTTCTCGTTTGGTTTTTGTTTTTGTTTCAATTTTTAACCGTTTAATTCGAATTATTCCGCGGCTTTTTCATTGTGAATATGCACTGTTATTACACTGTGTTTTTACGTGGAAGTTAAGAAAATATTGGAAAAGAAAGACAACACCGCTTGAAAAAACAGGCGAAAAAAAAAGTTTTGTTGACCAATTTACACTTTCTGTTTGATACGTTTAATATTTTCTTAACTTCTATGTACAAGTATATAGTAGTAACTATATGTACAGGATGAAAAAGCCACGGAATAATTCGATTCAAACGGTGTTAAAACAAAACAAAAACAAAAACAAAAAAACAAACGAGAAACAAAAAATGAACAAAAAACAAAAAAGAAACAAAAAATACTGTTAATGAAGATGAGCATAAATATATTTAAAAAGTATGCGTCGGTAGCGGGGATCGAACTCGGAAAGTTGCAATTCGGAGTCCCCTACACTGCCGCTACACCACGACTCCGCTTGTAGGAGCGGCGATGATTCTCGGCTACAAAACGATCCGCCATCCCGGGGGCTCATTTTAAAATCAAAATTTTGCAAATTCTGGGGCCCATTCACAAAAAGTGCTGTAAGTCCCTTCATTAGGACCCCAAGAACTATGTTTTTGCGCAAGTCCCGTTCCATTTGGAGCGGGCCCACCTTTGCCTTCCCCTTGTAAGAGTCTTTCCCAATATTTCTAAAAAATCTTGAATTCGCATGAAATTCTTGATAAGTAGAAACGCACCTTGGACCTCCTGCCAAACATGTATTCTTTTGCATAACAACATAATATACTATTTCAATTTCAGGTGTGGGAAGGATTAAACGTTGTCAAAACTGGTCGTCAAATGCTTGGTGCCACTGACCCCAAGGATTCTGCTCCAGGAACTATCAGAGGAGATTTCTGCATTCAAGTTGGAAGGTGAGTAAATCCTCTATCATTATCACCCTTCCGCAGCAGTGCTCGTATTTTTCTTGTGATAAATTGCTTCCTTTGTAACTTTCGTACTGTTGCCGTTGATAAATTGGATGTGGCTGAGCCAGTCTATTTGTCTGGTTTTTGTTGTAAATAAGCTAACGCAAACCCAGCTGTTTTAATTCTTAATTTTGAAAGGTTGATATGAGTTCCAGTTGGAGTAATACTGGCCGTCTATGGGAGGGGGCGCAACCCCTCTTCCTCACTTTAATACGGAGTAGGGCTAAAGAATAGTGAGAAGTAATAAAAAGAATTTTAAGCCCATTTTTTCAACCCCCCCCCCCCCCCCCCCCCCAATCCACCACCACCACACTCTTTGATCCATGTAGGCAGATCTGTTCTTATGGATGCGATGTGACAATGTAGCGGAAATCGATTGATCACATTGGTTTCAACGGTGTCATGTGACCATGTAAGCAAGACTCAGATTCGTTCGATTTGGAACGAACAACTCCAAGTCGTGCTCACAGAGTCATGTGATGCCGTTTAGATCAATGGGATCACTTGATATCCGCTAACTTGTCTCGTCTCGTCTAAAAGAGCGGAATCAGCCTGATGGACCACTGATATGGAACAACCAAAACGAATTACAAATAAAGGTTATTTCATGAGTCAGCCTGATAGACGTGTAATCCTTGAAATTTTCTACTGTTATCTATCTCCTAACATCATAAAATTAAATAAGTAGGGACTCGGAAGCTTTTTATTTTAGTTATGAAAGCTTTGAGCTATGAAAGGCAAGCTTCGCACAAATTTAGTGTAGCTTTCTAGGAAAGAAATCCTAAGAGCCCAAGATCACAGGTTGACCTTGCCTATGCATTTTAATTGATCCCTGGTGATGAAAAATTGCCGTTTTACCAAGATTTTCTCTGAAACGAAAGTATTCATATGCTGAGTACTTTTGCCAACAGTTTACATATATACCACAGAACCACACAGAACTCGAATTGTAAATCAAAGCGGCCAATTTGTGGAACCTAATGTGTTTTTCTCTGTTCTTTTGTCTTTCTACAGAAACATCATCCACGGATCGGACTCCGTTGAATCCGCCAAGAAAGAAATCAGCTTATGGTTCCCCGAGAAGGAAGTTTTCAACTGGCAACCAGCTAGCTACTCTTGGGTTTATGAGAACTAATCATTTTACCACAGATGTGCCGATAAAATAGATTCACTCTCTTAAGATCCTTCCATTTCAAACCTTAGAATTTAATTCATTCTCCTTGGTCTGTGGCCTTCTAGTTTTAAAAAAATCATCAACTCGAATCATCTTGTTTTTAACTTTTTTTCCATCCTTGATTGAAAAGGAATCAACTGCATTTAATTGTGTCCTTATTGTTTCGTGTAAATATTTTTATCAAATCGTCATCTCCAATAAATCTAATCGGATTTCTCTACTAATTTCTTTTCTGTTTCCTTGTTCTCTCTGAAATAAAGTAGAATGGGTCTGTTGAAAACTTTTGCTACAATAATTAAGAGTGTTTAATATACAATAAAATCGCCTGAAAAGATCATTGGTGGAATCAGAAAGTCATAAAATGCAACTCACAAGAGGCGTTTAATAAAATCCAAGATGGCGGAGAAATATCGAGCAATTTGTATGCATGTACCACGAACATACAAGGATGGCCAACTTTGACAACCTCACTGGAGGTAGAGGTTGTGTGTTTAAGTTGTGATTGGTTGTGATCGATATTGTGAGGTTGGCTATCCTTGGATGTTCGTGGTGCATGCATACAAATTGCTCGATATTTCTCTGCCATATTGGATTTCATTAAACGCCTCTTGTGAGTTGATTATTGCATTTGATGACTTTCTGATGCCACCAATGATCTTTTCAGGCAATTCAACACTCTTAACCGTTGCAGCGAAAGTTTGCAACAGACCCATCGCCAATGAAATCGAATCTGCGAAGCATCTGAATTTTCTCTGACTTCTTTATCAGTTTCAAAACGTAATTTTTCTGTTTCATCCTATTATTGAAGATACTGCTATAATGTCCTTGTTTTTTCTTTTTCGCATTTTTTCGAAGAAGTTTAAGGAAAGCTGACAAAGACTTGCAGTCTGCCTCAAATTCTAGTCTGTGGTGTAGCTGCCAAGTTTTGCGGCAAGTTGGAATTGCAGATTAAATTTATTTTCATCAGATACATTCTACATTGTAAAATTGTGATATCTTGCACATAACATGAACAACTATTGGTTTTGGATTGGCAAAAGAGAAAAAGTATTGACATTCTCTGGGTGTCATTTTGGGTATTACTGGCACTGAAATTGCATCTCTGGGGAGCAAAATAACAGTAATTTTTAACGGATAACCCCTGGGCTGGGGCCAATCTTGATTACGATTTTTAGAAACCCTTAGGATCCTGCTGGCTGATCATGAACGTTTGTATCTTAATTCTATCGAGTACGTGTTATCCTTATGGATGATGTGGATGTCATTACAATGGGTTTCATTTCTATAGAAACCATCCCACCTCTGCGAAAATTCTCCGATAGCTCTAGAGTCATTGGAGAATTTCCGCAGAGATGAAAGGGTTTCTCTCGGAACAAAATCTATCGAGATGACACCGCCCTTAAAAATAACACGCACTCGATGGCATTACAAAACAATCGTTCATAATCAGCCTACTGTCTTAAATGCAAATGTGCCTGCAGTGTCTTGAGAGATCTTTTAAGGCGGCCTGAATTCCTCATGATGGGGATTTTGCTTTGCCAACGCACTGGCTTGGCTCAAGATTTTGGTTAGAGGTTCTAGTAATGGAAAGTGTTCTTTCAAGGGAGCCTGAATTGCATCTGCGATATTTCCGTATGCCTCAAATGAAGCGTTGAAATATATAACGAGGTAAGCGACATTGGACGTTCCAAAGATTGTGCAGTTGTTGTTTCGTCAAACAAATTACCCATGACGTCCAGTGAAACAAAATTTTTAAATTAAATTTCTCCTTTGGTGAATGATTTTTTCTAGAAAAATCCCACTTTGGTAAACACACTCAGTATTTTAGATAATCAAGGAGAAGATGCATAATCTTCGTAGCAACTGATGGCGCATACCTCATTATATATTTCAACGCTTCAAATCTTCCTAGTGCATTTTAGCGTAGTGCACTCTCTTATTTGTTTCTGGAATAAGCAGAGTAGGTATGTGATCTGTACAAGTTACTGGAGCAGGGGATTTTAAAAGTCAAGATTTGTCATTCCTCTTTGATGAGATCCATAATTCACATCAACGAGCACTGAATGGGACTCTTGCCAACTTTTACTAAGAGTGATGAATTAGTTAATTTTTGATTGAAATCTAGCGAAAATTACAATAAGTACATTAAAAAATTACGAAATTCACTCACAGATTCTCAAAATGACTGAAGTTCAATACACAATAGCGGAGCTACTCAGGCACTAAGGAAGTTTCCCGTCTAATTTGAGGCTTTCCTTAGCATGTTTTTATGGAGAGAGTGACACGTTAGACAAGAATCCCCCATGACACCTGTGTCGCTCTGCCATCAGAGAGCAAAGATGGCAGAGCTATGCATGATAGGAGATTCTTGTCTAATTTACCTCTCTTTCTATAGAAACACACAGAGAAAAGTGTTCAATTAGAAAGGAATCTCTCATGGAACCTTCGTAGCAATGCCATAACGCTTCAAACTTTACTGTTTGCGAGTCTATGAGTGCTTTTTGTGATTATTTAGTACAGTCATTGCCATTTTCCCTGGTTTTTGTGCAAAACTTAACTACTCTGTTGCATGTTGCAAAAGTTAGAGAGAGCCGCATAGTCTGATTGCAAGACTGTGTTGAAGAAAGCAAGACATTAAAAATCCTTTCACTTACAACTTCAAAATCAGTATTATTTTGCTTAGATTAAAAGAGGTCACAGAGAAAAGCTACGGGTGGCTGTTCATAAAGTCGGAACTAAGTCCCCCCAGATTATGAAAAGAGAAAAGACTTTAGGCGAAAAATTGAGAAAGCATACAACTTCATTTCAGTAAAAATAGGTACTTACAATGATTGGATACTAATTCCTGACTTAAATTAAATTGTAACCAAAAATAAGAAAAAAATTAACAAAAACTCCTAATTACAATAATGCTTATATAGGTAAAAAGAAAAAGTACAAGATTTGGATAACTATTTCTAATCATCAATAACACAAACAGGTATATTTTTCAGTTGGCAACAGCAGTCAACTTATTTATTTGCCTGAAGAGAATTTTTGCAACTCAATAAGAAGGTTGATGTAGGATAAATGCTCATAAACGGTACTTAAATCACTCATCTTGCTGACGAATTCATTTGAGACACCTTTTTCCTCCAACAGGTTCATAAGGAGATCATAGAGATACTGAAAAAATGATAAAAAATGCAATTAATATTAAATCTGAAATAAACAAGAGTCGAGGACCCCACCGTCTACGGAAGGAAACAGGCCTCCTGTTGACTTTTAGGGAATTTGAGTTTGTTCATTTTCACATTATTCTGATCAGTACATCTAACAACTTTGAACTTGAAAATCTCAAGAATAACAACATGAAGTAACGTTGGGCCTCCGACAACTTTTACATGGAATGAATGGTAGAAGCAACAAAGAAAACCTACTTCCGAAAGTAATTTTCTTTATATGAAGTAAGGGTTATTGGTAAGAGCATTGGCTAAATCTAAACATACATCGAAGAGGAGATGGTCAGCAAGCAACTTTTTGCGCTTCTAAGGCCGGCAAACATGTCAATTGCGATTGACATTTTGATTGTGAGAGGGTTTGGTGTTGATTGCGGCGACCTTTGGAATGATGTTGAAAAAATTTGGAAAAAACTGGCTGAAGTTCCCCAAGTAACAGCTTCGGGAAAGATGAAAAACTTTTGTAATAACCTCCTTTTGTGTTTTTGTGGCTACAGATTTCATATCTTTAACCACTGCTGAAAATTTACTATAGTGCTGTGACAAGATTTCAGAATTTTACTGTACAGTTTATTTATAGGGGTAAATTGCAAAATTTGTGTAAAATTGAAAATAGGTTCGAGTGCTAAAGCAGCCATCCCACTGAAATAGGTCCTTATACTTGATAGATAATGAGGCTTCTTCCATGATGGAGGGGGGGCACCTTTTCAAAACACATGTTGCAAAAGCAAAAAAAAAAAAAAAAAAAAAAAAAAAGTTCCGAAATATACACAATTGGTCGATTGCTGACAAACCTTGGAGGTCAAGAGTCAATGGTAGACCAAAAAAGGTTGGCCAGCTGCTCTAAAGCAATAGATTCCACTCCGAATTTCCTTTCTGAAATTTCTATTTTGACATCGTTTTGCATGAATTGGCAAAATGTTGAATCGTCTGGACACCCATTAATATGATTTACCCATTATCATGACACATACAATAAAAAAACATGCCCTTCAATAATCTTAGGCTTAGTTTGAGTCTATCTTCTACAATGAATTTGAAAAATGAACGTTAATTTTTGGTGTCTGCATTAAACGATACTTGTGAAACCCAAACCATTTCACGGAGATTTCAAAATTTTCCAGTCAAAAATCTTGAGTAAAATTCAACTGTTTCAGTGATGGTCTGAAGGCACATATTTACACAGCACAGCCGATAACTGGACAAACATATGGCACTATTTGAACATTTAAGTGGTCAAAGCCGTTTATAAATGTCTAAATGGATTTTGCCATTGGCGGTCAAGTTTGTTTATTAACGTCATTCATGATTGCACGCGTATTCAGCTAGCAGACTTTAAAAACCGTTCACATAATAGGTATGCGGGTTGCATAGGGGTATGTAAAGTCCAAAAATTCCACTAGGGCAAAGCACGCCTTAAACAATTAGCCGACAACTTAAGTGTTTATGGATCCATCTCAGAGTTTTCCTTCATTTTAAGAGGTTCAAATCTTTAAAATCAATGAAGGCACTAGTTCACATTGATTTAAACATGCGAGAGAAAAAATAAAAAGGAAAAAAAAGAGGAAAAAACCCCTTGATTTCAATAATTAAATAAAATCAAGGGATCAATGATGCTTCAAAACAAAAGGGGGGGGGGGAATCAAAAGAAAGCTATCAGCAAGGAAAAGAAAGAAAGTAATTGACACTTACACCGTCTAAAACTTCACCAGACACGGAGTAAGTTGATTCTTCCCATTCTTTGTTGTAGATTGATAACTCGTCAATTCCAAAAAGGTCATCTGCGGACACAAGAAAACAAAGTCATGTCAATATTCAGAATTTATAAAAAATACTTTTAAAAAGTTTCAATATCATGACGTTCCCTGTGCGTAAGAATATGCTGAAAAAAGGTCAAGTTTCTATTCGTTTAGAGCTCGTTTCAGATGTGTAGGCGCACCTAAACAATAATTTTTGGCGAATTTTCAACTTTTGTTTGTTTAAATCAAAACAAAACTTGCCCACGATTTAATTATTTTGCTTTTAAAGTGTTCAATTGAAAAGTGAACAACACTCAAACTCATTATCTTTCATTTTCATTGAGTAATATCATAAATAATGTTGAAAAATTCCAAAGATTATCGGTCTAGATGCGCTTACACTTCTGAAACTACCTCTAGTTAAAATCATCAAGAGAATAGTAAAGGGATCGCTTTATTCTTTTCTTTGCAAAAATATTTACTTACTAGTCAGTAATTTTTTTTTTTTTTTTTCACACAGAACTTCTAGCCTCATACTATTTTGTGTCAAAAGGAAGATATCTCAAAGATCCATCACCATAGATTTACATGTAAAGTCAGTTTCAGAAGTGTAGGCACACCCAGACCGATAATCTTTGGAATTTGTCAACATTATTTCTGATATTACTCAATAAAAATGAATGAAAATGAAATTAAGAGTACACTTTTCAATGAGGAACACTTTAAAAGCCAAAGAATAAAGTCAGAGGCAAGTTCGGTTTTGATTTGAAGGAATTAAAGTTGAAAATTCACCAAAGATTATGGTTTAGGTGCGCCTACACTTCTGAAACGAGCTCTACCTATTTAAAACTTTGGTGGATTAGTTTTGAAAATAATTAATTTTGTTTACAAGGTGTTCAGCCAGCTTGTTCGGCACTTACATAGAGCACTGTTTAACGTACAGTGGCGGCTTATGCCATTGGGCAACCATGTTTTTCGGCCATTTGACCGAATGTAAAAAGTATCAATTTTTCAGGGATTCAGTGAACCCCTTGAGGATAGATTATTTAACAAAGGTTGAAATGGAGAGAATACGTAGTTGCCACTTCGCACAAGCCGCCACTGTTAATGTGATCACAAGACCTCATTGTTCCTCATCAAAGAATTCAAAATAATATTAGTTCTCAGCTATTGTAGATAGGTGGCATTACAACATATCTCTACTCTCCACTATTTAGCTGCTCCATGGCGCCATTTGCTATGAGTGTGAGATTCAGCATGGTGGCCTACACAACGAGCTATACCTGTAGAGGGCTTAAGGTGATTCTATGGCAAACTCCCGGAAATTTTAATCTGATAGATGGCGTTACTTATCGCTGGCTCCGAAAATAGCTGTTTTTTTACGGTTTTCGACTGTTTTCTCTGAACAGACGAATAATAGACAAAAAATCGGACTGTCGGCACCTGCTTAATTTTTTGATACAACTCCAAATTACACATGATTTTTTCTTTGCATAGTTATGCCTTTCTTATAGAACCCATTTGGCCCCTTAATGGCTCAAAAAATCAAGCAAAAAATTAAGCAGGTGCTGACAGTCCGATTTTTTGTCTATTATTCGTCTGTTCAGAGAAAACTATCAAAAAACAGCTATTTTCGGAGCCAGTGACAAGTAACGCCATCTATCGGATTAAAATTTCAGGGAGTTTGCCATCGAATCACCTAAATAAATGTTATGAGTCTTATCCCAAAGTGAGGCAATATGGGCAATCTGATTCTGGTCTGTTTCCATTATTCTTTTAATCTTAAATCAAAAGTTGTGATTGACTCTAAGGAAAATGGTTTTAAATGAAAGAGCAAGTGTTTTAGAATGCTTATCTGGACACAGAATCCCAATACAACTAATCAAGGTGAGAAAATTATGCTTGTTTATGTCATACGTCCGATTCTTTCTCGGGCAAATCCTTCCAAAAGAGACAGTTATATCGATTCCTGTGTCCAGATAGCCACTCCAAAACACTAGCACTTCCATTTAAAACCGATTTCAAATGGATTCGTCGCACCTTTTTTCTTTTAAAATTCAAAGGTTAAAAAATATGAGGCAAACAAACCGAGCCTGTGTGAAAATGTCCAGAAGAGATTTTGATCATGACTGTCTCTGTGCTGCCTTAAACTTTTCACTGCAGAGCTCTTTTGAATCCCAAGTTCCGTGATGCGAATAGCGGTGCCAGCGCCTCCATCACATGGTTTATACTCTTCCCCATAGATAGAGTAACTGTAGCTATAGTCGAAGACATTATAGAAGAAGACTGGCCCCTGCTATCTCTTTGCACGAGGAAAAGTGAAGCCAGCCTTGGCACGGGCTGATTGGGCAGAGCACTTCTCCGCGCAGGGGTATGAACCAATTTAACATTAGCTCTTATGGAGCTTCGCTCTTTCAACCTATTTTAGTCAATCATTTTAGCGAATAACAATGTCGAGCCTCACATATGTTGTATAGTATAGTATAACATACATTTAAACTGAAAATTTGGATCAATTTAAGGCATCCGCTCTTTAATAATCGAAGTTAACGATCGGTCGGTTATTGTTTACTTTAGCACTCATAAACTATCTGCCGTACTTTCTATCGTACATATCTAGCAGATAAATTGACCAAAACTTGCGTTTAACTTCGTCAATTTCACTTTGGCATAAGCTGCATATCTTATCTAAGTACTTTTGAAAACTAAAAGTAATTAACATTCTTTTGAAACAGTTTTATGTCTCCGCTCCATAAGCAGCAATGTTGATTTGGTTCACACCCCCGAGCGGGAAAGCCCTGCCTATGACAGTAACCGGCTTCAAATCTCACCTCTAGGGGCCAGTCTTCTTCTATAATGTTTTTGAGCTATAGTCCCCCCAGATGCGGCAGCTGTACAGGCGGAGAAAGTGTGGGGGAAACTGGATGAGTATACCCGTCAGACGAACTGCGGTGCAATATTTCGTTAGACAAGTATACTCGTCGAACGCAGTGAAAAGGTTAAAAGCTCATCACACAAAATCTTCTCTATAAGTATAGCTATACACTAGACTTGACACTTCAGCAGTTGAGAATGTACTCTCAAACAGATACTTACTGGCCTCTTCATCAGGATGTTCATGATCAGTAAGGTAAGAACAGGTAAAGCCAACTATTTTTGAGCCACGTTTCAGCTCCACCTCAAACGTCGGTTTTGATCTCATTTCAATTTCAGGGTTATCCATGTTTGGGTGTATTTCAGGCTCTGTCTCGGAATCTACAGAGTGGTTCACATTGAAGAAAATCTGCACACTAAGTAGATAATACAAAATGTTAGAAAAAAGACTAGCAAACAAACAGATGGTTATCATTTACTCCCATTGCAGAAAGTGTTAAAGAAACTTTCAACATTTTATTCGACCCCTAAAAATCCACCAAAAATATTTTCAACCCCCTAAAATCTTGAGGGGGTGGGTACCCATTTTACAGAAAAATCAAGTGAGAAGGGTACTGGGTGTTGTACATATCCTGCTCACTATGGTTTTCTCATACAGAGAGACCTCGATTATCCCGACATCGACTATCCGGACGGGATCCGGAAACAGTTTTCAAAACTCAGACAAGAGAAACTAGGGAAAACCTAACCAGACCATGATTGGGAAATACCTCTCAATCAGTCGTTTTTACTCCAATTAGATCTAGAGTTGAAAATGTTGGGTAAAAGAAAGAGAACAGTATTAGATATCTTAAAGCTCAAAAGAATCAGGGACATAGCTGCGAGAATAAGAAATGACATATTCGTCCAATAGAAGATAGACTTCTTCTTTTAAAGGAAATAATTACGGTAATATGTAAGATCTATTGTATGTGCAAATGTATACCTATTCTTGTTAATACATCCCTAATAGTGCAAATTTTGCTAATTGCAAGCGCAATTTTCATGTTGTCTGATCCCTGGAATTTGACTTTTGATAACCGGATGATGCCCGGGACGGGTCAGGACCTACTGGCCCGTCCGGATTATCGAGGTTACACTGTACATATATTTTAATTTGGCAAAAAAGTCATTTCTTGTCTCGAGCACCATTTCGATTAATTTATCAGTTAAACTGAGAATGAAAATATTTTGGACCAGGGGGGTGATCACGGAGGATCGAATCGTTATCATAATGGAATTGAATGCATCAAATCAAACGGGCTCGCTACTGCGCAACTCGATTGTGCAGGTAGCCAGTCGTAACCAATTCCACACCGTCTCATACTTCCGTCAACTCCACTTAGTGGCCAGACATCTGCTCCGTTTGTCTGTTTTCATCAGAATGCAGAGCTCGAAACGATTCGATCGGGGAAGCCATCCATAAGGTTATAATGTATTCGACTGCGATAACAATTTGATCCACCATGATCACCACCATGATCACACCCCAGGTCAGATTTCGCACTTGGCTCAAGTTAATTATTGCTGTTTTTCAGAAAGGACGTGGCACAATCCTTATGGGAAATGGCCTACGGTCAAACTTAATAAATGTGGCATCATTTTTTTCGTCTCGTCGTCCTAATCAAAAAGTCTCACGGGCGCAAAAAATTATCATCGCTGGTTTTCGAGATAATCGAGCTTAAAGTTTGAGCAAATCTCGATCGCCAGGGACTAATTCGCCTAAGTATCGAGCGTGCGTCCTACCTACGAAGCGGCTCACCGCCGACTGACGATGGCTGCCGCTACTATTGCTCACACTCCACTTGGAGTGGGAGAAAGGAGGGCGACAACTCCGGACAGAGTGTGAGCAATAGTAGCGGCAGCCATCGCCAGTCGGCGGTCAGCCGCTTCATAGGTAGGACGTACGCTCGATTCTTGAGCAAATTAGTCCCTGGCGATCGAGATTTGCTCAAACTTCAAGCTCGATTATCTCGAAAACCAGCGATGATAATTTTTGGCGCCCGTGAGACTTTTTGATCAGGACGACGAGACGAAAAAAATGATGCCACATTCATTGAGTTTGACCGTAGGCCATTTCCCATAAGGATTGTGCCACGTCCTTTGGAAAAAGATAAAAATAATGCTAACAACATTGAGTGAGGTAAATTAATAAATTATTTTTTGCTTGATAAGAACAAAAAAACAGAAATTTGTACTGAGGATGATGATGCAAATTTTCATTTTCGTCAATCTTCAAATAGCTGACAAAACAGGATCAGGATCAAAAACAGGAGTTCATGATCTTTTCTTTATTAACGAGGGAAAATTGTTGAACTTACGATTCATCGCCATCTTCTTTGGTAAGAGTTACCTCTGCACCATCAAGTTTTACTTGGAATCCGTCAATTTCTGTTGGAATAGTTTTTTGCTTCTGAAGTTTCTTTTCGGCAGAAATTTCTTCAGTTAAAAATTCAAACAGCTCCTTTTCACCTAGAATATTTCCAAGAGAATACTTAAATAGGATTTCTTATTTAGAAAAAAACATAGATTTGACATTTTTGCATTTCATCGAATAACTCTCCTTGCTTCGGGAGATAGTAGTTTTAATGGTAGACCACCTTCTGTTTCTAACAGTGACTTCTTAACGTTAGCCTTGAAAGCTTCGCGAGTGCAAGTGTATTTAGAGGTTAGAGGGTAACTATTGTCGTTACCCAGAAAATGTCTTTGACTAATTTGAAGGAAATATACTTGAAACGCTTGCCTACATGGTGGCAAACCCTTACATACAGAGCAACAGCCATCGAAACGACTATCTATGGGGAAGCCATAATTTTATAGGAACATCACTCTGAGGGGTGATATTTCATCATCAGGCCACTGTTAGGAAAACCCAAGATTGTTTGACTGAGTAATATTGTTCATAATTGAGCCAAAAATGAGAGGCTGTATAGACTTACTCTCTCTATAATCACCTTTGGTATGAGCTCCTCTGATGGCTCCACAGCCACATTGACAAAGCATAGAACCGCGATTTAAGTGAATTTTAGAATGAATGTCGGTTGGGCCATTAGAGCTCGAGCACATGTTCCACATGGTTCTAGCGAACTGCCGCTTCAGTGGTTCATTCACGACATTTTGCCTGATAACAGTTGAAACGCTCTTGGAAAACACAGATTTAAAAACAGACTTCATGGCACTATTCATTTTGAGGAACTAGAAAAAATGCAAACACTGGAGGTAATAACTAAAACCGAGGAAAATGAAACTTTTTCGCTACTTCACGGGCGGCCTCTTTGCAACTTTTAGTTCATACAGACCGAAAGAAATTGAGAGAGGAAACCTACGGTGGGCAATATGTTGCGCCGTGCTTTGCTGCAATAAGCACGGGTATGGGTGAGTATGGTGTGCAATGCAATGTGCATTTAGCGCCTTACACAGGGTGGACACTTGGACAGGGGTGGACCAGGGGACCTAAAACATAAAAGTCCTAAGGTCCCTTCCCTAGAGAAAACAAAACGGCTGCAGCAGATCACTGCAGATAAAATAACAAAACTTCTTGAAACTTGGGAGATACTCATAACTCGTTATAACTTGGTATAACTAGAGGGACTCTAGTGACTTGACTTCTAACCTTTGCTTCTAACTCAAAATTTTCAAATAGCATCCCCATAATGTGGCCCATCATTCAAAAAAGCATAGATTCATTCAGGAGGGCATAATTTCTCTTCGGGAACTTCGGCGCAAAGCCGCAAACTAAGGTCCTTACCGGTAGGTAAGGACCAAGGTAATAAGGTATTCTCTAGGGACCTTACCGCAAACCATAGGTCGTTATAGTTTTTAGTTTTCGATGAATTCGATGTATCGAAGCATGATGATTCGAAAGTCAAAATTTGATCAAAGGAAGCACTTTTTGGGGAGAAAAATACGCCTTCAAAAGACCTTTGAGTCGTAGTTAGGTCCTGAGGAGGTCCATAAAAATGGATCTAAACAGTCTTGCCAGATTTGAGGTCAAAAGCCGCGTATTTTACATGCAGTCTTATGAGAAATACACGGCCTCGAGCCGTACATCTGGCAACACTGCTTTCAACACAAACACTTCCCAATTCCCCAACTTCCCCAACTCTTCCTTTGCAAGGGCCTTTTCTCTCCTTTTCAATTTCATTTCATTTCCGCTCTTATCACTCCTTCTTATCATTATCAGCAGCGTCGGGTCGGTTGACTGGTGGCCGCTCGAAACGACGAAACATTTCCATCAAGGGACTCTCCAACCACCGAGCAGAGCGGAAATGGCCATAAATCATTCATAAAAGTAATCATCCGTCTAATTGTGTTCACTCGCAACTTTTTGTTTATTTCTTGCAAGGTGCAACTGGAATTGCATAATAATTTGTCATCTCAACTCAAAACTCAACCGCTTTGAATTAATTAAAGGCGCCTCCTAGCTCCTACTTTCCTAGAGTCCTAGCTGCTGGAGCCGTTCGACGAAGGACGGATCGAAGATGCGCATGTCGTTCCTTTCAAGAATTTATTGATTTTTCCGCTGCCCTGAAGAGAAGTCATGCCATGAACGAATTAAGATGAACGATCGGCACTTTACTCGTGTTGTAAGTAATAAGTAAATTCTGATATGACTCATTTACCACAATCTGTCGCCAAATATTATCATTGTGGAATGGACATCTTCCCCTCTGCCTACCGGCATCATCATCCGGGAAAGTCCAGCCTGAGCCTTTGGAAAAATCCCAGCTCCCTCAGGACTTTATTTCCTTTGCTCATGTGCAAAGGCTATCACCAACCCTCCCTCATCAAAGGCAGTTGCAACTCATAAGTTATCAATGTTGAATGTACAGAAATGCCACTTTCAAAATTCATTGAGTTTACGTAGTAAACGGTAGTCATTCAGCCTCTTTCAAACTCTAGTTCTTTCATTTGCAAATGTTGTTTCCTTCTTTTTTTACATGCTAAAGGTTAAAGGTCTCCCTTCAGAATTATAGTGTCACAAGTATGTAACCCTATAGTGTTCTTCTTTAAAATTTGTAATGACCGACGCTACAAATGGCGAAGAAAATCAAATTCAACGTAATACATGCCTCAGGTTTGTGACGTTTGTCAAAGTTTAATTTGATACTGATGTGTATTATTCCCAGGTACCTTTCAATTACTTGAAGTGCAAACTTGCCTCCGATGGCTCTCCTCCTTATTTACAAAAAAGACTACTCTGAACTGTTCTACGAGGCGAAGGTGTTGATGCCTTTCACGCATTTCAATATAGTGGGGGAGGGGGGGAGGAGGAGGTCTGGGAGGAGACTTACTTAGCATCTTTCCTCAAATTTTTAAAAGCAGATCCGCCTATGCTTCAGCGGAACAAGGAACCAAAGGCCAGAAAAGCAGAAAAGTTCTGCCTGAATCGAATCTTCTGGCAACCTCTTGCGGAAGAGTTCTGACTTCAAATTTTGTCTTTACATCAATAGTTTTCTATCTCCATGGATTGTAATTTGAAGGCAGCCTTTTAACGAAGTAGCGTAGACAATATCTTTTGTGGAAATATAAAAGATCTGAAAGTCGACAATTCAAGAGAAAGCCGTGATGGGATAGTTTACTTACCATAAAAATAGCTTTTTCCCCGGGAAAGAAAGTTTGGAGCCACTGTATTAAAGACTTAAAACTTCTTCTGATGGTTTAAAATTACCTCGACTCCATGTTCCTCAAGTTGAATCATTATCTGTGCTCTGTATCAAACTGAATGATAAAAATAACCACCCGATTTCAAACCATTTGCAGGGGAGGATGAAAAGCACAAGGCAAGCGAGCTGGATAAACATGGTCCGGCAATTAGAGGATGGCAGTCCAGCCGAAACTGTGACTACCCGCAAGAGATCATTTTGTTCCTTCATCGACCCACGATCCTCCAGCAGATTCAGATTTTAGCTCATCAATATCTTATTTGTAAGTTTGAATATGTTTTCCTCATTCCCCAGGTAACAATATGCATCTTGCCGATTTGATTTAAAGATGCACTATTCAGAGATATCTTGCCATCCTGTCTGAAAAACGTCTCAAATCAGCCTTGCGGCGGTAGTGGTTCTAAAGATGCCTTTTAATCTTGTCTCAAATGCGTCTTTAATCTGTCTTAAATTCGTCTTTTGAAGACACTTGCTTGCTTTCCGCATTTTAATCTGTCTTCCCAAGTGGGTTTTTAAGGCGTCTTTTCATCCCTACATACAAAGCTTCTTGAATCTGTCGTAAATCCATCTTAAAATACGTATTTCAAGATGAATTGTAAGACTGTTTACAAAGTCGTTTAAAATGTGTCTTGGAAATGGATTTGTGAGGCGTCTTCAGAGATCGATTTGGGTGTAACTAGAGGTGGTTTAAGGATGTCCTTAAGACGGATTGAAGACACCTTTTTGCTAACGGGGTTATTTACATACGAAAATTCAGCTCCGCATTTTTGATTCTCCTACAAAGTTTCGTCATCTTCCTTTTTGATAGAGGTTGTTTCAATTGAGTTGGTCGATGACAGTTGAAAGTTGTCATGTGATCAGCTGTATAATATTTCCGACTGGTTGAGACGTAGATTCTAATGCGTAGAAGTTGCGAATCTGTTAACTGCTCAAAAACATTTCGAATTGTCACTGGCAAACTCATCTGAAACAACCTTTATCATAAAAGATTTCTCGACATCCCATTGAACAAAAAAATTCCAGCAAAATTACCTGTAGCTTTATTACTCCAAGAAACTGCGAGTTATATACGATCACTAGGAAGTGGAGAATCAATCAAAGAGAGCTGAGTTCCAAGTTGAGTGTACGTGGAGTTAAAAAAATCAAAGCGATGGTTAAATATAATTTTCAGTGCTACTAGAAGCTCGCAAACCACATTTCTGTTTCTTTTTTCTTTAGCAACTTAGCTTCCGCTACAGCTCTTGTTGGAATTTTCTGAAGTCTTTATCTATTCTTTATATTTTCATTTATTGTCCATTGTATTTTTCAATACACCGCTAAGCAGTCATCTTTTGTGTCTTCCTTCCTTCCAGCTGAAAGAATTGATCTTTGGATTGGACCTGAAGTCGAGGGTGCATTCAACGACCTTGGAGAATTCCCTCGCGAACTAAGTTTCGAATTTCTTGGCTATATTTTACTCAGTGATAATGCTAAATCGGACTTTAAATCAAGAGAGTTGAAATCTATAACTGTCCCATCATCTCCGTACACCAGTTTTGTCAAGTTATCGCTTCATCAAAATCATGTAAATGAACTTAACGAGTTTAATCAAGTAAGTACCGTTTACAGATTTAGGTCTACACAAGCCTTTAAAACATTTAATTATTGTTAGGAACTCTTCAAAGTTTTGAAAAATACTGCAGGCTGATTATGAAGGATTATATGAAGCGTTGAAATATATAATGAGGTATGCGCCATCAGTTGTTGCAAAGATTCTGCATCTTCTCCTTGATTATCTAAAATACTGCGTGTGTTTACCAAAGTGGGATTTTTCTAGAAAAAATCATTCACCAAAGGAGAAATTTAATTTAAAAATTTCGTTTCACTGGACGTCATGGGTAATGTGTTTGACGAAACAACAACTGCACAATCTTTGGAACGTCCAATGTCACTTACCTCGTTATATATTTCAACGCTTCATATCGTGATTGTATCGTATTTGTATCGAGTCGCCATCGAAAGCATGTTATTCTTATAAGTGGTGTCTTTATTACAAAAGGTCCTATTCTGATGGAAACCCTCCAATCTCTACGATAAGTGCACGATATCTCGGTGAATTTCTGAAGAGATGGAAAGGTTTTTATCAGAATGACACCACCCACAGAATAAGTAACGCGTACTCGATCATCGACTCGATGGCGTTACGATACGATCGTTCGTAATCAGCCTGCCGAGGGTAGAGTAACCAGCATGGTAACTGATAACGTTTTTCTGCAGCAATATAGACTCCCATGATAACAGGATAGCATCACATCAACCAGAGGTTGTTTAAGGTGATTCAAGGTTTGATTAGTTCAAACTGTGGACACCATGCTACACTGCTCAAAAGGTCAACAGTATTTGGCTAAAATTTATAAATTTATGCAAAAAGTACAAATTTGAAGAAAGTCAGCTCATGCGAGCATCCCGTAACTGTACAAGATACCCTGAAAGTTTTAAGCTGAAACACTCAAAAATAAAGCGGAGATATTGGAAATACAAAAATTCTTTTAAGCCTCAATGAGTATGAGTGAGGCAGATATTTATAGTTTGTCACTTGCACTCACTCATACTCACTAAAGCTTATGGCGAAATGAATTTCCAATATTATGCCATTGATTCCCTACCAAGTATGCTCGTTTCGGACTCAAAAAATCCATAAAAAAACTACGCAAGTGCTGCCATTCTTGGATTTTGTCACTTAACAAATACCAATCTAGTTCCTTTGATAATCATCTGTTTCTCCTGAAATTTCCCTCATGTACAAAGAACTTATCTTGGCAAAATCAGTCTCGTAAGTTTCTCGCCTGATATGAAAGATTCAGTGGCGGGATATTTTCATGCAGTCTGTACACAAGTGTAGGTTTTTTGATGTACTTTCAGGATCTATAGAGATTTTTATTTTTATCTGGAACGCTATTGCATAAAAACACACAAAAGTGACAGCATCTCAACTGACAGAATTTATGACCAGACTATGTACAACTCGCTTTTAAATATCTTTATTTTTTGTTTTTTTTTTATTATTAATTTGTCTAAATTTTGATTACTTTACAAATTGGTTCTGACAAAATATAAATTTGAAATTAAATGACTAGTTTTGTGTCAAATAACGTTTACAGGTGAGTATTGTTGCCATCCAAATTCTCGGGGATGAAAGGAAAGACAGCAGCGAGGTTGATTCCGCGCAAGAGGGAACAACCGTCAATAGTTCATATGCACCCTCAGTTTATGATGATCTGGCATTTGAAATGTATGTCGACCGAGACATAGCCAACATAATTCGTTCTCTGGATGCGCGTAAACTGATTGCTGTTCAAGGTAACCACATTTTGGGGTTTGATTATTTTTTATCTTCATAAGAGCTTTGAAACGTAGAAAGAAAATTGAAACGGGAAAGAATTTTCAACTGATTTTTGTAAAGGTTAGACTGATTGATGGAAAAATGTTATTCCTGAAGGGCTCGAAAATTAAAAGCTGATGAAGAATGTAGTTTCTAATTCGCATTCAAGAGACCCATGGAACAAGATTTGAAGGCAGAAGAATTTTTCAACTTACAAATGTATCAGCTTCTAATTAAGTAGTTCTTTAGAATATTTTTTATTTATTTATCTACTACTACAACTACTACTACTTATTTATTTATTTATTTATTTATTTATTTGGATTTACATTTAGAAACAGTACTCTGTTATCAATTCTGTGAGAGACTTAAAGATTTAAAAATGACAATACAGTTTTTGTGTATACCCCTTTGAGTTTGTATGTATTATAACTACGTATAGGCGTACGTGGTTCTTCCGTAGAATGGAAAATCTGAATTCTCATGCTCCAAGCAATCCATACATAGGTTGTTCAGGTTTATTCATTAAATGGCTAGTTTGAGCTGTTTTGTATCTGTTCCGACACATCATTTGCTCATTTTGATCGTTTAGCAGTCTACGTGAATCATTGCACTCAGGTAAACGCCGGGGTCCACGTAAGAATCTTTATCTGTCTCGTATGCGTGCTGAATATTCACAGCGTGGGATAACTGTTCACCTCGCTTCTATCCAGATTGCATACTCATACAAAAGCACTACAGCTATTCACACATATGACAGTTACTTATCATCGATCCTCGATCATGACGTTTAGTTCTCTGTATTTTTGACTTTTAGTATAAGCAAAATTACAGTAGAGTCTCAATTATACGCGTCTGGGTTATCCGCGGTCTGTGGAGCGGACCTTTATATAACGTTTATTGATTCTTAGTTAATAATTATATTCTTTTCTAATGCATGGCAAGTGTCTTTATACTGATTCCTTTAAAATACAGTCTTTCCGATGACTTTTTCCAGCCATGTTGCGTAGATTTGGATTATCTGCGATTTTCGATTATCCTCCGGTCCCAATTATCGCAAATAATCGAGACTCTACTGTACTTTGAAAACCTTGATCTCCAAAAAAACCAGTTATAAGTGGATGAATTATTTATTCTACTGTGCAGTTCTCAATAAAGGTATACTTTTCAGATTTCGCTCAATCACAGACGAGAGTATAAACTTTTATACAATGCCTAGTTTTTAAAAAATGGACCAATAGAATGGGCGATACAAGGAAACAAATTTTCAAATGCGTTTTTCTCAAAACTATAATTTATTAAATTTCGTTTACGTGGTTATTCTAAAGAACTCCTCAATTCCACATTGTTGGTCGGGGTGAAAACTTGGCCAGGGAAAAAAAGGGCTCAAACCCTGGCAGGGCCGAATCCTTAGCCGGTTATATTATTTATCAGCTATTAGTCAGCTACTGGATGAAAAGGAGGATCAGAGTTCTTTTGAATCTCGATTTGCGTGATGCGAATAGCGTTGCCAGTGCCTCTATCATGTAGTTCATACTCTTCCTGATAGATGAAGTCATTGATGCTGTGTTCCGCACAGATGCGGCAGCTGTATAGGCAGCAAAAGTGTGGAAGGAAACCAGACGAGTATACTCGTCAAACGCACTGCGGTGCACCATTGAATTGGACAAGTATACTCGTCTAATGCAGTGAAAAGGTTAACATAACCATTGATATCTGTTTTATGCATTAAAGTCAGTGTTGACCCTAAGTCATTCATAAATTACTCAAGAATAATAATTATGTATCCACATTTTAGCTATCATCTTTATTTTGTTTCAGATGAACGATATGAATATGCCAAGAAGTTAAAACTAACTATTGATGACTTGCGCATAGTTGGTGAAAAATTGGGTAAATTAGAAATTGCCAAAAGGCAAGCAATTCAAGAAGAGGATTACTCTCGAGCGAAACGGAAGAAGACACAGATAGAAACTTTGAAGAAAGAAATCCATGAAAGAATTAATATCGATAATCTTCTGGAAAAAAACGGCGTAAGTACTTTTTCAGAGTTTTTGACATTCTATCACATAACTAACTTCACAAAATCTTGACTTCTCATAGCAAGTAGGAAACATGTTTTTAGATTTCTAAATTTTTAATCACTGTATTGCTAGAGCCTCATTAAATTCTTTTTGTGATACGCTTAACCGCCTCTTTACACCTTTTGGTGAAATAAAATTCACCGATCAAACGTTTATTTTTAGAGATGTTATGAAGGCGCTCATTGCAATAACTTAATTTTTTCACTACATCAAAATTTACGGTAATTTTCTTTTCACTGCTGGGTCAATGTGTTCTACAGTATGGCCTCCGAGGTGGAGGTCAGAAAAATTTATCTTTTACTCAAATGATTCCAATTTCAAATGTCAGGTCGTAAAATACTTAAGATAAATTAACTGTCCGTTTCCATGAAAATACTATTTAGTTGGATGTTTCATCTTTAGGTATTTATGGTGGCGGTCCGTGGGAGGGAGCTCAAGTCCCCCATTTTTGGGAGAAGGGCTCATAGAAAGAGAAAAACAAACGTCTTAACTCTTTAAGCCCCCCTCTCACTTTTAAATGGAGCTGAAGAAAAGGAAAAAAAAGTCATCATATTTTTCCAAGCCCCCCCCCCCACACGCACACACACACTTTGACCACCACTGGGTTTTGAGTAGGAC
The DNA here is from genome assembly GCA_011764245.1 of Trialeurodes vaporariorum. Lineage (NCBI taxonomy): Eukaryota > Metazoa > Arthropoda > Insecta > Hemiptera > Aleyrodidae > Trialeurodes > Trialeurodes vaporariorum. The sequence continues at coordinate 40,356,843 of VMOF01000002.1, read as the reverse complement.
CAAGTTTACTCCATTGATGGAAACTAACTTTAACTTAGGGGCATGGAAATCAACATACCTCTATTAAAGCCGCAACACTAACCAGTGCTGCTTTAGTTGCTTAAATATAAGGAAATGAAACATGATTATGTTTGGGCGTGGCCCATCTTTTGGGTGTGGTCTTGAATGGCTCATATCATTGAACACCCTCGGTTGGTGCTGTATTTACTTCAATTTTTTCTTGAGGTATTATTGATCCATTTTTCTCTTCACTCAGTGAAGTACCTATATTTTCTCATTTGTTCATATTGCAGGGTATTAATCAAGCTCCAATCTATCTTGCCCCTCCCTCAGTTGTTGTTGTTCCCCCTCACCATCTATATAAACTTTCCGGTTGTAATATCGGCATGCTGTCGTCATTTAGTATACAATGATTTTCTTTATCCCTCCGATTGATTGGAATCCTACCCTAAGTTTTGTTCATTTAATTGTATAATAAATAGTACATTCTTAGTTCACTAGATTCATTTATTTATTCATTCATTCATTTCTTTTTCTGTGTAAAGGACGCAGAGGCTGTGGTACAAGCCAAAACAAAATATACCAAAGAAATAATGTAATAATTATCGAATAAATGGTAGCAACAAATAAAAAATGAAAAAATTAAATGATGAGGAATCAAAATTGGCTAACATGGGCCAAAATACTCCTCCAGGCTGTAGAGGGTTCTCTCAAGAAGGAACCTCCAAACCCTCCCCTGAACATTAAGAAACTCTCCTCAAGGAAACATTTCTGCCGTTCAGGGGGAAGGGCATTGAAAATTTAAATTGCAGAGAACCGGACTTGCTGTGAGGAAACACAGAGTCTGGCTCCTCCTAGTTCAAACCCCAACAGTCTGGAGGGGTAACGCCTTGGCCTGGTTAGCTCCTCTGCTGAGATGACTCCATTTTAGATTATCTTATCTCCATTATTATTATTGTTTTGTCTGTAATTGCTAATCACTACATTTTTTAACAGTTCATTTGTACTCAAGGAAATAAATCATCAGTTCTTTTATCAATTTAGGTTGTAACTGAAAATGACGAAGAAAGTGATGTGTACGACAAAGAGGGTACAATTTCAAATGCAACGTCTGCGGCAGATATTTTGAATCCACCTCAGCAGTACAATTTGCCTCACTTGAATGGTAACTTTCTAAATAGCAAGCAGCTACAGAACAGTTGTGAGCCCTCCCCTCCATTGGAAGTGACGATCGGCGGTTGTAAAGATCAGACACATCCTGGCATTTATGAGTCCCCTGTTTCACCACTTCATGGAGTTTTTGGAGGTTCTTCAGACAGTCCATCAGGGTAATCATTCTTAATTTAGCTCCTTTTGGAAACTTATTTAATATTTCCTATTGATCACAGCAAGTTTTAATACGGCTCAATTTTTAAAATTTTAAATAAAAGCCCTTTTTTTATTGCGTTCTTTTTGTGGGAAATAGTTTATCAGCTCATCTTGGATGGGGTTACAAGCATGTCACCATTTAAGTACCAAGATATACATTGTTTTATTCTAAGTTTTTTAATGGGGCTCTTGCTAACTTTTGCTATAAGCGATTGATCAGTTGATTCTAGTTTAAAATCTAGCAAAAATTATGATGACCACATTAACCATTTCACTTACAGACCCACAAAATGAATAAGGTTTAAGGCGTTATGGCTAAGCCATGCAGGTGCGATGAGAGATTTCTATTTAATTTGAGGCTTTCCTCTTCCTGTTTCTCCAGAGAGAGAGACGAATTAAATAGGAATCCCCCATGACAGCCATGACACTGGCGCAGAGCTCCACCAATTAAAAAAAAAATGGCGGAGCTATAGTCTTTTGAAATGGCAGTCAATTTTTATTACTTTCTTGCTCCCCCCCCCCCCCAAAGGAGAGAAAGTATTTTTTTTCATCCTGTCACACCTCTGTTGTTGGGCTAAATAATGACATTTTAATCTCTAATTTATTCATATTCATTCAATGTGCAAAACTTGGTGATCAAAGATTTTACTCTGCATGTTAGAAGAAAAAAAGGGAAGGGAAAAGAAAATTGATAGGAAATCTTGAAAACAAAGAAATAAATATTTTTTTTGGAAAGCTTTCTATTTTTTGGGAGAAGGAAAATGTCACCTACAACTTTCAAAAATTTACGTTGAAAGCGCAAAAATGTTTTGAAAATATTTCTCTCTTAACTTCTTTTGACAATCTTTGGACAGTTTTCAAATTCCTTTTTAGCTGCTAACGTGAGTATGAGCACCAATAGAAAAAGTAAAACCTAGCAAAAACCCGAAATTTCACATATAAGAAATGTTTGAAGGAGACGCTAAATCCACAATAGGGTCATTCCATGCCACATCAACCAAAAAAAGTGGACAATTTTCATGACCATCTTCGATTTTGATGAAAATTGGAGGGTTCATTGAGCTAGGTGAGGTGAGTAAAAGTTGAAAATTTTAGCTTCCTACCTCAAACAGGACCAGAGTTATGGGGGGTTAAAGTTGGTAAAATCCCCCCCTTTACGCCCGAACCCCCTACCCTAAAAAATGCATATCTCCGGTTCTAGTTGAGCTAGAGAGTGCAACTTTGGCTCATTTTGAAGCTCTTAATGTGTTCTGTCAGAAATTGTAAAAAAAAAATTAAAAAAATAAAAAGAGGGTACTTGGCCCCCCCAAAAATATTTGGGGGGGCTATCCCCAAAATAGCCCCCCTTCGATTTTTTTCTAAATTTGCTAAAATGTAGTCCATAGTCTCATAAGCGCACCCTGAAATTTTTAGCCTGGGATACCTATGGGATCTATTTTTTTGCAATTTTTTAAAAATTTCCGTCTGCGATTTTCTTACCCTAACCGACCCTTGAAGCACTGTCAACTCAATACAACATGAGGATAGCCTTGACCGACTATTACCGTCATTTGACTGGTCTTTTAACATTTTGCAGTATCTAGTACAGAGCAATTCTAAACAAGTAACAATGTACTAGTGGGTCATCATACCTGCCTTTGAGTAGCCAGAGTAGCCTGTTGGTAGCCAGAGCCGTACTAGCCATTCTATTTGAGTGAGAATTTATAGGGATCCCTACACTGCTAAATATTCTGAGAATTATCCCCTACGCATTGCTACTAGATTCATCAGAGGCATCTACTCTGTCTGCAATTTTTTCTCCAGCCTCATGGTGGCGGTGCGTGTTTCCTCCATTGTGATGAAATATGTTCGGCCAGTCGCTGTCGATGGATCAACGCTCATCAATATTTCAGATAGAGGCAATGTTAGGACATCTGGTGTTGATGGATACACAAAGGATGGGTTGGGACCATTGGGATGAAGGAAAGTTAGTTTAACTTCTGCTTCTACCTCATGAGTTTGTAACACACACGCCAGCCACCACTTCCTATCGTAGACACTGATGACAAAACCTTTAATGTCGTTGATGCTCATCGCTGAGTTTTCTTCCGACTCGCCAGTGATTGACATTTTTGTTCCCTCGATTGCTTGGGAAAATAACTTCACCTCCAAAGTTGTTTCTGGATAGGTAGGAAAGCATGATATTTTTTGGGGTTTCCCTTTTAAAGTTTTGCAAATTTTAAATCTCTCTGCCAATGCGGTGCACTCAGTTTGGTACTGTGCTTCTGTAATGTACTCAAAATTCATGTTGTGAATATTTTCTACGGCCCAGTTGAAAAGCTGTCTTGGAGTCATGATTTGATCATTATAAGGCCGCTGGAGGCTGGCTCTACTGGCTAGTCTTTTTATGGTGCCTCCAACTCCATCACACGCATTTTTGCCGTGGGCAGTAGCGAAAAAATTCCACTGAGCTTCCACACCAAATTCAGTTAAATGATAACACAAATTTATAAATTTTTTTTTGTTTTTATACTGGGACGCAGCTCCGTCTGAAAAATAATTCAGCTTTTTGACTTGAGAAAATCTGTCCTTCAAAAATGTAATCAACTTTGTTATGTATAAATGTACAGCAACTGAATCGTGCACCAACGAATCGGAAATGATGACGAAGCTTAAATGATGGAGCTCACTCTCAACTTTATAATATACAACAAATGGGTGGATGGTCGCCTGATCGTTGTTCCAGTGGAAACTTTGCACTTCGTCCTGGAGGACGAAGCTGTAGTTTTCCGAAAAGTCACACGTCACAACAAATTCACCCTCCCCGAGAGTTTCTTTTTTTTCACTGTAGAATGCCGATTGTTCACGAGCGAGGAAAGAATGTTTCAACAGACCAGTTAAATTGTTTGAAAAAGTTTCTAAAAAATTCTCCGTTGTTTGCGTCACCGTTTCAAGACTAGTCCTGTCTGTAGATATCCATTGTTTGTAAGAAATTTCCTCAATATTTTCATCGTCAAAAATTTTAACTAAGGAGGCAGTTAGCTGTTCCACTCCTGGACACTCGGCACACTCTAAAAAATAACAACTAATTCTCGGGGGGTTGCATATTATTTGAGCAATGCATGTTCTAAAATTTTTTTAAAGGAATCTCAAGAGTGTTGGTCAGTTCAGCGAGACCTCCTCCTGACATCATTAGTTTCATGTTTTGGTGGATGACACATATGCACACGGAGTGTGCTCCTTTTGAGTCAGGCAAGATACAATATAGAGGTCTCAAGGAGCAGAATTTGGAAAACCCTATTTTCAACTCTGAATGTTCACTTTTGAATTTAACATAAGCCTCTTTTAAATTGCTGAGAATTAGTCTCTTTTGAAATTGTTTCTTTTCCCCTTCTACCGTTACAGATTTAAAATCTTTTTTCCCAGGCATTATACGGCTAATGGTGTCAGATTCATAAAAATTATGTATTGCCGCTACTGTCTCCATTGGTAAATTCCGTCCCAGTCTCTTGTTTGGCGATGACATCACACCCTTTTCTACTTGCAGTCTTTTTGCTTGCCAAGCAGCATAATTTGTGGTGTTAAAAACTTGCTGAATTTTGTTAATGGTCCAAGATTTAGGGAGTACCGTTAGTATCATTAGTTTTTCACTTCTAGAGTTTGAGTTATCATACTTGTCTTTCAATTGCTGAATAATTTCAGACCCAGTATCATCTTCATCATCGGTCTGATCGCTATCTCTTTCAGAAAGCTTGAAAATTTTTCTTTTCAGAGCCCTAGTTACCTTTTATAATTTTGATATTGGATATTTTGTTTGAGTTTCAACTTTTTTCAATGAGATTGGTGATTCTCCAATGCTTTCCAAACTAACATTCACACTATGAATGACTTCTTTCTCCTCTATCTCCTGAACTTCCTCTTCCTCCTTGCGACTAGCTCTAGCCTCCGGTGGATCTATGCTACTCCCATGAGACTCGGACCCTTTTTCATTTTTATCTTTCAAAATTTTTAATTTTCGCCGACAGTTATCACAAATTTTGAAAGTTTCATTTAAATTAGGAGCGGTTTCAATCATCCAATTCTGGACTGGACGTAAATTTTTCGAGTATTTCGAGTGGTGTGGTTAATCTGGTGGATTACAACAATAAAATTTTGATTTGCTTGGTTTGGACATGTTGTAAAAAAATAAAAAGTGATTGAGGATTTACAGGAAGATAAAAAAAAAATGAATACACACTTCAATAAATAAACAAAATAAATTGTTTGATTCAAATTTAAAAAAGAAATTTAGACAGAAAATTTTCTTTTCTGGATGGTTTGTAATTTTTGCCATTGCTAAGGAGACATTAGAGGAGAAAGATGAAAAATTTTTAACAGCTGTTCACTCAGAGTGACATCTCAATGAATAGGATAGGTACTGCATGTATAGAATACCCGCACAATCTTGGACTGCCAACAAAAAATAAACAGTTTTGCAAGTATCGCTCTTGTGCCGTCTATTCCTCCCCTCCTCCCACAGTGATAATCAACTTGAGTCTAAAAATGTAGTCTTCAAATTATTTCTTTAAGTATTCATGAAAAGTAGCTAATACAAGTAGACAGTTAGGCACTCTCTATGAATTTTTAACTGTTTTCAACTAAGACTTTTTAACTTAATTTTTAACTAGAACAGCATTCTAGTATGGCGGAGGAGGGGGGAGGGGGTACCCCAGCTCCAGTCGCAATGATGCTTCTTTAGAATTGCTCTTAGGTACTTCAAAATGTTAAAAGACCAGTCAAATGACGGTAATAGTCGGTCAAGGCTACCCTCATGTTGTATTGAGTTGACAGTGCTTCAAGGGTCGGTTAGGGTAAGAAAATCGCAGACGGAAATTTTTAAAAAATTGCAAAAAAATAGATCCCATAGGTATCCCAGGCTAAAAATTTCAGGGTGCGCTTATGAGACTATGGACTACATTTTAGCAAATTTAGAAAAAAATCGAAGGGGGGCTATTTTGGGGATAGCCCCCCCAAATATTTTTGGGGGGGCCAAGTACCCTCTTTTTATTTTTTTAATTTTTTTTTTACAATTTCTGACAGAACACATTAAGAGCTTCAAAATGAGCCAAAGTTGCACTCTCTAGCTCAACTAGAACCGGAGATATGCATTTTTTAGGGTAGGGGGTTCGGGCGTAAAGGGGGGGATTTTACCAACTTTAACCCCCCATAACTCTGGTCCTGTTTGAGGTAGGAAGCTAAAATTTTCAACTTTTACTTACCTCACCTAGCTCAATGAACCCTCCAATTTTCATCAAAATCGGAGATGGTCATGAAAATTCATTTGTTGAATTGCCATGGAATGACCCAATAAAGGAATTAACAGGGCCAAAATTTAACTTTTGAGAAAACTTATTATTCATTAAAGACCTAGTCACTGCAACTTATAGCTTTATGCGCAAAGGGCCTCTGTATTTTTTTAAAATAGGTTCACCCTAGTTTTTCTCTTTTTTTTCCTATCCCAAAGGGAGTTGAAAAAAAGTTTCTTCCCAACCACTAAATTGAAATTTTATCGCTGAAAATTGAGCCATCCTTTTTTTTTGATGTTTTTATTACAGGGGCACCCCACCAGTCAAACCTCGCGCAATTATTGTTCAGCCAGTCTCAATAAAAACTGGTTCATTTCGACGTCGGAACAAATCAGCAGAGCCACAAGCAGGTGGTCGCAACAGTTATGAAGCTTACGATGAACGCACAGTGCCAGCTCAAAGAAAGTAAGTTCCTCCGAGATTAATTGGCATTATAATCTAGAAAAAATTGTTTTTTTATTTTTGTTTCTTAGTTAGTTTAAAAACCTTCTTTTACACGGAACCAAATTTCAATGATTCTTTTTTTACTCCTGTTCGTTTATTTTCAGCATGCATTCCTCAGATACAACCAGAGAAAATACTATTGCTGGTGGTAATTTTGGGGTACACTCAAAACTTAATGAACGAGAAAAGAAACAGGCTGCTCTTCCAACTACTGTATTTGGTTTACGATTAGTGAGTACTCTTTTAAAATCGTTAATTTATTATTTATTTATTTATTCTAATCTTTCTAATTCTTTTAACTTTACTACACCCTTTTTCAATCTTAACTGTATTAATTTTACCTCCTACCACACCTCCTTAAAGTAAGTAATTTTTAAATATTCATAGTTTGGCTCTTCAATTTCAATTTTCAATTTCAATTTTTAAATTTAATTTTAATTTCATTTATCTTGTTATCTTATTTTTCTCATTTTCTTTAATCTCTATTCAAATATTTAGTATGTGTTATGACTGGTGTACTGCCTATTGTTACCTATGTTTTGTTTTCTTGTCTAAGGGCTGGTCCCATTTTATATGTAAATATATAAATAAATATTCTTCTTAACGGGCAAAAAACCCAACAACGGAATACATACTTATGAAACAAAGCAAAAGGAAACAAAAGACAAGACAGCTACAAACTGAGGTGACAGACGTAAGATCAAAACACTAATGAGGAAGACTAAAAAACAAACAAAGCTATAATAAAAGGGACAAGTGAGGGGACGAACAGCAAAGCGACAAAGTGAAGAGGACCAAAACTAGGGAGGAATAAAGAGGGTCATAACAACCTTAAGTCACAGAATGAAGGGCTTCCTAAAATAAAGAGAAGTCACCTATAGCAGTTGAGAATCAGACAGGGAATTCCAGCCTCTAACTATAAAGTTGATGGTGGGGAAAAAACAAAATTTTGATTTAGAGGTGGCTTCCTGTAGAGGTGTTTGTGCCTCTTTAACTTTAATTTTTCAATGGCATTTTGTCGAGGGAAAATTTCCGGTCTATTCCTCCCCTGTTCATTACTTTTCAAGCCAAAAGTTTCATGTAGTTTCATTGATTTTTTTTTTTTTCTTTTCATTTTCTAGGTGGAAAAGTTTTATTCGAAACATTTTTCGGATAAAGAAGAAGGTCTGCGATTGTTAGAAGCACATTTGAAAACATTAGTTCGCAATGAGCTCAAATTAGCTGATAATCAAGAAATCCACTCTCCGAACAAAATTGCCCGAGCCACTATTTTCCTTCTGCACCGAGCATTACGAGACAAAGTGTTTGCTGTTTACAATGTTTCGACGGAGGTCATTAGGTATTTTTTCAATGAATTTGTCCCAGGGAGAGTAACAACTGGAGAAGTTACACGTAGTATAGAAAAACTTTTACCAGAATTGCTTTCAAAAAGCGGCGATACCATGCCGCGTATTCATAATATTGCTGTGCACACTATATTGAGTCTTGCAGATGCGCCTGATGTCAAAATTTTACACATCATTCCAGTGCACTTAACGCGACCTTTAACGGCCAATACACATCCACGAATGGCTCTGAGTCGACTTCAGATGGTTGAGCAACTGATAGTAAATCATGGAATATCAAATGAAAAACAAAGCGGTATGACTTGTCGCATTCTAGCAGAATTTGGCTCATCAGGTCTTCACCATCCTGCTGAAGCTGTTCGCAAAGTTGCTGAAAAAGTCTTGATTCATGTTTATCGGGTCAATCCTCGCTTAGTCCGTAAGCAGTTGCCACCTGATGATGATATCACTCGCAGGAATATCTTATACCGTCATTTGCTCCAAGAGTTTGACATCATTGACAAGGAGGTAAGTCAATTTCTGAGTTCTTGGCTGTGCTGATCTATGTTGTCTAATTAATTACCGTCATTTCATTTTCTTCAAGTGCTAGATGATAGGAACTCCCAGTATTTTTTATAATTTTTGTTGACCATGTAATCATTAATTAAAATGATTATAAAGTTGCGGAAATTTTGAGCGATTTGGAAGAGTTCTATTTTGGCGGGAAACTGGTGATTGAGTAATAGTATAGGACACACGATGACCGGTATCTGAAAGTAGTCCGTTTGTGCACCATTTTGACCATTGAAAAGTTTTGGATTTCAAAGAAATCATTTCATTTGCGGTCCGTGTAATTAGTTTAATTTTGATAATGTGAACTAATTAATCTACAGTTGGAAACACTTCATTGCCTGCAGTAATAAGTCTTGTTTTTAAAAGTAAAAATAGGAATAGTATGGGTATATTACAAACTTTTGCTACAGCATTATTGCGGGTCTCCTACGTAAAATCTCTTGAAAAGAATATTGAGAGCATCAGATAGTTCCAAAATCCACTCTCAACTCAATACATGCGTTTAGCAAAATTACAAGATGACAGTCCTATGAGCAGCTGACGATGGGGGAGTCTCATCTAATTGCAGCTTTCTCTATGATGAAGGATGAACCACTTCGCTCAGCATAGAAAGCTGTTATTAGATGGGAATCCCTCATTTGACAGCAATGTTGTATTTTTTTAAACGCATTTATTGAGTTTGTGAGTGGAGTTTGTAACTTGCTGATGTTCTCAACGTTATTTCCAAGTGACATTACATAGGAATCAACCCTCTCGAACGGTGTGACATAAGTTTGCAACAGACTTATTGAAAGAAACATTTATGCACAGTGCGACAAAAAATAGTCCCTTGGCGAGAGGCAAAAAATATTTCTTTTTGTACGGGCAGTTGTTTTTTGAGCCACTACTTCTCAATACAATATTTTGCTTATTTTTTCTTGCAGAATAAAGGTGAGCCTACCAAAGACTGTAGCACCAAGATGGTCCGATCCAACAGTGAAAGTGTTGCAAATTCCATGATGTACTCACCCCCAATTCGCCAATCTTCCAGCTCATCTTCAACGTTGGAGAAAAAAAATGCACCAGCCCTATTCATGCACGCACATACTCATCCGTCCAAAAATCTTCTAGTCACATGTAGTAGTTCCTCCTCTTCCACTGGTAATCTTACGCCGACTTGTGAAACAGACAAGTAAGTTATGATAACAAGCAATGGCAGATCCAGAAAATTTTTCTGTGGGGGGGGGGGGGGCATGAATTTTAAAATTTAAAGTGTCGCAGTAAGAAATCTTGGGTTATTTTCTTTTGAAAAAAGGCAAAATTTGAGGCTTCTGGAGGAGGCACGCCCCCCCCCCTTCCCCCCACGGATCCGCCACTGATCACACACAATCTTAATCAACATTCATACAATCTACTCATACGAATTAACAATGACAGGGGGGGAGGTCAGGCGCGTTGCGGGCGCAGGCGGACTACTAAGTCTACCAAAAGCAAAGGGCGCGCTGTCACGAGGAGCGCAAAAAGCTGATAGAAACTTTAGGGAAAGATCAATTGAAAAAAACCGACTGATAGAATTAAAGATAAAAAGGGAAAAAAATAAAAAAATTCTTGAAGATGCCAACGAATGCACCTTACTGATACCATAGATAGCTTAAAAATCGTCCTTGTTTATTTCATAAGATTTTTCTCAAGCAGCCGAATAAATATGAATGAGCTGACTCGGGCAAGTTTACTCAAAATTTTAGGTCCAGTTTTGAAAAAGGACGAAACTATACCCAAGACTTTAAAACTATGGACAACTTTAATTTGACCATACGGAATTGGGCCGTTTTGAAATTGGCCAAAATGGCCATTGGATGAGTTAGAAGGGACAAATTGTCCTATAATCGTTTCAACATCATGAGACAATGGTGTCACCAACAAAGTTGGGCAATTAGGGGTGGCTATTGATCACACGATTGCCGAGTAATCACAATCATCTTTTTTCAAAGGGTGATTTTATGGTAATCAGGACTGATTTTTTATAAGTCGCCCATCATATTAGTTGCAGAAGAATTCGATCAATTGAAATGACCCTAAATTTTATCTTAAATCTGTGAATACTATACATATTTAATCACTATTCAAAAGTTTGACCATTACCGATAGTTCAATCGAGTACATTTTATTTGCTCAACTCTGGTCATTAATATTAGTGGATGTAAAGAAGCCTCCGGAATCAAGCTTTAAATTTTTATCGAGGTAAATTTTCATTTTTATTAGAGTCAAATCATTTTGGGCTTCTGTAGTTGCTTTATATGCACTCATATTAGTTTGAATACTTTCAGGCAGTGTATATTTTGCTTAACTGTCTCCGAATCATTTTCGGAGGAAGGTTTGAACATTCATTACTGGAGGTACTGTCCTATGCTCACTCGATGCCAACATTGTCAAGAGGTTGTGGAGCTCTCTAGCTTATATAATCATCTGTCTGGTAAGTTACTTAATAAATTGCCCCCAAACCAAGGATTTTTCACTTTCTGCAACTATGAGGCTTCTCTTTAAGTTTCGTACAGTCAGCTCAGATTAAAATTCTTTGCTCAACACAGAGGGAATGAAACAAGTGATATTAAGGAGAGTCGGACACAGATTTTGGTCAAAATTTGTTTTTTCAGCTAAAATCATTCTGTGTATCCTCAGCTTTAATTTAAGACTGAGTTCACTTATTTCTGATGATTAGTCCACTTAGTTAGAGTAATTTTATTAAAAATATAAAAAAGTGGTAAGTGCATTAAGCATTTAAAGTGTATTTTTCCAGAATTTTTAAATTGTGTTTTTTCACACAAAAAGTACATTTTCTTAGAAACTACGTAGCCGATTTTCAACAACTTGGGCTTATTTTATTCTTTATGTAATTTTACTTATTTAATTTTGGGGATATTCCAAAATTCTTTATTGTCGCCATTTTATGCCAGAAATACCATCAACAAATATGCTATTTTGTGTATAAAATTTCTAAAATTGGTCCTGTGGGTAATTTTAAGAAATTTCAAAAATCCCTGTGTGAAAATGAAGGAAGAGAGAGTAAGGATTCAAATGAGCCACAGGTTTTGAAAATCTTCTCAGTAGATCCTGAGAAAAGGTACCTTGAAATTCAGGAAATCAACGTGGGGAAGGTTGCAATGTCCGACTCTCCTTAAGTGAGCTTGAGTCTGCTGAGCTGTTGAAAAGTCAGACAACTCACAGATTCAGCATTGCCTAATCAGCCTCAATTCAATGCATCACCTTATTTTAATGATTTTTCTCCTTCCTGAGGGCCGAATTTTAACAGGTTCCTCAAAAACTTCCTTGAAACTTCCTTTACTCAAGCGAAACTATTTAAAATGCACAGAATCCATTGCATCGCCGTTATGCTGCATCGTTTTCATAGTTACTGCTCTCGCAGAATGCTTTATAAAGTGTTATCTGAAGGAAATCTTAAGGCTGATACCCATCAACCTTGAAAATTCTTTCAACTCACTCAAATTTTTTACCCAATTTTTCAATCTCTGTAGTATATTTCAATTCATGTATTTATTCAGCTCAAATCTGGGAAAACATATTTTGTTTTTCATGTTTATGTTCAAAATGCAGGCTGCAGGCTCTCTTTCTTTTTGCCATTGCTTGCACAGCTTTAAAAAAAAACAAAAAAGGAAGCAAAAACTTAATGCTATACATTGATATTCTCATGATTTTCAATTTGGTCTATTTGCAAGAGAGTAAAAAAAAAATAAACTGTATGGAATACCCTACAAACACTTTCTCATATCAAACTTAATCTGGGGGAGACCCCCAGACCCCCCTTTAATATCCTGGGGGGACCCTTAGACCCCCCTTTGATATTTTTATCCAGATCCAAAGATCCATTTTTGAAATATTTAAATTTTTCCTTTTTTTTTTACCCATTTTTCCATTGATTTTAACTGGAACCATTTTTCATCCATAACTAAAAATTAAAATTTAAAAAAAAACAAAACAAAAAAAGTCCCTTTGGGGAATGTTAGAAGCAACATCTCTGCAAAATTTGGATGCATATGGATCAATAGTTCAAAAGTTATGCTGGGTTTTACGTTTTATAGCTATGGATAGACAGACGCCTCAGAAATGTTGTGCATTTACACCTCCAAGCCACCTACTGTTAAATAATATTGATACTTCAATACTTCATGGATGAATATTCTTTAGGATAGTACTAGGCATAATGAGAGCAAATTATTTTGTAATTATCATGATCTACTTAGTCGTAGTGGGCCAAATATCGAAACAAAATACCTTGAAAATCTCTGCCATTGCAATACTTTCTCTATTTCTAACTTTGTTAGTAGTGAGAAAGTAAAACTCGAAAACAAAGTTTATTACCTGTGCCACCTTAGATTGATATGAAGTGAAATTAAAACCATCCTCCTAACCATTTAGGTACTTGACGCTGAAGTGTACGCTTTTTTTTTTTTTTTTTTTTTTTTTTTTTTTTGAAGCTGTGCAAGCAATGGCAGAAAGGAACATTGTGTCAATCCCATAATTTGTTTTCATTTTCAGAGGAATGCGACTTCAAGAAATTATATATCAAATGTAAAAAATGCCATGAACCAATCCTTGCCAAACAGTTTGACATGCACAGGAAATCTTCGTCGTGTATAGGTTAGTATCATTGATTACCTTGGGATTCATCACGCATTTTCAGTAACTGTAGCAAATAATGTTCTGTTTCGGAGGGGGGGGGGGGGGCACTTTAGAGAGAAAGGAAGGAAAAAACTGCCACTGAATTAGTACTCGGAGGATTGCTTTGATTGGTCTTGGAACAGCCCCAAAATAATGTAGGCTGTATTACCCAAGGTCTGTTTTCTCTGGTATTACCTAAACAAGTGGGCAAACTAAAAATTTACCTCAATGAATACCTCTCTGCTCAAACCAGTGTTGCCGATTTGCGTTAATTAATACCATTTTTTAATTCACCGATGATTCTATTGGTTGAGAAAAGATTACACATTTTAGTTCAGTGTATGACTGTACTGCACAAAAAAATACTAATCTATAATCCTTTCTCAACCGGTGGAGTCATCGATGACTTTAAAAAACTTGCGGATGTTTTAATAATTTAACAGCGGTTGCTCTGATTGAGAAATGATTACAGATCAGAGTATTTCCGTGCAGTACAGTCATACACTGAACTGAATCGTGTAATCTTTTCTCAATCGGTAACCCGAAACATACCATTGATATACCATTATATACCATTGTTTGCGTATATTGATTATACGCAAAACTGTAGCTCCGGCTCAAACTCTGAGGTGTGCGATGAACACCTTCCCATTCGATCTTTTACATGGGTTGAAATGGACCAAATCCGTCGGTGCTTGATTGCATCCTATGCCGATGCAGCAAGTATTGAATTTTAATTATGTTGGGAACTGGGCATGTTGACTGGTCGAGACGCATCCTGGGTATGACTTCATAATATCAAAGCCAAGGACCGTCGGTCCCAAACATTTTTTTGACCCTTCTTGCTAACTTTGATTTCACTGGCAAAAAATTGAATTTTTCCATCTATCATCCTTACTGATGGTCTTCGAGAAAAACTGATGACTCAACTTGAACTACTTTCAGCCCTAGATGGTGTATCAAAGTGTCCTCTTTGCAATGAACTGATGGGATCAGGAGAAGACTCATGGCGAGCTCATTACACGGGGTCAGAGCCCTGCTTTAAAAATCCTCGCCTTCCATTTATCCACAACTATTGAATTAAGTAGGTAAGCAATTTTCTTTTCAACACTTTCTTCACTTCATGAGGAATTTCTGATCGAATTCCGTTACGGACGCAGCTGTACAGTAAGATAATTAAGGCTGTCTTTGGAAAAAGGGCCCATAAAACATCAGGTGTGCTTCTCCGAAAAAATAAGCCCCACAATCTCATCTAGAGATTACTGAAATGAGCACACTTTTCATTTTATGAGCCCTTTTCTTCAAGGGGGCTGTTGCGCACTTTTGCTGTGAGCGCTTTAACAGTTGCCTCTGATGTCAAGACCTCCAAAAATAACGATGGTAGCACTAAAAACTTCCGAATTCCACTCCTAAACTCAATGAACGCTCTTATTTGTGTGAGCATAATGGTGGCATAGGGCAGTAATGATGGGAGATTCCTTCTTAAAATCGTCACTTTCCATGCTGACAAGGATGCTTCATAGAGTATTTAGTCATCAGAGTAGTTATCCACTTCCGATGTATTGTGACACCTAGTGACACCGTTGTCAAATGAAAGTCGTTTCTTATTGGTTACTTCTTGATGGAGTCACAGTTTTGTTAGATGGGAATCTCTCATTATTACTGCCCTAAGCTACCACTGCGCTTGCGTAAATTAAAGCGTTTATTGAGTTCAGGAGTGGATTTCAGAAGTTTTCAGTGCTCCAATGGTTTTTTTTTTTAGGTTTTTACATCAGAATCGATGATTAAATTGCTTATAGCAAAATAGTGAAACAGCCCCATTGCCTGTATTTATCGTAGCAGGGGAAAATTTTTTTGCCATAAAGACGATAAAAAAATGTTGGGTACCACGAATTAGTGTGAGGTGACTGTGATTCCCGCTTTGTGAATTTTGAAAAATTTTGGCTTAGGCTTAAGTTTTTAGCGTTTTTCTTTTGGTAGAATGATGGAACTGAAGGTAGTGTTGCAGAAAAGGAGAGTTTTGACTTACCGACGGTTCAATACATTGAGATTTCACTGTAGATAAATAACAATAAATGTATGATTTGATTATTAATGGCTTAATTCCATGTTTGTGTTTCAGGAAAAATGTAGAATTAAGGATATGAGCCATGTTCTTAAACTTACGGTTTTGTTATATTTCAATTTCATGCCAAATTTTCTCTTTTTTTTCAAGAAAAAAAATACACTTATCTATGCTTTTATTGTTTTCTGGTTGTGTTAGTTTATATTTCATCATTTGATTATTAAAACGAAACGAAATTACCTATTGAGCTTGTTGAAATTTGTTTGTAATATTTTATGAAAGTAAAGATGAACAAAATATGTACTAGTGTTTTCAAGATTTTCTCTTATCATGGAATCTTGTGACCAGTATTGCCATGTATGGTAAAAATTATCAAAATGTCCTGTTTAATTTAAAGTAAAATTCAGATAATTTCTGCTTTGAATGGCAACACTGCTTGTGACCTGCCTTGTGAGTACCAGAGACAGTATATAATAAAGACAACGCACTAGACGTGCGCGCGGTGGCTGACTTATTTTTCGGAGCTCATCAGGAATTAACACAGGGAGCATGAGGGAGCTCCATCCAACATGTACCATACTATGTACTTACCATGTATCATTGACTGATGCAATTTCGGTGCTTCGGTTTCACCAGGTAAAAATCTCAACGATTTTTTTCATCCGTCAACGTATGGTCCATGTTTGCGGTGTTCTGTGGAGACCCCAAAAAAAATGTTGCCGTTGCGAGCAAATATGGGCAAGATAGATAGTGCATGGTCTTTATTATATATTGTCTCTGAAGAGTGCTTCATACCCACTAAAGACAGATTAAGTGATGATGACATGATCAAAATTGGATCCTAACAAATATTCTACCTCGCTCACTCTCGTGCTGTTACTCATAAGAAATTAGATCTACTTTTTCAAATGCTAATCGACTGCGATTGCATCATCTTCATCACTGGGATGTTTAATTCGTTTCCCGTTCCTAAGTATTTGTGACCTGGCCACGTAGCCATCCTCGCAAACACTGACTGCTTCTTTCTCTACGCTGCTCGAAGCCCAAGATTAAAAGGTGCCATCAAACACCCCACCCACCGACCGACGTACGGAGGCAGGAGCGGGGCCCGGGTGTCGGTGCGGGTGCAGAAATGTGCGCGGGAGACCGATGATATACGAGGTCGAGAGATGAGGTGCAGAGAGGGGGGTTATCAGCATGATATTTCGTCAAATTCATGCTAGTGAACAACCAGTTCTTTCAAATTTTATTCCACCATTAGATTCAATGTACCTATAAGTATCTTTTCACTCCAACTTAATTTATGAAAGACCAGAAGTGAATTTACCAACACAATTATAACGAACAATGTCCCATGTTTTTTCCTTGTCTTACTCACGGTCTCTGATGGGCATATCACTGTCGTGGCACTCAATCATCCTAACCTCGAAGCTTGCTCAGGTAGAGTTTGTTTCAGAAGTGTAGACCCACCTAGACTGCAATCTTTGGCAAATTTTCAATTTTCATTCCTCTGAATCAAAAGAAAACCTGTCTTCGACTTTTAACTTTTGATTCTAAAGCGTTCCTCAATGAAAAGCCAACGCTCCGATTCATTGTCATTAATTTTCATTTTGCAACATGAGAAATAATTTTGGAAAATTCCAAAGATTATCGGTCTAGGTGCACCTACACTTCTGATTTGACTTCTATAACACGGTGCCAATGAGCCCATATTCTAGAATTATATGCCCATTAGAGACAATGATTGAGACAACGGACAAAACATACATTTTCTTTGATACTGCGATTGTAAATTAATGCGTGATGTTTCAAAAATTTTACTGAAGTATACTCTAACTTTAAGGTATGTGAAATCAAATGGTGTGATAAAATCTGAGAGAACTGGTTGCATACTAGCATGAATTAGCATTTGAAAATTTGGATCCAATTTTTCATGGGGAAGCAAGTGAGAGTGAGTGAGACAGGACATTTGTTTGGATCCAGTTATTTTTGAGCCATCTCACTAAATCGGTCTATTTTTTTCATTTATTCATTCACCAAGATTGGGGTCCATCATAGAATATAAAAATTTACATTGCAGCTGAGGGTCTAGTTTTCACAAAATAACATAGCGAGCAGCTCATATTTATGAAAAATCTGATGAAGAAAAGTGAGACTTCAACTTTGTTCGAGAAAAAAAAATAAACCTGGTCAAAGGGCCCATGAAACAACGTGTGTGCTCTTCCTGAAAAATCAGCAGTGGGATTGAATAGAGACTTGTGTCCAAAGAGTGTACCCTTTGTTTTATGGGTCCTTTTGGAAACGGCTTCAAATTGAGGTCTCAATGCTGCACTGCAGCAGATGGCTGATTCTATGAAGAAATGAAGGATAGGAACAAAAACAAGAAGCGTCGAATTAAAAAAAGTAAACATTTATTTACAGTTTTCATAAAATAAAAAAATGATGAATTTATATTCATAAATTTTTAGCGTCTGAACACATTGAATGTATTCAGACTGATAACATTAGAAGACAAAATAACCGTTACTTGTAAGTACTTTACATTCTTTTGAAATTAAGGAAATTAACAAAAATTTCAACAGATACATATCGAGTAAATTAAACTAAAAGTATTCAATTACAAAGTAAATAACATCCATTTATACAGTGAGATAACTTCTGAAAAAAGATTAATGAAAGGGATGACAGAATTATACCAGAGACGTGATATAACTGATATATCTACCGACCGGTCTTTCTCCAAGCTTTAAACAGTTTAAAAGTCTAGCAAAGGTCTTAAACAATGGTTATAAACTGCCGAACTTCCAAAGCATTTGCAAGAATCTGATTCAAGAGTTCGGAGGTTACTTTGACATTATTTGCATCCAGCAGATTCTGAAAAATTATTTTCATAATGTCAAATCTCTGGGATAAAAAATCAAAGGATAAAATCAAACTAGAAACATACTAAGCAAAATCATTAGCATGCAAAAAATTTTATGAGTGCCTCAAAAAAAGATATTTCATGCTTCCTTGGAGCAACTTTGAAAGAAATAAAAGAAAGGTCTACTTCCTTTGTAGTTGAGAGTTTCAGCCTCATGTCTAGACCATGAAAATATACTTCAGAATTATCCAAAATTTAGCTTTTTACACTTGTTTCAAGAGCAACATCTCAGGAGATAAAGGTTTTGGCGAAGACATACCCTGAGCATGACCAGCAGGCTGATTCTACTCGTTTGGACGAGACAAGACGAGATAGCAAGAATCGACCAATCCCATTGGTTTAAATGGTGTCACAGGACAGATTCGAAGTCATTCAACGGGTTAAAGAGTCATTCTTTTTCAAATTCATGACTCTTTAGCCCGTTGAATGACTTTGAATCTGTCACGTAACACGATTTAAATCAATGGGATTGGTCAATTCTTGCTATCTCATCTCGTCTCGTCCAAACGAGCAGAATCAGCCTGCTGAGAATGTTTAATTCAGGCGCCAACTCCATCATGCCTCCATACATTCATAAATGCCTACAGTTGCGAATAAAGTATACGTCTCAGGGCAACGAAGGATACCCACTACAATATTACATAGTAAGAGGCATAAACACCAATTTTGGAGGCTCTTCATAGTTTGCCTTTCTTTGGTGACTTCAACGACAAGTCAACCTTAAAAGGCTAAAATTGATCATCAGTCTTTGTTTAAGGTGAGCTTCCAGCGATTAGACCCAAACTTAATCTTGCAACAGTACTGTGAGGAAAATGTGAAAATTTTTGCTAATAGTTAGACTAATATTGAATTTTCATTATCGTATTTTGCATCTTCCACAGAAGTTAACCAAGAAAAATGTCTTGCAACCAGTAATTTATCACTTAAAAACTGATTTGAAGTATTCCTCGAACAGTCAGATATTGATTTCAAAGATTATAGTGGCAATTATTGTAATCAGAGCTCAAAGCCATGGTAGCTCTCAAAATGAGCTCCTTGAAGAGCTCCCATTGCAACATTTCAGACCGTAATCCATCAAATTAATTATTGATTATGCTAAGATACTAACGAATCAGTTTTGGAACAATACATTACTACCTTCAAAGCAGTTTTCGTGGTTTCCTGCCGTAGAGGAGGCTAAATTTAATTTGAGCCGTGGCTCCGGCACCAAGACCTTGTCAGCGACAATACACACTGGAGACTGCGCACTAGCCAATCGCACCATGGACACCTTTTTTTAAGGGGGGGGGGGTTTCATTTACATAACATAGGGAAAAATATCTATCGGCCCTATGTTGAAAGATGGCCAACAACAAAAACTTTGGTGCTCCACTTTCATACTTAGCTACAGACATCAACATCTAAATTAGGGGGACATTGCTTTGTTGCAACTTCAAAAAAGGGGCTGTCAATTAAAACATGGAAAAATGGGTAAGATCAGTACTTCACAGTCTCAAGTATATTTTGTCTCGCAGAATATACGAGATAGGTACATTCTAACAAAACCACCTTAACTTCACTGATACAAGAAATAAGCTGATGGGGTCACTGCAAAGAGGAACTAATTTCAAGCTATTGACCACAAAAACTTAATGAAAATTTCAAAATTTGATTTATTGCGTTTTGAAGTTATGATACAAAAAAAAAATCTGCTATTTTGGGAAAAACCTAGTTGAAGTTTTAAAAATGTATAGCATTAAGAGGGTGGAGGGGTCAAAAAAGAGAAGCGCTACCTAGTCAAGATGTATAAACAGAAGGTGACAGTACCTATTTCTATAACAGCATGGCATCGCAGCTGTGCGGCAATGGACAAGCGGTTTAAGGCAGGCGTAGAGAGAGGCACTGTCTCCAACAATTTCAAACTGCATTGTACCAACATGACCGTCACACAAGATGGCTACCAGATTAGGCTTTCACCTTTTATATTTACTTGCCTTGCTATCTGGCGCTGAAAATATGATTAAGAACTTTGTGTGTTTCTTCTTAAAACAATAGGACAACAAATGGATCTTATGAAAATGGGCTTTCGTGAATTTTATTCGCATTTAATTATGCTACTTGACATGTCATTTTAAGGCACAAAACATTTTATAGAGTGGTTTTCAAACTTGAAGTTTCGGTGGGATTTTGTTTTGTTTTTTGTATTGCCTCAACGAATGACTCAACTTAGCAAAAGTTGAAAATTTTAGTGCCTGTGAGGACTTCCATTTCGAATGAATTCTAGAACAACAAATTTCAATCTCAAAAAAATTCATTAGGAGCCCATTTCTGTAAAATCTGTATAATGTTCTTTGGTACGGTGAAGTAAAGGTTAGTTCTGTTAGAACGTGACACATTTTCAAATAAATCTGGAACAAACTGTCTTTCAGAAGTCAGGGATGAAGGCAAAAAAGCCAAAATTAGAATAAAAATTCATCAATATGTTGTAGAATCTCCTGATTTAAACAGTTTGGTGGTTGAGTTTGGCTCTAATCACTGATGACTCACAGCAAGAGGAAATCAAAACAAGAACAAAAAAAAAAAAAAAAAAAACAAAACAAAACAAAATCGAGAGCAGATAAATTCACACAGTTACGAACAAAGATTACAATTTATACAAAGAGGGAAACATTGTGTGAGCGATTAGGTATCAAAAACATTGAAGACAAAACTGAAATAGTTTTGATTCACCTGAAAATAAAATAAATACAAACTCTGGGTACAAACTTTTAAATTCAGAATTTTAAACAAGAGAGAGGTCAAGCAACAGACAAAAAAAAGATGATAGTCAGCAACACTAGACTCAAGAAGCACATTAGAGAAGACTACTTTCATTTGAGAGAAATTTATCAATTTACAAAACTGACTGCTGTAATCTCTGGGAATACAATGGAAGAAAGAGCTCAAAAAAATTATTCTACCAAAACAACAGCTACAATTTCAGAGCTGACACCCGATAGGCTCTTGACTGGCTGATCAAGGTGGATGCATACCAAATACAAATTCAATCCTCTAATTTATGTTTCGTCTACATTTTAGGATTTTCACATAAGTTATGATGCCCAAAAAAAAAAAAGGTGGATTAGGAGTGAAGGGTACCTTTAATCGATTCAAAATTGTCTTTTCTAACATTATTCTCCCACAAATTTTTCAATCATTCAATTTTATCTTTTTTATTTATTAACACAACAACGGAACTTTTTTTTTCTCGATTCCTACAGTAGAGGGGAAACTAAATCATCTCAGCCTCTTTCCCTGGAATGTCTGTTCTTCAATAGAGTTGATGCATTTGCTGAAGATCACCTGCTTCAGCTTAACCTGAGTATTGAGATAGAAAATTTTTGATTGCCTTGACAGGCAAAAATAATAATCCGCAAGGCGCAGAGTCCTTTTTGGATAGTGAGAGTATTCAGAAACCAACCACATCAAAAGCCTAATGTATACAAGGCTTCTTAAACCGGGTTCACTAACTCGAGTTGAGATGCGACCATTAACGATTCGGTTTTTGCTCAACTCTGGTTCAACTTGACTCAAGTTGAGATTTTGCGCAAAAACACTGTGGAGTTCTGAGCACGGGTTGACGCGGCATAAATGTCACCAAAATAAGCTAGGTCACACACGAATCTTACGCGGCCGTACCTGGCCGTACCACACCGAGCAACGCCGTCATTTTTGTCAAAAATGTAAACAAACACAGAAGAAGGAGAAAGAAACCCTGAAAGCTCAGAAATTGTTACATAAACCACTTGACCTGCTCTCTTTGCTACTCAGTTTGGGAAAAACTTCCTTTAAATTAACAATTTCATGAAGTGACTCTGTCTTAAAAATTAGTCAAATGCTATACTTACAATTGAAAAGTTCAATTAATTTACAATTCTTGATAATATTCAAGAGGAAATGAATGAATATGAATAATGATTTTATGAATGAATTAATGTACAAAGTTTCAAATGCATTAACTGTAAAAATGAAGATAATGATAAATGTAGATATAAACAATATCGAAAAATGTATATCACAGTCTACAAAAATAGTTGAATTTAGCTGAGGTAAAAAAAAATAAATAGATAAATAATTAAAAAGTTAACATAATGATTTCAGAAAAGTTATGAAGTGGAGAGAATTATCAATGAAAAATTTTGAGAGCGAATTAATTTTTTTTGTACCTTTTAAGAATACAATATAAAACCTACCAGAAATTCGGCGTAGCTTGAGATGCAAGAAACACATTAAGCTTTGTTTACACTCAAACTATTTATTTCTCAAAAAGGAAAAGAAAAAAATTGAAAGTTCAGAAATTATAAAGCTCTCTGAAGTTGTTGTGCTTAGGATATAGTAAAAAATGTATTGATTTGAGCGGAGGAAGGTAGTAATGACGGATGTTTTAATGCTGACATTCCTGAACCCGTCTTAATACAGCACACCGTCCAGTGCAAAGACATTACAGAAGAAGACGGAGAACTGCTATCTCACAGGATGAGGAAAAAGTGTTGTCAGTTTTACAGTTGGCAATAATCAGAGCAGTACCCCATGAGGGGACATTAGGGGTAGATAGGTGTGTGGGACTATGGACCACTTTATCTTTGATCCAAATTGAGCTTAACCTTAAAATATCATAAAATGAACATTTTTCTCCAAAAGCAACTAACAAGGGGAGGCTCAGAAGTCGCCGCCTCCGATTTTGAAAACAATTGCACGAAAATGTAGCTAAAGTAAAACTATTAGACCCGTGTTTCTCACTTTTTGCCAATGGACCTTCCTAAAGCGTCAGGAATTTTTTGAAAGGTGCCGAAATTCACGTAAAAAACCCGAGCGGAGAGCGTTCCGAATATTTACGTGAATTTCGGAAACTTTCAAAAAATTCCTGACGCTTTAGGAAGGCCCATTGGCAAAAAGTGAGAAACACGGGTCTAATAGTTTTACTTTGGCTACATTTTCGTGCAATTGTTTTCAAAATCGGAGGCGGCGACTTCTGAGCCTCCCCTTGTAAGATGGGTTACATGTGTTCAACATCAATTCATCCTTCACTCGGTTAACAGACGTTTCGTCCCGTTTTTTTTTGTCCGCTCGATTTTTTGTCCATTTTTTTTTGTCCTATGAAAATTGGTCCTTGGTAATTTGTCCAATCAAATTTCGTCTTGTAGAACAATTAGTCCGTTTATTATTTTCGTCCTCAACTGTAACGTCCATGAGTTTTTAGTCCAATTATTTTTATGTCCAAAGTATGTCTTTTGTCCTATAATTTTAGTCCAATTTTTTTATGTCCTTAAAAAAAAGTTGGTTTCGTCCAACACTCCTTTTCATTAGTTTACAGGTGAAATAAAATAAATAAGTAGAATTCCGCCAAAAGCATATTAATACTGTATTACTACTAGGTGTTTTATTAATTCATCTTTTGAGAAAATGCAATTCCCAGAAAAAAAAGTGAAAAGAAAAGTTTTTATTGAGCTTCATTGCGATATAGCAACAGATAGGATTTACTTTCGACAGAATCTTTTCTTCAGAAGAGGTTTCTCAGAGGTTTAATAGACTTTTAAGGTAAACCCACGCGGTTAACTTGATTTATATTCTTTCGTGGCGGTGAGTGACATCTGGCATCTGGCAACGGTTGCATTAAATCCATATTAAACTCATGTAAACCCAAAATCCAATTGAATACGTTTTCTGGTGTGGAAACAAAGACTCACAAATTTTAAGTCTGACTGTATTTTTCTGGTAATCTAGAATCTAATACTGTAAGATGTTGAGCGGGATTGTTTCTTTTAAAAATAGTTGCTGAGAAATGCTTTACTGCATTGAATAAAGTGGTAAAATCCAATTGAGTATGTTCTCTAGTATTGAAATAAAGACTCACAAGTTTTACCTGTCAACCAACGAAAACGAACAAAAATGTGTATTGGATGAACCAAATTTTTTT
The DNA here is from genome assembly GCA_011764245.1 of Trialeurodes vaporariorum. NCBI lineage: Eukaryota > Metazoa > Arthropoda > Insecta > Hemiptera > Aleyrodidae > Trialeurodes > Trialeurodes vaporariorum. The sequence continues at coordinate 40,332,230 of VMOF01000002.1, read as the reverse complement.
TTGAGGACAAAAAACATTGGACTAAAATCACAAGACAAAAGACATACTCTGGACTCAAAATTAATTGGACTAAAAACTCATGGACGTTACAGTCGAGGACGAAAATAATGAGTGGACCAAATGTGCTACGGGACGAAAATTGAAAGGACAAATTATCAAGGACTAAATGTCGTGGACGAAAAAGAATGGACGAAAAAAAAAGTGGAAAAAAAACCAGGACGAAAAGTCTTGTAACCCTTCACTCATAAATGGTGAAAAAATGTAATTACAATTCTCACCAATGGAAAGAACCAAATAATCTGTTTCTGGTTGACAAGAATCAATATTACAGTAGTTCATACCTCCCACCAGGAATTCCCCACTTCACCTAAAAACTCATACCTAACTACTCAGGGTAGTTGCAAGGGTCTGAAATGTTATATTTTTAAAAAAGAAAATAAAAGTACTTGATAAGCTAAGAACAAATGTGACCCAATCTGTGAAAAGGGACCTTATCTTCCGGAACAAAATTTTTCAAAAGAGCAATTTTAAGTGAAAAAAGTCAAAATATTCGAAAACGCTGTTTTGACAGACTAAAAGTAACTAGCAATGAGAATTAGTTCATTTTAGTGACCACAGAACGTGCTACGGGTACTTGTTTGAGAGCATGTCAAAATTCAGAAAAGGGGCCTTAACTTCCTTATACAATTTAACACGGGGAAGTTAAGGTCCCTTTTCTGTCAGCTGCCATAACTCGGTCAATTTTTGAGCTTTTGGGGTCAACTTTAGGTCAAAATGCTCGTCTGAATGTCCTCTATGCAGTGGTCTTAATAGCTCAGTTTTCAGAATCTGGAAGATAAGGCCCCTTTTCACAGATCGGGTCACAAATGTGCTTTTGGTTTCTGATTAAGTCCCATAGTTCCAGAGCTGAGATTTTGGCCCAAAAATACATTGTTTAAAATGGAAATTCCACGCAATGAGGTCACTACGCACACGATTTTTAGCAACTTTACACAAGTGTGTCTCCAAAACCGGGACACTTAGGAGACAACCAAAGACACCATAGTTCTCAGCTCATCAAGTACTATAATTTTCTTCATAAAAGACACAACATTTCAGACCCTAGCAACTGCCCCATTTTTTGAGCCAATGCTCCAGGCCCAAAAAATGTTCCCGAAGGACGGTTCCTTGTCCTCAAACACAAGTAGCAAATCCTTGCTCCCGATTGGTTGTGGCTCCACCTAACGTTAAAGAACAAAGACCATCCATCCTGAACATTTTTCAGTCCCTGTTTACCTCCAAGAATGTCTCTGAACCGGTGAGACTGAAAGAGCTGGCTTTCTCAACAAGTGCAAGCAAATTAGTGCAACGAGCAAATAACTTGGAATTTATATTTAAGTTACAATAGCTATTGGTGTTTCTCACTACAGTCTGTCAAAACCGTAGATGATAAATTAAGATCTCAGTAAGAAAAAAAAGGGATTTTCAGGACGATAGAAATATGGTCTCCAAAATGAGCGGAGAAGAACTTTGGGTCAACATCATTTCCACTAATTGCCTGATGTTTAAACACAATTGAGAACGAAAATTTTGCTCATTTTCAAAGCGCATGGCAATGAGCCTGCAGAAGATTTCAGGAAACAGAATGATACTGGAGGTATTACGGCACTTGAAAAACACAGGAGCTCAAAACATTACGAGAAGCGATGCAAAATTTATCTAACAAATAGAAAATTAGGGGAGTGGATTCTAAGTTCTCAAACATGGTTTCCTTCTACCAGGCTTAGAGTCACTTTTTGTTAATTAGTAATGCATACACATATGCTTTTAAAAATCAATTGATATTGAACCTAAACCACCTCAGTTAAACAGACCAACACAGAGATGGAACAAATTTGGTCATTTTGAGTTACTAATGATCTTTAATTATTTTGTTGGTGTCTTTCAATCTAAAATTTTAGTTAAATATGCCTTGATGAGAGAATTCACAGGACCACATAATGAACAAAACAAAAATGTTGAGTTAAGAAAATTCCAGTTTATGGAGATTCTAGATAGTCCTTTTAAAATACTACAATTAGTTAAACACTTGGTGATGAGTTCCACTTATCAAATCACAATGGTGTTAATAATATCAAGGCCTGAAATTAAATATCAAGTCCTCTACACGATAAAGGACCCCGGTCCTTGATTGTGGGATTTTAGCCTTCTGTAGACATTTTTAAAAATTAAAACATTGGAAGATAGCAGAAATTCTTGGAAAAGCACCAAAATTTCACCGATGGATTTTTGCGTTATTCACAATTTAAACTCAGTTGAGGAAGGGAGATTTTTCAGTGGTATGACAACATAAGGATAAAAGGTCGTAAGACATCAAACTAAGACCCATCAATGGAGCTGTTGCAAACTTTGGCGACAGGCTTATTAATAGTTGATTGAGGGGTAAAACCCTATAAACATGATAAAAAGCGCAGTAAAAATCACAAAATCTCCTCCCAAACTCATAAAATGCTTTCAAACGCGGTACCGTAGTGACGTTGATTACCGCCTTTTACATTGTGTTTCCCTATCTCAATGAGCTCCGTTCTCTCGCGGTGTTCTCGCGACACCACACAAGAAGAAGAAGAAGCATACAATTGCCATAAGATTTAGTCGGTAATCATCCCCATTACGGTCTCTTGTTCGAAAGTATTTTATGAGTTTGGGAGTGGATTTCATGATTTTTTAGTGCGCTCATTGAAATTTTTACAGGGCTTTACCCCATCAACAACTATTAATAAGCCAGTAGCAAAAGTTTGCAACAGCTACCATTTAACCAACATTTTAACCAACGGAACATGCAATGGTTGGCTCACCTGCCGTTTTGTGGTGGATCTCCGCTCATCGATGCCAATTTGATGATCCTACTTTGAGAGTGTATGAAGGCCTTTTCACAGCGAACGACAGACTTCTGCTTTTTTTTTTTTTCTTTTCTTTTTTTTTTAACCGTTTGGTCAAGGAAGGATGTTAGTGGACTTTAGGTGCCCTGATCATCATCTAACAGCATGATAGTTGATTGGCTTTTTGTGAAACGTTCTACTATGCGCAGCAATCCTATATGCAAGGACTGGGGTCCTTGATGGCAATATCTGTCTACTTTATATTAAAATAGTTATGTGATGTTGACAAAGTTTCTCCTATAATCTGGAAACACTGGTCTTTTATATAAAAACAAGATAATCTGGGGAGAACTGGGAGGTGATTTCGGAGGATCGGATCGTTATCGTTATCCTAATGGGATCGAATGCGTTAAATCAAATGGGCTTGCTACTGCGCAACTCGATCGCGCAGGTAACCCCCTCATCACCTCTTTTTACTTCAGTCGATTGAGATTACGACAGCCCCCGATTCATCCTCTCCTTTCATCCAATTCAATCAGTGAAGCCACTCATAAGGTTAAAATGTACTCGGTCCGATAACGATACCCAAAATGATCCGATCCTCCATAATTGCCCCCCTGAATTCAAATGTAAAGGACAGGTCAACCCCTCATCTTTGACTGTACATTCAAAAATTTGACTTCTTTCAGAGCACATTGATCCAATTTGCAGATTAATGTGTGTGTGTGTGTGTGTGTGTCTACTGCGGATAAACAAATATTAACCCTTGTGTGCCGAAGGTATTTTACACCTTATAATAACTGAGGGGTGAATTTTCACCCCAACTTAAGACAATTGCTGATGGCTTATTTTTTTAATTTTTTCAAATCAGTAAAAATTATCTTATCCAGTATTCTTTAAGGAACCAAAGTATGTCAGTTTTTTTCAAATTGTTTGATTTTTAAATGTTTGGCAGGATTTCCAAAAAAGTACCAAGTTCAAATATTCTAAAAAAACTTTAACACACGATCCTTTGAACTTTGCAATTTATACATTATGAGTTATGTCTAAGAAAATCCCAAAAAAAATTTACATATTCTGAAACTGAATAAAGTAAGCTATAAGATCACACAAACATTTTTTTTTTCATCAAAACTGGTTGAAAATTGGGGAAAGGGGGCAATTTTCACCCCCATCAACCTTTCTTGCCTATGAATACGGGAAAATTTGATGAAAATTTCCGATTTTTTGCGGAAAGCTTGAGTAGCTTCTAAATGCCCTCATCAAGGATGCCATGGAAGCTTGAAGTGATTCAACGGCATTTCTGCTTTTTATCTTCAAAAAACTTGCCTGAGGTGAAAATTCACCCCCCCCCCCCTCCGGCATACAAGGGTTTAAAATCAAAAATTTTGTTTTCATTGCAAGTTCATTAGTAATTTGACAATTTAAATACACAGGGTGTTGAAAATTGTTCCCGAATATTTCAGGGGCGAATCCTACGGGTCAAAATAAAATTTTTTTCTCCTATAAATATGTGTCCGAAAATGCCTCCCTTTTGAGTTACAGCCCCCTCAAGTTTTAAAAAATTTACGGTTTTTTAGGAAAAGCGACCACTATTGTGAACCAAATGTCCTAAAAATTGGTGTCCCTGAGTAATTTTACGTGTAGAGTCCGCTAATGACCTCGAGAAATTCAGAAATTGAGCCTGACTGTACTTTTCACGTAACCTTGAACCTTTAATAGCACAAATTTTATGATACAGATTAAAAATTTGAAGAATAAATACCGAAATCAGATGCAAAAAACTCTTAGAAAGAATTTTGGTCGTCCTTGTTTCTTTCGATACGATGCGTTTTAAGCGAGATAATCGCTACACAGTGTGGAAAAGTCAGCGCTTTTACCATGAAAAGCAGCAGAGAGTATGCAACCCGCCTCTCCGCTGCTTCTTCGGGCCGGCCGCTATGGTAAAAGCGCTGACTTTTCCACCCTGTGCAGCGATTATCTCCCTTAAAATGCGTCGTATCGAAAGAAACAAATAGGACCAAAAATCTTTCTAAGAGTTTTTCACATCTGATTTCGGTAATTTTTCTTCAAATTTTTAATCCGTGACACAAAATTCGTGACGTTAAAGGTACAAGATTGCGTGGAAAGTATAGTCAGGCTCAATTTCTGAATTTCTCAAGGGCATTAATGGATTCTACATGTAAAATTACTTGAGGACACCAATTTTTAGGACATTTGATTCATAATAGTGGTCGCTATTCCAAAAAAACCATAATTTTTTAAAACTTGAGGGGGCTGTAACTCAAAAGGGGGCATTTTCGGACACATATTTATAGGAGAAAAAAGTTTTATTTTGACCCGTAGAATCCGCCCCTGAAATATTTGGGAACAATTTTCAACACCCTGTAGACATCCAAAAATTATTAATTGACCTGGCCCCTACATCTGAAACAAGCCTCATATTTGAGTCAGGCTCTATAAGCCTTAGTAAAAAAACAAAATTGTCAACATTTCAGTTCAGCAACTAGGACGCTGAACAGTTTGTTATCAGCTTTTGTACGACAGAAACTTCAAACCATTTCCAGATTAACTTTGCTTCATAATTGCTAATATTCAAATAACTTGAACAAAGAGAGAGTGAAAAATTAAACAAAACTATAACAATAAACTCAAAGCTAAACACAAAAACAAAGTTATATAAACAGATGAATAAATTAAAATGAGAGCTGCGGTGAGAGTTGAGAGAGCAAGGATGTGAAAAAAAAAAATTTTGGACAAAAGTTTAAATCTAGCACAAACTAATATAATCCTGCTTCTCCATCATTCATTTTGCTTCCAGTTGAAGAAAAGAGTTAAAAAAAAGAGGCAGAACAATAATACTGTTAGAAAAAAGGGTAAACGATTTTGTGAGCAGAAAAAATTGTGCAACTTTGATGTTGCTTTAGATGACACATTGGATAAATTTAAAAACAAGGAATAGCAGGAGGAGGAATTCAGATGCCAATGCATTGCCAACACGGGTTGTTGAAGAGTCAAAATACAGTGAAAGCTTGTTGAGTGGGACCAAGATCTATTAATACTTAATACCAGGTCAGTTAAGTAGCAAGTAGGCAAGGCTGACGCGTTCTGTTTCAAATCATTTCCCCGGTCTGCTGGGCATCATCGACTCCGTTGTGCAGTTCCCTCGGCGGAATCTACAACTGTTACGCGAAATACGATGGTGAAGGCACTCGCGTACCGGAGAAGCGTTAGTATGGACTGCTTACTGGACTAACCTCGTATTGACAGATCTCATGTGGAACTATGTTTCTGCAACGCTTAAAATTTGATTCATCGTAACTTCTACCTTTTCAACCTTGGATAAATTGTCCGTTAAAATCTGAAAAATTTGACTTATTGAGCTTCAGCATAGAAGAATAAAATTTTCTTCAGTCAATCTGCTGATTCTGATCTTACATATAAAAATCTGCTTTCCAAGATGAATTTTGACTTAGATCCTCCTTCAAATTTTGAGGAGTTACACAGAACTGCAGAATTCGCAAAATAGATCTCTTATCACAGTTGCAGAGCCTAGAGTCCCTACATACTATGAGAGTTGCAGCCCGTCGGAATCCATTTCTCATTGGCTCTTAGATTTAGGCTCTCACTGAAGTCCCAAGAGGCAAAATGTAAATCATAGAAAGCTCTGTTTACTTTTCCCACTTGCTCATTTTACACATTTACAGTACCATCACAGAATACTACAATCAGAACGAAACCTTGAATTCATTTTGCAACATCTTTTACTTCAGATATCTTCGGCTCTGCCATGTTGGAAAGTAAGTATTTCCGGCAATCTTCGGTGACTAGCCGGGTAGTAATTAAATAGAGACAACAGAGACCATGCACTAGCCGCTCGCGCGGTGGACCATTTCATTTTTGAGGACTCAACAAAATAACAAGGGGAACAACATCCAATGGCTCCTGAGCGGATTGTTTACCAACGACCAAAACATTGATGCTTCATTTTGATCGGCGACTGACATCAACATCTTTACTCAACAGTCCACACAGGAGCCGTTGGACATTGCACTGTTGCGACTCCAAAAAAAAGTTGCCACTATGGGCGAGATAGGTAGTGCGTGGTCGCTGGTGTCTCCGTAATTGAAAAATGAACATGAAATGGTGCAACTAGGGTAGAATATGGGAACTCTAGCGGAGCCAATTGCTTGATGTCAGGCACAGTATAGAGGCAGCAAAGAAGATGGAAGAACAAGATTAGGCATGGGCACTGCCAACAGAGCAGACGCATTTCGAGTTTATATGATTCTGACAAGTACCCATGTCCACTTACAAAATGCATCAGCCAGCAAACAAGACTATACTTTTGGCCCATTGATGAGTGACAGCTCACTGATGAGTTCTGATGCATTTTTGGTAGCTAAACACTTCTATTCAGGACCTGATATTCAAAAAATGTGTCAACTCTACACCAGCGAGAATTGCTGGTGAGAAACTGCTGAGTGAAAAATGGATCAGTGTTGCCGGACTATATTTTTTTTAAAAAAAAGAGAATTAATAATTAAATTTTTTCTCTCATGGTAAAAGGGATCTGACGCGTCAATCCTAGGTATTTTATCTTTGAACAAATTGGTGATTATTTTTTTCAAAGATCTGAGAACACTGGAGCTGTTGCCAGATGGTAAAGGAATTCTAGATGAAGAAAGGAGATGGGTAGGTGTGGATCAGTGAAGAAAAGTCTGGTTAGATTTCATGCATTTTGAATGCTGCATGGAGGCATTTTTCCACTTAAAAAAAGCAATAGTAGTTGCAGTAGTAAAGATCAACCATGTGTTCCTTATGCTGGTATTTCACAGCAAACGAATGGATTGAGAAAACAACAAAATAACAGAAAAGAATGGAGGTACTTACAAAGGTACTTCACAGTAAGGAAAGAGGACAAGAAAATAAAAATAAATAAATTATCATCCTGATAATAGTTCCCATACGCAAAATGCAAGGGTCGTTCCAAACGTAAGTATCAAGTTTTTTTAAAAATAAAAAAAATTATTGATGTTAGAGCAAATAGGTAAAAGGGATCTGACGAGTCAACCCCTCAGCATTTCAGTCCTTTCTTAGTTTTCAAAAATCTTTAGAAATAACAAAAAGGCGGCGGTTTTTCTGCGACCACCAACCGTCACTGTGTGCTCAAAATTTTACACTTTAAAATCGCCACATCAATGGCAGTATCCATCTCACTGTCTCTGATATTCAATGTTCGCAACTGCTGGACCTCATATCCCAGGTATCACAGAATCTCACAGATACGATTTATTGAAGTTAATCTCTGCCAGTAATGTGGAGGTTGAAAAAGTGGCTCCAAAATCAGGACAAAGACTTTTTTCTCTGTAGGAAAACCAAAAGTGCGTAGAAAAAGCAGGGGAATAGGTATGTTGAAAAATAAGGTGAGACACCCTTTTAGCAGTATTTTGCATTATTTTTGCACTCTCTTTACTCTCCTGAACGATATTTGCTTTTTATGTCAGAATAAAGATTGCTTGAAATTTTGGACACACAACGACGGTAGGTGGTTACAGAAAAACCGACGCCATTTTATCAATTCTTAAGACTTTTGAAACCTAAAAAAAGGTTGAAAAGCTGAAGATTTGACGCGTCAGGTTCTTTTAACCAATTTACTCTAAGATCATTCGTTCTTTTTTTTTAAAAAAAAAAAACATCATACTTACTTTAAGAATAACCCTTGTATTTCATTCAGTGGAATTCTACTTCGACCAATTTTTTTACATTGTTCAACCAGCTTTCACTGTACTTTGAGAATTTTGCTGGCTCTAAAAGTCAGAGGATAGATATGATGATTAGTTTAGAACTTAGAGGGCACAAGTTGATGCTTAAATGAAAAGAATTTATAAGCTAAACAGATAGATCTTAGACGGTAAATTATCTCCACTGTGACAAGCTTTTTCAAGATAAACTATGCTCAGCGAAAGTCATTTCAAAACAAACAAACAAATTGTGTCTCCAAGAGGCCAAGAAAATTATATTAGCTGATCCAACTTGGAGAGAGGTAATTTTTTCAGAGCTTCGTTTGGACTTAGATTTGAACTTGGGCTTGTTTCATTTACAAAATGCAGTTAACAGTTAACACCGGTTTCATTGAACAAAAGCTGCAAATTGTACAAAAAAAGCTAACAGCACAAGCTATCAATGGCAATGAATGCGTAAGACTTTGTGCAGATAAATTTTCATTAAATTACTTAAATTTTCTAAAACTAGTAGGACAAACAATTTTATAAGAATAAGAAAGTCTTAAAGATATTAAGTCAAGGTCTCAATGATCCCGATTCAACTGCAGTACCCGTTACATTGAATGACTGTAATTTTTAAATGAGAGCTTCAAAGTGTCATCTTTTAAGCAGTGAAGAGGGGAAAAAACTTTAAGATTTTTTGGCTCCTCATCATTAAATAGTCGACGATTTTTATAATTAGGATGAGAATTGCAGTTTTGAGATGTAATGGCTGCTACAGTTGATGCAGAATGACCTAGAGGCAAAAACTCCCCTTCTTGAGAAAAATAAAAAAAAAAAAAGTTAAGAATTTTAGCACAGTATCAGAAAATAGACTTTGATGGACTAAAGTTGGAAGCACTGCTAATAAGTCAGTTACAAGCGGAAATCCTGACTCAAAAATGCTTAAAATGTAAGACAGGAAAGATGCTAAAGACCTTTCCTTTTTGCCAAACAACTTTCATGTCTGCACACAGATAATAAAATGGTGGAGGAGACAATTTCATGCTTAGCCTAGAGCAAGGATGGTGTGGTTGAAGTCATAAGCTGTAAAGCTTCAAATTTACTGCTTTTTGAACATAGTCGTCTAATTCAGAATGCCAATTAATTATGAATAGTCGTATTATAGTTATTCAAATCGAGACAATCATTAGAACCTACTATGACGTTGAGAGTAATGCCACCTTCATAATCTAAGATTCTGAGGGTACCGTCAACAAATTAAAAAATATCGATTCACACCTTAGATTTTGGTTGAAGTAGGCAACGTGCGATACTCGACACAATAAATTGAAGCATTACAGGTGGCCTCCCTGAGCCAAAATTTTAGGATTCAGTTGACATTATTTGATTTTCAGACTATGCACAGTCCACCCGTAAGTTATGCCACATGGTGGAACAATCTTTAGATCCAAACAACTTGAAATATAAGTGTAAGTCTGTATGTCTTCTGAAAGCTCACGCAAACTACTAAACATACTTTAAATGAAACTCAAATATATGGATACCACTCACTCACACTGGCAATTGCAACAATCTCAAAGTACCAATGTACAATACTCAAAAGCGATAATTCTGTGAAAAATATGTTACATCAGTTTAAAGCCTTAGAATAAAAACGATTGGTAGAAACTTATTTCCAACCATTTGGACATTTTATTTTACCGTGTGACAGAACTTATGGGAGGGCTGTGTCGGTAGATACCCTTCAATCTGTGCAAGAAAGAGCTATCGGATGGAAAATCGCATTTTTTTGCGGCAAAAACGGTAGTTTGGAAGTTTGGATGGAAGAGTGATCTGACGGACTGCAAAGAGCACATGAAGCACCTATGAGGATGCTATGTAACACAATTCATTGCAGCTTTATTACTTCTTATTGAAATCGGTTTAAACTTGTCTCAGCAGAGTAGGCGCGGCACAAAAAGTATCAAAATCTAAGTTAATTTTGCTGCGTTACCTGTGCCACTATTCTACCCCTTTTCCAAGCTCTACGTTTACATTACACTGTAGCTCCGGCACAAATAGCTGAAAAATAGTGTAAACAAGATGCATTCAAAACATCACGACTACTACATACGAATAGAGCGAATTTTAAGAGAAGATAAGTATTGAATGCAAAAAGCTAGCATTTATTTGACAAAATTCATTAAGTTAAGGGAAAGTTTTGTCACCAGGGTTAAAAATACCCATGGGATTTAAGAATCCGGTGCTTTAAACAAAATTTAAAAATTTTCTGATTGGGCTTTTGACCAGTGAGTGGTCAGCAAAATTATATGGTAAATCAAAGTTTTACTGTATTGACTTGACATGATTATAATACAATTATTCATAATAGGCACAATGCAATCAGAGCTTTGTTTGTAAATTTATAAAACAAAACAGAGATAATGGGAGTAAGAGAAAGATACAAAATTTTCATTTTTGACTTACAAGAAAGTTAATTAAATGAGATAAAAAGAAAAGTGACGGAGGGAGGATTCCTCAAAACAAATGCCAGGCCATCAAGTTAGCATTTAAGCAACTTGACACAATGCCCACAACATACTTCAGTTTTCAAAAGTTCCTTTTTTTGAGAAATATATACAATGAACATTGATCAACAACAAAGTCACAGAGCAACAAAAAAGGATGAAATTCCTAGAAAAATATAAAATACTTATTTTTAACAGAATAATCTTTGCAACCATGTTAAATGCAAGAAGACTGATTAGCGAATCAGGTTTAACAAAATCTGCTATTCGGCAAATAAAATAACAAGAAAATGATTCATTTCTCACCCTTCATGGCACCTGCTTCTCTCTCAATGAAATAAATACTCCTATTTTTTCCTGTCAGATAATCCTGGCAGGAGGACTCCGCATACTAACTATCCCGATTCGGATGTTTAGACAGGCATCTCCGGGGCCAGGGAAGGGGCCAATCATATTGTCTTGGAACTGGTGCTCCAATATTGCACTCAAAGAATTGAAAGATCTGATACCACCAAACTTTTGATAAATGATTTCTTGATGTTTTTTGCTGGAATAAAAATGAAATGTAGAAATTACAAAATTAATCCAGCTCCCAGAAAAATAAAAAAACAAACAAGAAAAGCTTCATTTCAAGGCAAGGAGACAGAGAAAAATATTGCTTCACAAAACGCGCAAGGATAGCGATGACTCCCATTGAGTTTCAATGGCCCAGTGACAGGCAATCCAATGAGAAAAATGAAATGTTATGATCTTTTATTCATGAAATCATCAAAGAGTTGAAACAGTTTTAGCAGCAGTTAAAGCAGGCGCACTTCCAGATTCAGTGGATGAGGTTCAAAGCGTACTGGATTTTTTCATCCCAATGCACAGCACTTTCACCTGTCCTAAGACTAAATGCATTGACATGTGATTTAATTTTACAAAAGTTACTGAGCAACAATGCTTACGCATTTATTTTATGCTTACGGCCAACCTAGCGATGAAACCATGGAAGTAAAGTGAAACAAGTGGCACTATCTATCAGAAAGCACTCAAACTTCCTTCCGTTAATGTGCGATTGTCAAACTAGTAGTATGAATTTCTTCACAGTCATGATGAGTCTGTGTTGAATATAGAGCTGATTCTTGACTTCAGAATGCGTCATACTTTCAGCACACAATTTGTGACAAAGTAAGACTTCAAATCAACACAGCTCAGCATACAAGGGAGAAGTAAGTAGTACTTTCGAAAAAACTAAGTTCGCTTACTTTCCAAACATATTGACATTTTTTATTTACGTTAAATGCCAAAATACTTTAAAAAATATGCAAAAATAAAGGAAAAATAAAAATACCAGCATTTAAAGGATTGTTGTAAAGTAACAGTTGAAAAAGCAGTAGACAAACCATGTCAAGATGGCCTTTCAATTTTTCTTGAATTTTGAGTACCATACATGGTTTTACCAATCATAATCTACGCTCAGGAATTTTAGTAGTAAGTAGTAGTAGGAGTAGTGAAGTCCAGCTGTCCAAACCTTGCGTTCGTTATGCTTGTATTTCAAAGCGAACGACTGGACTAAGAATACAAACAGAGAAAAAGAAGGAAGGGAGATACCTACCAAGGTACCTCACTGTGAGGAAAGAGGAAAAGAGGGATACCGCACCAAGCGTGACACCCTGAGGAAAAGAGATATCTCAAGTGCACACAAGGACTGGTATGCTCTTGGAATTTTTTGGGCAATTTGTGTGCCTCTCTGCGATCTTTTCTCTCTCTCTCTTGTTTCAATGCCCTTTTTTTCTTTCTTTCTTTTCTTTTTTTACCTCCCCCATCTACACGCTCTGAAAACTTTGGAACAATTAATTCATCCACTTCTCTTGTTTCAGCATGGAAAGTGAAAAACAATCTTTCATTATTTTTTTTTTTTTTTTTTGTAACATGGAATATAACTCTGGCAACTCAGCAAAGTATAACCACAAGAAATGAGGAAGTAATCTTTTTCTTTCCCTCTCCTCTCAAAAATGTGCATACCTCTACAGGCGGTAGATCTATGTTCCTTTCAATTTTAGTACTAAAGGATGGTAGTGATCCAGCCGCCCAAACCATTTGTTCGTTATGCTGGTATCACTGGACTCAGAATACAGAAATGGAAATAGAGGAAATACCGTACCTACCATGGTACCTCACAGTGAGGAAAGAGGACAAGAGGGAAACCGCACCAAGCGTGACACCATGTGGAAAAGAAGTATCTCAAGAGCACACAGGGAATTATGTACTCTCAATTTTTTTTTTTTTTTCAAATAAAAATAATCTCTAATGGTGCAAAGCTCTACATAGCGTTAATCTACTCTCAAGAATTTTTTAAAACAGTATGTGTGGACAGAGAAAGTAATAGGTTATGCTCCTTAAATTTGTAACCTGAAATAAATCTTGCGATTTCAATGCACAGCAGGGATGCTAACCGTTCCGGTATTTAGAACCAGTTCCGGTTCCAAATTACCCAAAAAATTTAGAACCGGTCCCGGTTCCAGTTCCAGCATGGGTCTGAAGCCAGCGGTTCCAGAACTGGGTTTCAATTTCCCGGTTCTTTTTTTTCTTTACTTTTCCCCTGTGTAGGTACTGCTTTCAAGCAGGAAAAAACTTTACGGCTTTTGCAGTGAATAAGATTTGTTGTTTTATATCTTTCGGCACAAAAATAACATGAGAAAAGTTTTGATTCTTGCAATTTGTAGATAAAGTTCAGGCAAAAATACTTAATTCAAAATGCATCTCAAGCATGTTTCCAAAATTCTTTTTGAAAAAGTAAGAATTATGAAAAATGAAAATCATGCAAAACCGCAATTTTGGATCACGGTGAACTTGAAAGCTCAAAGTGAATCGAGTTTCAGGAACCTAGTGGAGGCGATTCCATTTTCGGTTCTCAAATTTTAAATTCGGGTTCCGGTTCTGACATAACTGAAGATTCAGGTTCCGGTTCTGGTTCCATCAAAAAGAAGGGTTCTCCAAGTTCTCGTGTTCCGGTTTTCATCCCTGATGCAAAGCTCCACCGGGATCTCTTTTGGAGATATAAAAATCTTTTCGAAAACATAAGAGGCGTAGATTTTCAATCTTCAGAGCTATGCACCAAAATTAAGGGGATTCATTATGGGCGACAAATTGAAGAAAAAGTCGATTCGTGCTCTCTCAGTCCACGTTTAATCTTTTTAAAAAAGCCTTAAGAGATAAGCTTGAGATTCAAAAGGAAACATATTTATAGACTGGGGAGCTGCAAACTCTTAACGCTGCAAATGATAAGACAAGTGAAAGTATTTCAATAATTTCAATCAGCATTAAAACAGCAGGAAAAATCAAGCTTGGCTTCATTAAGAAAACTGTAGTTTATCAGAATAATTATAAACTGAAATAAAAAGAGTTCAGAATAAAATCATAGGACAATTATTTTAAACAAATAAGAGAACCGGGTGAGTGACCGAAAAATGCTATTAAACACAAAATTAAATTTGGTGAAGACATTTCAGCTCACATTGCAGCCATTTTTAATTCATTTTCTATGTTTACACAATGTATTAGTAGCAGCTCTCTCCAGACTATGAAATAATTTTTTTTTAATTTTCTTTCAATTTTTAAGGATTTGAGTTGAAAATGGCTGCAATTTAAGCCAAAATGTCCTCACCAAATTGAATTTTTAGCGCTTTCCAGCATTTCCCCGTCATTCATCTGGTACTTTAATGTTGAGTCGTCTCTGGTTCGTTATTGATCTCCTTATTTGAATCACATCTATATTGAATGAATGATACTTACTTTTAGGTAAGGATGGTTTGCTAATGTGTGATACGTCCAAAATAGCCAAGTGGTGACAAAGTATGCAATTATGACATCTACTGTATAGTGACCATGCGCAACTAGCACCATTACAACACCCGTGAGAGACATGAAAAAAGAGGCCCAATGCAGAAGAATAAACTTCTTTGGAGAGTCTGAAAAGTTTTATCAAAATTGTTGTATAGTTCACAGTAAACTTTAACAAAATAAACAAAAACCATCATATCATAAACAATAAAAATTCTAACTAAACTGACAGCCAACACTCAAACCTTTTGCGTCATTCCTGAAGTTAATAGCTTCCTGATTGAAACAGCATTTTTTTGGACGGCTGCAAAAACTAAGCTAGCTCATTGACTTTTCTCTCTGATGAAGACGTACTGGCCTAGAAAATATTTTTCGCAAAAAGGCTGCTGAGTCAACCAAAGCATCTGCATGCTGGCTATAGAAGTTAAGTATGGTTGATTCCTCATAGATTTTACATTAACAGGTTAACAACGTCAAAATAAATGAATTTTCTGTCAGACCCCCAAAGACCAGAGACTACGCACTAGCCGATCGCGCGGTGGACAATTTCATTTTCGGGGACTCAACAAAATAACAGGGGGAACAACATCTAACGGTTCCTGCGCAGATTGTTGACCAACAATCAAAACAATGATGCTTCATTCTGATTGGCTACTGACATCAATATCTCTGCTCAACAGTTCACATAGGAGCCATTGGACATTGCTTTGTTGCGACCCCAAAAAAAGAGTTGCCACAATAGGCGAGATCTGTAGTGCGTGGTCTCTGTTGTCGCTGCCAAAGACAGTAATATTTGAGTCAAAATGGTTTCCTTCAAAAAGTAAGATAGATTAATTCAACGTAATAACTTTACAAACAAAGAAATTTCAGCTTTGTAAAGTTCTTACAGAGAATCGAAGACTGTGAGTATCATAATATCAGCTGAAGGAGCAGTCAATATTGCTTTAGGCCACTCTAATCAACTCTAATTATGACTGACATTTACTAGCTGGATTGACTTAGCGTCTTTTCGGCCATTACGGGCCCTTCTCCACAAACTCCTCCTTATACCTGTTGCTAGTACAGTCACGGAAAAAAAGAATGTCAGAAAACTCCTTAGATTTTGGCTTAGGTAGGCCACCTGCAATACTTAAATCCATTGAGATAGGTATCGCGGGTAACCTACTTCCAGAATTCGTCTGACATTCTTTTTGTCCCTGACTGTACAATAAAGGAACAAGCCCAGACTCAAGTAGCAAAAGATAACCCCATAAAATGCTTTGCTTGATGAATCAGTTAGTTCAAGTGTAATGATAGTGTGTGCTAAAATTAGGCAACATGAGGTGCTAAAAGCAATTAGTAGTTTAGTAAACTATTAAAGTCCAGTTCAGTGGCGGTCTTTGAGCGGCATTGGGGGCTCAAGAACCCTCTCTTTTCCAGAAACAGGGCTCAAAAAAGGGAAAGACAAAAAGTTGTAAAACCTTAAGCCTACTGAATTAATGGAGAAGGGTTCAAAAAAGCAAGGGAAAAAAAAATCCTCACATTCTTCACCCCCCCCCCCCCCTCCCCTGCCACTTTTGAACCCGCGGACCGCCACTGGTCCAGATGCCCAAACCATTGGTTTGTTTTGGAAGTGTTTCACAGCGAACTACTGGACTAAGCAATAAAAAATAAGAGAAAACACTTACATTCAGCAACAGTGAGGTAGCTCATGACCAAAATGGTAGTATGGCCACTATAGATATAATCACCGCAGTAGGTGTGTTTTCCATTTATTGAAAGGCCGAAACCGGAAAATAACTGGATAACCCTTTTAATAATGACAATGGTGTCAGTTTGATTCGATTTAGGTGAGCACATGTAAGTGGTGCTAGCTACTGGCAAAACGGTAACATACATAGTTATGGACCGCATGAAGTATAGCAGAGATAAAACGAGAAACAGCCTTCTCATTACAATGAACCTGAAAAATTTAAAAGTATAACAGTTAAATATTAAACACAGTAAAAAATAAAATAGAATAAACACAAGGCTCTTGAACTGCTTTATTAATTTTTAATTTGATGATTTTTCTTCTTCCTTGAGATTTTATGATTCAGACAAGGTTTAAGCACTTCAGGTGATTCTAGGGTCGATTAAGTCCAACCGAAGAGTCCAACCAAAGGCACCACATCGTGCTGCTTAAAAAGTCAGCAAATTTGGACTTAAATTGATGAATTATCGCAAAAAGTACACATTTTCGGCATATCGACACTTGCGAGCGTACTTCAGGGAGATTCTTGGAAAGTTTCCAGCTGAAATACTCAAAAATAAAGCCGGGATATTGGAAATAAGAAAACTCCTGTAAGCCTCAATGAATGCAAGTGAGGCAGCTGGCAGATCAACATTGTATTACTCGCACTCACTAAGCTTCCAGCAAAATTAGTTTCCACTAGAATGGCTTTAATGTTCAATCAATGCGCAATGTGCAACGTGGCTTTAATGTTAATTACAACAATGCCGATCTCCTTGGATTTTGTGTTTTTCCTTGTTCTTTTTTTTTCAATTTAAAACGCAAGATTCCCCCAAGATTACTAGTGGCGCTATCCATTCGATTGAAATCTGGAAAAATATTGACTAGGTTCACCTTAGGCAAATTAATCAATATTTCTGCATTTCAAAAGAAAGTGCATAATAAAGAGAATATTTGTAAATGTTTGAAAAAGAGCTCTAAATTATCTTGAGCCATTTCTTGTAGGAATGAAATAAGTCCAATTTTGGCAAATTTGTAATTAATTTAGATATGGTTTCATACCAATCTAAATTTGGTAAAAAATTGAAGTTTTGACGTTGCTCAATTTTTTCTAAGAGTGACAGTGTTTAGGTGGGAAAATACGATAACCCTGATGAAAAACAAGTATAATTTTTGAACTTGAGAATTTTAGAATTGGAAGCTCCTTTTGCTTGCAACCAGCTAAATTTCCAACGCTTTGGCAACGCATTTGCCAACGTAACTTTTGCTGGATTTCAGGGAAAAATTTACTATTTAACCTCCTTTAGCAAAACTTAGCAAGAGCCGTATTGTTGAATCCTCAGAGTTCCTTTGCTCCATTATGTTTTTAATTGACTTCAATTACAGTTGTACCATTATCATCTCAATTTTTATTTGGGTGAAGTTAAGGCCCCAAGTTTTGCGACCAATCATACATAAAAGAAGAGGAATAAGTGAAAATTACAAACCTATGTTTGTGAAAAAGAACAACTAGAGCTGCGATGGTTGTTGAGACCATGATTAAGATCTCTGATACATCAAGCGCCCAATCTTGAGGTTTGACATAATTTAAAAAAATATCTGGCAAAGGTTTATAAACGTTCCTATCAGGTACTTTGTCATGGACTAAAGCCAATACTACAGTTGTTAAAACAAAATTTAAACATAATAACAATAAAGCTGCAACAAAAGAAAAAAATAAAACATGAATGACAATTTAAGATAAAGATACACAGTTAATCGTAGACCTTATCCAAAAGAAGACAAACATCAGTAAACCAAGTTATGGGAAAAACGCATTCAACTCATTGACTTGCTTTGATGTGATGTCACATCACGCATGTGAGCCAGATCTACTTTGACGTGATATCGCATCAGACTGAAAGTGCTACTAATTCCTCATAGGAAAAATACAAATAAGAAAGATTTAAAAAAATGAAATAAAAATATAAAATAAACAAACAGCAAGTCAATGAGCTAAGTATCTTATCTCAGCATGTTATCTCACTCTCCTCATTGAATGCTATCTTTGGGCAGAGGTGACAACAGCGGGCACCCGAGTGACAACAAGGGCAGGAATCGCCCCTCCCGAAG
The DNA here is from genome assembly GCA_011764245.1 of Trialeurodes vaporariorum. Classification (NCBI taxonomy): domain Eukaryota; kingdom Metazoa; phylum Arthropoda; class Insecta; order Hemiptera; family Aleyrodidae; genus Trialeurodes; species Trialeurodes vaporariorum. The sequence continues at coordinate 40,313,488 of VMOF01000002.1, read as the reverse complement.
CATAAATAGATAATTATCTTGGGGTGAGCCATACGGCCATTGGCTCCTAAATTAGAGACCCAAAGACACTCAAAATAAAAGAATCAAAATGAATTTCGGTTACTATTCTGATTGTAGCATTCTGAGCCGGTGCCTACCTGCTCTAACATCCGCAGTGGCACACACAGACAAGAAAGTAGGGTACAACTAACCATATGCATAACAGATTTTGGTGTCAGCTATAAAGTATCGGTCAACTTCATCATACTTTAGTAAACTGTACCAGATGTCAGGTAGAATAAGTTATCAGCTATCCTAATTTTACATGTTACATTGCATTTACGATATTCTCATGAAGTTTACCAAACTTTCTGGCTGTCGACAAAATCTGCTGTGCGTATGGTTAGTTGTGACGTACTTCTGTTTTTCCATGTAGCAGGCAACTTGGCAACCTTTCCTTAAATAATGTCAACATAAGCTCATTGAAAAAATCGAACAACAGGATTTGGAAGGAACACCCTCGCATTCGATATTTTACGAGGGTTTAAAAGGAGAAACTGCAGAGTTGCCAGAGGTTACGCTCCGCTTGACGCTACTGACTTAAGGGTCTACAAGCCTTGAAGTTGCCAACATTTTCAATAAATTACCAAATTTTTCATTATGTAAAACAGGAAAAATCGGATAGTAATCCGAAAAATGGCAACATTGCCAATCTTTGACTAGTTGGTTGTAAAAGTAGGTAACTAAAGAATCTAGTGTAGCTTACCAATGAAAGTTTTCCAGATTTCTTTGGGAAACCTGTTTTTTTCACTGACTGGCTGAGGAATGTCTATTCGGATGGCCCCATTCGGATTGAATGCGCTCTGTTGCTCATCTTCATCCGAATAAACAGGCTGAGTATTTATGCTTGTGCCATTCTTATCGCACCAATTACTCCGTTCCAGGTTTTTTGAGTTTGATAGTAACGGCTGTCTTTGATACAGATCATTCTGAGAACAAACCATTAGAACAAAGGTTAGGACTTAAAGAGAAGGGTTAGAAACGTCAGTATATGTTCCTAGGAAAGAGAATGTAGCATTATAAAAGTAATAATATCCCAAAAATCAGTTTACTCATTTTATAGGTACTGCAGTGCTGTTCATAACATATCATGAGGTTCATGAATACATACAATTGAAAATTCAAAAATGCAGTTAAAAAGCCAGACAAAATAAAAAAATTCACACACACAAAATACCTAGAAATTAAAGCATTGCTTGGGAAAGAACTTTGATACCTCAAAAAGAAGGCACGGTCAACGAATTAAATAACATAAAGTAACAACTTACTTTATGTTAAATAATAATGTCAGTTGACTCCTTAGATTCTGGTTTAGATAGGCAACCTCCAATACTTAACACAGTAAATCGAAGCATTGCTGGTGGCCTACCTGCCCAAAATTTAAGGAGTCGACTGACATTATTTTTATTTAGTTCGTCAACTGTACAGTCAGACCTTTGTATTCGCGGATTCGGTATCCACGAATCGTTTGCAGACAGCCGATAAAGGAAAACGTTTTCGGGTCTTGGCTATCTTTTTTGATTTGGTTGATTGGCGATAGTTGCGTGGTCAGGAGGTGGTCACGGAAAAATCGCCGTCGGTTCTTTGGTTTTGAATTGAATTAAAATCCGCTAAATACGGGTTACGAAGCTTGAAATGTGACAGTCAGACCCTTTTTTATGGATTTTCTCCAGCGTGCAGCGTTAATTGGTCATTCAGAGTAAAAACGCGAAACATACCGAGACACCCCCTGTGTCCCCTTGTATCATCATCGTTATTGATAAGAATGACTGAACAACAAAATTTCCGATAGAAACGCAAAAAAAAAAAAAAAAAAAAAAAAAAAAAAAAAACTAACATCCAGCAGGGCGTTTAGGATTTCACCGATTGTTGCCGGTTAGGGCGTCTATTAGTAGAAACCGGTGGAAAAACAACCGTTGAATAAAAGAAGACGTTCGTTCGTAGAGAATTATGTTCGCTATTATAAGCGCCCACTTACCTACTGAAGAAGGTAGGTAAATGGCTCAGCGTAAATTATTCACGAGTGAGTGAGCGTACCGTTTGATCGATTGAGGCGACCAAATAACCGAAATAAGCTAATTACGAACTCAAAATAAGCTCAGCGGGATATTTTTATACCCAGCTTTATACTAAAATTACGCTGAGTTGTACAATTGATCGATGGGAGCTACTTTGTTCGACGATGGAGACTGTCAAGATTCGATCAGCCCAGAGAGGATGGAACGAAGAATAGACATCTATATCTATAAAGTACGCACTGCGGTAGAACATCCTGCGCGCAAAATAACACAAGATAGTGAACCGTGATGCCATAGATTATATGCTGTAATTTGGAAATTCCTGTTCTCCGTAATAGAGTGAGGAACGAAGTGGACTTTTTTCAGCTTTTTGCCGCTTTAGCTCAAATTACAGTATTTTCAGATGTTTGACCACTCAAGCTCGAGTTACCGTACATTTTCAAATGTTTGACCACTTTAGCTCGAGTTGACTTATTTTCATATTTTTGATTCGGTCCCAAAATAGCTCGTCGTAACAACTTAACCCTTTAAGGAGTTTAAGGACCAGGTTAGTTCAAGAGAACACCACGCCTCCATTTCTTCAGGGAAGGTAGCTAACTATTCGTACTTGATGGAGTTGGAATTGCCTATTCGACTAATTGAAGGCGCCTGACGAGACCTTATCCATTGCAGTTTTCACATCTACATTTGCGTTTATCCGAAATGAAGACCAAATCAATGTGAAATAGACTAGAGGGTAAAACGAGTATACTCGGGCTTGGCCCATAAGGGATTGATGAACGCGTATTGGGGGAAAAAACGGAAAAAGATCCAAGGCTTATTGCAGTTCTTAAACGATAAACATTTCGAGATAGAACTATTTAACTTTACAATTTATCACTGAAAACGTGGCTGAAACATAAACATATTTCGCAAAACTCCACCGGCGGTCCTTCTCTCTCTTTTCCCATAAGATTGTGTGTGATAGAAAAGGACAGATTAGGGGCAGTCACTTGATTTTCGGCTTCTCTTCTATCCTTTTCTAAAAACATGCATTAAAATGACCAGAGAGAAAAGAACAATGGGGCTCTTGCAAACTTTAGCTGTGAGCAAATGAATAGTACAATCTAATGTAAAAACCACAAAAATCACGAAAAGTACACTAAGGAAGTCTAAAATTTAGTAATAAACTCACATAAATGCTATATAATGGCACGTTCTTAATGACGGTTCAACGCAGGTATCATGGATCCCTGTCTTTTATGGCACTCTCTCCACGGAAACACAGAGATATGTCTCAATTTAGATGGGAATCTCCAATGATACCTGCAGCTGTCCGCCATTAAGCCCGATTCTGAGAGGGAATTTCGTGATTTTTTCGTGTACTACTCATCGTCATTTTTACAAGTTTTTATGCAAGAATCGACTCTTTAAGCTCCTGTAGCAAAAGTGTGCAAGAGCCCCATTTTCTGCATCATTGGCGGATCCAGCCCTCGCGAACGGGGGGGGGGGGGAACTTGGGATTTTCGCTCCCCGGTGACCCCTTTTACCATCTGACCCTCCTCTTTTTCACCTTCCCTTCCCCTCTCTTCCCCATTTTTTGGTCGAGCGGGGGGGGGGGGGGGTGCCCCCCCTCCCGTATCCGACAATGTCCTGGATCCACTAGTGCAAAACTCTATTGCAACCAGGAACATTTCAAAATACAAAACGAGTTCAAAAACCATGACTTCAAGAAGGAAACGGCTTCCAATCGTCTCGGAAGATTTTACCTACATACGGTTAAACGTGAAAATTTTGCACGTCAACATAACACGCACATACTTTTTATCTAGGCAACATTGTTGGGCTCAATCCTGTGAGAGGAGTATATAAGTTTGAGTCTCCTCCGTTCAGTGTGCCGCGGCGTGCCTGAGTGATGCAAAGTATAGTGTCAATCAATGGTGAAGCGTGAATTTTGCATTTTTGCACCTCTCCTCTCCCACTTCTGCCCCCCCCCCCAGCGCGGATAAAACGCCGAATGTCCTCCTTTCGCCAGACTCTTCTATATTCCCGTTTGAGCGCTTTATATGCTTGCCTCCGCTCGACCAACGACAGAGCACAGTGGGTGAAAAGCGGAATTAGGAGATTATGCGCCTAAAAAAAAAAAAATTATGACCAAAAATATGTTGGGTACATCTGTTGTAATATGTTGCAAACTTTTGCTTTAGGCTTATTAATAGTTGATCATGGGGTAAAACGCTGTAAAAATTCCGATTAGCGCACTAAAAAATCACGAAATCCACTCCCAAACTCATACAATGATTTCAAACGCGAGACCATAATGGCGGCCGTTGCCGCCCAAATCTTATGGCAATGGGAGTCTTGCAAACTTTTGCTGTGAGCAAATGAATAGTCCAATCTTATGTAAAAACCACAAAAAAATCACGAAAATTACACTAAGCAGTCTAAAATTTAGTAATAAACTCACATAAATGCTAAAAGGGCAAGTTCTTAATGGCGGTTCAACGCATGGGAGATTCCTGTTTATTACGGAACTCTCTCCAGAAACACAGAGAGATGTCTCAATTTCGATAGGAATCTCCCATGATACGTACCTGCGTCTCTCCGCCATTAAGCCCGATTTTGAGAGTGAATTTCGTGATTTTTTAATGTACTCATCGTCATTTTTACAGGTTTTTGTGAAAGAATCAACACTATATCCCCTGTAGCAAAAGTTTGAAAGAGCCCCATTGCATGCTTCTTCTTCTTCTTATGTGGTGTTGCGAGAACACCTCGTGTAGATGGAGCTGATTGAAGATAGGGAAACCAAATGTAATCAGCGACAACGGCCGCCATTACGGTCTCGCGTTTGTAAGCATTTTATGAGTTTAGGAGAGGATTTCGTAATTTTTTAAAGCACTAATCGTTATTTTTGCAGGGTTTTACCCCGTAATCATCAATTAGTAAGCTTGAAGCAAAAGTTTGCAACAGCTTCATTCTCCACAGTTCGCGTCCGGTGCACCGGCAGTATAGAGGTCGTTTCATAAGTGTAGGCACTGTAGGCTTACCTAGACCGATAATCTTTGGAATTTTTCAATATTATTTTTCATGTTACGAACAAAAACGTACGAGTGTTCATACGTGTTTGATGGGTTGTAAATGAAAATTAATGAAAATGAAAATGAAAATGAGCGTTGGTTTCTCATTGAGGAACGCTTTAAAATAAAAAATTCAAAGTAGGAGGCAAGTTTTGTTTCGATTTCAAGGAATAATGATCGAAAACTCGCCAAAGATTATGGTCTAGGTGCACATAAGCTTCTGAAACAAGGAAAATATCGATAACTTTGGGGAAACTTTAGACTAACAATGGGTTTGTTGCAAACTTTTGCTACAGCGCTTTAGAGTAATCAATCTCATGTAAAATCGCGTGAAAAGTCCATTGGTGGTATCAGAAAGTCATTAAATGCAGTATTAAACTCACAAGAGACGTTTAACTGAAATCCAATATGGCAATAAAATATCGAGCAACCTGTATGAAAGCACCATGAACATCCAAGATGGCCACACAACACACACAACCTCACAAAATCGATCACAACCGATCACAACGCAAACAAACAAACTCATAACCTCCGATGCTGTGAGGTTGTTAACGTTGGTCATCATGGATGTTCACGGTGCGTGCACACAGGTTCCTCGATATTTTACCACCATCTTGGGTTTCAGTTAAACGCCTCTTGTGAGTTTAATACTGCATTTTATGACTTTCTGATACCACCAATGGACTTTTCACGTGATTTTACTTAAGACTTAACACTCTATACCGCTGTAGCAAAAGTTTGCAACGGACCCATTGGGGGAATATTCGAAAAATTTTTAGCCTTCTCTAACTTTCAGTTTATGGTTGACATTAACGCCCCCCCCCGCCTCTATTACCGGCGCAATAGAACCACAGCACTATAGTCTGATTATGAGACAAAAAAAAAGGGGGCCAAAAATCAGTGAAAAAAAAACAGTTGCGGCTCGTGCAATTTGGCAACCATGCTAAATTCCCATTTTAATCTACGCAAAAGTATCGATATCTTGGGGGGTGCAATTGCACCTCCTGAAGATCGATTGTTTTACATAAGTTTAAACGGAGAGAATACGTTATTGCCAGATCTCACGCGCCGCCACTGAAAAAAAATCAAAATTCATCGTTTTCGACCTTCTTGAACTTAATTTAAATTTTTCCTTCTACGTTTAAATTACTTTTTAAAAGTATTCGCCGGGATTTAAATTGGTTTTGAAAATTTATAAAATATAAATTGGTGATAATTTGCTTTCTGATTTTTTGCCACTTTTATAGGCGGATCTCAGGCCCATAGTGCAGTTACGGCTCGTGCAATTTAACCAGGGGCGTGCCGAGAGGGGATGGAGTGAGGTGAAGTGGGTACCCTTGCCCGGGGAGGCATTCAATGGGGGCGGCAAAATCAGGGTGAAGAAGGAAAAAAAGAAAAAAAAATTATCAAATTTAAAAATTTATCTCGGAAGGCGGCAAAATCAGTATGTATCAACAAAAAGGAAAAGAAAATAATTTTGATGGTACTTATACATACAGACCAGTTCTAAAACAAGCATAAAGAATAATTATTCCTCTTTATTTTCTCATAAAAGTTTTCTCCAATCGATTGAGGACCATTCGTAGTCGAATTCGAATTCACTTTGCGTTCTTATTTTGCTGCACATATAAATACACCCGCCTCCTTTATATTCGAAATTGGGAGGAAATTTACGGAGGGCGAAAAAATCCCCCCCCCCCAGATCTCGGTACGCCCCTGACGTTGACAATCGTGCTTTTTGCCATTTAAACCTACGCGTATTTCCAAGGTTCAATGAACCTCCCGCAGATCCATTATTTTACACTTACGTTTAAACGGATAGAATCCATTGTTGCCACATTGCACAAGCCGCCACTGAATAGGACGCATAAACTTTGTACGCGGGGAATACGTGCGTAAACATATTATTCCATACCTAACACACCAACTGACTGCCGCAAAGAAAGTCGGGAAACGGAGGTTTGCAAGAGTGCGAAAGAGAGCTGCCAATTTGCGTAGATTTAATGACATTTTGAAATTCACCGAAGATTCCACCGGTTGAGAAATGATTACAGAGTTCAGTTCAGTGTATGACTGTAATGCACGAAAGTACTATAGCGTCGACTTTCATCTTTTCTCAACCGGTATATTTTAATTAATCAACGGCGTTTGCGCTGATTGAGAAAAGATTACAGATCAGAGTATTTTCGTGCATTACAGTCATACACTGAATTGAACTCTGTAATCTTTTCTCAACCGGTGGAATCATCGGTGAATTTCAAAATGTCATTTAATCTACACAAATTGGCAGCTCTGGACTGTGAAAGCAAGGAAAAAAAGTAAAAAGAGACGATGATGTTCACAGAATTTTCCTTAGAGAGTGAAAGGTGGGATGAAACGTTGGATGGGGGTGGCAGCCACTAGCGGCGGATCCAAGAAATTGGGCTTCTCTCTCTTTTCCCATAAGAACGCATGTGTTAGAAAAGGATAGATGAGGGGGAAAATATCACGTGACTTCCCCTGATACGTCCTTTTCTAACGCACGCATTCTAACGGAATGAGAGAGAGAAGGATAAATTCCTGGATCCGCCAATGGTGGCAGCCCAGCTACACCAAGCAACTACCCTCTCTTGACATTATAATTCCAGGGACGGTCCTGACATTTTCTTTGTCACCCCTCCACTCGAATCAAAACAAAAAACTTGAATTGTTTCTTTTCGCTATACGGTGGGAATGGGGCTGTTGCACACCTCCGCTATAATAAGCGATTTATTAGTCACTTTCTGTCTTCGGGTGTAAAAACCTCCAAAACTAACGATGGCAGCAATAAAATCTTCCGAAATCGACTCCTAAAGTCAATAAACGCTTTTATTTGCGTGAGCGTAATGGTGGCGTAGGGAAGTAATAATGGGAGATTCCCATCTAATAATACTGAAACTCCATCGAGAAGCGACCGATAAGGGACGACTTTCTTTGGACAGCGGTGTTACCAGGTGTCACGGTACCATTAATCAGATGTGAATCACTGCTCTGGTGTCTAATTACTCTGTGAATCTTCCTTGTCGGGATATGTATAAAGATAGTGACGAAATTAAGACAGGAATCTCCCATTACTACTGCTCTGCATTATTTCTGATGCTCTTAACGGAGTAATTTTCAAGTGAGTATACAAAGAAATCAACCCTCCATAACGCTTGAACAAAAGTTTGCAACAGACCCACATTACTAATGCCCCCCCCCCTTCCCGGTGGAAGTCTAAGTGTCCTCTTTCGCCAACTAGGGCCCAACTGACGAAACGGAAGAAAGAAAAAGAAGGAAAGATGCAAAAGAGAGAAAAGTTACATCCATGTCCTTTCCGAAATGACTCCATCTTGCGTTGCGGCGAAATAACGCAACAGACCCATCGTCATAAATTATTTTTACTTTCTCACTATTGACAAAGTTAGAAATAGAGGAAGTATTGCAAATGGTGCAAAGATTTTCAAGGTATTTTGTTACGATACTCGCGGCCCACTACGACTAGGTAAATCATGATACTTACAAAATAATTGGCTCTCATCATGCTTAATAATATTTTATCCTAAAAAAAATCATCCATTAAGTTTCAATATTATTTAACCATATGTAGCTTGGAGGTGTAATTGCACAAACTTTCTGTGGCGTCTGTCTGTCTGTCTGTCCGTCCGTCCGTAGCCATAAAATGTGAAACCCATCATAGCTTTTCAACTATTGATCCATATGAATCCAAATTTTGCAGCTTTTTTTGCTCTTTTTTTTTTTTTTTTTGTTGCTTTTAACATTCCCCAGAGGGACTTTTTTGATTTTTTTACAGTTTGATTTTTAGGTTAGTTTGGATGAAAATGGTTTCCATTAAAATCAACGGGAAAAGGGGGCAAAAAAATGAAAAATTTAAATATTTCAAAAATGGATCTTTGGATTTGGATAAAAATATGGAAGGGGGGTCTGAGGTCTCCCCCAAAATGTCAAACGGGGGTCTGGGGGTCTCCCCCAAGATATTAGAGGGGGTCTGGGGGTCCCCCCAGAACATCGAAGGGGGGTCTGGGGGTCTCCCTCAGATTAAATTTGATGTGTGAAAGTGTTCGCAGGGTATTGCCTACGGTTTATTTTAAGATGTTATTAGATAACTTGTGAATAACTTGTGAATTAGATAACCGCATTAGTGTGACAGTCAATCACGGCAATGCCGCTGTACCCACTGTTAGACGAAAACTATTTCACCGATTCGCAATGATGATGTAAATCAAATAATGTGCAACGTGACGACGCTAGGACTGCCACAGTGCGACACGCTGCAAGATACGAGTGACTGATTCATCGGATTCAAGATGCAATAATGCAACACGCCTCGGCTGCGTTGCCAGTTCCGCGTTTCGGACCGTATATCTTTTCCTTATTTCCTACTTGATCCAATACAAAATAAACGAATTTATACCCGAAACTTGACAACGCTGCACTATGCAACGCCTCGGCCCTCATCCCACTAAAGTCCCGGACCCGGTTGCCCGACTGATATAAAGAAATGACCGCGCTGATGTCTGAAGACACCCCCCCCCCTCCGGCCCTAAAACACAAAGACACACAGAGAATTTTTGTTTTTGTTTTTTTTTTTCAAGATTTAAAAAGAAATATTTTTGAATTATAAGACAAAAAGGCGTATTTTAAAATTGAAACTAAATTTTGTTAAATTTAAAAAACTTTTCAATTTAAAAAACTTTTCAATAGATCAAAATACCGAATTTTCAATTTAAAAACAATTATTTTTAATTTGAATGGTTATTTTTAATTTAAAAACAATTTTAGTTTAAAAGTACGTCTTATTGTCATATAATTCAAAAATATTTTTTTTCTTAAAACGCATATAGACTAATTTTGTGAAGTCCCTCAATACTATAGCTCTTATAGCGATTTTGTAGGTCTCTTAGAAAACGCACCCCAATCTCATATTCTTGAGCAGCTTCTTACAAGCTTTCAAAGACGAGGCCTTTATAGTTTGAGGTGTTAGGGGCCTCGAAAAGCACGGGCAAAACGACGAAGAAGGAGAGGATGTAATGCATTCGGGACTTGGGCCCGGGCATAACATATTAAGTGGCTCAAGTCAGCGGTAATCCTGATGCGCCTTCAATTCACGGTTTAGGCAAAACGAGCACTGTCATGTAGTAACAGTTATCTCACAACAAATCCATTTATTACCGGCGCTTTGGGAAGCAGGGGCCAGATTGAGTTAGAATTCGACCTAGTTCAATCGATGAGCACAGCAATCAACCTCAAGTTAGGCTTCAGTGGAGCCCCTGCGCACGTAGGAGTATTTGACCCGAAAACCTGGCCAAAAACGGAAAATTGAAAAGTCGTCCAAAAAACAAACTATTGATGGTTTTTGAGAGGTAAGTAACCGCTCTATTGCGTAATAGATGTGTCGGAACATCTACGTTTATCTACTGTTTAGAGGACAACATGGAACTGAGCGCTCGACGCACCTGCGGTTGTTCACCGCTCGAAGCGCTGTTAATAATCAGTCAACATTTTCCATCGAGGACAAGCGTTGGGGCATCCAAACATTTCAGCGATTATGGACGTTGTTTTAGATGGTATGTGCTTCATTTTGGTGGCAACAATTTCTTTTTTCGTGCATTTTCGACTCTTTTACATCTAATTTAAAATGGACATGAAAAAAATCTCCAACTTTAGGCTCTATCTTTTTAAAAATAGGCAATTTTGAATACGTTCCGGGCAAAACCGGGCACAACCAAAACAAGGGGGTTAGAGTAGACCCTTTTAGGCAACTGCTCCAACAGTCAAAAATTGCAATAAATTGCCCCTTTTTTTTAAAAAACATGTTGAAGTCAAGCCTTTTTTATGAAATAAGTGTCAATAACTCGGCAAAAGAATGAGCTATCGACCTTTGGTTTGAGCCAAAATTCTTAATTTTTTACGCCTTTTCCAACCATAAACCGTGCAATAGGAGTTTTGAGCTTAAATTGGAAAATTAACCAAAATCGATTTTCAAATATTCAAGAACGAGCAAATATTTTTGGCCAGGTTTTTGGGGGTAAATACTCCTACGTGCTGCGTATGAAAGAGTCAGACACGTGAACTAAAGTGAAGGAGAAGAAGAAGGGTCTAAGGCAAAGTTTGCCGTTTTGCGTGTAATTAATGGTATTTTTCAATTCACCGATGATTTCACCGGTTGAGCAAAGATTATAGTTCAATTCAGTTTGTGACTGGTATGCACGAAAATACTCTCATATCTGTAATCTTTCCTCAATGGCGTGAATTAATTAAAATATCCGTAAGTTTTTTAAAGTCATCGACGACTCCACCGATTGAGAAAATATTACAGATGCGAGTATTTTCGTGCAGTACAGTCATACACCGAACTGAGCTGTGTAATCTTTCCTCAACTGGTGGAATCATCGATGAATTGAAAAATACCATTATTTATACGCCAAACGGCAGCTCTGGTCTAAGGAGGCAGGATCCAAAGAGCCAAGAGGCACGCCTCCTGTTTACATTTTCATCCAACGATCATCCTGCCAAAGATTACTTACACATGTACTTACACTACACGCGTGTATAAGTAAGCCTTATTGTGCTAGGTCAACCTAACCTCCAGTTCCTAACTGCTTTATAATCTGTTTTAATCTACAATGAAGAGTGATGCGTTAGTTTTATACTGTTCTGCGAACATACTTATTTTATTATCAATAAAAAATTTTATCAGTTAAAGCTAAAAATGCCGTATGCCGAAAGTTTCCTCAAAGCTGGGCAAATGTGACACAGCGGGGAAGACGGACCCATGAAAACGTAGACTATAGAACATCGTATAACGACTCTTTTTCATAAACAGGGACTCTAGGCTTCAGCCACACTAGAGTTTGCCGTGAGGGTTATCGACGCCATTTGGAGAGCACAGAGTGAGGTTATGCTAGTTTAGTCAAGTCCGAATTTCCGTCAATTTGATCGGGCCCCAGCCCCATAGGACCCGAATTTCGTTATAACCTCATACTTATGGTCCCACACGCAGATGATTGGAGGGATATTACGGCCTTTATAACTCCTAGGTAAATGCTCAGCATCTAACGTTTTTCGGAGACCGTCAAGCCGCAACACAATTTGGTCATTGATGGTGACAGGCTACAATACTGACGTGTTACCAGAGAGAGCAGTAAGAGCAAACTCGAAATTTTGAGAAAACTGACTATGAAGTTTCAAACCTAAAATTAATGAGTTCAAAATCCTCCGGTTTTCATGAAACTTTCAGGAAGCATCACTCAGGGTGTTTGAAATCGTTGAGTTGATCAAAAACCGACAAATTTTAACTTCAACTATAAAAAAAAATGACGTTTTTCCTTTCATGTTACGCAGTAAGACAACAGTAAGTCCTAAACAACCAATGGAAAAATCTAGGTAGATGACGCTGCGTTCGCGCTCTTACTGCTCTCTTCGGTGACAAAGGAATACGCCGAAATACACGGCAGGAGCAAGCAGCAAGCTGAAGCGCGACTCACTGCTGTCTTGCGAGATAACGTAGACTTACTGCTCTTTTGCTTAACTTAACAGCAATTTTCACGTACTTACTTCTTTTCGACAGCTCTCGTTTATAGCGAAAAAGGCATATTTTCCAACTTTCTTTAGGCTCAATAGATTCTACAAACTTAAATACATTGAATTTTGAAGAAATCTCAATTTCGAAAATTTGTGACTTACTGCTCTTTTTGGTAACACGGCAGAACACACCCACGCTTGTCCGCGTGACTCATACACGGATACAGGAATTTGTCTTTCTCTCTCCTCTCCTATTTGAACGCGTGAGTTGGAAAAGGACGGATATAGGGGCTAAAGTCACGTGATGGCCCCCTCTGTTATCTCTTTCTAACGCACGCTTTCAAACGGCCGAAGAGAGAGACAGCAAGACACATTCCTATATCCACCCATGGCGTGACTAAGGCAAAAGCGAAGAAGTCTTTTATTATGAATTTATACATTACAATGAAAAATTCCTTGCGTAATTAATTCTTCTGACAAAGTCTTACCCCCTCTCCTTTGAAAATTCAAGAACTTAGGAATAAAATTTCAAGATGTAATCTCAGCGAATTCGCTAATAATAAAACGCGATAATATGTATTTTCGTGAGCTATATATATATATATCTTACTATAGTATAAAAATCTAAGGGACAAACCTAAGGGACATTCTTTCACACATTCCACACATTCTTTCACACATTCTTTCACACATTTTTTCAAAATAACTTCGGGATTCTCTAAAATCTCAGATTTTGTCCATTTCTGTGTGTGCCAGGAAGTGCCGTGACTAATTGCTGACAGACGTGGCGACGGGGGGTAAATGAGCCGAGAGATGGGAGAGCCTCCTGCCTCCTCCGCCAGCCCGATCGGCGCGCCGCACCGGACCCTTGAATCCAACCCCCTACGCACCCCCTCCTTCTGTGCCGTTTTCTCAACTTTATACCACTATCATACTTTGCCTGTTGATTTTTAACGGCGCGCAGCGCCGCAACGTTGGCGCGAAGCGCCTTCGGGGGTTGCGCCGCGGAGCGGCGAGGGGGCGAAGCCCCCTAGTATATATATATAACGCTTCAATGTTGTTTTGATGCATGTTTTTTGTTATATAAGGTGCCACATCGTCAGTTCTCGCTCAATCAATTATAATTTAATATATGTTGCCGTAAAATGAAATTCGTCAACAATTTTCTGTCCCCGAATATTTCACTAAACAATTAGGAATAAAAGACTGTCAACCATTCCAGATATTTCAACAGAATATTCCTTTACACTCACAATCAGTCAAACTGAAAATACAGTTAATGTTGGGAAATCTTTTCGAATTTTGCGGGTGGAATTGCTTTGAATCCTGCTCAAAAAGGTTGTGATTTCAAATTTTCTTGAGAACACCATTAGACCCGTCATTAAAAAAGTTTGGAGCTAGGCCCTAAACGACCTTGTTTGTTACAGCCCTGTCAACGGCGGCTCCTTTGAACAACATCTAATGTTTTTGGGAATTGATAATTGATCATTTTAACTTCTTCTTCTCGGTGGTGCCCAATATTAAAGGGCGCGCCGCTCAATAGTTTCACTTGAGGGTCCACATTCTGCCCTCTTCACATAGAAACACAAAATATTCCCTGCCAGAGGATCTTTATCTTATAGAGAGCTATAGAGAGATGTTATCTTATAGAGGCCTTAAACGAAGTAGTTTTAGAGCCTTGTTTTGCCCAAAAATTCAGAAATCGAAATTAAATAACTCGAACTCGTTGGTGGCCAAATTCTGTTCAACCCCGCCCCATAGCGACCAAACACCGCTTAGCAGTAGCGTAGCCGGGGAGGGGGGGGGGGGGATCTTGGGGGTGTGGACCTTCCCCCTTGACATCAACATTTTCCCAAAACAGGCAACTCTTCGTGTTTTCTAGGGAATTTCGAATATACCTCTGGACCATAAACGGGATAGACCCCCCTAGATTAATTTACAGACTCGAGAACCTAGAAAGCTCCCCTCCCCCTTCGAAAAATGTCTAGCTACGCCACCACGGCTTAGCACTATAAAGCGCTCTACCATCGGTTTCGGCACCAATCTAAGTCTATAGAAAGTTCGGTTTAAAATTCCTCTTTAGTTGACAGCTTATTGTTGCGTAAAGCTGCGACAGGTTTTAGGCCACGCGTAACTTCAAGTAATATACCTATTTGCTTATAGACTTAAACTTCGACTCGAGTTCTGATGACCGATGAGTATTGAATATGACGTAATGTTTACATAAAGTTAAGACGGGTTTAAAATCAAACATTGACCGTCACTACTCTACGTGCGGGTATTGTAAATTTTAATATGTTCAGCAATTCTTATTGATCAAATGTCTCAAATCAACACCTGAGATCCATATAGAACATTATACCTTCACTCCTACGGAATATTTGGCATCGATGTCACGTCGAGGGCAGATGAGAAACTATGTCGATAACACGAAAGCTCCGATGCCGTCATACCTTCTGACGAGAGAGGATAGAGAGTGAGAGAGACGGAAGTATAGATAGAGCGAGAGCATCTAAATTGGGAGATGACAAAAACATCCGCGAGGAGTGTGTGGAATGGTGCACAGCCGACCGGTGCACGCGAGAAAGGGGATAAAACGGTGTTGTCAGACCGAACAGGTGGTGGATTATCCTTGCGATGTATCGATATGTCCTACTTATGAACCTCAGGCTCAAAGAGAAACTATTCTGAGAGAGTGCGAAGGGGAAGGGGGTTGCCAACTGAACCTCCGAATATAATAATCAGTGCGTTGACAAAGGGTTAATTCACTTTAGAGTTGGGCAAATAGGAGTGTAATCGATTACACAATTACTAGGTAATCGGTAATCGTTGTACCTTTGGATGGTAACTAAATGTATTTTTCATAGATAAATAGTAAATTTAAGGGTCTTTTCGATCAGATTTAATTCTTCTGCAACTAATATAATGGGTGGCTTGTAAAAAATCAGCACTGATTACCATAAAATCAGCCTCCGAAAAAACGAGGGTTACGCGACTACTCGATTACACGATTACCACCCCCATTAACCCAACGCTGATTCACACTAGCGGATCCAGGAAATTGTCCTTCACTCACTCTTTCTCTGGCCATTTGAATTCATATGTATGTGTTAGAAAAGGATAGAAGAGGGGGCAAAAATTAAGTGACTGCCCCCGATTTGTGCTTTTCTAACACACGCGTTCTAATGGGACAAGAGAGAAGGACAGATTCCTATAGATCCGCCGATGTTGGTTCAAAAGGCTAGAAAAAAGGATGGAATGTGTACGTGACACTGGAGTATTCTGGTCTGAAATCGTCAAAAAGTGGCCAAAAATTGGTGTATTCTGGTCTGAAATCGTCAAAAAGTGGCCAAAAAACAGAAGTAAATTTCTTTTAAATTTTTCATTTATAAGCTTTCTGGATCAATTTTAATCACAATCCTAAAAACCTAAAATAAAATGAACAATTCACTCTCTCAAAATACGACGGCGATTACATTTTTGTACCATTCCGCATCGCAATTCGAAATTTGGTGGAACACAAAGTATCTTGACTTGTACTATAATACTTTCTAATCTTGTACTTGTAAGTACTTTCCCTAATCTTGTACTTGCACTTTTGTACTTGTATTTTTGAGGGAACAGGACTCTGTAAGTCAATCAGTGCAGTGTGCACGCAGCACAACAATTCCAATATACAAAACCAAACCCATACTTCCATTACACTCAAGTACACGTTAACGAATTAGAAAAATAACCACTCTTATCTAAAAAAACTTTCAGCAGGTATAAGTACTTACATACTCTCAAAGCAAAGAAAAATCACAGACTCGGGCAACCGACCGAGGATATTTAATTTCTATTTTTTTTTTAAAGTCTATGTCAAGAGGAAAAATCATATACACTCGTGAAAGAACTATTTTATGCTCATACCCCCACCATCAACTACTAAAAGTTTTTTTCACACATACCAACAGCATACCAATGTGGAGCAGGACCATTTTGAGTATCGCGTTCTAACAAGTAGTAGTGCCTGCTTCCGAAACAATCCGAACTGCATCAACACGCATCGATGAGCGGATGGTTAGCGCAGAGTTTTGATTCGTTGCTTATCAACCGCTCACCGATGCGTATTGATGCAGTTCGGAAGCAGGCACCGGTAATATTGTCGAAACTCGATACTCAAAATGGTCTTGCTCTAAACCAATATTAGAAATAAAAACAAAGTAAAACGAAACAAACAAAAAACCAAAAAAAGACCCCCAAAAGCTGGATTCTGCAAAATTTATTTTGCGATTTTGAGAGCTCTAGCTGAAATAAAGCAATTGTGATGAAAGTTATTGGTGCAAAAATGAATGATGGATAAAACACCATCTGTGATTAGTATGTTGGACAGACTTTTGGGCCGCCATTCGTGGGGTTGCCACTTTTCATCCTGCCCGAAGGACCAAAATAAACAGGGGCGTCATTTCGAGTTTGGCTTGGGGGAGGGGGGGCAAAAATGTGATGACCTTCCCCCCCCTCTCTCGTCAATGTTATTATAGACACTTTACAGCACTGCATATCCTATATTTAAGGCCCTAAATTCCAACAAAACTCGTTTAGTTGGAAACTATTTTTCTTTTCCTTAAAAAAAAAAAAAAAAAAAAAAAAAAAAAAAAAAAAAAAAAAAGGGGGTCATAACTTTTTTACTTTTGGCCGATCCTTGGGGGGGGGGGGGGGGGGGGGGGGGGGTTTGTTGCCCCCCCCCCCGCAAATGACGCTACTGAAAATAAACGCCACAGTCAAAAATAAATTTTACTATCAGCCAACTCAGCGAGACAACACGTTTTTTTCTCGACGAAAATTTTTACTTAAAGCGGCGCAAACTAACAAAAAAATTACTATACCCAAGTTATTAGTAATTGAAAGAGCTCCCTTTCCGATTAAGGCTAAATTTTGCCTATGAACTGAGAATGAGGTGAAAGTTACTATGCTTTAGGATCGAACCAACTACACTATTCATTGAGCAAATGTCGTTGCCTCAATGGTTTGGGTGTACGATTGACAAATAGCCTCAATGGCCCGTAAACAGGACCGGACAGTGCATGGTAAATGGTACAGTTATCGAATTAGATAAAGTAAAATAGACTCCTTGGACTTTGTTTTAGGTAGGCAACCTGCAAAACTTACCTCAGTGAATTGGAGCATTGCAGGATGCCTATCTTTTCAACATTTAGAGAGTCAACTGGCATTATTTAATTTGCCGATTGTATGCGTACATTCAGGACTAAACGAACCACTAAACAACCTCCTCCCCCCCCCCTTCAGACCTAACAATTAACTGGTATGCAAAACGGGTCTCAAGAGTAAACATGCACCCCCCCCCCGTCCCCCAGCCTGACTTTTTCGTCCGCATCCAACCCTGACCCGTGCATAGGAACCTGCATGGAGAAATGAGAGTGATCAACCCTTAAACAAATACACTCTTCCCACAAAATGCAACTGTTTGCCGAGCAACCGAGCAATTTGATAGCGGAGGCGTGCTAAGAATCGAATGCAAATCCAAGAAAGACGCATGATTGTGCATAAATAGGAGGAATCGAGCCTTGCTGAAATTAAATTCATACATTTTGTCAGACTTTAAGACTTGCTTTGTTTATCCTTTGAATTCGGAGCATTCGAGGGGAATACAAACATCACATATAGTATGTCCCCAACAGAGTTGCCAGATTTTCCTATAAAATAAGTGACCTTTTAGCTTAAGTCAAAGGGGGGAAAATTGGATAATTATGCATAGTGCACGGAAAAAAAAGATCAGTGAAAATAACCATACGGATACCTGATTTTGGCACCTGCTAGATGTTATGGTAAACTTGACCAGAATTATGGTACATTTACCGATACTTTGAGTAAATTCGACATGCAATTAGGTAACATCACCTAGTGCCTAGTCAAAACCTAGTATACTCCTGGTTAACATTACCATAACATCTAGTAGGTGCCAAAATCAGGTATCCGTATGGTTATTTTCACCTTAGTTTTTTTTCCGTGTGGCAACACTGGTCCCAGAAGTCTTCCAATAAAAAAAAAAAAAAAAACACTCCTCACATCATTGAATGTACTTGACTTCTGTGGCTCACATCACTGGCGGCTCGTGCTATTTGGCAACAGTGTCCTCGCTCCATTTGAATGCATGTTTAACAATCAATTGTTCGTGAAGCGCTGCTCCACTTTCGAATCGATTGTTTTACATACAATCAAATGGAGGGATGACATTGTTGCCAAATTGCACGAGCCGCCCCTGGCTCACGTATCGTTGTGCTTCTAGTAATATTGCAAGAATTCGGGGATTATTTTTTTTTTTTCAGTGTATAACAAGGAATGGATTACACTGCGATGAGTGAACAAAACTTCCCGTTGCTATAACCACAGAATGGGGCTGTTGCACACTTTTGCTATAAGCGATTTAATAGTCGATTCTGGTGAAAAAACCACAAAAAATAACGATGTCACCACTAAAAACTTCCGAAATCCACTCCTAAACTCGATAAACACTTTTATTTGCGCGGGCGTAATGGTGGCTGAGGGTAGTAACAATGGGAGATTCCCATCTAACAATACTGTAACTCCATCAAGAAGTGGCCAATAAGAGACGACTTTCATTTGACACCGGTGACACTAGGTGTTGCGGTACCATTCATCGGATGTGGATCATCACTCTGACGACTAATTAATCTGTGAATCATCCTTGTCAGCATAGAAAGAGTAACGAATTTAAGATAGGAATCTCCCATTGTTATTGCCCTCGCCCACCATTACGCCCTCGCAAATAAAAGCGTTTATTGAGTTTAAGAGTGGATTTCGGAAGTTTTTAGTGCTGCCATTGTTATTTTTCGGAGTTTTTACACCAAAATCGACTGATAAATTGCTTATAGCAAAATTGTGCAACAGCCCCATTACAACAATATCAGAATTGAAACTTCGGTTCATTTTGAAGCATTAATTTCTGGTCCACCATCTTGGAGACCAAAAAAACAAATGTTTCCATTGGCTCTTGAATGAGTAGAGTTTACATTCTGATCGCACTGTTCTGTGCTACAACGAGACGTTTCGGTTAATAATTTCCTAAGCGAAATTCAATGCAATCGGAATTTTCCTTCTTCGACAACACTTCAACCAGAAAATTTCAGCTGCATTAATCCGCTTTCCAGTTAAGGACGTTTCACCTGGAACGCCTCATCACAAAAAATCAGAAATTTTTTACCCAGAGCAGCAGCGTATGAAATGTATTTAATCCTTTCATGCACGCATTTTGGGATTTGACTTTTTTTGAAATTTTTTAGACCGTTCAAAAGAAGACAATTTTCTAAATATTTTGATGGGTCACAGAATTTTTTGCAACAGGACAATTTAAATTCCATTGAATTCCATAATTGTTCCGTAAAATGGTACACACAGTGTTGCCAGATTGGGGTGAAAAAGCCGTACGTTTTACATTGATTTAAATGGGGAAGATACGGCTTTTTACCCTCGATCTGGCAACACTGGGTACACATGTGTACCACTTCCGGCAAAAGGGGTAAACATAAAAGCATGCTTCAGCATGTTTCCTTTCTCAAATCTTTCGACTTCGTGTATAAAAGGTTCTAAAATCAGTTTAGAGAGTGGGGCTCTTGCAATTGTTTGCTGTGAGCGAATGAAATAGTCCTCTCTGATGTAAAAAACCTGCGAAAATCACGAAGATCACACCATAAGAAAGTCTAAAATTCAGTAATAAACTCACATAACTGCTAAAACGGCAAGTTCGTAATGGCGGTTCAACGCAGGTATCATGGGAGATTCCTGTCTATTATGTCTCTTTCCCTACGGAAACACAGAGATATGTTTCAATTTAGATAGGAATATCGCATGATACCTGCGTCCCTCCCCATTAAGCCCGCTTCTGAGAGTGAATTTTGTGATTTTTTAGTGTAGTCGTCGTCATTTTTACACGTTTTTATGCAAGAAACAACTCTTCAATCTCCCAAAGCAAAAATTTGCAAGAGCCCTGATTCAGGTCATAATTTTAAAAGTATTTTAATCGCTTGTTTATAGCATTTTACTGGCGTAGCCTGCAACTTGGCAACGTTGTATTGTGTCCATTTAAAACCGCATAACAGGTCGAATGCAAAGGTGTTCACCGATCACTCTATCGTTCGACCTTTTTCATGGGGTTTAAATGGACGAACTGTAACGTTGCCAAATAGCACGCTACGCCACTGATGCATAAATATTTCTGCCCAATGTGCGCCACACGGCACGAGTCTATCAATTATATCAATCAATTCAAATTGTCTTTCAATTACACGCGACTATCAGTTTAATTTAATGAAATACGTCGGATAAGAAAAATGCAATTAAGGATGGATTCTAATACGCCAGAACACCTACTCTCGCATTCTAATATAATTACGTAAAAAAAAAAAAAAAAAAAAAAAAAACCATCGGGAAGCATCTGTCATCATTACGAAATAATCAAATAGATTTGATTATTTTGTAATGACAGATGCTTTTGGCCTACAGGGAGTCAACAAAATTGATAACAAAAAAAAATTGAAACAAACCTCTGTGTTTTATTGTAAACAGTGTAAATGTGAAGTTTCAATTATAAAAAATCCGAAACTTGCTCAGTTCATTCGCGTTTTACGCGACATAATCCATCCCTTAAATCTACAAAAAAATATTCACGGAAACGGGATTGAATAAGCACTAACAAGGGGACCTTACGATGACTCCGCCTCCGATTTTGATCAAATTTTCAGGGATGGTAGTTCATGACAAAATATTAGACCCATATTTTTCACTTTTTGTGAATAGGCCTTAGTTTCGTCGCAAAAAATTTTCAAAGTTTCGGAAAAATTACGACGAAATCGTCGCCGAGACAGCGCGCAGCGTTAAGTTGGGCAATTTCGGCTACGGTGTGCAACTGCCGTGGTGGCGCGGTCGGTAGCATCTCTGATCATCATACTGGTGGTCGCCGGTTCGAATCCCGCGACTACTGCTAGTATTTAACTTTTTTAAGCAGACTTATATTAAAAAAAACGACACCACCACCACCACCACTAACAACAACAACAACAAGATTGACGCCGAAAGTCTCAAATAATAATAATAGAACGCATGTTTGATATTTTATGAATGGAAATACAAACTCACCAAAGTAATGTAGTTTAAAGCATTCATTCTATAGAATATTCGCCGTCCAATGAAAAGCATAGATTCAACCATTCATTGAAAACCACAGCTATCCCACCATCCAATGAAAGCCGTTTCATCCATTTCAGGCCACTGTTTCGTGCAAACTTCGGTGTTTTTTTTTTTTTTTTTTTTTTTTTTTTTTTTTTAATAACACAAATTAAATCCAAAAAATAAATTAACGAAGAAATTTACCTCAAGAATTTAATTTGTGTTATTAAAAAAAAAAAAAACCAAAAAACAAAAAAAAACGAAGTTTGCACGAAACAGTGGCCTGAAATGTGTGAAACGGCTTTCATTGGATGGTGGGATAGCTGTGGTTTTCAATGAATGGTTGAATGTATGCTTTTCATTGGACGACGAATATTCTATAGAATGAATGCTTTAAACTACATTACTTTGGTGAGTTTGTATTTCCATTCATAAAATATCAAACATGCGTTCTATTATTATTATTTGAGACTTTCGGCGTCAATCTTGTTGTTGTTGTTGTTGTTAGTGGTGGTGGTGGTGGTGTCGTTTATTTAATATAAGTGTGCTTAAAAAAGTTTAAAACTAGCAGTAGTCGCGGGAATCGAACCGGCGACCACCAGTATGATGATCAGAGATGCTACCGACCGCGCCACCACGGCAATTGCACATCGTAGCCGAAATTGCCCAACTTAACGCTGCGCGCTGTCTCGGCGACGATTTCGTCGTAATTTTTCCGAAACTTTGAAAATTTTTTGCGACGAAACTAAGGCCTATTCACAAAAAGTGAAAAATATGGGTCTAATATTTTGTCATGAGCTACCATCCCTGAAAATTTGATCAAAATCGGAGGCGGAGTCACCGTAAGCATAGAATAAAGATTACTTCGTAATAGAAGCGTCACTTCCATAAGGCTTTGTATAAACTCCTTTCGTTGACCTTGAAATAAGCCAGCCACCGCGCAATTCAAAATAAGCCAGCCACCGCGCGATTCAAAATAAGCCAGCCACTTGCAATTCAAAATAAGCCGGCCAACCTAGAGTCCCTGTGCATGAATATTTAATGAACTAAATATTTAGTATATTATATTTGGTATATTTAGTATTTAATATCCCCTATATATTTAATATACAGGGACTTTAAGCCACCCAACGACCGATTTAAAATAAGCCAGCCACGGCGCGATTCAAAATAAGCCAGCCACCGCGCAATTTAAAAAAAGCCAGCCACCCTAGAGTCCTTGTATAAGTGTGTATGAGTACGTAATCTTTTATATTTAATAATTTATTTAATTTTTAATATCCCCTGGGACCAAATAATGTTGGGTCCTGAGTGTAACTTACGCACGGTCACATGACCGTGCGTAAGCTCTCTGATTCGGCAAAACCGCACTGAAGATGCACGCAATTCAATGCTCGGGACCTAACATTATTTGGTCCCTGCATATTTATTAATACACAGGGACTCTAAGCCAGCCGACGACCGATTTAAAATAAGCCAGCCTCCACACGATTTCAAATAAGCCAGCCACCGCGAAATTCAAAATAAGCCAATCGCAGCGCTGATGGGTGGTGGATGATGTTGTTGTTGAATGAAAAGGTTACAGAATTTGAAACATCCTTCCCAACATAATCTTTTCGAGATCGTTCAAGGTCAACGAGTTCTGATAGAAGATTCGGCGACAGTGTCGCTTCTATTACATCTTTATTCTATGACCGTAAGGTCCCCTTGTAAGCGCTGTTTACAATCTCTGGAAAAGTGCACGCCTCTTTGGGAGATCGAAAGAAAGAGAGAGAGAGAGAGTGAGAGAGAGAGAGAGAGAGAGAGAGAGAGAGAGAGAGAGAGAGAGAGAGAGAGAGAGAGAGAGAGAGAGAGAGAGAGAGAGAACAATAAGAGATTCTTGATTACTTTGCGGACATCACAATTAATTTGGATACATATTTTCTTACTCAATTCGGTCAAACGATGTCTACAATGTAAACACACAGTGCTACGCTCAGACTCCCTTCATGCGGCACAGTATGAAATGTACAGGGTGCGTCAAAAGTTCCCTCACCCCCTGCTAACTTCAGACGGTCAAAGTTAAAAAAATAATTCTCGGCGAATGTCAATTTATTGCAAATGGTTGCCAATTTTTGGAGTACACAAGCGCCAAAAAGGGTCAACCAAAAAAAGCTCGAATTTCTCAAATGGCTTCACCATCTTATGATACTTCCATTGAAGAGAATTAGAAAATTGAGCATATTGGCGTACCCGTACCCTGTACCTTTCTTAATTTTCGCTAAATCAAGAGTCAAAGCTCGATTTCGACCAGGTTTCAAAAACTCAAAACTCGCGTTCAAAAAGTCGACACTTAACAAACAAAGGGCAAAAAATACTCTTAAAAACAAATAATTCCAACAACACTGTTGACTGTACCATTGCCATTACACAGGGTGTTTCAGACCACCTGGCCAGCTTATATTGTGGCCAAACTAAGGCAAATATGAAAAATCGGTGAAACACGTGTAACGTATATCGACCCCAAAGAATTCTGGGAAAATATTTTCAGCCTCCCAAAACCACCCCTTGGGGGTTATTTAGGGGGGTGGGTACCCGTATCTCGAAAAAATCAAATGGAAAGGGTATGTTTTGACATTGGAATCTAATACGGCATAAAAAAATAAAACTTTTTCATCCCTAAGTTTTTTTTCTAAAAACCACCCTTTTGTGAGTTAGGGGTGGTTTTCAAAAAAATTAGGGGTAATCTTTGATTGACCGCTGTGACCCTCCAAATCATTGGATTTCAAGAAACTGAGAAGTTTCTGAAAGGGCAGACCAAGGGCTTTCTTTTGATGTATCACATGCCTATTTTTTTGTGAAAAAGGGTACAAGGCCCCCTTGTAAAGTTAGGTGGTGTTTTTTACTTCCTCGGTTTCTTTCCTTTAAAAGAAAGAAAATTAAGTCATTCCTTATTGGAGAAACCACGTAAAACGAAAACTGTTATTTTGAGAAAAACGCATTTTAAAGTTTGATTGCGTGTATTTTTAATTCTATACAGCTCCGATTTGTAAAAACCAAGTATCTCCAGAAAAGGCATACTCTTGGAAATCATCATACAATTGGGTAAAATTATACTTCGTTGAGAACAGCATAGGAGATTAATAATGACGCAATAAGTTATACGTGCGGTCCCTTAAGAGATCAACTATTTATAACACTCTGGTAGTGGCAAGTTCCTAATTTCCAGAATTCATGCTTTTTTTTGTCATATATCAATTGTCCAGCACCCCGTTAAAAGTGATAAAAACGAATCACGAATGGTTCACTTTATGCGTGATCCCTTACATACTGTATACGTCTGAAAAGCTAAGAGCATGAGGATTCACAATACGGCTCTTGCAAACTTTTGCTGTAGGGAATTGAGGAGTTGATTCTTGCATAAACCTGTAAAAATGACGACGAGTACAGTGAAAAATCAAAAAAATTACTCTCAGAATCGGGCAAATCGGAGAAAAGGCGGGTTGACGCAGGCATCTTGAGAGATTCCTATCTAATTTGAGACATACCTCTGTATTTCCGTAGAGAAAGTAGACAAATTAGACAGGAATCTCCCATGATACCTGCGTTGAATCGCCATTACGATCTTGCCGTTAGAGCAGTTTTGTGAGTTCATTACTGAATTTTAGACTTTTTAAGTGTGATTTTTGTGCTTTTCTCTGGTTTCTACATAAGATTGGACTATTCATTTCCTTACTTTACAGCAAAAGTTTGTAAGAGCCCCATTTGGGATCTCCGGTAAAACCGCGTACACGTGGTTCCGCCGAAGAATGACTCAATGAAGAGAAGCTTTGAATATACGCAGTAGCGGCTCGTGAAATGCGATATATCGATGTCTACTCGACCATTTAAAACTATAGAAAAATATCGATCGTCAGGGGGTGCAATTGAACCCCCGAGAAATCGATACTTTTCTAGACTTTTAAGTTGAGTGAACATCGATATATCGCATTTCACGAGCCGCTACTGAATATATAAATTTAAGCGAAGGCCAGTATTTTTTGGGACTTAGGCGAAACTTGCTGGAGAACACGCCGTATGAAGAATTGAAGAGCCCGTAAACATTTGAAATCGGAGACGGAATTAAGAACTGAAATAAACTCAAACGAACTGGAAAGTGGAAACTCACCATGCCATGGCTCTGTGTCATGCTTTGGTCAGGCTTCGATGTTTGATTGGTGCTGTTACTGCTGTTGTTATTCTCTTTACCCACGGCGCCGATTGTTTGCGTGTCATGGATATTCACGGCTACCGTTCCCGTTCCCGCTACCGTCTCAGTTTCAGTCCCCTCTCCTATTCCTATTCCTACTTCTGCTCCGCTTCCCAGTGTTTCAGTTCCAATTGGTGGCGCGTCTCCTGTTCCTGTTCCTTCCGCCGCTGAAGCTCCTCCTTCGAGTGAGTTCCCGCACTTGTTGTTGTTGCTCCCGATGCTCCCGTAGTCGATGTGTGTTCCGGCAGCTTTCGACTCAAGGACCATCCTGCGCAAACAAAAGAAAACAAACAAATCAGACAAATTTTGAAGACCAAGAACAGAATAACTTATATCTTAACCCTTATCCTTATATACCAGAGACAAATAGACACGGAGCACTATACTAACATACAAATAGGGAAGATTTGAGGCACGCTGAATTTTCGGGGCTTCAAAAAAATAACATGTAGAACAACAGTCAACGCCTTTTGATGTCGCATGGTGTTGAACAGTGACATTCGGTAGACACAGGGGCGATAGGCTGGGAAGTGTAGAGGAGGGTGCTCAACATTCAACATCCTGCGAAGTTGACTGCTGTTCTGTTGAATCCGCGAGAATTCAGCGTGCCTCTGCTGCAGCCGTTAGTGCTCCGTCTCTATTTGTCTCTGTTATATACTATAGCAGGTTACTTTGACAAATCACCAAAGATTACTTATACATAAATATATGGCACAAGCTATCTAGCCCGTGGTAAGTGAAAAATGGATAAAGTGCCGGCCGTGATACAACCGGGCATACAGAGGGGATCATAAAGATTACAGAATTCTGGCTCGAAAAGATTATTTCTTTCCCCACGTTTCCTGCGTTTGTTTACAGAACTAGAACAAACATGGAACAGTGAACATTGGAGCATGAAACAGTTTTGTAACAGACAAACATGGAAAAAGTAATCTTTTCGAGCCAAAATTCGACAATCTTTATGATCTCTTCTGTATGCCCGGTTGTATCACGGCCGGAGTCAACTTGACAAAATTCGGGCTTATGCCAAATCTGTATGTATATAAGTAATCTTTCCAAATTACCGCTTGTTCGCTCAAATCAGGGACCAAATAATGTTCGGTCCCGATCGTAACTTACGCACGGTCACATGACCGTGCGTAAGCTCTCTGATTGGTCGAAACCGCACGCAAGATGCACGGAATTCGATGCTCGGGACCTAACATTATTTGGTCCATTATTTTAACGTGTAGTTAAATATTATTACACTCAGCTGTGCTGGTTTTCCATAAACCGGAGATTGAAGGCGCTCTAAGGATTGTTATTTTGAAAACACCGATACTTCCTAGTTTTTCAATATTTTTAAGGTAAAAAATAAATGAGGCTGTTGCACACATTGTCTAACGACGATTTAATGGTCGATTCTGGTGTAAAAACCTCCAAAAATAACGATGGTAGCAATAAAAACTTCCGGGATCCACTCATAAACTCAAAAAACGTTTTTATTTGCGCGAGCTTAATGATGGCGTAGGGCAGTAAAAATGGGAGATCCCCAACTGATAATACAGTAACTCCATCAAGAAGTGACCAATAAGAGACGACTTTACTTTGATACCGGAGTCAGCAAGCGCATGATACCATTCATCGGATAAGGATCTCTACTTTGGTGACTAATTACTCTGAGAATCATCCTTAATTGTCAGCATAGAGAGAGTGACGAAATTAAGATAGGAATCTCCCATTATTACTGCCCTCAGCCACCATTACGCCCGCGCAAATAAACGCGTTTATTGAGTTTAAGAGAGGATTTTGGAAGTTTATAGTGCTGCCATCGTTATTTTTTAAGGTTTTTACACCAGAATCGACTATTGAATCGCTTATAGCATAAGTGTGCAACAGTCGCTTTCGGTAAAATTCCTCTAAAACCGTAAAAATGACCTTTTTACTAAGGCATAGTCGGATGTCAAGGGAGGGGGGTCCCCCCAGACCCTCTGGCTACGCCACTGCACAGAAAAAACAGAGAAAAACACTCTGGGATAGCGCTGACAAAACCTTTGGTAGAAAATGACCCAGCAAAATACCTTAGTTGAGCCAACCAAATCTTTGGTCCACCCAGCAAAAGCGCCTTAGTTAGGCGTATGAAACCTTTGGTTGGCTCAACTAAAGTCTTTTGCTGGCAGTGGCGGCTCGTGCAATTCGGCAACAACGTTTTTCCTCCATTTGATTCTATGTAAAACAATCGATTTGATAGTGAAGCAGCGCTTCACCAACATTTGATTGTTTTACATTGAGTCGAACGGAGGAAAAACATTGTTGTCAAATTGCACGAGCCACCTCTGTTTGCTGGGTCATTTTTCCACCAAACATTTTGTCATAGCGCTACCAAAGTGTTTTTTCTATTTTTTCAGTGTGTATGGCTAAACTATGTCGATATATTCTTGGTGCTACTTGATGTAGAATATAATGGTAACAGCCCGACAATTCATGTCGTCACATTCTATGATATAGGTGGAGCAGATCCATTGTGTCGCTGCGCTTTCGTCATAGCATGTTCAGCTAGCATAGCATCAGGTGTATTTGTTACTGTTCAGTACGTTCTCACGTAGATCAGGAAATACTTCACAGCAGCGCAAGGTTTCCGTTTTGTGAGACTTCTCACGCAAACTTGGAGCTCCAGGCTCTCTTTCCTTCCTTTATCATCACGCACGCACTGATTTCCGATTCTTCACTTTTATTTGATGCGTTGCTGATTTTGGCAAACTTTAATCAGCATAAAGTATCGCATCGATGGGGCTCTTGCTAACTTTTGCTGTAAGCAGTTGAATAGTTAGTTTATTTTTGCGTGAAAACCAGCGAAAATGACGGTGAGTATACTAAACACTCACGAAATTCACTCCGAAACTCAAAACATGACTTTAAAGGTAAAGGGGTTATGGCGGAGCTAAGCAGGTATACCATGGGAGATTCCTATCTAATTTGAGGCTTTTCTCTATGTTTTTTTAAAGAGAGAGACAAATTTGGTGGGCATCTCCAATTCTGCAATTGCATTTATACAGCAAAAGTTAGCAATTGCCCCATTGCAGTTAGAATAAAATGGTTTGTCGAATTCCTAGGCTGGTCGACAATTTTTACTTTCAATTTTCTTCTACCAAGCATAAAATTGGGCAAACCCCTACCTTTTGAAAATGAAAGCAAAAAAGGCCGTAAATAGTGGCGAAGCGTGAAATTTGGCAAACATGTATTTTCTCCATTTAAAAGTCCAAAAACGTCCAAAAGTCCTTTAAAGAGTTTCTCCATTTACCAAAAAGTCGAACGCGAAGTAATCGACAATGAACAGGCATTTCGACCTTTCTAATGTATTTAAATGGGGGAAACAGTGGCGAAGCGTGAAAATTGACAACAATGTATTTTCTCCATTTATATTCACCAAAAAAATCGAACGCTTCAGTCATCGGCGATGACCACGCATTTCGACTTTTCTACTGTGTTTATACGGGTAAAGGGAACGTTGCCAGATCGCACGCCTCGCTGCACTGAGGGGAAAAGTAACGTTGCCAAATCGCACGCCTCGTCACTGGCCGTCTCCCGACGATCTCTAAAACAATAAATAGCTAACTCAATTATTGTGAAAGTTTAGACTAATGTATGAATTCCGATTTTTGCAACTTCGATTTGATTTTCGTTTTACTTTGAACAGGCAGAAGAAAAGACGCACACAGTTTTTCGATGTTTAATCAATAGTTGTGACTAATCGATTGACTGTACTTGGATTACGGTCCAACGCTTTTGCTGCGTCGCTGTTTCGGCCACAAACGAAATCTTGGGATGATTATAGGATAGGTAGGCGGTACTGACAGTGACATCATTTTCGTCACAAAAAAATCGTTTAATCAGCCATCAAGTAGTAGCGCCCCGATTTCACTATCTGTTTTAATTTCCTGTCGGCTGCGAGCTAAACACAATCACGAAAAACATTATCAACTGTTTCACGTATTTTTGGTGGGTTCACTTTTCAAGGACGGATTTCTGGTGTTTCGGCCAACTTATAAACGCTACAGCTCTCGCATGCGATGCGATGGTTTGCACAGCAGTAATAAGTTCTATCGATTGGATTACATTAAAATGGTAGCAAAGATGTATACCACGACAAGTGTGGGTACTCGCCGGATATCCAGGATCGCGAGAGTTCGATTCCAACGCTCGGCTGTTTCCGCTTGGATAAAAAAAAAAAAAAAAAAAAAAAAAAAATACACGCTGTCGTACTCGATGCTTTTTTGTCCTCATAACAAGATTGTTTAAAAATAGAAATCAAAGATTATCGTGACTATAGTATGAGTAATCTGTATGCGTGATATTTATGTAAACAAACCAATGAGCTATAACTTTAGAGTGGCACATCACGGAACGTTCCGCTGGTTCATTGTTGTCACCTAGGGCGCCGCCATCTTGCCGTAAAAATCGATTTTGAGGTTAAGTTTTGTAGGTTGTTTCCGGTCGTTTCGTAAACAAACTCGGGCATCGACGGAAACGGCCTTCAAAATTTAACCTCAAACCTTAGAATCTGCCGTCCAAATTCCCGCCAAATTCCGAACGACCTACAAAATTTAACCTCAAACCTTGGAATCTGCCGTCCAAATTCCGCTTTTTCCCGGGATTCCTTCTACCCTGTGTGGCACAAGGTGGACCAGCCCGCTGCCACTCTAAAGTTATAGCTCATTGAAACAAACCCTTAAAAGCTTAAACATGACGCATAATGGTACCGTCTTCTGATTGGTTGGCGTATGAGTACTAATAAACCCCTACATGCGCAGAAAGTTAAAACACGTGAAGTCATAATGGGCGAGCCACTGGATGCGTTTCTGCACATTTGTTTACATTCTAAGGGCTGTTATTATGTTTTTGTGTAATGCACAGATTACAGTGCCGTAGACTTTCTAACGGTGTATAATCTTTCGCTGTCTTTGCTGATCGATATTTACGTATTCTTTTAAAGATTCTTTTGGGGAGTATGGACGTTCTTAAGGTGCATCATGATTAAAATTAGCGAGTTCATCGTCAACAGTAGCGAGGCGTGAAATTTGGCAACAATGTACTTTCTCCGCTTAAACTTACTAAAAAAATCGAATGCTTCAGTCATCGGCGATGACCAGACGTTTCTACCTTTCTAATGTGTTTAAAGAGGGGGGGGGGGGGGGGGAGAAAAGTTGCCACATTGCACGCCTCACCTCTGATCGTCTATTAACTCTATTATCCGTAAAACACCGTCGCGCGTCGGGCCTTTTTTGAGGATGTAAACAAACACGCCGTTTTGGTAAACAAATTAACAAAAAATAATCCAATGGTGGCGCCCGGAGAGTCTAATCAAAGTCGTTTACCAATCAGAGGCTAACTACCTTTTTGTCTTAACTCTCTACGTATAAGGTATCTAAGTATCCACAACTTTACTGTTGACAAATACATTTTAAGATGG
The DNA here is from genome assembly GCA_011764245.1 of Trialeurodes vaporariorum. Classification (NCBI taxonomy): domain Eukaryota; kingdom Metazoa; phylum Arthropoda; class Insecta; order Hemiptera; family Aleyrodidae; genus Trialeurodes; species Trialeurodes vaporariorum. Next base: position 40,281,967 of record VMOF01000002.1, on the reverse strand, counting down.
TGATGGCTAACTACGGTGAGGCTAACTACCTTTTTGTCTTAACTCTCTACGTATAGGGTATCTAAGTATCCACAACTTTACTGTTGACAAATACATTTTAAGATGGTGATGGCTAACTACGGTGAGGCTAACTACCTTTTTGTCTTAACTCTCTACGTATAGGGTATCTAAGTATCCACAACTTTACTGTTGACAAATACATTTTAAGATGGTGATGGCTAACTACGGTGAGGCTAACTACCTTTTTGTCTTAACTCTCTATGCATAGGGAATCTAAGTATCCACAACTTTATTGTTGACAAATACGTTTTAAGATGGTGATAACTCAGATGGCGCGCAGATTTCAAAGCTCATGAAAAGCGTAAAGCTTCGCTCATTTTGTCGGCGTTTACATAAATAAGCATGATTCAACACTGAAAAAAGCGATAGTCATAATACCAGATTCTGTCATATTACCATAAGTACAACGATATAAGTGAACGACAAAAATTCTAGCACTAAGACCAGAAAATGCTGGTGTTCATACCAGAATACGGTCATAGAACTACAGAATTTCCTAAATATTTTCAAGAACTATGGTATACAAACACTAAAGAATTCTGGCAATGGGGCTCTTGCAAACTTTTGCTATAGGGGGTTGAAGAGTTGATTATTGCATAAAAACCTGTAAAAATGACGATGAGTATACTAAAAAATCACGACATTCACTCTCATAATCAGGCTTAATGGCGGTTCAACGCAGGTATCATGGCAGATTCCTATCTAAATTGAGACATTTCTCTGTGTTTCCGTTGAGAAATTGACATAATAGACAGGAATCTCCCACGATACCTGCGTTAAACCGTCATTTCGATATTGCTGTTACAGCAGCTATGCGAGTTTATTACTAAATTTTAGACTTTCTTAGTGAAATTTTCGTAATTTCCGCTGGTTTTTACATCAGATTGGACTCTTTATTTGCTAACAGCGAAAGTCTGCAAGAGCCCCATTTTACTACCCCTTACACAGGTTCACATATTGTCATGACTCTGGTAATCTTTTTTTTTTTTTTTTTTCCAGTGAATAAAACGTCTCAAAATCTCTCATTACGGTTCCAGTTCTAAAGGAAAAGCAAAGCTCACTGTACATCCCGAACATCTTTTAAAGCAAAAAGTAGGGGGAGGGGGGAAGCCGGGGAAGCCTTTCAAAATAATTTTCTGAGCAGGTTTTTGAATCATAGAGCGGCTATATACAACGGCTGGCACTGGCAGATCTGGGAATTTATCCTTCTCTCTCTTTCATCATTAGAATGCGTGAGTTAAAAAAGGACAGATCAGGGGAAATCACGTGATTTTCGCCCCCTCTTCCATCCCTTTCTAACACATGCGCTCAAATGGTAAAAGAGAGAAAGAAGGACAATTTCTTATATCCGCTAGTGACAGCTGGCTCCGACAATAGCTATCAACTGGGTCAAAGACCACAGTATGTACATATCAAGACGTCACAGTAATTATTATTGTTGAAGGCAAAACTGTGGTGGCACGAAAACAAACGAATGAGGCAAATTCAGACAACAAAAAAACAATACCTTTGTTCCAGATCACTTTCTCCTTCATATGACTGGTGCGAGAGACCGCCAGTAGACGCACAATATTTTAAGAACTTTTTAAGAATTTTACTCAGCGACATTAAGAATGACAATAGAGTCGTCACAAGAGAATGTGAGAAATTTCAATTCAAATTCAAACGAGCGACTGAAAGACACGTGCCGGCAAAGCAAACTCTTAAGGGGCCCGGTGAATTTTTAAAAAGTGTTTCCTAAAATCGGAAAATATTTTCAAAATTCAAAATAAATATATTTTCATACACAGCTTTCAAAAAAGCGGAATCATTTTCGCTGGTTATAAGTCACAGCGCATATAAACACACACTCCTTGCGTTGGTGACATCACAAAGACACAATAATCATAAACAGACTATTGAGCTCAAATCCGACCGGCACGCGGCATGGAACTCGGTGAAATATGGCATCACTCGAACCTATCTGTTTTGTAATCTTTGTCACTTTAAATTCGACAATTCTTGCTGACAGAAAAAAAAAAAACACGCGCATTTACTATTTAGTTAAACAACAAAAGACTATTCGATATGAAGCTTAAACAAAGATGCAAAGAACACACACAGACTGCACCCATATCGAAGCGACTACTCGAGATATATCTCAAGAGGTCGACGAGTAGTGAAGAGCACTCAATTACAAGCTGATACTGTGTTTACACACAGAAGGAAAAACTACTTGAGTGTTGATAACAAAAAACGTCACCATGCTTTATGAGCACTCATGTTAGATAATAAACCAACACAACCACTGTTGCCTATTAAAGTATTAATGAATGAAAATAGTCAGATTTTTTTCTTATTTTGATTTTTATACAAACGGCTCCGCTCTGTATTGTTTTTGATGACGAAAACAATACCTACCGACCTGGTTTGATTTCCTGGGGCAGAGTCCGTATAGGGCAAGTTTCACGCAATCATACCGATGTAACATCGCAACGGTTAACGAGAGAAAGGTCAAACATAAAGCTTTCAGAAACGACAACTTTGAGGCTCCACTTTGATCATCCGCTCAACGCAAAGCACATACTTTTGATGACACATCAAAAGTAATCGATGACCTCGACTTAGCGCTTCACTGTGTAACGAGCAATCAGTGCTGCAGCGTTCATCTCCAAGAGGGTCTTTATAGATGGCGGCATTTATGAGTCTATTATCCACTGTCTACAGCGAATCAGACCCGTGGGTAGAGGCGGGAGAGGTTTGCTAGCGACACAAAATTAGGGTTCGACGATAATCAAAGCTCGGAAAACTGAAACAAAAATTAAGTTAAGAGCTTGCATCGCACAGTGTCAGAATCATTGGCAGATACAGGGAATTGTTTTTCCCTCCTCTCCTTCCATTTGAACTAATGTGTTAGAAAAAGATAGCAGAGGGGGCCATCACGTGACTTTGGCCGCATCTTCTGTCCTTTTCTAACGCAAGTTTTCAAATGGGAGGAGGGAGGGAGGGAGGGAGAGAGAGAGAGAGAGAGAGAGAGAGAGAGAGAGAGAGAGAGAGAGAGAGAGAGAGAGAGAGAGAGAGAGAATTCCCTGCATCCGCCCTTTGTTAGAATAATGTTCATTCCGACTCCAGTTCAATAAAAGCCATGCTTCCTCCTATAGTTTATAGTTTTTGGAGTAGTAAATGGGGCAAAAAAGAGAGTCATAATTCACTGAGAGGAACCACTTCTTTATAAACAAGGAAACACGTTTACTTGTGACAGTTTTTCTTGCGCGAAATAAAGTTCTGCGATTGCATGAAGGAGAATTACTGTCACAACAAGGAATCTTTTACTATGTAGCAGCTAAGCAGCAGACATTTTCCTTGGGTTAAAGGAATTTCCCCTTGGTCAATATTTCACTGTGCAGTTTCTTTAACACAAACGAAATACACCTTGGATTAAAAAAGGAATTCTCTCAGTGAATGCACTTCTCTAAAGTTAAGAAATTATGATACTCAACTGAGGAGGTGTACTACCGACGAATTAAAGATTGTCGCGAGATTTTCACACATTTTCAGTTGAGTGTGAGTGTGGGACTGATCTGCAACGGCTTTTCCGCCCCACCCGCACTGGCCTCTCACCTGTAAGGTGTGAAGCGTATGAAGAGTGGCCGAACCAAAACCTTGTAGGCGATACTTAGCTCGTAAAAATCTCGCGATAACCTTTAATTCGTCGATAGTACAAACCCTGTTCGACAGCATTTTTCACTCTGTACTCCCAGTACACCCCACTTTTACTACGCATGAAAGTAAACTGTAACCTCATTTTTATATTCGCTCCAATTTTCACTCCGGATGTGTTGACCGATTTTTAACAGTGCACTTGAAAAGGATATCTATACATATATGATGCGATATAATGATAGGTAACATGATAAAATCTGAAGAAAAAATAGTTCCGTGCATGAGAGCTCGTTGATAAATAAAGCAATACCGTCACAACATGAATACGTTGAAATAAATGCTTTGGATTTTTCCATTGACATTCACAGAAATCAGATCATGATTGCAAAGGACCTAAGAGACAAAAATAACCGATGTTTCAAGAGTATCGACAAATAAACGAATTGATAAATACAAAATAATTAAAGCGAACACACGCGGAAAGACCTGAAAAAATCAACTCAAGGTATATACCTACGACCCCACTTCCATCGAAGGACATCGACGAGGGTTTTTTTTTATTTTTTCAAGAGGCAGTGACCGAATTACACACAAAACCGCACAGACGACATACATTATTTCTGACCAGTCTCTTTATCATGAACAGAATCTGGAGAGGGAAACCAAGAAAATAATAATAAGGTGAACATCGGTAACAGACACCCTCACAAGAGCTTCCTGAGGAGTTGGCCCATCACTTTCGATAAACTCGACACGTCAGTGTCGTCAATACCGAAGTTTTTGGCCTCACAATTAGTTATAACCACGAGGAAGTATAATAAGAGCTATAGTGGAAAATCGTATTCAGAGAGGATAAATCATAATTTTGCATTTCGCTCTGCATAAGCTTTCATTCACCAAGACGACAATGACTTAAGGGGAGTCGGATATGCCTATCTAAACAATGTAAAACATGGTCATGTTCATGTAACTTTTTTTCAGGATCTACTCAACCGATTTTCAAAAACTTTGGATCATTTGAAAGGTCTCATCTTTCAACAAAAATAGACGAGAAACAATAGACGAATAGATGTTTTTGGAAATTTCAAAAATTTTGACTTCAAGTGCACACAGTAGGAAAAATTATAGAAAAATTGAGAAACCCTCCCGTCTATTCGTGTAAGAAAACAAGAAGATTCTGATTCTGACAAGCCCAAGTTTTTGAAAATCGGTCCGGTAGATTCTGAGGAAAAGGTACACAAGTGTCAAAAAATGACTAAACCCTAATTCTTGTAAAAAAAAGGCTTATAAAAAAGATACGGGATGAATATTCCATTAAAACGCGTGTAATTGCAAAAAAACGTTATGATTACTGAAATGGGCATAACATTGGGGCTAATCACCAAAATTTAAAACACTTAGTCTCAAAATGAAGCTGAAACTATAAAGAAAAATAATTCTTGAAAAACGAAAATTCGTCAAAATCGCCTAATTTTCACATTCGACTCCCCTTAAAAAAACAATAAGATATGATTGTAGACAGTACTGCCCCACCTCGCGGAACGGATATAAATTCTGAGGTTCGGGTATACAACATCGGTGTCATTCATCGTTGCCGACAAATCAGGTCGTGTGAGATAGTAAAATGCACAACTGTTGCATCTCAACCTCATAATAAAATTCGCTTCCAGACAGTTTCAGTACAGCGATAAATCGCATCGATTGGCGTCCGAGAACCTCTGGTTCCTAACAAACTCTGGTTCGATGTAATTTACCCAAAGCGCATTTTCTAAAAGAAATGTCGGTTATAAAATCCATGAAATAAATGCGGCCTTTTTGCGATGGTATGCATTCTACGTCCTGGAAAATACTTAATTATTATGCCTATGGTTTGACGAGTAAAACTGCCGCAACCAACAAGATATTACAGATTGAACGATGCATTTGAAGGTAAGGTTGGAACCAAAGATTACTTATACATGAAGATATGGCATAAGCCCGAACTTTGTTAAGTTGACTCCGGCCGTGATACAACCGGGCATAAAGAGGGGATCATAAAGTTTACAGAGACAAGATTAAATTTTCCATGTTTACCTATTACAAAACTGTTCCATGTTTGTTTTAATTCCGGAAACAAACACAGGAAAAGTGGGAAGCGTAATCTTTTCGAACCAGAATTCTGTAATCTTTATGATCCCCTCTGTATGCCCGGTTGTATCACGGCCGGCGTTTTATCCATTTTTCACTCAACACGGGCGAGATGGCTTAATGCCATATCTGTATGTATAAGTAATCTTTGGTTAGAACCAACCAACAAAGAGCAATGTTGTTGTCGTGGAATAGGCAGGAATTCGGACGATTCTAACCTCCAAATGCACTGTTTTAACTGTAATATGTCTTGTCGATTTCAGCAATTTCAGTCGGGAAGCCAGGCATAACTAAGCATTTTCGAGGACGTAGGTAGAATTCATAATCGCAAAAAAGTGGCATTAATTGTTTGATTTAATAGCCTAAATTTCCGTTCACAATGCGCTTATAGGAACATTACATTGAGTTAGAGTTCGTTCTGAACGACAATCGATACGATACATCGCTGTAAAAAAACAATCTATACAGCCATGGATATAGCTTCATAAACCGTGTGGATTGAAATAAAACCTCCGTTTTACATTACTAATGCTTTTCAATGGTATTTAATCATGTTTATCGCTGTCATAGAATTTTATTTGAACCAGGTGATTTTTACAGTCGGCCAATCATTAAGTTTATCGCCAATATTAATGGTCTAGTAATGGGTCTATTGCACTTTTCCTACAGCGTCACGGCGGGTCGCTGCCCGAGTAAAATCGCGTGAAAATTACATTGAAAGCATTGAAAAGTATCAAAATCTACTCACAAACTCAATAAATGCGTTCAAAAAAATTCAAACATGGCGGTCGAATGATGGGGAACTCCAATCTTATTGCAACTTTCTCTAGGATTAATCATTTTTCTCGGCGTAGGAAGTCACTCATCATTCGACCGCCATCTTTGGATTTTGTTGAAGCTTGAGAGTGGATTTTGAGGCTTTTCGATGCTTTCAATTAAATTTGTGTACAATTTTACAAAGGAATCGATCCTCCTTGACCCCTTATGTACCAAGCCCGAGTGTACTCGTTTTTCTCCTCGAGTCTATTTTACATTGTTTTAGTCTTCATTCCGGATAAACGCAAATATATAGATGAAAACATTACAATAGATATAGTCTCGGCGGGCGCCTTTAATTCGTCGTACAGGCAATTCCAACTCCCCTGAGTACGAACAGCTAACTACCTTCCCTCTAAGAACGGAGGAGTGGTGTTCTCTTGAACCCACCTGGTCCTTAAAGGGTTAAATGCTGTATAGCAAAAGTTTGCTACAAATCCACAATCCCTTAGACTTTCGTATACTTACTACGCACCAGAGTTGCACAAAGAGAAACAATTCATAATCGTGTCATTTTGGATGCTTACTTACCGAAAAATCTTGATCTTGCCTACTTTTTTCTGCAGTCGGATTCCCCAAACCCTAAAAACCGAAGCAATAACGGCCCACGCGAAGGAATAATTCGGAGATCCAGGCATTTTCTGCGTTAATATGAGACAGACGGAACAGCGATACTTGTTTCATGTGACGTCACTGAGCCCTGCATGATGAATGGTGGGTACAACTGAACCAGCTACTATGATTGACATGACTTGGGACGCGGAAGGGGCGAGAGCTCTTTGACCTCATCACTAAAACTGTCCATTTCACAGCGGTGCGGTGCAAACAATGAATTGATAACGCGCGCTTTAAAGCGCTAGAAGACCTACAACTCCTAATCTGTGAAGCGCAGTTACATAATCGGTTGTTTATCTTTTGTTGACAGTTATATCATTCTAGAAATATCAATCAAAAGGTGCATCTTTCACCGACACTCCTCTTCCCGTGACTCCTAGCCGCGTATTCGGTGTTCCATCGGAATATCGCAGCGATTATTGGGAGCATTTTGCGTTTATAATAAAAATAATGATTAATGGCTCTCGTTAACTTCTGCTATTTGCGATTGAATTGTTAGTTGCGTAAAAATTCGCAAAAACTAGCGAAAATACCGATGAACACATTTAAAAATTACGAAATTTACTCACGCTGACTCACAAAATAACTTTAAAATTTACAATGCATAATAGGGCGGAGCTGACAGATACCATGGATGCCAGTGGCGCGGCGTAGCGTGCAATTTGGGAACGTCGCATTGCGTCCATTTAAACCCTTGTAAAAGGTCGAATGCGAAGGTGTTCACCGAACACCCTATAGTAAATAGTTCGATATTTTCCATAGGTTTATAGGGACGAACTGAAACGTTGCCAAATTGCACTACGCCTCTGATGGATGGAAGATTCCTATCTAATTTGAGATTTTCCTCTGTGTGTTTCTATTGAGACTCACAATATACTATCTCTCTTAATCTGAGAGAGAGAGTAACCAATTAAATATAGGATTCCTTGTGATATTTCAGCAGAGCTTTGATGTGCTACAGCATGCTGAAGCGACATTCATAAATTATACGTACTTACATTAATATGCTTCGAAGTTTTCGCGGTTGTTTTGCTCACCCCCATTTTCTTTTGGTGATGTTTGCCACAAGTTATGTACGCACAAAATTTGGCATAAGCTGCTTCTTGCGTATACAAGACCGATCATTTCGCAACACCCCCCCCCCCCCCCAATCTACCGTAAATCCGTGAGCGCCTAAATACAGGTGCCGCTATTGGACGCGCATTAACACTGGAATATAAATGATTTAAACAGATGAAACCGTTGATAGTTATAGTGGTAGAAACTACTTCATTTTCGCACAACTACATCCAAACAATGTCTATAAAGTTCAAAATGATCCATGACAGTGTTAAAAGATACAAAAGATATACTTAAAAACAACCGCGCATAGACGGTGAAACATTACACAGCAATAAGGTCTAGACTGTTCTGCTATCAACGGGCGTCGGACATGCCGTCGTTGCCAGAGAGAGAAAGGGAGGGGGGGAGAATGCAATCTTGCCGCCCCTCAAAATTATAAAGCTGGGTTTTTTTTTTTTTTTTTTGCTTGTCACACTAATTTTGCCACATTCGGTAATGCATTTTGAAAATCAAACCCCCCCCCCCCTTTTTTCAATTTTTTTCCGGTTCTTAACCCAGATTTTGACACCCCCGGAATGTGCCGCCCGGGGCAAGGGTACCAATTTGCGGCCACAGTTTTAAAAGATACGAAAACCCTTCAGGGCGATCGACTCCATTTGCCAAGCTGAATCGATGGAGGGGTCACAAGCTGAGTTTGGCGATATCAACTTTTCATCCGTGTTGCATAGCCATGAGTCAATACACCATCTTAGCATACCAGAACCCGGGGGTTTGAGGTTATGTGATTAGGTTGCCAACTTTTACACAGGCTCTTATGGGGAAAGAGGAATTTTTGCAGTTTTTTTTTTTTTTTTTTTTATTAGTAATTTTTCGGCTATAAAAACCAGATTTACTTGGTCAGGGCACTTCCCTGGATGTTCTGGAGCGTTTCCGTGAAAAACCACTTTTTTCGCCGAATTACACACCAAAATATGTAACACCAAAGGGGGGACCCTTGCTTACTTTGGGTCGATGTGAAAGGGGGGACCCTTTGGTGTTTCGCGTAATTTTGTGAAAAAAGTGTCTTTTCGCGGAAACGCTCTGGAACATCCAGGGAAGTGCCCTGACCAAGTAAATCTGGTTATTGCAGCCAAAAAATTAAGAAAAACTGGAAAAAACCGCAAAAATTCCTCTTTCCCCCATAAGAGCCTGTGTAAAAGTTGGCAACTTAATCACATTTCCTCAAACCCCCGGGTTCTGGTATGCTAAGATGGTATTGCATGAGTAGCTAGTGAAACCGCCACAGTTTTAAAAGATATGAGAATCCTTGAGGGAGTTTTATCCTGACTACAGACACCAACAGTTTCTTGGCAAGAGCATAAAATTCACTTTCCTCCCAAATTGAGGCGTCCAGGGGCTCGTACTCCATTAGATCTCGTGCCATGCATATTACATCCTTATGACTGCATGCAATAGAGTTTAATACTTAAATACACTCTGACAAAGTTGCCGTGAAGTTATACGCATTTTTCTATTCAATTCAATGAAAAATGTTTGAACTTCCCGCCAAATGTGACATCACAGCGCACCGTGCGTGGAGTCCACCAGAGTCGCCAATATAAGAGTCATTTGTTCGTGAAGTTGTTAGTTACAAGATAATTTATTACATTAAACAAGGTATAGAGGCGGACTGGTTCCGAAATTCAGACTGGGACACACACTCTTGAATCGGCCCCGATGTAGAGGGTATATTGACACCCCCCCCCCCCCCCACTCACCACCCGAGGAATGGAAATGAGCCTCGCCCCTCTCATATATGTAATGATAAATTCAGAGTCAAAAACGCCGTTCTTAACCACATTTCTTCAAAAAATATAAACTTCATTAGATGATGCCCTGAACTTCTGCATTTTCGCAGGATTCAGACTGCCGCTTTGCCGCATTGGTTATTGATGCGATATTAAATTATTGAGGTTTTCAGCTTCCCTGAGGTTTTTTGTTTTATTTGGTTTGTTTTGGTCTGATCTCATGATAGTGAGACACGATTTCTATCCGCCGAACTGTTTCTTATAACATCCTAGCGTAGCCATATGGCTACAGCTAGAGAGTAGTTTTTATTTTTTGGGGGCTTTTAATTTAGGGGGTTTTCGATTGGCAATCAGATGTTAAAGATTAAATGTGATTTGGCATCAGCTGTTTTTGGGCATTCTAAAATTATTATTATTATTATTATTATTATTTTTTTTTTTTTTTTTTTTTAAGGTTTGGGGGTTGCTTTATTAAGGGTTGTTTTTAAAATGGTTGGAAAAAAATTAAATAATTCAGGATGTTATGGGTTGATTTTTCAGAAGTATTAAAATCGGATACCATCAGCTGTATGTTGACAAGTACTTAACTATTCGTACATAACTGTACCGTTTTAGTCTCCCCTAAAAAATGAAGGCGCAACCATAAAAGAAAGACCCAGTTTCCAATGTTTCCATCGCGACGGTCGTTGAATCGGATATCATTACTTGTAGTGTGTAGCGGAGAGTAGTTAACTATTCGTACGTAACTGTACCGTTTTAGTCTACCCTCAGAATTGAAGGCGCATGCATGAAAGAAAGACACGGTTTCACAATCGAAATGCGGGGTCTTCCGGGAGGAGCGTTTTTATCGGATATCTGCTGGTGCTGAGCGTCGACAATCGACATTATTACGTATGATCATCGTATGTAGTAAGTACGTAGTACGTACAGTCATACCCTCTCCTTATTTTCCCCCTCTCTGATCTAAACGCACGACCTGGGAATCCTGGGGTCTAATAAAGCTGGTCTGTTCTATATGAGGTCGTTCATTTTTCTCTCTATTGCTCCATTTTTTATAATAATTGTCTTTCTCAATTTTTTCCTTACCTTTCCTCCCTTTCTTTCCTTTTCATTCCTATCACGGTCCGGCCGACTCATATTGGGCCGCAGCCCACCGGGAAATTTCCCGGTTTCCCGGTAGGCCAGTCCGCCTCTGACAAGGTATAAAATGCCCATAAAATAAAAGATCGTTTCAGGAATTTTTTGTTTTTCATTATGATTTTTTATTTTATTTGTTTAAATTGTTTAGTATGGCGTGAAGAACGCAGATGCCGTCATAAACTCTTTTCGCCGCAGCTTTCGGGAGCAACAATATGCATATAGCCGTAGTCCCGTGACGTAGCGTGCAATTTGGCAAGGTTACATTATGTCTATTTAAACCCATGTAAAAGGTCGAATGCGAAGGTGTTCACCGAACACCCAATATTTCTATCTTTTCCGCGGGTTTAAATGAGCACAATACAACGTTGCCAAATTGCACGCAATGCCATTGCCGTAGTCAGGAATTTGTCTTCCTCTCTCTTTGACTATTTGGAGACATATGTTAGAAAATGACAGAAACAGGGACTAAAGTCACGTGGCAGCCTCTCTATATATCCTTTACTAACACACGCGTCTAAATGGGTAAAGAGAAAGACAAATTCCTGACTACGGCTACGGATTTATATGTATGCGCACGCACTTCGGTTTACAATGTTTGCAGTCGCCCCGCTGAGTGTTTGCATGCAGTAAATGCAACCAGAGCATACTCATGGAGCAAGTATACAGTATGCCTCATTGTTATAAGTACTTTATAGTTTCAAGTTGAAAAACACTTATCTCGTTTCGATCATTGGCGGACCGTATCAGGGGCTTGGGGGGGGGGCTAGAGCCCCCCCCCCCCCACTTTTTTGGGCGGAGGGGCTAAAAATTGGGAAAAAGTCATCACTTGAGACGTATGAGAAACAAACAAAAAATATATATATATATATAATCACTTTTTAGCCCCCCCCCACTTTTTTGGTCACGATCCACCAGTGGTTTCGATAGATAGCGGCGTGTCTTCTAGTTAGTCTGTAGTTCGCAGAATTTCTCATGTACTATGACTTTCAATAGATAATACCCTCGCAGAAATTTTCATTCTTCAATTTCTCGACCACATTTAAAAAAAAAAAAAAAAAAAAAAAAAAATGTGCAGTTTTCAGGTAGTTCAGAGTCCAACAGGATTGTCACTTGGAAATGTACCTTAAAAAATATAAAACTCTTTTAAAAATAATGGACAACATTATCAAGGATTTTCGATGAGATGACTTTCTTTCCTTAGTACATCAAGACGATTCACGCCGACCAGCAACCATGGGCACCCGCAGAAAAATTTTCAGGGGAGGGCAAAATTGTTAACACCGAATGAAAGGTCTAGGGGGCATCACCCAGTGATGTGCAGGTCTGGGGGAACCGGGGAAGTGGGGGACTCCCCCCCCCCCAAATCTAAACAAAGGGGGATAAAATCAAGTTTCATTCCGTTTTGTTTTCTTCAAGTTCAAATCAATACCATTTTAACATACCGTAGCCCGGTGGTTTGAGGTTATGTGATTAGGTTGCCAACTTTTTCACAGGCTCTTGTGGGGGAAAGAGGAATTTTTGCGGTTTTTTCTAGTTTTTACGGATTTTTCGGCTGTAAAAATCATATTTACTTGGTTAGGGCACTTCCCTGGATGTTCTAGAGCGTTTCTGTGAAAAACCACTTTTTCCGCAAAATTACACACCAAAATATGGAACACCAAAGGGGGGACCCCAATGAGCTATAACTTTAGAGTGGCAGCGGGCTGGTCCACCTTGTGCCACACAGGGTAGAAGGAATCCCGGGAAAAAGCGGAATTTGGACGGCAGATTCCAAGGTTTGAGGTTAAATTTTGTAGGTCGTTCGGAATTTGGCGGGAATTTGGACGGCAGATTCGTAGGTCGTTTCCGGCGATGCCCGAGTTTGTTTACGAAACGACCGGAAACAACCTACAATACTTAACCTCAAAATCGATTTTTACGGCAAGATGGCGGCGCCCTAGGTGACAACAATGAACCAGCGGAACGTTCCTTGATGTGCCACTCTAAAGTTATAGCTCATTGGGGGACCCTTGCTTACTTTAAGTCGCGATGTGAAAGGGGGGACCTTTTGGTGTTTCACGTAATTTTGTGAAAAAAGTTTTTTTTCGCGGAAACGCTCTGGAACATCCAGGGAAGTGTCCTAACCAAATAAATCTGGTTATTACAGCCGAAAAATTAGTAAAACCTAGAAAAAACCGCAAAAATTCTTAATTCTTTCCCCCATAAGAGCCTACGTAAAAGTTGGCAACCTAATCACAACCTCAAACAGTCAAACCCCCGGGCTACGGTATGTTTAGATGGTATTGTTCAAATAGTCGAAATGGCTAGCTGGTCATCGCCGATGACTGACGTAGCGTTCGACTTTTTTGGTGAGTTTAAATGGAGAAAATACATTGTTGCCAAATTTCACGCCTCGCCACTGGGTCCGAGATCGGCAGAAAGAAGCTAAAACTCCTAGAGTAAATTTTTCGTCACTTTATCATTTATAAACTTGCAAGACCAATTTTAGTCACAAAAAAAAAAAACAAAAACAAAAAAACAAAAACAAACAAACAAAAAGCAAACAAAAAAACAAAACAAAAAACACTTTCATCACTAATTTAAACCTGCGGAAATGTCACTGGAAAGTTTAGCATAGCGGGCTTAATAGGTCGAAAAATATGATTTTTGATAACTTTTATCACTTGGATTTGTTGCCACTTTCTTTTCGATCTCAGCCCACAGTAGAGCCATGACCACAAGTTAACGAGCAGACCTCTTATTGATGGGAATAAGATGAGTGCTTCTTGACTTAATAACTACGTCGCGCAGGTGCGGTGGGTGCGCGTTCAATAGCGATATTACTCGGCCTTGATACACATTCACGGCGCAACACCGGCCGGCCAATCGGCGCGGCGTGCGCCGCATTCGTATTCTGACGCATACGTATCGTGTGCGTGTTCCTTGTCGCGTGTCTGGGCGTCTCTGGTCCATGCCCCCCCCCCCCCCCCCCCATTCTCGGCCTACCTACTATTGAGTGTTGATGCAGCACTATCTCTACGCTGACAAGGCTGATTCACAGAGTAATTAGCCACCGGAGTTGTAATCCACATCCAATGAATGGTTCAGTGACACCGGTGTCAAATGAAATTCGTCTTTTATTGGTCACTTCTTGATGGAGTTACAGTATTGTTAGATGGGAATCTCCCATTGTTACTACCCTCAGACACCATTACGCCCGCGCAAATTACAGCGTTTATCGAATCTAGGAGTAGATTTTGGAAGTTTTTACACCAGGGCCGATCATTTACTTCATCGTTAAATCGATCGTTATAACTGTCTACGAGTGATCCTATTGGTCGAGTATTGTAAAACTTGGCTGTTGCTATGGTAACCATCGTTAAGAGTCTCGTTTTATAAAGGATACTCATGAGTAACCTTTAAAAAACGGACACTATAACGATGGTTACCATAGCAACGGCTAAGTTTTACAATACTCGACCAATAGGATCACTCGTAGACAGTTATAACGATCGATTTAACGATGAAGTAAATGATCGGCCCGCAGAATCGACTATTAAAGTGCTTATAGAAAAAGTGTGCAACAGTCCCATTGTTAATTTTACAGAACGGGCATACCCTCTGTTTTGTATACGTGGTTTTATTCAATTCAAAGAACTCGACCTCAATTGTCCCTTATACAAGTTTATAAATGCTATACCAATGGATCTCATCTCATATAAGTAATAACACACACACGGAGAAAATAACTTCGGTTCATATGGAACACCGAGGGTGTTTGGTTCCAGTAACCGAAGTTTTCTGTTGTGATTACCAAACTTTAGTTAGGAGTACCGAAGTGGTTCAGTAGGAACAAAATGTGAGTCATAGTATTAGTCACGCTTACCGAAACCTTCGGTTCTCCCAACTGAAGTTCGGTACTCACAACCGAAAACTTTGGTTACTGTAACCGAACACCTCGGTGTTCCATATGAGCCGAAGTTCAGTTCTCATAACCGAAAGTTTTTTCTCCGTGCATAAACAGGTAAGTTTGGTAATTACAATAATATTTGTAGGCCCGTGGAATACAATAAAGAGCTCTGACAAGAGACTGCGGCAAGGCAAGCCCTTAACGATGCTTCGACGTGAAGTGTATTATTAAGATAAGAGGCGGGGCGGACGCCATCCGATATGTAAACAGAGCTTTACGCATCGCATCGGCCCGCTTCTGCGACGCGTCGAGCACAGATGGCTCCACTCTGGAACAAAAATAACGCCAACTTTAATTAGTTCTCGGCTGGGCGGTCGTGTTATTGCATCCAGGCAACAAGTTTCTGACATGGAAAAAACGAGGACGCCCGGTCGCGCGGTCGCCCGCCGCCGGCGAGGGAAAACTATTTTTTTTTTTAAAAATTCAAAATATGTCATCATAGTGGATGCGTAAACAGTAATCAGGAAAAATATCTTGCGAGTCGTACGATGGTTTCGAATGAGATTGTTTCCTAAGAAGAAAAACCTTATTCAGTCACCGGCTGATTATAAGGTGAAAGCATCAGTTACACAGACATGCACCGCACCCCCTAAAAACGGTATACCAGTGACGAACACCCCAAAAGGCTAATGCCCTGATCTGAAAAATGAAAGTTAGTTATAGGACTCACAATTACTTCCAAGTTCTACTATTTCAACATTAAAAGCATTTCATATGCCTTTCAAGTCCGAAAAATTGTGCATTTGTGGCAAAAGACTTTAGAAAGTTTGAATGTCTGTCACTGGTGCGCGTTCTTGACGGGAGGGGGGGGGCTGTTGCTTTCACCTCAGTGAAACATGCTCTCTAGTCTCTCTCTCCAAACGATGTAAAAAATATCGCCGTTTTAAGTTTTTGATTAAGAAAGATAGTGCTGGTTGCCCCCCCACTCCTCCCTGAAGGCCCCCTTACAGATATTATATCCTCTTCGAAAAAAATCCCCCCCCCCCCGCTGCGGGCGCCCATGTAACTGTCCAGAAATCTGTTTATTTTAATCAAGACGCACCTCAATAATCTCTATAATGCCCTACATAGAATCTTCAAAAGTTTAAATAGATGTCGAATTCAGCGGCGTATACCGTCCATGTTACCTTTGACACCTAAGTTGTCAATTGAAAAATTGTGAGTGCAAACATTTATTTATTTTTCAAGAAGCTTTGAAAAGCATCATGGATCCAGGGAATTGCCAGTAGTGTGCCTTTAAGCTAGCGTTGTTACCTAAAATAAAATAGGTAACATGCGTTTATTTCGGAAACTATGCGTCGCAGAGAAAATATCGTAAGGACAAAAAAATGGATAATTTTTTTATGTTCTTTTACCTTGTGTGATCAGATTTGCAAATTTTTATTTTTTCGTCTCTCTTTTTGCATGTTTTATAAAGTAAAGCACTTTTAAATTCACACCATGAAGAGTTTTGGACACGGGGTAATATTATTGCTGCCAATGTTTGAACTCCAGAAACATTCCTAATTGTAAGTATGATTTGCGTATTTAACCCTCCCCCCCCCCCTCCTTACGAAGTCAACTCAATGTACTGATTTAGGTAACACTCATGGTTGTCACGGCAGGCCACTGAATGTCGATCAGCAAAGACAGTGAAAGATTACACCTTTAGAAACTCTACGGCCCTGTAATCTTTGCATTGGACCAAAAGACAGCAACGACCCTCAAAATGAAAACGGACTATAAAGCAGGTGCAAAAACGCATCCATAGTTGCGGACAAAGAGTCAGTGGCGTAGCCAAGGGGGGGGTCCAGGGGGTCTGGACCCCCCCCCCCCCCCCATGACACCAAAATTTGTCCTAAAAAAAGGTCATTTTTTGCGTTTTCAGACAAATTTTACCGAATTAGTATCTTTGGACCCCCCCATGACAATTTTTGGACCCCGGACCCCCCCCCCCCCCCCCTTAGAAAAATTCCTGGCTACGCCACTGCAAAGAGTAAACAAGAGTCGCAATTGAATGGAAGGCCTGCGTGGTCAACGCAAATAAGGGATCGGAACGCGGGCTGGCCTCTGATTGGCTGCAAGCGTGGTGCAAAAATGTCTTAGGGTATGGGGAAATTAACACGGGGTTTTCGTTCCGGGAAGTTTATCTCGAAACCTGTGCGCAAAATCATCTCTAACCAATTTATGCGAATCGGTTCCAAACAAATTGATAGGTCACAAGCGCCACTTTATTGCATATTCGGAAAGACTGTTTCAGTTGAAAAGTACGCACAATAGTGTGTTTACATGCTTGGCGTGTGTTTGAGCAGTGTTTGAGTAACTCACCATTGTGCGTACTTTTCAACTGAAACAGTCTTTTCGGATTTGCAAAAAAGTGGCGCTTATGACCTATCAATTCGTTCGGAAAATTCTGCTAAAATTGGTTAGAGACGATTTTGCACAGGTTTCGAGATAAACGTCCCGGAACGAAAACCCCACGTTAATTTCCGTATACCCTAAGACATTTTTGCACCACGCTTGCAGCCAATCAGAGGCTAACCCGCGTTCCAATCCCTTATCTGCATTGACCACGCAGGCGTCGCAGGCCTTCCATTCAATTGCGACTCTAGTTTACTCTTTGGTTGCGGAGCCAATGGTTTCACTTGTCTTAGCTCTCTACATACAGGGGCTCTTGGGCTCCACCGTAGCCGAGAAAAATTGAGTAGAAACTATTTTAATTTTATTGACACTCTGTACATTTGTTGAACGCGCAATCTCATAACTCACGAGAGAGGTGAGCCGGAAGCGCACACAGTGGCCGTTAATTCAACATGCTAGAGGGCCCCTGAGTTCAGACTTAACAGACGAACTACATAGACGAGAGAAAGAAGAAAATAAAACAAATAAACTGGATGCGCTCTGAGAATTCTTGCGATCTGGGCGCCTCGAGTGAGTAAACACTGAGCTGAAACGATGAAAAATTACTACGCAGTATTGCCGAGTCTGAAATAAAAGAACTATGGGCACAGTCCACAGAATAATACAACCAGAACGGAAACTCTGTCGGACTTTGAAGCAAATTCATTTCGCGTCCGCCATGTTGGGATATAGGATGTTTACATCTGGATTCGCGCGCGAAAAAAAAAAAAAGTAGGACATGATCCGCAAAATTTTCATTCTGAAATGCCAATAGAATAAAAGTGAGGCCGGAAACTTAAGATTTCTTTCCAGAATTTACAGAAATAAATGAGTTTCATCACAAATCACACAATTCAGCCATGTTGGAATATAGGACCACAGCGTTGCCTATTGGTGCCGTTAAATTCCAAACTTGCTTCCATTGGCTCTTGTGGTAGTTTCCGTTCTGATTGTATTATTCTGTGCTATGGGATTGCACGATACTCTATTTAGTGCAAGTAATCTGTGGCGACCGAATTAAACACTGGTGAAAATTTCCGATTGTTTCAATGAATTTTCCGATAGGATATTCCCGCGTTTTATTTCCCATAGAAATAATCGGAATTCGTGTAGATTCAAGCGCGCCGACTATTGCAAAGATAGGTCTTTATGATTGAAATAAGGCGAAAAACATCTATGGTTCTATACTTATAGTTTTAACAGTCACTTGTTTCTCAGTGAATACACTGTTTTTCAAAATAGACCGTTTTCGAGGCGACATCACTAAACCATGACATCTGATTGGTCTATTTGAATGCTTGAATCCTTTGCTTAGGACTGTGACAGTGAAACGATGTACTTACCGTATACCAATTGGCATTCGCGGGGATCTCGAATTCCGAAGAAAAAAGAAAAAGAAAAAGGGGGGGGGGGAATAGCTTCGTGAACATTTTCAATAGACGCATTATTGAACAGAAATTTCAGCAATATAAAACCAAGAAAACAATTCGATTTTTGGCGATTACGAATTCTAAATCCTCGGAAATGCTTATCAAAGCATGGTTCTGCGGCTGCAGAATCTGCCAAAATCAAGTAGAAAATTTTGATTTTCAATTAGAATTGCCCGAATCCCCGCGAATTCGGCGATAAGAACAAAAATATTTGGTTCATTCAAACCTACAAATGCATCATTGAATCAATGATTATTATTTCCGGCAGATTTAGTCGTGGAACAGCATGATTAGTTAAGTAAATATATCAGGATGTGAAATTTACTATCGAAGAAAGGTCACATTAACTTCTTGGTTAAGTAGCCGACATTTTCGTTTAAATATGCGCTTAAGGGAAAATTATACATTGAACCAGAGTTTGCTTGGAGCCATAAATCCCTGGACGCAAATAGATACGATAAATCGTTTCACTAAACAATTATAAGAACTTACTGAAACTTTCTATGGAGTCGAAAATATGATTTAACCAGTGGCGTGCAATTTGACAACGTTGCCGTTCGTCCATTTAAACCCATGGAAAAGATAGAATGATAGGGTGTTCGGTGAACACCTTCTCATTCGACCTTTTTCATGGGTTTAAATGGACGCAAAAAAATGTTACCAAATTGCACGCTACGCCACTAGATTTAACGGCAACAATGTTACAGCTTGTTACAGGGTCTGGTGGAAGCGGTATCATACTACATCCTCAAAGACAATCCGAACCAATTCTTGGAATAACAAAATCAAACGTCTTTTAAGTATAGGAATCATCTTGAACCCATTCAATGCCACGCCAGATTATATTCGTCACAGTGACGACTGACTAGATCTGCCTTACACAAAGCCAGTTTTTTTATTCACATTAAGTGCCACTCCAGATTGTTAACTTTTGAAAAATATTCTTTCCTCGAGCGCCTTCAATTAATTATGTACGCAAAATCAACACCGCGGTGTAGGAATATTTAACTCCCCGCACTCAATTTGAACTAGCGAACATTGCTTTGTCTTCGTAACCTGGTGGTAAACAAAGGGTTACGAAAATATTCTTGCTTACAAAGACTCGGAAGTGATCAGTGATCAGTGAACACTGAACTCAAATAGTGTTCAGTGGTATTCGATGTTTTCAATGTGATTTTCACGCAATTTTACACAGAAGTAGACTCTCTCGATCTTCAACTGCAGCAAAATTTTGCAACGTGCATGATGTATGTACCCATTTTCTCCTGTGCCTTTGACCGGGCAACTTATCAGCGTTGGCCATACTGACTGTCTTGAAAATTGCAACTCCTGTTTACTCTTCTACATAACTACAGTCTACAATGAGGCTCTTGCAAACTTTCGCTACAGGGAATTGAAGAGTTGATTCTGGCATAAAAACGTGTACAAATGACGATGAGTACACTAAAAAACCACAAAATCCACTCTTTAAATTGGGCCTAAAGGCGGAGAGATCATGGGAGATTCCTATCTAAATTGAGACATATCTCTGTTTCCGTATAGAGAAAGTGACATAATAGTCAGGAATCTCCCACTATATCTGCGTTCAGCCACCGCCATTACAAACTTGCCGTTATAGCAGTTATGAGAGTTTATTACTGAATTTTAGACTTTCTTAGTGGGATTTTTGTGATTTTCACTGGTTTTTACTTCATATAATAGACAATTCATTTGCTCAAAGCAAAAGTTTGCAAGAGCCCCATTAGCCTCGTCTTTGAGAGCCGATAATTGATCCTTGCAGCCTTCTTCTAAAAATAATATGCCTCTTTTCAAAATGGCTGAAAGAAATCCTCGCCATTCCCTCTTCAAACTGTTATAATCCGTAAGTGAAAGGGCCGGTTAAGGGATGAGGGAGCATTAAAAATGGGGCTACTGCAGTTCGTGAGAGAATATTATAAGCTTCGAAGGTTTTTATAGGTCACGTACTAAACGTCCGCACAGATGATCGAATCATCCCCCGATCTAACACACCCCTCCACCCACCCCACCCTCCCCACGCCTGACTAGTTATGTGAGCTCCTCTTTGCCCCCCCTTCTTATCGTTGAACCTCAACTCGTAATCTACTTTATTTTACTGCCAATCTTTGAATTTTTGTCATCTGATTCAGTGACGTCCCGTGTTATCTGGCAACATCACAATTTTCGTCACAGTGAAGAATCCTCACTGAGAAAAATTTGCCTGCGTAAACTCAACCGGATGTCTGTTTAATACTTACTAGTTCCTGTAATTTCAACAGAAATTAATGTTATTTCAACAGAAGTTAATGTTATTTCAACAGGAATGAATGTTATTTCAACAGGAATTACTGTTATTTCAACAGAAGTTAATGTTATTTCAACAGGAATGAATGTTATTTCAACAGGAATTAATGTTATTTCAACAGGATTTCCTGCGTTACTTGACCAAATTTCCTGTTGAAATAACAGAAAATTTTTCTCAGTGCTCATTCACGATGACCCGTTCAAAAAAAAACAAAAAAAGTAATCTTAGGTCTTATATTCGTCGGATTGGGGAGCTGCAGACGAAACTGATAGTTTATGCAGAATGGAAAGTAAGTTTTAACATTAATCGATGGATCAACCAATTCCATTAAATTTCTTACCGACATAATGGAAATTTAGTAAGGTGCGTGTTTTCTAGGTGAACATGAAAGAACATATCCGGTAAAGCAATCTCCACAGCCACCGGCTGCATTGGAGAAGAGCTTTGATCAAATCATTGTATACCGGGTTACCCAGTGGCGCACCCAAGGGATGGGGGGGGGCTATCTGGCTAAAGCCCTCCCCCCCCCAGAGTAAATTTCCGGGCTGATCTGTAACAAAACGCCGCACTCTGAAGTTTGTGATAAAATGAAAATTTCTTAAGAAGCTTTGACTATTCAACCCCCCCCCCCCCCCAAATTCTGGGTGCGCCACTGGGGTTACCTAAAATGTACTTTCATTTTCGACGAGAAAGCGCGAATTTTACTAAATCTCCATTCTTCTGGTTAAAAAACTGTAGAATTTGTTCATCCAACGATTAACTTTAAAACTTGCTTTCCATTCTGGACACAATGTACACATGCAAGTGACTTTTACAGAACGCTATCTTTGTTATAGTAAATCATAGGCTCGCGGTTTTTTTTTTTTTTTTTTTTTTTTTTTTTTTTTGCAGTGCAAGGTCAACCTTTTACCTCCAAGCTCCAAACATGCTCATTTTCACAAAAATGTGAAGTTTTCGAATGAGTGCCCAAGCAAAAATGGTCCATAAGGTCCATAACCACTGCCAATTCCCCACACAGAGTATGGACACATGTATGAATCCGTATGGATACGTCGAATGGGTATAGTACGTGTTGATATCCTTACAGATCCACACGCATATCCATACTCTGCATAGGGATTGGTTATGGAACTTGTGGACCTGTAGAGTGTAGGGACCATTTTTGCCTGGGTATGATCCCACTGATTCGTGGGTAAGTGGACCGGGGGACCCTCTACGGCCACTGGACCCCCTCCCTATGGTAACTTTCATATTTCGGGTTAAAAAATAAGAAAAAAGGTCTGTTTATTTATTTTTCGTGGTTTATTTATTTCCCTCACAGTTAATAGATAAAAAACAAACAAAAACACAGTTTTGGCCGTACAAGGTACTAACTGTGGCCAGAGATGTTGCAAGGGTGGTCATACATGGTACATAATAACATTTTTTTTTTTTTTTTAAATAAAATCAGGCAAAACTCTACACTGAAAAAAAAATTGTGTAAAATTAACCATGAAATAGTAAAAAACCGGCACAACCTCAAGGAAATAGTAAATTCGACTATTTTTTTCGTTTTAATTTACATCGACAGGTGTAAATTTAAACAAAACAAAAAAAAATAGTCGCATTTACTATTTCCTTGAGGTTGCGCCGGTTTTTTACTATTTCACGGTTAACTTTACACAAATTATTTTTTCAGTGTAGAAGGAGTTGACTAAATAAAAATCTGAAAAGAATTTATCTTTACTCCATATCCTTTCCTGCGCAAATTCCAGAAATTTTTCGAAAGACTTTTTGCATTTCCCCAGAGGCGGACTGGCCCACCGGGACACCGGGAAATTTCCCGGTGGGCCGCGGCCCTTTAGGGCCGGTTGGATCGTGAGAGGGAAAAAAATAAGAAAAAAAGAGAAAAAAAAGGAAGAAAGAAAGGAAGAAAAAAAGGAAGAAAGGAAGAAAAAAGGAAAAAAAAAAGAGAGAGAGGAAGAAAAAAGGAAAAAAGAAGATAGAGAGGAAGAAAAAAGAAGGAAAAAACCAGAGACAAAGGTAAAAGTGAGGCCGGGCATGTATTTGTACTTGGTAAATTTGGGCTGCGGGCCAGTCATTCGATTTTTTAGGGCCGGGCCGATCATTCGAATAGGGCCGGACCAGGCCGATCATTCATTCGATTTTTTCGGGCCGGGCCGGGTCGATCATTCGATTTTTTAGGGCCGATCCGATCATTCGATACTTCAGGGTCGGGCTGGGCCGCTCATTCAAAACGTCAGGGCCGGGCCGGGCCGGTTATTACTCAATACGTTTTGGACGGGCCGCGGGCCGGGCCAATCCGATAAATTCGGGTCCGGCCGGGGCGGGCCTATCATTCGTTTTATGTGGGTCTGACCGGGCCGGGCCGATCATTCGCTTCATTAGGGCTGGAACGAAAGCAGAGAGGAAATATTTCAGAATGTTTAGGTAGCCTTGAAAACGGGCTTTTCTTTTTTTTACTTTTTTATATTTAAGGAGGTATTTCGATGCACGTTTGTTTCCTCGGCTTGATGACGATGACGGTGCCCGAAGGCGTGGCTCTTATCGTCATCAAGTCGAAAATTCATCTTGCTGAAATCGCACCTAAAACATAACAAAACAAAAAACAAAACAAAACAAAAACAAAAAAAAACCAAAAACCAAAAAAAAAAACAAACAAAAATACAAAAAACAAAACAAAAAAATGATAATGGAGGCTTTTCTATTGTCACTAATTGATAAAATGGCAGTCTCTACCCTACAAAAACGCAGAGAGTCAGCGATCATATAATAATGAAATTGATGACCCAAACATGCTTCAGATTGTTGTTTTTGACTGTGAAAATACCAAAATTTTCTAGGGGGTGCAAACCCCCCCCAACCCCCCCCCCTAGGTTAGGTTACGTTTTCTATCGTCAGTAAGATAAAATGGCAATCTCTACCCTGCAAAAACGCAGGGAGTCAGGGATTATAATGAAATTGATGACGCAAACATGCTTCAGATTGTTGTTTTTGACTGTGAAAATACCAAAATTTTCTCGGGGAGCAGACCCCCCTCTCAACCCCCCTAGGTGGGGGGTGTCCCCCCCCCCCACATCCACCATATGGGCCGGTCCAAAGTTGGTTTCCCGGTCCGAATTTGGGGGCCAGTCCGCCTCTGCATTTCCCCCTTAAGTCTACAGCTTATCAAAGTAGCAAAATCTCTTGAAGTGGCCGTAGGGGGTCCAACTACCCTACCTTATATTTTGCTGATCTTTAAGGTGCAGTTTTCATTATCGGTGGTGCGGCTTTCTGACGGTGGTGCGAGGTGGTCGGGGCTCTCTCCTGTCTATCGATCGCGTGCCGCACTCGATTTTCTCAGCTGACCGGGAAGCGAGAAGTGAAGTCGGGAAGCTTTCTGCTTTCGGAGCTTTTGCAGCAGGAGCAGCGGCAGAGAGCAAGCAGGAAGTGGTGGGAGTTGCAATGTTCGCGAGACGACTGTGAGAGGGAAGGGGAAAGGGAGGGGATCCTACTCGACGAATAGCGAGTGGCCTAGAGAGTAGCGAATTTTAGCGGGAGATCCGGTCCGTGGGATGATGCAGGGGTGCGGAGTCAGGAGGGGACGGGGAGGGGGCGGGGGGAGGGGAGGGGCAAGACGGGACGCGGCTGAATGGAGGGAGAGAATAGCATGTCACTGTGTCAGCGATGCATCGCAGCGGTTGGATGGCGTGGCATGGTGGCGGCGCGGCGCACGGTGGATCGAGTCAATGGGGAGGGTCGGACATGGGCAGGAAAAAAAAAGGTCACATTTCCAATAACTTTTTATGGTTTTCTAGTAGTTAAACATCTACAGGGACTATATCCATGGCTCATAAGTCATTTCATTCCCCTCATTTGACGTGCGGGTTGCCTAAACTTGAGAAGGTAGGCAATATGAAATTTACCGTTTGATTTTTATGTTTTTCTTTTGCTTTCGCATCAGATTTTGAAAATGTAAATCAAAATTTCGATTTCACTGGCTTATTTTCCTCCCTCTGATGAACATTTTCACATGTCGTTGATATTTTTTGGCATTATTATAAGGGGAGAAAAAATACTTTGAAAACTCGCTAAAAAAAAATTGTGAAAAAAGGGGGAAAAAGCTCTACAAAAAAATGTCCCCATATGTCCCCTAAATGCTTTTCTGGGTTGTTTTCTACACCTCCTCAGGAATGTATTCCAACAAAAATTGGCCGCTAATATCCGCTAATTTGAGCAAACGACTCGTTTGAATGAGAGCAAGTCGTGCGCGTTTTGAAGCTTATCTCGCTTTCCTTCTATCACAAAGATCGCGCATCACAAGATATCTTCCAATCTCGATAAGTCTTCAATTGATAACTAATTTTCACTAATTTTTTGATTTCTTGGTGGAAAATAAACAAGAATTCAGTTCCCTACGTGCATTCAGCCATAGTTAATAGGTGAATTGGTGTTACAAGTTCAGTGTTTGGTTTATTTAATTTATATGTTATATTTGCCGTTTTTTTGTTGACAATTTTAATGTATTTAATAATGTTATTTACGTATTTGCAATTGTTCAATGACAATCTCAAGACACAATGAAAGAGACGATGATGGAGAAGACTGATTGAATTTATTTGTTGAACTCTACAATAATAAAAAGTAGTTGGATGATTGTGATCATCTGGTCACGTTCATTATAAAAAACTATAAAACCCCGTTTGACGAACAAACTTTGACTGATGAGTGCCACATGTTTTGTTTGAAATTGATTAATTCAGAATTGTGAACAGAAGAAGAAGAAAGCCAAGGAATATCTCCCAGAGGCACTTGCACTTCTGAAGGTTTGCCCTCAAGACACAATGAAAGAGACGATGATGGAGAAGACTGATTGAATTTATTTGTTGATTTTGAAAATCTGTCGTAATAAAAAGATGCACCTAAGTTTTCTCCCCTTTTTCCGTGTTTTTATTTATAATGTAACAAGAAAAATTGAAGTTAAAGAGTTTCAAAAGATCCACACGGACAGAAAGAAAAACGAGGAAGTAAAAATTCTTAGTTTGACTGGAAAAAAAAAAAAATCATCGTTATATTGTCCCACGTATGTGGGCGTATAACGTTAAAATGGTGGGGGGGGGAGTTACGAAAAATTAAGTTAAGAATTGTTTAGCAAAGGAATAATGTGACATTAGTAGTGAGGAAATTGTGACCCCCCCCTCGTATAAATACGCCACGAATCTACAAAAACCGCCTACTTGTAACCCCCCCCCCCCTCGAATAAATACGTCACGAATCAACAAAAACCGCCTACTATCTTATTATCTGCTTCTTTCAGCCGTTCAGTACCGCATTAGACGCGTGCAATGTGTGTTTTGAGCAAACCGTGTCCACTAATGACGAGAAAATGTGTCAAAATACATTTTAAAACTCATAAATTGCAAAAAATATCATCAAAAACGGATTCTACGACGAAAAATACATAAGGTAATAAATTTCTGGGGAATTACATGCTCGAAAAAGGTCCATACTTAGAGGAAACGAAGTGCGTGATGCGCGATGTCCGACCCCTCCCATTGACTCGATCCACCGTGCGGCGCGGCGGCGTGGATGCACGGATTCGCGGAATGGGGAGAGTGGTTCAAAATTCGTCCTTGATCTAATGTAGGGGCGGGCGACCGGGAGTCAAACGTGCAAGTCCAATCCAACCATCAAGAATTTCCTTGCGGTCTTTTCTTTTCAAAGAGAGCAATAATTGCGTACGCGTTTTCATGAGACTTTTATACCATCTCCGACGCGTTTAATCCATTATGGCAGAGAGAGAACTGACAAGTACATAACTGCACACTCTTTCACGATATGATGACCGTCGGAATCGGAAAATCAGTTGTTACAACGAGAGAGGCTTCATCAGTGGCGGCATGTGCAATCTGGCAACTTTGCATTCAGTGGCGAAGCGTGCTATTTGGCAACACGGCATTCCGTCCATTTGAACCCGTGGAATAGGTCGAAACCGCTAGTCATCGGCGATTCTTTGATAATTCAATATTTGTAATGGGTCGTAATGAGCCAAATGCAACGGTGCCAGATTGCACGCTTCGCCACTGGCTGCGTTTCGACCATTTGAACTCATGTGAAATATCGATTTGAGGGAGTACACTGTGCACCCCAAATATTTCGACCTTTTGCATGACTTTAAATGGACAAGATCCAATGTTACCAGATTCCAAGCGCCGCAACTGAGCTTAACCGTTTCCAGTGGCGTACGCAGGGGAGGGCTAAAGAGGCTGAAGCCCCTATAAACCTCCGAATTTTGGGGGTAAAGGGGAACAAGGGAACAATTTTCAGACAGACGCTTATCAGTGCAAGCCTCTTAGTCTGGGGCCCGAAAATCAACTTTGGGGTACACTTTTTATACTTTCAGGGTGTGTTCTGGGTCACATGGGACACCCTTTTTTGCCCATAGGAGTTCCCGAAAAATCCGGCCGCACCTTCATATCCGCCATTTTGTATTTTTTTGGAGTTTTCCGAGGTGCATTCAAAAAATCACCTAAATGCAGAAAACGGCCGCTTCTAGGAAGAAATGTCTAAGGAAAAAGGTTGTTTAAAATCAATTTTTACATCCCGTACAATCGCTATAAAACCCCATATCGCCTGTTTAAGTGGAAAAAAACCGCAAAAACATGAAAAAAAAGTCAAAATTTTCCTCTCTAAGTTTTGAGGCAAAAATTGTCAACCAGCATAGCTGACGCCAGAAGGGTGCTAATTTTTTTTCAGCTCGGTAGAAATCATCCCAACATACTACCAAAGCACCCTACGTCCCTAATCGCTTCAGGGCTCAGCCCCTTTCCCGGCCTTAGCACTCGGACTTGGCCTATATCTGAAAACTCAAAAATCTCCAAATTCGCGTAATATACGAATACCTCTGAAATGTAGCAAAATATCGAGAATACAATCCCGAATGAAGCCTCATTTTGTGTTTCCTGAGTCGCAACACTCAAGAATATCATCTGAAGGACGTAAAAGTTTACCCGGAATGGTGCTTTCCTTTACATTTTGGCTGAAATAGCCTGAACTGGCTGCTATGAGAAACGCGCTCAGCAGGATGAGCCAGACCACCCGTATCAGCCGTTTTTGGCGATGAAGGACTGAACTTCCAACTTTGAGATAGGTAAGTCAGGTGGGGAAATACACCCGAAAAATCAGAATTTCGTATTTTCAATAGCTCCCGAGGTCTCCCCAAGGGGGTTTCGGGGGACGGGGAGGGGCGGGGGCCGGAGGGCCAGAGAGGGTTCAAAAACAAAAACTCTGATTTTACAAGCTTTTATTGGCACTCTGATGGCAAATGTAACGTCAAATTTGCAATTTCCTCAAAATTTTAGTGAAACGTTTAAGGGAAAAAAGCCAATTTTGTCCGATTTAGGGCCCCCGTAAAAGGGGGACTCCCGTGCTAAAAACCCCCGCAAGTATTCAAAACCACAACAACGTAAATTCGTTGTAGAAACTCGGGAAAAATTGCTTTCCCAGGTTTTCGACGACGAGAAACTCGAATATTTGGGTCTCAAAGACCACCTGCTGATGTTCAGGGGCCGTTTGGGTACGTAGGGGGGGGGGGGGGGTGACGCGATCCCCAATCGCACGTGTTTCAACTAAACCTCATCGCAGAATCTCGGGAAAAAATTCTATTCCCGGTCTCTGACGACGGAAAACTCGGATCTCTGGGTTTCAAACGGCACTCAGGGACATTTCGAGGCCGTTCATGGGGATGCGGGGGGGGGGGGGTCCAGTCTTGTCCAGAGACAATAATAATAGAGACCACGCACTAGCCAATGCGCGCGGTCGGTAACTTATTTTTCGGGACTCAACAGGACTTATACCACAGGGAGCATGAAGGAGAACCATCCATACGTTTACTGATGCAATTTCGGTGCTGCGGTTTTTTTAGGCAAAAATCTCAACGAATTTCCTCATCAGTCAACGTACGGTCCATGTTTGTGGTGTTCTATTGAGACCCCGAAAAAAAAAGTTGCCGCGCAAACATGGGAAAGATGGATAGTGCAAGTGCGTGGTCTCTATTATACAAACAGGGTGTTTCAGACCACCCGTCCACTATCTTTTTAGCGAAAACAGCGCAAGAAACGGAAATTCTGACGAGACTTTTTCGATGTATGTCGTCCCCAAAGAATTCAGGGAAAATATTGCCGTTCCCGAAAAACGGCCCTTGAAGGCCTTTTTGGGGCCCCAAAAAAAGGGGCCAAATTGCTGTTTTTCGATGTTTTCGAATGGGACGGGCGTTATTTTATTTTAGAAATGGAGTTAACACATAAAATAAACATTTATGGTTCAGGGAATTTTTTTCAAAAAATTGGCCCGTTCTCAAGTTAGGCCTTTAAAAAAAATTAGGGGCCATTTTGAATTGCTCGCCGTGACCTTAAAAATGGTCCGATTTCAAAAAACTAAAAATATTCTGAGTCAGCAGATTAAGAGCTTTCTTTTGATGTATCGTAACCTTATTTTCTGCGAAAATAAATTGGGGGCCCCCTCCCCCAATTTTTGAGGCTTTGGGGGCCTCAAAGATGACTTATACTCCAGGTATGGCACTAGCTATCTTGCCAATGTTAAATTTCGTTGAGCGCCTTCATTTCTAAAACCTAGCTAGAACACATACACTGGCCCACGGTTTGTTTACGTTTCGGTGAGCGAGGAGCGTGCGGGCGGGGTGGGGGTCGTGGGCCAGTCGACTGGCCCCACCCCGCCCGCGCGTCTCTCGCTCGCCGAAACGTAAACAAACCGTGGGCCAGTGTATGTGTTTTAGCAATGAAGGCGCTCAACAAGATTTTAGCTAGTGCCATATCTGGAGTATCTTTGGGGGACCTCTACGAAAAAAATTTCAAATGACAAGTTATAGGTTGTGATACATTATTCGAAAGGTATTGAGAAGACGAAGAAAATGGTCTAAATCCGAACTCAATCCGATAATTACAACGAGAGTTACAGCGTGGCCTCTCCCCCTATATTTTGCAGCTTGGTGGGGGGGGGGGGGAGGGCAGGGCAGGGCCCCTGTGAGTAAAACTGAAAATGGCCGGGTTACAAGATGTTATAAATTATTCGAAAGTCCTTGAAAATACGAAGAAAATGATCCAAACCGGGTATCAATTCTATAACTTCAGCGAGAGTTACAGCCATTCAAAGATTTGCAGTATTTTTCTCGTACTCGCTAGATTTTGTAAGTGGTCGTGGTTGTTTTCTATGACCTCCTCGATGTATCCTCCCATTGCATCAGTCATCAACCTATGGTCCATAATGGATGGATCTCCTTCATGCTCTAGTGCGTGGTCTCTATTATTATTGTCTCTGGACAAGACTGGACCCCCCCCCCCCCCGCATCCCCATGAACGGCCTCGAAATGTCCCTGAGTGCCGTTTGAAACCCAGAGATCCGAGTTTTCCGTCGTCAGAGACCGGGAATAGAATTTTTTCCCGAGATTCTGCGATGAGGTTTAGTTGAAACACGTGCGATTGGGGATCGCGTCCCCCCCCCCCCCCCCTACGTACCCAAACGGCCCCTGAACATCAGCAGGTGGTCTTTGAGACCCAAATATTCGAGTTTCTCGTCGTCGAAAACCTGGGAAAGCAATTTTTCCCGAGTTTCTACAACGAATTTACGTTGTTGTGGTTTTGAATACTTGCGGGGGTTTTTAGCACGGGAGTCCCCCTTTTACGGGGGCCCTAAATCGGACAAAATTGGCTTTTTTCCCTTAAACGTTTCACTAAAATTTTGAGGAAATTGCAAATTTGACGTTACATTTGCCATCAGAGTGCCAATAAAAGCTTGTAAAATCAGAGTTTTTGTTTTTGAACCCTCTCTGGCCCTCCGGCCCCCGCCCCTCCCCGTCCCCCGAAACCCCCTTGGGGAGACCTCGGGAGCTATTGAAAATACGAAATTCTGATTTTTCGGGTGTATTTCCCCACCTGACTTACCTATCTCAAAGTTGGAAGTTCAGTCCTTCATCGCCAAAAACGGCTGATACGGGTGGTCTGGCTCATCCTGCTGAGCGCGTTTCTCATAGCAGCCAGTTCAGGCTATTTCAGCCAAAATGTAAAGGAAAGCACCATTCCGGGTAAACTTTTACGTCCTTCAGATGATATTCTTGAGTGTTGCGACTCAGGAAACACAAAATGAGGCTTCATTCGGGATTGTATTCTCGATATTTTGCTACATTTCAGAGGTATTCGTATATTACGCGAATTTGGAGATTTTTGAGTTTTCAGATATAGGCCAAGTCCGAGTGCTAAGGCCGGGAAAGGGGCTGAGCCCTGAAGCGATTAGGGACGTAGGGTGCTTTGGTAGTATGTTGGGATGATTTCTACCGAGCTGAAAAAAAATTAGCACCCTTCTGGCGTCAGCTATGCTGGTTGACAATTTTTGCCTCAAAACTTAGAGAGGAAAATTTTGACTTTTTTTTCATGTTTTTGCGGTTTTTTTCCACTTAAACAGGCGATATGGGGTTTTATAGCGATTGTACGGGATGTAAAAATTGATTTTCAACAACCTTTTTCCTTACACATTTCTTCCTAGAAGCGGCCGTTTTCTGCATTTAGGTGATTTTTTGAATGCACCTCGGAAAACTCCAAAAAAATACAAAATGGCGGATATGAAGGTGCGGCCGGATTTTTCGGGAACTCCTATGGGCAAAAAAGGGTGTCCCATGTGACCCAGAACACACCCTGAAAGTATAAAAAGTGTACCCCAAAGTTGATTTTCGGGCCCCAGACTATCTCCCAAGTAAAATCCTGCGTACTCCACTGACCCTCTCCTATCAGGACCAGCAGACTGATTATGAACGAGCGTATCGTAAAGCTATAGAGTCGATGATCGAGTATGTGTTATTCTTATGGGTGGTGTCATTGTAATAGGTTTCATGCCGATAGAAACCATATCATCTCAATGGAAACTCACCGATAACTCCTGAGCTATCAGAGAATTTCCACAGAGAAGAGAGGGTCTAAATCGTAATGACACCACTCATAAGAACATCAACACTTACTCGATCAGCGACTCGGTAGTATTATGATACTATTGTTCTTTACTAGCCTGCAGGATGTTTTCGTCGATTTAACATTCACCTGCTTGCAGTGGCGGCACCTGCTTGCAGAGGCGGATCCAGAAAATTTTGGGGGGGGGGGGGCACGCCTGTGAAATTTTGAAATTTGAAGCGTCGGTGGAAGCAATTTCAGACTATTTTCAATTAAAAAAAGGCAAAATTAGAGGATTCTGGAAGGGGCATGTGCCCCCCCCCCCGTAGATCTGCCACTGCTTGCTTGGATTGAGTATGAGTAGCTGAATGTTCCTACTTTGCGGCGTTCACTTTGCCTGTTCCACAAATTGAAGGCGCTTAATGGATCATTATTTTCCAAATATTTAAACTTTGAAGTTACTTTCAATGCGTGAAAGAAATTGAAACTGAGAGAACAAGACTTGTTGAAAGACATCTCCAAATGAAACTGTCAACGTTAAAAATGTAATAGCAGGCTCTGAGAGAGATCTTTGTCCCAATTTGGCTGTAAACTAATCGTTGCGATTCGTCTTGAAGGTGTATTTTTGTAATTTCACGAAAATGTATACACTTGGAGGAGATGAATAGAGCCATTTTATTTATATTTTCGGGTCAACGAACAACGGGTCTGTTGCGAAATTTTGCTAAAACGGGAGCTGAGCTTTTTCTATGCTGAGAAAAGCAGCATAGAGAAAGCTGCAGTCAGATGGGACTCCCCTGTCATCACCGCCCGCTGATTCGATCACCAAATTGTAATTTTGTTAACCCATAAATGCCCATTGGGTTGTTAACGACCCACTTAAAATGGTTTCTTTTAAACCAAATTACAATTTATTTAGGCCAATGTAACTCAAAAATCAATGTTGTGACCATTCAGCACGTATAATTTAGCTGGACCAGAAAATTTCACAATTTTTAAATTTTTAATTTTTTTAACTCTTTGGTGGTGTTTTTTTGAGGAAAAACACCAAAAAACACCCAACATGTTCAAAATAGTTGGGCATACATGGGTTAAACCCATTTATTGAGTTCATGAGTGGTTTTTACTGAACTTTTTGATGCTCTCAACGTTATTTTCAAGTGCTTTCACAAAGGAATCACACTTCCATTACACAGCGACATGTATCAAAAGTTTGCCACCACACCCACTCTACTCATACCGAAAATTCAACTAAATTTAATGGTGCTCTTGCAAGGTTTTGCTGTAGACAAATAATGGCTTATCAATTCTGATGTAAAATGCTGCGAAAATAACGATGAGACCATTAAAAAAAAGTATAAAACTCACTCCTCGGATAGAAAACTTTACTTGAAATTTCGGGTGACCACCCTTGCATGTATGCACCAACCTCGGATTCGGACCCCAAACAAAAGAACATAACCCACGAATTTGAACAATGAGATTAATGAATTTGCTTTCAAAAAGTAAATTTGAAGGAATTAAAAGTCCATTTAATACACATTTTGTCACTATAGGAGCACGATGATAACATTAGAAAAGTTCTATACGTTGCGTAGTAAACGAGGAATAAACTTAATTTCATGTCCTGTTCTTTTGTTTGGGGTCCGAATCCAAGGTTGGTGCACACATGCGCAAGGGTGGTCACCCGAAATTTCAAGTTATTAAGTTTTCTCTGCGAGGAGTGAGTTATAGACTTTTTTAATGGTCTCATCGTTATTTTTGCAGCATTTTACAACAGAAATGAGAATCCATTTGTCTACAGCAAAACCTTGCAAAGAGCTTTATTAAAATCTTAGCAAGTTCCAGTTAATGTGCTTTGTGCGTCTTCTTCAAATAAAACTTTTCGAGGAACCAAGATCAGCATTCCTATGTATAAGAGTTAAATACTAAATACAGTGGCGTAGCGTGCAATTTGACAACATTGTATAGTGTCCCTTTGAACCCATGTAAAAGGTCGAATGCGAAGGTGTTCACCGAACACCCAAAAGTTCGATCTTTCTCATGGGTTTAAATGGATTGAGATACAGCGTTGTCAAATTGCAAGCTACGCCACTGACTAAATAGCCATGACATGAATTATTTTGACTCCGCTTCGAATGTTACTTTGCAAAGACGCTGATGATGTTATAATATAGCTCGTCAGAGAACCTGTTAAAAGTTATGATCGCTACCGGTCACTAGAATCGAGGACGAAGAAAAAATTATAAAATAAATTGGAGCTGGATCCCAACAAGGAATAATGATCGATCATCGCTACCATACCTCTCCTCCTCTTCCCCCCTTTCTCTTGAAATATTGACCCTCCGGTTGTCGCTGACCTCTAACCCGAGTTGAAGGGGCAATGAGAATCTATCACCACCGATGATTTCTTTATCAATGAAGCTCTTGCAAGGTTTTGCTGTAAGCAACTGGACTACCAATTCTTCTGTATAATGCTATGCGAAAAGAAACGATGAGACCAATAAAAACTTTTAAAACTCACTCCTCGCAGAGAAAACTTACCTTAAAGTTCAGATGGACCACCTGTGTCTGATTGGCACCCAGGGGCGTAGCCAGGATGGGGGGTGGTCCGAGGGGTGTGCCCCCCCCCCCGGTGACACCAAAATTTGTCCTAAAAAAATGTCATTTTTTGCGTTTTCAGACAAAGACCAAATTTAGTATCTTTGGACATCCCCCCCTTGACAATTTTCGGACCTCCGACCCCCCCCCCCTCGGAAAAATTCCTGGCTACGCCCCAAACATGAGAACAGTATACGTGCGGAATTGAATGCCTTCTTTCTTGCTTATTTCACTACCTGGAGCTTGTACATGATGGTAAGCACCATACCGTGCTCCTCGCGATAAAGTCTGGAAAAAATCAACCTTCAAATACTGCTTGAAAACCAAATACAACAATCTCATTGTTACAATTTGTAGGCTATGTTCGTTTGCTTGGGGGCCGGTCTTTCACTGTAAAAAGCCGTCATTTTGAGGCCATTATAAAGGAAAGTCTCACAACACTAAGCATAGTGGCGGCTCGTGTAACATGGAAACTATTTTCCGTCCCCCTTTATTAGAACTGATGCACAACAATCGATTGCTGATAAAGCACAGCTTCACATTCAAATCGATTGTTATACATAGAA
Organism: Trialeurodes vaporariorum; assembly: GCA_011764245.1. Classification (NCBI taxonomy): domain Eukaryota; kingdom Metazoa; phylum Arthropoda; class Insecta; order Hemiptera; family Aleyrodidae; genus Trialeurodes; species Trialeurodes vaporariorum. The sequence continues at coordinate 40,246,557 of VMOF01000002.1, read as the reverse complement.
TATAATGGAGGAAAGGCATTGTTGCCAAAAATCACAATCTGCAATTGGATGACGGCATCATCGCCCAGCTATCCATACCAACTTACATCATTTTCCGCTCAAATACTTCACTGTATATATGTATAGGTGTCAAAGAAAACAAAAGCGTCATATCAATGGCGTAGCGTGCAATTTGACAATGTTGCAGTTCCTCCATTTTAACCCGTGAAAAAGATCGAAGTATTGGGTGTTCGGTGAACACCTTCGAATTCGCCCCTTTGCATGGGCTTAAATACACTCAGTAAAACGTTGCCTAATGGGTCTGTTGCAAACTTTTGCTACAACGATTAAGAGTGTTCAATCTAATATAAAATCGCCGGAAAAGTCCATTGGTGGCATCAATAAATCATAAAACGCAGTAATAAACTCAAAAGAGGCGTTTCATGAAATCCAAGATGGCGGATAGATATCGAGCAATCTGTATGCATGCACCGTGAACATCCAAGGATGGCCAACTTTGACCACCTCACAGGAGGTAGAGGTCATGTGTTTATTTACTTTGTGATTGGTTGTGATCGATATTGTGAGGTTGGCTATCCTTGGATGTTCGTGGTGCATGCATACAAATAGCTCGATATTTTTTCGCCATCTTGGATTTCATTAAACGCCTCTTGTGAGTTAATTATTGCATTTTATGACTTTCTGATGCCACCAATGCGTTTACATTAGATTGATCATTCTTAATCGTTGTAGCAAAAGTTTGCAACGGACCCATTGCACGCTATTCCACTATACGTCATCGTCATATATACGTGGGGATTTAATTCCGTTGAATATTCCGCGAGCAAAATAGGCACAAAAAGGCTTTCACGTTCAATTTTTCGAACAGAAAATTTGAAATAACAGATATTACACTTTAGAAGGCGTGTTTCAATGCCCGAAGCCTTCAAGCTCCTATACATATAAAGCTTCATCGACGCGTCGAACGTTCGTAAACGAATGTTTAGTTGAATAAATCGATTAAACGCACACTCAAGCGACGAATAAGGATGTTACGAAGCGCGGCGGAAAATTGAAAGTTACACGGACGAATTAAAAATGAGGTTTCCTCCTTTTCGAACCAGCTTGTTAAAGCGCGCTACTTTTATTTCCTACTGAGCTGAGCTTTTTTTCCTCAAATGAAACCAACACTTTAATGCCTGATGATGCACGCGCTGGGACATCGAAAGAATCTTTAAAAATTCACGAGCTTCACGAGAAATTTCAACGATCTATAAAAACACGTACTTACGTATAAAGTCATTAAAATGACAGATCTGCTCGCCAGCTCGCGGTTGACAAAATTGCTCAAACAAACCAATTGATGATTGTGCCGACTGACAATCAAAGGAGCGAGCCTGTTGTTTAAAATCATTCTGCAACATCAAAAAAATTATTCTGAGGGAGACCCCATTTCCCCAGACCCACCCCCTCCTATAATATGCTGGAGGAGACCCTTAGACCATCTTTAAGGGGTTAATTTCACAGTAGGCTGGTTGCAAAATGTGTTTGCAAATTTTCATCAAAATTCAAACAGCTATATTTGAAAAATTCCAATTTTTCCCTACATTCACTCATTTTACCCACTTCCCCATTGATTTTAATGGAAACCTCTTATCATCCATTACTTGCCTACAGTTTGAAATTTCGAAAAAACAAAAAAGTCCCTATGAGGAATGTTAAAAGCGCAATTTCTCTGCAAAATTTCAATGATATGGACGATGGTTCAGAAGTTACTCCATTGCAATACTTTCTCAATTTCTAACTTCGTTAGTTGTGAGAAAGTAAAGACCGTTTACTTTACATTTACTTTATTTTACTTTATATTCAGTAGAGCGATATATCGTATCGATTGCCGTTCGCGGGCCTCTGGTTCAATGTAATTTCCCCATAAGCGAACTTTTGAACGGAAGTTTAGGCCATTAAATCAAACAATAAAATTATGGTAACATTTTTGTGATTATGCATTCTACGTCCTCGAAAATGCTTAATTATGCCTGGTTCCTTGACTAAAACTGCCGAAATCAATAAAATATTGTACAGATTAAACGTTGCATTTGTAGGTTAGAATCACCCGAAATCCCGCCAATTTGGGTGATTCCAACCTCCAAATGCATCCCTTAATCTGTAATATCTTGTTGATTTTAGCAGTTTTAGTCAAGGAACCAGCCATAATTAAGCAATTTCGAGGACGTAGAATTCATAATCGCAAAAAGGTCGCATAAATTGTCTAATTCAATAGCCTACATTTCCGTTCAAAAATGTGCTTATGGGGAAAATGCATTGAATCAGAGTTTTTTTTGGAACCAGAGGCCCTCGGACGGCAATCGATACGATATATATCGCTCTATTAAAACAGTCTTTAGAGCCTGCTGAGGTTCAAATTGAGTAGAAACGAAAACGGTAAAGAGTCTCATATTATTCAAACGACAAAATTTTAATCATGGGATCTTTTTGAGAGGCCTGTTTAAAACTTGGGTGTTGGTTGGCGCTACAACGCTGTCGATGCCTGTCAATGCTCACATCAGTTTAAACCGTCTGTAGTCAGACAAAAAGAGACCCAGCAGTCCCAGCACATGCTACACTTTCCGTGGTATATATGAAAGCCAGGCAAGTAAAATAGACTCATTCTTGTTCGGGGGCTCAACAAAACAACAGCCAACTGTCGCTTATTGTTGAACGGTGAACATTGCTCTCATGAAAAATTACCTGAAATTTTACTTGGAAGTCAAAATTTCGCAACTAATTACAGCGTATTAAGATAATGAAATAGATATTTCGTCAGAAACCGTTATTCTATCAACAAAATCGTCAATTAATTTAAACCAGAAAATAAACCTAGCCGCTGTCCATCACTCAACAGTAGGTGACTATTGGCTGTTGTTTCGATGATTCCCGACCAAAATTGCACTGGGAAAGAGCCTCGCCAAATTTGGACCCTTTTTTCGTCCCTCGAAATCCTGGACCAAATATGGCTCAAGTTACTCCTTAAGGTAACCTGATACTCGTGTTAAAATTTTAGCTTGAGTATACGCACGGTTTCCGAGATATGGGGGGCAAAGTTCCCCATTGAAAGCATTGAAATGTTGCAGCAGCTACAACAATTCAATGCTTTCAATGGGGAACTTTGCCCCCCCCCCCATCTCGGAAATCGTGCGTATACTCAAGCTGAAATTTTAACACGAGCATCAGGTCACATTAAGGAGTAATTTAAGCCATATTTGGTCCAGGATTTCGAGGGGCGAAAAAAAGGGTCCAAATTTGGCCCTTTTTTGGCGAGGCTCTTTGACGCAAGTCGCAAGCTTTGATCGCTCTATCGGTCTCTGAATCATACCAAGTTGCTCCGTTGGAGATTCGGAGGTTACTGTTTCTATTGGTATGCAGTAAGCTTACGGCAAACTTACGGCGGTTATCAAGTATTTGAGATTAGTTTCTTGAAAACCAACCAAAACTGAAAGTGCACGTCGGAAACGAAGTTATTTGCCTTAGTTACGACTATGTTGCAGTAAAAGAATCGAAAATCGTAATGGAGCTCTTACACGGTTTTGCTATAGGCAAATGGAGTATCTATTCCAATGTAACATTCTGCGAAAATAACGATGAGACCATTAAAAAATTCTAAAACTCACTCCTCGCAGAGAAAACTTAACTTGAAATTTCGGGTGACCACCCTTGCATGTATGTACCAGCCTCGAATTCGGACCCCACCCAAAAGAACATAACCTACGAATTTGAACAATGAGATTAATGAATTTGCTTTCAAAAAGTAAATTTAAAGGAATTAAAGGTTCATTTATATACGCACTTTGTCGCTAGGAGCACGGTGATAACTACAGAAAAGTTCTACGTTGCGTAATAAACGAACGTTCTACGTTCTAGTTTGGGGTCCGAATCTAAGGTTGGTGCATACATGAAAGGGTGGTCACCCGAAATTTCAAGTTAAGTTTTCTCTGCGAGGAGTGATTAATGGTCTCATCGCTATTCAGCACATTTTACATCAGACTTGATAGGCCATTTGTTCACAGCAAAACCTTGCAAGAGCTCCATTAGAGAGTATACATCACGATTTTGCGTCCTTTAAACTTACCAACTTCTCTATCTTTGTCCATTTTTATTGCAAAAAATACGCGGGAAAACGAAAACAAAACTCAAAAAAATACTGCGTTATAAGTGCTCGCGTTCATGTGAATTTCGTAACCTACCGGCGAAAACTGTCCACGTGTTGTGATCAGACGTGTGGGTGTGATCAGATAATGAGCGTTATCGCAGTCTCGTTTTGAATTAGACGACGATACTAATGTTTATGAGTACTTAGTGTTGTTCGTGTTGCCAAGTCGTGCTCTGAGAGAGAAAGCATCGGAAAAGTTAGTGCTTATTCGTTTCTTATCACTTCGAGAAAATATGTGTTAAAAACCAGCGAGAGCTGCCGTTTTGCGAATAATTACTAGCATTTTTCAATTTACCGATAAGTACACCGGTTGAGAGAAGATTACACATAATTCAGTTCATTCAGTGTATGACTGTAATGCACGAAAATACTCGTATCTGTAACCTTTTCTCAACTAGTGGAGTTGTCGATGACTTTAAAAAAACTTGCGGATATTTTAATTAATTAACGGGGTTTCCACTGATTAAGAAAAGATTACAGATCAGAATATTTTCGTTCATTACAGTCATACACTGAACTGAACTGTGTAATCTTTCCTCAACCGCATGTAATCATCGGTGAATTGAAAAATGGAAGTAGATAATTATATGCAAAACGGCAGTCCTATTAAAAACCCGTATGGCGTCAACTTTTTTTTCTTTTTCTATAACTGTCATAAATTCGTCAATTTTTGATCTAATTTAATCATCTTGAGATCAATCGATATGAAAATTAGTTAATTTTTCAAACATAACCAACATCAGATCGCTGGCTCGTTTAGTTTTGAAGTTCCATCATCAGTCTCGGTACTTCTGGGCCAGCCTTCGTTTTATGAATCATTCCTCATCAGATACCCCCGTAAATTCATTTCCATTTACTTTGTGTATACCGTTCACTGTTCCGTTTGTGTCATTAATCCTACTTTAATTTCATTATACCCCCGATAGTCACAAGAGGAGGACGCTAGACTGACAGGAGCTTGGGGGGGGGGGGGGGAGAGAGAGAGAGAGAGAAAAAATTGGCGCGCGGGTAGTCGGGTACATGCACTGATACAGTATGTTCTTCAAGTCTTCACCACTCACCAGAATCAAGTTCAAAAGTACTAGACTCTCCGCGATTCACACACCACTGTTATGCTTCTGGTTATATTACTAGGATTTAAGAATTCATTTTTTCACTGGGTTCGCAAAGCTTCTCCTGAATACGTGATTGCCAAGTCTAATCAAAGGATACGGAATTTATCTAATTGATTATCGGGTAGTTTTGAGCATCTAATAACCAATTAGATTTAATCCGTATTTTAATTAGACTTGACAGCGTGCCTCGTCTCCACCAATCGCCGCTTTTCATTCTTATCCAGCCTATTCAAAAGTCGGAATTTCAAAGATCGGCCCTCTGATGGAAGTAGGTAGTTTCAGAAGTGTAGGCGCACCTAGACCGATAATCTTTGGCATTTTTTAACATTATTTATCTTATTACACAGTGATAGAGGATGAAAATGAATGTGAGCGGTGGTTTTTCATTGAGGAACATTTTACAATTAAAAGGTTTAAATTAGACGCAAGCTTAGTTTTGATTTGAAGGAATGCAATTTAAAAATTCGCCAAAGATTATGGTCTGGGTGCGCCTACACCTCTGAAACGAGCTCTAAGGACTTCTAGAACATACTGTATAGCCTACTTTATGCTATGCACCGAACAATTTATCTGTGAGGGAAAACCCGGAGGAAAAAATGTCAGATTGCGCAGAGGGATCTCATATTCTTGCGGGGGAAAAAAGCTTAAAAAAACAAGTTTGAGGAGCTTATTGTGCTGAGCGCCTGAAAAAAGATGCTGTGGCTTACTGTCAATGGACCCGGATACGCGAGCAGCGCATAGCGCAAAGTTCAGGGTGGCAGGAGAGGAAAAGGAGGCTAGAGGTATAAGAGAAAAAGAATAAAATAGGGATCAAAACTCGTTCAAGGTTGTGCGTGATAAACCGTGGACGTTCGTAGACATACATTCCAGGGTCTGCAAAAAGTTCGACAGCACTCTCCTATAATTTCTAGATGATTGCAGATCGAGAAACGAATTTTTTCAAAGCAGACTTACACTGAAAAAAGTGCGGAAAGGTAAACTTTACCCTTCCACTCTTCCTACACTATGGTTCCTACACTGACAAAAATAATATTGCTGTCTTAGTAAAAACACACTTGCGATACTCGCAAATTGCTGTTCCAGCAAGCTCAAATTCGCTGCTTCAGCAAATATTTTGCAGTTTTCGCAAATGTTATCGCTAGATCAGCAAATTACATCTATTGCTTTTTTAACGATTAAGAATATTGTCATTATAGCAACGCAATTGCAGGCCGGGTTTTTCGCAATATTATGTTGCTAAAGTAGCAATACCGGTTGGTACTAAAGCAACATTTTTTTTTTTTTTTAGAGTATATTGTGTAGCAATTTGGATCACTGAAAAAATAAAATTCAAGTACAGCCGAAGCTGCCTTTTAAAATAGCTTCGCAGAGCAAAAGTTCTAGCTGTACGTGAGAAAGTTGAATGTTGTACCGAAGCTCTACTTCGGTAAAGGAACAGCATTTCTTCTTGCTTTTAATTGCTCTACCGAAAAAATGCTGTTTGGCCTTGAACTGGCCGTCATAACCTCTCCTAAGCAAAGGAATACCAATAGCTAAATTTTCATCCGAGCGAAGATAAGGTCGGTTTCGTCAGAGCGCGTTGAAAATGTTTCCTTTCGAAAGGTCTGAGGAGAATCCTTTGATTATCTCGACCGCCACACTTGACTTGCAGCTACGGAGGCAAGATTCGTTGTTATCAACTCTGAGTTTTGTCCAAACACACAATGTGAACAGTGCAAGCACCGACAACGAGTGTCATAACAAAAGCATATAAGTTTAGAAAAAAGTTATATTCTACTAATCGCAATTTTCTGAGCGATGATATCACAAGTCAGTTTTATCTTGTTTAATGAGACGTTACTCGATCCTGTCCTTGACTTATGCAACCCGTCTTTAATTACCATTCTGATCGTGAGAGACGTTGGAATTCCCATTCAAATTGCATTTCCTTAGAAAACTGCCCGAGTTCCACAATGGGGCTCTTGCAAACTTTTGCTATGGGGGATTGAAGAGTTGATTCTTGCATAAAAACCTGTAAAAATGACGATGAGTGCACTAAAAAATCACGAAATTCACTCTCAGAATCGGGCTTAATGGCGGAGAGACGCAGGTATCATGGGAGATTCCTATCTAAATTGAGACATATCTCTGGTTTCCGCGTAGAGAAAAGTGACATAATAAACAGGAATCTCCCATGATACCTGCATTGAGCCGCCATTACAAACTTGCCGATATAGCAGTTATGTGAGTTTATTAGTGAATTTTAGACTTTCAGAGTGATTTTCGTGATTTTTACATCAGATAGGACTATTTAGTAGCTCACACACGGAGAAAAATTTCTGGTTGAAATAACGGAACGTATTATTAACAATAGGGTAAAAAGAAATTCCTTTTAAAATAATAAGAATTCTCATTAATCCAACGATTCTTTCTTGTGCTTCTTCGGAATCATCAGAACGTTCAATTGGACCAATGATAATTCTCGTTAAATCAATAAGAATTCTTATTATTTTAAAAGAAATTTCTTTTTACCCCAATTCCTAATATGTTTCGTAATTTCAATCGGAAATTTTTCTTCGTGCAGCAAAAGTTTGCAAGTTCAATTGAGGACTTAGCCGGGAAAAAGGAACATAAAACAGTAGGTGTGTTCTTGCCTTAAAATTAGCATATAAATCGAATGCAGATTTTTAATAGGAACACAACCGATGGTTTAGGAGCCAAAAATAGAGTCAACAGGATCAAATGAGACCACACAAACATCAGGTGTGTTCTTTATTAAAAAACTTCAATTCATTTAAAAGTATGCTAATTTTAAAAAATATGGTACCTGAATGCAACGTATACCTTGTGGTACATTAAGGTAACGTGTTGGTCCATTTTACCAAAATCTGGAGAAATTTACCATGTTTGAGAGCAAACTCCAAAATCAGCTATGCAGATGGTAAATTCTATACGGTTACGGGATTTTTCAGTTTTTCGTGTTTTTTTTTTTGTGTGTTCGAGAGTGGATTTCGGAAGTTTTTAGTGCTGCCATTGTTATTTGTCGAGGTTTTTACACCAGACTCGACTGTTAAATCGCTTATATAGCAAAAGTGTGCAACACTGCAACATCCCCATTGGTTTTTATGTGTGTATACCTAGTTTTAAAAAAATCATTAAAATATTAATAGTCCATCTTTAATTCTTTTTTTCTTAATTATTTGTCAAAATCGATCCCACCAAGGATCACTACACACCAATGGTTTTAAGTTAAGGTGAAATTTATCTCCCCCCCCCCCCGGTTATCAGAACCTGTAAAATACCTTCAGCACACAAGGGTTTAACCGAAAAAGTCCCGAAATTCGAGGTAAAAATGACGAGAAGGAGAGGAGTGGCAACGTCTCAAGTCGGGTATACGTCCATTTAGTAACAAGCCATCCAATTAATACGAAGAATTGCATGTCTCCAGTTATACTTCGGTTCAGATATGTAAATGTAAATACACGGTGAAATACGAACGGAGGGCGGAAGAAAGAAAGAGCAAATAGGTTATACACTCCCACCTCCTGCCCCCCCCCCTCGTCAGTCACCCCACCGTCGATCATTATGTACATACTTCTTTGGACTGGAGCACTAAAGCGGATTAGGAGACAGTCGCATTCCAGTCATTCAATGACCTTGAACTTGATCAACTTTGTGGATATTTCATTCATTATTTCATTATTTCATTCATAAAATAAAGGCGAGTGACTTACGTCGGAGGCGTATAAAAATAATGACACCATAACGTATGACACTCTCATTGTGAGCTGAGGTACTTTATAGATATTTCTCATTGGAAATTATTTCGTTTCAATGCGCAAAGAGATCCTTATTTATACCTTGAGAGAATTCTTTTTTTAAGTGGAGAAGGAGGTCCTATGTTAAACAAAGTTAAATAATATGCTTCACTTCTGGTGCACTTTTCTCAAGAACTATTCGACCTTCAAGGCTGAAATTTTGCATGAAGTTGTGTATGAGTGTTGACTATCAGTGGAACTAGGATTTTAAAAATTCATTGAAAACTTTTTTCTTTTTAAAAAAAAGTTGAAAGTTACGTTGATTTTTTCACTTTTTTTTCTTAGCTTAGAATGTCAACAAAAAAAAAGCACAGGCGAGCTACACATAATATCCTAGTTCCACTTATAGAGCTTTTTCTGAGCTTTTGTGTATGAGTGTTGACTATCAGTGGAACTAGGATTTAAAAAATTCATTGAAAACTTTTTTTTTTTAAAAAAAAAACTTGAAAGTTACGCTGATTTTTTCACTTTTTTTTTTTTTTTTTTTTTTTTTTTAGCTTTGAATGTCAAAAAAAAAGCAAAGGAGCTACACAGAATATCCTAGTTCCACTTATAGAGCTTTTTCTGAGGAAAAATTTAGAAAAAGTTCATGAAAATAGCATTAATAGTTCCTGAGAAAAGTGCACCAAAAGGTAAAAAACCCAGGTTTTTCAGTATAGAAAAAGAAAAAACCCAAAAATCAGCTGACCTGATAAGGACTCATCAACTTCAAAAATTCATAAAAATTGACTTTTTTCTGAACTATACAATGTATCAAATCATTTTAAAGCTGAGAACGTCATTTTCAAATAAAATTTAAAAAAAAAAAAAAAAAAAAAAAAAAAAAAAAAAAAAAAATCATTTGGGACCTCCTTCTCCCCTTAATCCAATGTGTATTTCGTTTGTGTTGAAGAAACTGCACAGTAAAATATTGACTGAGAGGTAATTGTTTTGACCCAAGGAAAATATTTGCTGCTATAAGTAAAAGATTCCTTGTTGTGACAGTGATTTTCTCCTTCATTCAATCAGAACTTTACTTCGCGCAAGAAAAACGGATACAAATAAATGTGTTTCCTTGTTTTTAAGAAGTGATTTCTCTCAGTGAATGCTTTCATATACGCAGGGTGACTATAAATAAAGTCTCCACTCGGAAGTTAGTGTGGTTTTCACTAGAGAAATTACTTAAAGGAGCTTCATTTATTTACTGTAAAATTTCAACGCAAGCCTACTTGAGAAGTTGGAGCAAACTCGTGAAATGTTTGTCTCCCATAATATGTTTTCCATAATTTACATAGCACCTATGAACTTTTGCTCATATTATCTTCTGATCCCATTGAGATCCCATCATGAAATTTTGCACATGTCTAAATGAAGGCATTACCAACAAATTTTGATTTTTTCAAAATTCTAAAATTGCAATTTTTTAAGATTTTTTTTTTTTTTTTTTTTAAATTTCAGCTAAAAAATGTTCCAATTATTTTTGTTAAGTCTTATGTTGTTGTACATCATTTTAAAGCCCTTAAAAAGATCTTTAAAATGAAACCAAAATCAATATTCTACAACAAACAATGATTGAGTTATGCTTGATTAAAGATGGTATAGCCTCAGCAAAAATGTGGCAAATTTCAGCGACTTTGAAATTTCATAAAAAAAAAATGGGGGCCCCAAGAAATCTAAAAATATTGGTTTCTGCTCTTCCTCTAATAGTAGAACAAGTGTACCATATTTCATGGAAATCTGAGAGGTCAAATGTGAATTTTGGTTTTTTTGGTCGGATTTGACATGGAATGAAGCAACTTCGGCTAGATCATTTTAAAGTATCAATTCATATGCAAAACGCCGTAAAAATAACAATGGCAGCATCAGAAAACACCAACATTTATTAATAAACTCACAATTTGCGAACAGCACTAGACACTATTCACCCCTGTATCTTTACACCACGTGCACGATATTTCACGAGATTAGCGCGGCACATTCAAATAATCACGGCCGACTGTCATCACAGCTGACTTCATAAACAAATAAACCGTAAACACTGACGGCGTCTGTTCGAATTCTTACGTCTCAATATCCTCAATTCCTTACAAAAGGTTGTGAAAGGTACGGAGATCGATATTTGTGTCGAAAAGATTTCAAAATGAAACAATAACACACAGGAGTTCCAAGGATGATGATTGAAGTTGGAAGGGTCCTTGGAACTCCTGAGTGTTATTATTTCATTTTGAAATCTTTTCGACACAAATATCTATCTCCGTACCTTTCAAAACCTTTTCTGAGGAATTGAGGATATTGAGACGTAAGAATTCGAACAGACGCCGTCAGTGTTTACGGTTTATTTGTTTATGAAGTCAGCTGTGATGACAGTCGGCCGTGATTATTTGACTGTGCCGCACTAATCTCGCGAAATATTGTGCACGTGGTGGAAAGATACAGGGGTGAATAGTGTCTAGTGTTTTTCGCAATTTGTGAGTTTCTTCATAAATTTTGGTGTTTTCTGATGCTGCCATTGATATTTTTACGGCTTTTTTACATAAGATTTGATACTTTAAACGCTCTAGCCGAAGTGTGCAACAGACCCATATTGGACGTATCTATGCAAAAAGGATGCCACTGTCGTTTATTTCCTTGTAGCTGCTTCCTTTCTACATAAAGCTGGAAGTTCAGTAATTTTTTCCCGATCAGATTTGGCAACAAGGCGGCTCTGCGGTCGTCCTCGTGTTTTGCATGGCTGACAGCCAAAACCAATCGTGATGTATACATGTATGATGCAGTCGTATAATCTATGAACCAGAGTTCTGCGATTTTCAGTAATTACGAATATTTTTGAATAATGAATGCGCAAGAAAAAGGATGGGAACGCGAATAACTTGGAATCGCTTGAAAGTGCGAAAATGCAGAAAGAAAAGAATAACAAATCGGTCTTTTCCTACGGTTGACCGGTTTCGACTGAGAAATTTATGTGGCTTGAATTTACAACAATTATACAACCCACGTCTTTTGGCTTGTGTGCCCTCTGGTCTATTCAAAAAAACGCTTCCCGCAACTTCCGGGGCTGAGCTCGAGCAAAGAGCAGGGGCCGCGCACGCGCGCGACGCACTATGGTTTCAGATCGTCAAAAAATGGCCAACATTATAACGTAAATTCCTCACAAACTCATTTATAAATTTTTTCGAGACCAACTTAAACACAGATATTACCTTTAAGATGATTATAGGGTTGATTAGTTCCAACCGTAAACACCGCGTCGCACTGCTCAACAGTTTTTGGCTAAAATTGACGAATTTACGCTAACAACACAAATTTGAGGAACCTCAGCACGTGCGAGCATACTTCTTTGCAATGAAAGTTTCAAGCTGAAACACTCAAAAGTAAAGCCGGAAATTATGAAATACGAGAATTCCCATAAGATTTAATGAGGCGAGTGAGGCAGATAAACGTATTATCACTTGCACTCACTCTCACTCACGAAGCTTCTGGCAAAATGAATTTCATAATTTACTGCTTTAATTCTAACCCAATTTTTCTCATTTTGGGCTCAAAAAATCCATTTAAAAAAATTAGCAGGTGCTGACGTGATTGGATTTTGCGTTTCATCTATGGTTACAGTTTAAAACGCCAAAAACACGACTTTCCGAAAAGCGACATACGGCGCCATCCATCGGAGTGAAATTAGGAAAAGTTTCGTCTGGAATCACCTTAAATAGAATATTTCAACAAAGAAAATCACTACACATTTTTAAATTAAGCTTAAAATGTCAAAAAATATGGTTGTTACAACTTTTTTTTTTCATAGATTTCTTGACAATTTTTTTTTTACTTAAGACCATTGCGCGACTTCTCAAATCCATCGGCTATGAACTGTGACAAATAGTGAAAACGCTGACGTGACTGCGACGGACTGACTATTCTTCCCTTATTGTTCCTCTTTCACTGCAAGGAGAGTATTTTTGCGAAAAATTGAATCATTGGACCCTTAGGGCCGAATTTTCACACGTTACTCGATTCTACCTCGAAATTTTCTCGACTTGAAAAGTGCCAGTTGAAATATACATGAAGGCTGAAAAGAAGATAAGGACTAAGGAAGATTTGGTAAGAATGCGATAAATATAAGGAACTGTGAAATATTGAACCAAGGAACTAATGGAATAAAAGCTCATTAAGAAAATGTTACATCGATATAGGAACGAATGGATATTTAATGAGGAAATGTAAGAATATATATTGCGGTTGGATAATGTTGAGATTTCCTCAAAATCCTGAAATTTCCAACTGCGTAATTTTTAATTTCCTCGCATTGCATATCCATTTGATTTCTATCGATGTAACCTTCAAAGGATACAAAGGGGGGTTGGGGGGGGGGTCCAAGGGTTCAAAGGTTACATGAGTGTATATCAAATTTCATGCAATTCTGAGGGGGTCGGGTTTTTCAGTGGTCTGATTTGGCTTGGAATACATTAATGGACACAGGCCTGCAGAATATTCCCTATCCGGCATTTTCGGATCGCGTGATCGGTGTGGCAAAATAGGAAATTTTGTAGCAAATTGTGGCAAAAATCGAAAGTTTTGTGGCAACCTTTTTGCAAAAAGTGTGGTAAAAAAGAGTTCGTGCGGCAAAAAAAAAAAAAAAAAAAAAAAAAAAAAAATGGGATTGAAGAAGAATACAGAGGTTGTGAAAGATTCTGCAGGCCTGGATGGACATTTTGATGGAATACATTGATGTATTCTATCAGTGGTATAGTAAATAAACAGAATAGAGATGACAGAAAACGTGCAAAATACTTAAAATTGCCGGTGAAAACGAGTTACGTTACGATAAGAAGTTGTGGGTTTTACTTAATGGTAAGTTTGATTCTTACCTGTAACAGAGAGAAAAAGAGAAAAATCATGAGAGTAAGTAGGTGAAACACATCAAAACACAATTCAATGCTATCAATTATACCATAATGCGTGATAGTAACATTGGAAGCATCGAAAAGTATCACACTTTACCCACAAACTTAATAAAATCGTTTAAATCAAAATTCCAAAATAGCGGTCGAAAGAGCAGGTCACAATGGGACTTGTCCCATTAACAACGCAACTTTCAATGCTGGAAACTATGATTCGTCATATGTAGAAAGCTGCAATTACTTGGAACCAGACCCCCCCCCCCCGAACAATCATTTCTAGGAGTGGACGGTAAGAGGGGAATAACTTTCCGATTTCCTGTTTTTTTGTTGTTTTTTTTGAGAGAGCTGCCGTTTGCATATAATTAATGACATTTTTCAATTCATCGATGATTCCACCGGTTAAGAAAATATTACACAGCTCAGTTCAGAGTATGAATGTAATGCACGAAAATGCTCAAATACGTAATCTTTTCTCAACCGGTGGAGTCGTCGATGACTTCAGAAAACTTGCGGATATTTTAATTAATTGACGGAGTTTCCACTGATTGAGAAAAGATTTTACAGATCAGAGTATGTTCGTGCGTTACAGTCATACACTAAACTGACTTGTTCAATCTTTTCTCAATCGGTGGAATCATCGGAGAACCGAAAAATACCATTAATTATACGCAAAACGGCAGCTCTGAATTTTCAGTCAAACGGTCATCAGTGCAAGCCCCTACACGGAGCCCTTGGATCTGCAACATTTGCTCCATCGGGCGCTCCCCTAATGAATTCCCGTATCATGCACTCTGATAAATTGAGCACAGCTTTTAAACCAGGCTTTGAGTTATTAACCTCAGTATAGACTACCCTTGATTTTCGTGCAACAACCCCTTATCTCTCTCTCCTCGCTCCCATTCATTGCCGGACACCACGCTGAGAGAGATAAGGATAGGAGCTAAAAGAGAGGGAGAGAGAGCACGCTAAAAGAAAAGTGGGAAGAGCCGAGGTTCAACTGAAAAGCGGGTGTGGAAAGGCGAGGCAAGACCAAGGGGGTCAAAAGAAAAATAATATTTTCATTAATGCCGCGTCGCGTCAAGTGAAGAGGTCGAAAGACAAAGTTGCCAAGCGATAAGCAGTTCAAGACACAACGGGTACCCGGTACTGGGTAGGTATAAAGGAAAAAGGTATAAAAGCAGAGAAAAATGGAGACTCAGCACCAAGGTACTTATTTTGAACAGGTATGCTCGACTCGCTTCCCGCGTCATCTTCAGAGGCGCGAAAATCAAAAAAGGAGAATCCAAGATGGCCGACAAAAGAAGAAAACACTGGACATGACGTGGGACATGTTCAGGAGAAAGTTTATGTTATGAGGATGGATGGAATAAGTGGAACTTATACTATTTAGTGTTTTTTTCTCGCTTCGTCGATTTTAGTTGGTTTGATTATCTCTCTCTGTGAATTCTTTTACACCGACATAATTGTCGAGTGTTTTCTTCTTTTTTCGGCCATCTTGGATTCTGCTTTAGATTTTCACGCCATTGAAGATGACACAGGAAGCGAGTCGAGAATACCTATTAAATATAAGTACCTTGACTCAGCACACCGTATACTTCCCGTGTTAGAAAAGTGAAGCACGTTTAGTGAGGACAGTTGTGTTCGGGAGTCTCCGGCTACAACGAGAAACGTTGCCTACTGTTGAATGATGAAGTTCAACGAAAGGCTGTGATTGGTCCGCGGTCCCGTAAACCGGAAACAGGTTTTGCTTGGCGAATGCAAACCACGCGCTCGTCAGTCAACAGTAGGGGATATACAGGGTGTTTCTAAAACTTATGTCATCCTTTCTACCACGTATTCTGGAGGTCAAAATAAGACTTTTTTCCCCTATAAACACGTGTCCAAAAATACCCCCCTTTTGAGCTACATCCCCCCAAAGTTTTAAAAAATGGGGCAGTTGCGAGGGTCTAAAATGTTGAGTTTTTTATAAAGAAAATGAAAGTACTAGATGAGCTGAGAACAAAGATGCCTTTGGTTTCTCCTCAAGTCCCATTGTTCCGGAGATGAGATTTTGGCCCGAAATACATTGTTTTAAATGGGAATTCCGCGTTGTGACGTCACTACACACACGATTTTATACAACTTTACACGCCTGTATCTCCGAAACCGGGACACTTATGAAAAACCCAAAGGCATTATTGTTCTTAGCTCATCAAGTACTATCATTTTCATTATAAAAAACACAACATTTCAGACCCTTGCAACTGCCCCATTGTTGGTGTTTTTGGAATATCGACCATAATTATGAACCAAATGTCATGAAAATTGGTGTCCCGCGGTGACTTTACCTGTAGAATCCATTAATGACCTCGAGAAATTCAGAAATGAGGTCTGACTGTACTTTTCAGGCAATCTTATACCTTCAACGACACAAATTTTATGTTAGGGATTGGAAATTTGAAAAATAAAAAATGAAATCAGGTGGGAAAAACTCTTAAAAAGATAATTGGTCCTCCTTGTTTTGGTCGATACGACGGGACGCGTACTAAGCGAGATGATCGCTGCACAAGGTGGAAAAGTCAGCGCTTTTACTGTAGCGGGCGGCCCGAAGAAGCAGCGGAGTGGCGGTTTGCATACTTCCTTCCGGTCTTTGTGGTAAAAGCGCTGACTTTTCCACCTTGTGCAGCGATTATCTCGCTTAATACGCGTCCCGTCGTATCGACCAAACAAAGAGGACCAAATATCTTTTTAAGAGTTTTTCCTATCTGATTTCACTTTGTATTTTTCAAATTTCCAATCCCTAACATAAAATTTGTGTCGTTGAAGATATAAGATTGCCTGAAAAGTACAGTCAGACCTCATTTCTGAATTTCTCGAGGTCATTAATGGATTCTACACATAACGTCACCTCGGGACACCAATTTTCATGACATTTGGTTCATAATTATAGTCGATATTCCAAAAAAACCAACAATTTTTAAAAACTTTGGGGGGCTGTAGCTCAAAAGGGGGGTATTTTCGGACACATTTTTATAGGAAAAAAAGTCCTATTTCGACCACAAGAATACGTGGTAGAAAGGATGACATAAGTTTTAGAAACACCCTGTTTAGTTGGCTGTTGTTTCGATGAGTTCCGACCAAAATTGAGCTGGAAAAGTGGACACTTGTCGCAAGCTTTGTGCTGGGTCTCTATAATTGTCACTGTATAAAAGTCATACAAAAAAGTGTTAATATGGTCCACTGAGCGACTAGCGTGGAAAGGCACATTAACAGGTTAAGGGGTGTCTCCACCTGCTTTTTTAAAAGGCTTGAACTAATCAGCTGTTTCATAGAGTCGATACATAGAACTAGATCCAATAAGACTATATCACCCTATTATTAGCTCAAACGGTTTAAAAGCGCTTTGATCAAAATGCAGGTGGAAACAGCCCTTTTAAACGCACGACACTCGATGACTTGCAGATCGTTGTTTCGTAATTTTTTGAGGGGAGACTATAAATGATTCTTATTTTTTAATCTTAGAACTTATACGGAGAGCAAAGGAGCGGGCCGGATCGAATTGGCCGCACCGCTTGACTATGGGATATTAGGCTCTGATACGCGGCAAAAATTATATTTTTTATTAATTTATTCTGAAACCGCGGAAATGGGACAGTGAAACTTTGCAAGACTCCCAAAAATATCTTGGGGGGAAAAAATACGGCCACATTCAGCATTCAGTGATGGATGTACTTTTTTACGATTTAAACTCTTCGTTGTTTCCGATTGAACTAAATTTATCCGCGGCAAAAAACAAAATATCATTTTTTATGTATTTATTCTGAAACCGAAAATGGGACTGAAAAACTTTGCGAGACTCCCAAAAATATCTTGGGGGGGGGGGGGGGGTACGGCCACAATTAGTGATGGATGTACTATTTTACAATTTTTACTCTTCATTGTTTCCAATTTTTAATTTTTATTTTAGACTTTTGGCCTCTAATTTAGGTCCGATACCTAACAGTGCGTCGCGTCAGTCTGCTCGCTACTTGGCACTCTTGCTCGGCACAGTTAAAAGCAAACAAACCAGATCTGCCGTTTTGCGTATAATTAATGGTATTTTTCAATTCACCGATGACTCCACCGGTTGAGAAAAGATTACACAGTTCAGTTCAGTGTATGACTTTAATGCACGAAAATACTCGCATCTGTAATATTTTCTTAACCGGCCGGTGGAGTCGTCGATGACTTTAAAAAACTTGCGGATATTTTGAGTAATTAACTGCGTTTCCACCGATTGAGAAAATATTACAGATCTGAGTATTTTCGTGCAGTACAATCATATGTATACTGAACTGAGCTCTGTAATTTTTTCTCAACCGGTGGCATCATCGGTGAATTGAAAAATTTCATGAATTATACGCAAAACGGCAGATCTGGAGTCTGGAGCAAACAAACTAAAGGCTCGGACAAGGCAGACTCAGGTAATGTCTCGGTCTACTCACAGAAAACAAATAAACAAACGAACGAACAAACAAACAAGCCAACTCCTATAACTATATAGTGACTTGACCGTCGACATCCACAATAAGACGCAACTATAGCGACATCGCCCGCTCGAGTAACATCGCGTGCGAAACAGCATTAATTTCCGCGGCCAAAAAGGGAAAAAAACGGATTATAATCAACAAGCGACAATTTACGATACCAAGGGGCTACCCGCTACGCAAGCAGGAGAAATCCCGTTCATTTATAAAATGAAAATTCCGGAATTTTCAAAGAAATGTCGCATCCCCGCGACTTTGAAAGCGGGCAGAATTCCCAGCAAACAGCAAATACATTCCTGTTGGAAAAGATGTGAAATGAATTCATAAACGTATACTTACCAGTGATACCGAATTTAGCATAAAATTCGAAAAGTTTACATTAAGTTTAATAGGGAAATTCAGAGAAAACTCCGGAAAACGGCGACACTGTCTTATACTCCAAAAACAAAACCAAGATACGGAAAAATCACAACTTCCAAATTTTTCATGATGACAATACTTTAATTCTCTCCTTAGGGGGGAGCGAGAAAGTAAAAATATACGGACAGTAGTTGACGCATGAAGCAACTACATAGCCTAGGTAAATTTCAATTTGTTAGTGCTTCGTTTTTTGCTGTGGTAAGGTTGCTGTGTTTTTATTTACGTGGTTTTTGCATTGTGTGAGTTATGTTCTCATTGAGTTACAAGATCAGCTGTTCTGTAAATGCAAGTATTTTTTTCATCTTAGGTTATGTGTTAATTTTCGGGTTGTTTTTTTTTTTTGTTTTTTTTTGTTTTTTTTTGTTTTTTTGTTTTTTTTTTAAATGCAAGTTAAAATTTCTAGTTTATCTCCTTATTCTTGCAATGTCTTCATTATGGTGTTATCAATTAAGTTCCAGAGCAACGGGTGTCCAGAAGACACTTGATTTAACTTGAGACACAAGAAATTCATTCAAACTTGGTGGAAGGGAGATTTTTGGGTCGCTGAATTCATTTTTGATATTAGTTTTTCAAAATTTCCAAATCCAAGACAGCCACCATGGTGGTTATACTTATTGGCGGAATATATCATGTATCACCGAGTGAATACATCATGTTAGTGTCAATTTGCCCGAATTCTGAAAAGGAAATGCCGGACAACAACTACTTTGGAACTTTGCCGAATGCCATCGTCGGCCATCTTTGCTTCTCGTGGTGCAAGCATGCAGGGTTGATTCGCGCTTCCGCTCGACATCTTGGGCTTTCCTAAGAATTTATTTTGTAGGTTTACCTATAAGTAGATGTCGAGACTATGTAATCCTCTCAATGAGATTTCCACGCAATTTTACACCAGGATCAACCCTCTATAACGCTGAAGCAAAAGTATAAAGCAGACCCATTATGCACGCCAACCCACTGAGTAGCATTCCTCTCAATGTGCGGCGGGAGGGGGGAGGGGGGGGGGGTCGGGGGGCATGGGACGGGAAAAAAATCAGACGGCTGGCGGTTCAACGAGCACGAGAAAAACGAACAACAGGAGTCGTGCAAAACCGCTCATTGATGGAAGATGTAATAACTAATTCGATTCAGTTCAAAATAATTACTCAACCATTTGATCTGTGTTATCGACTTACTTAGAGTTCTAAAAAATGGGGCTGTGGCACATTTTTGCTGTAAGCGATTTAACAGTCCATTCTGCTGTAAAAACCTCGAAAAATAACGCTGGCAGCACTAAAAACTTCCGAAATCCACTCTTAAACTCAATAAACGCTTTTATTTGCGAGGGCGTAATGGTGGCCGAGGGCAGTAACAATGGGAGATTCCTATCTTAATTTCGTCACTCTTTCTATATGCTGACAAGGATGATTCGCAGAGTGTATAGTCATCAGAGTGTATAGTCATCAGAGTGATGATCCACATCCGATGAATGGTACCGCAACACCTAGTGACACCGGTGTCAAATGAAAGTCGTCTCTTATTGGTCACTTCTTGATAGAACCTGTTGTGTAGTTCTAAAATGGGGCTGTTGCACACTTTGGCTGTAAGCGATTTAACAGTCGATTCTGGTGAAAAAACCTCGAAAAATAACGCTGGCAGCACTGTAAACTTCCGAAATCCACTCTTAAACTCAATAAACGCTGCATGTTATTTGCGAGGGCAACGAACGTCTGTTTCCGGACTCCAAAAAAAAGATAAAAAAAAAAAAAAAAAAAAAATAATAATAGTAAGCTAAAAAGAAATTCTTCAGTGATTTCTGCGGCATTATTTTAGGATATTCTAAAAGCCCCCCTCCCCCCTCTCTCTTACTTTGTACTAATTTTAGATATATACAGTTGAAACTTGGGGATGTTTATAAATCAAAAGTATAGTTATTTTTGAGTGTATCCCACACTTCGGAGGGGTCGGGGCACCCGGCACCCCTTAAGGTTTTAACCGCCCCGCAACTCGACATGCGGATACATATTAACACGAAGGAGGAGAGGCGAGAAGATCGATGAACTTTTGAAAAACACTGTATCGTGTACATACTATAAGTTCTGAAGTAGAAATGAAAACGATTCGTTCACTGAGCGACCGTCGCGTCCTGGCTTTAAAGGAGATGATTTTGGCTCGAAGAAGTTGTGTGTTAAGTGTTTGATTGGTCACATCCGCAAGACCCCTCTAGTTTATCATTTGTTGCTTTGTCTTGTTTGTTGCCTGGAAGCGAAGTGCCACCGACGACGCGACCGGCACAACAACCTCTCCTCCTCCTACCGATCTCCATCCTTACCACTCTTCTTATCTATTGCGCTTGGTTCTAACTCCATTTTCGAGATATTTCAAATTCC
The DNA here is from genome assembly GCA_011764245.1 of Trialeurodes vaporariorum. Classification (NCBI taxonomy): domain Eukaryota; kingdom Metazoa; phylum Arthropoda; class Insecta; order Hemiptera; family Aleyrodidae; genus Trialeurodes; species Trialeurodes vaporariorum. The sequence continues at coordinate 40,225,297 of VMOF01000002.1, read as the reverse complement.
CTTCTCGAATAGCTTACATCAATCATACAGTACACTGAAAATGAGATTACCAGGAGCATGACGATATGTGAACCGATGTAAAGGGGTGTCTCCGCACCTGCGAATTTAAAAGCGCGAATTGACCGCTTAAGCCAATAGGCTTCTTCGTTGTCGATACATCGGACTCGACCTATCGACTTCAAGGCAGCTCATTGGCTCAATCAGTTTATTCGCGCTTTTAAATTTGCAGGGGGAGACACCCCTTTAGAGATGGTAAACAATGGGGATGTTGCACACTTTTGCTATAAGCAATTTAATAGTCGATTCTGGTGTCAAAACCTCCAAAAACAACGATGGCAGCACTAAAAACTTCCAATATCCACTCCTAAACTCAATAAGCGTTTTTATTTGCGCGGGCGTAATGGTGGCTGAGGGCAGTAATAATGGGAGATTCCTATCTTAATTTTGTCACCATCTCTATGCTGACAAGGCTGATTCACACAGTAATTAGCCACCAGAGTTGTAATCCACATCCCATGAATGATTCAGTGACACCGGTGTCAAATGAAAGTCGTCTCTTATTGGTCACTTCTTGATGGAGTTACAGTATTGTTAGATGGGAATCTCCCATTAGTAAAGTGCCCTCAGCCACCATTAAGATCGCGCAAATAAAAGCGTTAATTGAGTATAGGAGTGGATTTTGGAAGTTCGTAGTGCTGCCATCGTTATTTTTGGAGGTTTTTACATCAGAATCGACTATTAAATCGCTCATAGCAAAAGTGTGCAACAGCCCCATTACCATAGTGGCCTACCATAGTGCTATGGTGGCGGGGTGGCCTATACCACATGTTTACCCTCCGCGGCAACTCTTCGAAACTCTGGCGCCACCAAAGAAACAGATGGCACCCGCAAAAATCATCGCCTCTAGGAAGTACAACAAACAACAAACAGCGACACTGGCGACACTAAGCAAATTTTAGCGATCGAATATCATTCACCGTCGTATGATATTCGATGGATTTGCATTTTATTTTGATGATATTCGATTGTTCCGTTGGTCTCTTCGAAGACCGTTGAATTCCAACAATTGGAAATTTCGGATTCACCTCCGGAGGTACATTCGATTTCGAATTGTTGCAACAGGTGTCAGAAATCTCATCTTCTCCTTTTTGACTCCTTTCGCCGCGATAATTTCGTAAATGACGAACTTTTCGAATAAAGTTTATTGTACAGACCATGCGTAGAAGTCTATGAGTTTGCCTATGAGACAAACATAATTTTAGCTTATTCGAAAACGAAAGTGTTTTTTTTTTGTTAAAAATGGCCCTGTCATTCAGAGCTGATTTAGAGGTTATGTTATGGAATATTAGTATCGCAATTTTCATTTTCTCGAGAATATCATTCAGAAGTTCATTCTCGACACTCATTGGCCAGATTTTTCACCGATCAGCGGCATCAGTTAGCAATAATCAATTCTTGAAGTGGATGATATTCGATCGCTAAAAGTTGCTTACTAAACCTAAAGAAACTGAAGAAATCACTATGGAAAGCATAATGGCCGTGGAGAAGAATCTTCATTCTTCACACCTAAACGGCCGCAACGATTTGTACTCGAGTACGAAAGTGGAAACAAACAACGATTTCATCCTAGTGAAGTCCAAACATTTTTTAACTCACTTTTTATCAATCTCATTCTCACTTTTTTTTGCATTTCTCTACAATTCTGCATGAAAATTAGTCAGATTTTGCACCCTTCAGAAAAAAGAAAAAAAAATTGCTCATGAATTACCGAAACTTTTGATTTGCTTGAAACCATTTTTCTACTTGCATGAAAATTGCACACTTGCATGAAAATTGCACCGTGCTCTCTTTTTTTTAATAAGAATTTTGCTTGCAATCTCCTCTCCATTATTTTAGCCTCTAATCAACTCAATTATTTACTCTGTTCAAGAAAACATTTTTTTTCTCTCTCAAGTTCTTGATCTAAATTTTTTGTTTCAGTCCTTCCGAAAGAAAAATTGGTGCGGGGGTATGTTCAGTACAGTTTCAGTTTGTTTATTCTTTTCTCAAAAAGGGTGTTATGTAACCAGTGGTCTTGTATCATAATTCTTGAAATTTTTGAGGAAATTCTGGCTCCACAACCATATATTCTGGTATGTTTACATAAGAATTTTTGGTGCAAGTACTAAACTTTCTGTGGTTCACATAACGTTGTGCTTCAGGTTATATTAGTAGAATTTAGGAATTATTCTTTTCAGTGTAGAGGACTCTATAGAGGCAAATTTCGTACAGTTCAAAAAATGTTCGGGACGGACGGACCTCGACCCAAACATCGCCCTAAGAACCTTAACAAGCATCGGCCACCAATCAACGAACCTCGTCAGACCGTTTAAAAATGGCAGCACTATACAAACTAGCCTCAAACGAGCCACGAGAGGTAAACAAACAAATCGCAGCACTTGACAGGGGAAGTCGAGTAGACTCTAGTCCGTTTGGTGTCGTTTTTGGGCACCACGATCAGGGGCTTGGAGCTTGCCGTCGACAAATCATTATTCGAATCGATATTTTAATTTTCGAGCAAAATATGAAAATAGCATTAAACATCGGTGTTGCACAGTGCAATAACCAAACATTGTGTTGGCAAACCTGGCAACCTGGCAATGTCACTTGCAAGATGGCGTCGCCAGGTTGCTAGGTTGGCCAACACAATCTTCGGTTATTGCACTATGAAACAAATGTTTGGTTATTGCACTATGCAACACTGATGCCGCACAGAACAAATTACTTACAGCTTATGATGGTCATGGCAACACTTTCTTTGGGATGAAAATGTGTATTACTTGAGCTGCAACAATTGCGCCCGCATCATGCAGTTTCACCAGACTATAGGACGCTGTTTATCAAAAATTGATGGCTGGTCAAAATTTGATGGGGGGGGGGGGGGAATCTCAGGCGTGTGACTGAACTTATTGACGAAGTAAACAAATTTTCTACAAACAAAAATCATAAAAACTAGGTAAGTGAGAAATCAAGAAAAACGACTGTTTGGTGTTACGAGGACGGGTGGAGGGGGGGGGGGGTTACAAAGCTAGATGGAATAATCGATTAATACTACAGCAATATCAAACCAGGGGCAATACTTTCTAATATTATTTTTGATTTGGTAATACAACCCTAAAGTTTAAATATAATTTGAAGGAAGTTTTTAAACAGTATGTGACTCTAAATCATTGCGACCTCATCTCTTGAACATGACGAGTAATTCAAGAAATTGCCCCTTTAACTGCCAGGTTAAGAACACCAGAAGAAATCAAAGTCATGAATCGCACAAATTCAGTTGGTAGTTAAATATGCGTACTCTGCGGTGTTGATTTAGCCTACCTCAGTAATTGAAGGCGCTCAATGAAACATTATTTTGCAGTTGTTAACGATTTGGAGTAGTATTTACTGTCAATGAGAGATACAGATACGAAATCAAATAGCTCGGGCGTAGTATTGAAAGGGTTAAGGGCTAAGAAAGCCTCGTAACTTTTGCTCATATAAAGGTTCGCTTCCGCATACAGTGACCCAAAAGAAAAATAGTAATCGACGGCTTCTCATTAGCTTCAGAACTTCGTACTATGGCTTTTTACCTCCTTTATTTCTAGAGCTTTGAATCTACAGAGGGGTTTAGTAATGGCGACTGCCGGTGATGAGCGTTCCAAACAAAGACAGTTTGTCTCTCTCGCTCACATGTAACCCATATGTACTGCCATCTCACTCTAATTTCAAAAATCGTATATAGAGACATCTTTCGTGAAATTTTTTGACTGAAAAGAATTCCTCGAGGCATTATAAGACGATTTTGATAATAATACGTCGTAAACAAGGCTCTAAACACGAATTTCGAAAATGGAAAGAGATGGATATACATAGGGGTCACGGGAGAGAGAGTGAGATACTTTGGAACGCTACACGAGTTTTATCACAACCGATTGCGACCGATGAGAGCACTATTTTGGTTGTTGGCTAACTGTTCACTTCGCAGTAAAACCGTCAATAGTATTCGCGACAAGAGAATTATTATTTCGTTGAAAATATTAAATAAATTCCATCGAAGCGACCGCATGCAAAGAGGGAAGTCTTGAAGGAAAATTATCTTGCCGCGTTGTTCGAACGAAAGTGACAACTGTGTACATTGTACAACGTTCGTCAAGGACAAGGAGAGGAGCGCAGGGGGTTATCTACCCACCCGCACAAGAGAGCGTAACTTGCTCTTTCTTTCTTTCTTTCTTTCTTTCTTCATGTGCCGCTTCGTGTCGTGTCAATAACCAGACAGATAGACGCGAACAGAATCGGTTGAGTGGATAAATGATGAATTAAGTAAACTCCTAGTCGAATTCACCGACTATTGATTGTTGATTTATTCCATTCGTGCCTCCCTCCCTCCCTCCAAAGACCCCCCCCCCTTATCCCACCTTTGTTTGCCGCTCCCTTCTCACCCTTAACACACTTCCTCTTTCATAGACGGGTTTTTTTCTTTCTTTCTTCAAATATGAATTTGTATTACCAACTCACCTTACGTATTTCAATTAAAAGAGTGAAGAGAGGGGAGAGTTCACTCCCCCCCCCCTCAAGGCTCATTGCTTCCGGTTCGAAGTAAAGCATTGTCGATAAGTAGTGTCTCCGTATAATAGGATTCTTCGGTCAAATCAAAACTGAAATGTAGATAGATAGTAGGGTTACAAACGATGTTCGATTCAGTGTCCTTTCAACAATGATCTGCGCAAGACTCGGTATTCATGATTCACGAACAAAAAAGTTTTTTTTTTTTTTTTTTTTTTTTTTTTTTGTGGCATTTGTTTTAACCGTTAAGGTTTGAACTATAAAAAAAAAAAAAAAAAAAAAAAAAAAAAAAAAAAAAAAAAAAAAAAAATTATGAACCAGAATAACGCCAAAATACAATCATTTCCACTCAATGACAGTGTACCAAGAAACAAGAAATTAGTCAAAACCAGCAAAAATAGTACATTAAGAAAAACATCGATAAACTCACAGCTGTACTCACAGCACAGGGTTGTGTAAACATGGTTTGGCACTTTTAAAATGGCTAATGGTCCGAACAAATGAGCTCTCGTGCACTGCCACTAAATGTGATTGGAAAAGTGGCGGCTAGCGGCCTTTGGCAAAGTCGAGACGGGAGTGAAATCTATCAGAACGTATGAGCTGAAACCCTTAAACGAGCCTGACAAAGACTGTTCCAATAAGAAGGGTTGACTTCATCATTCATACACTGTGTCATTGCCGACTTCAAAGCGCTTGGGGCAAGGTAGATCATAAGTAAATAGCGGTCTTTCAGTCAAACTTTGTCATTTCATCATCTTTTGATGAATTTTACAGAGTCAGACAACGAAACAACAAAAATAATGGTAAACGATTTCTCTAATTGGTCAGAATAACACGAAGAAGGGGGTACGAAATCCTCTCGGAGAGGGATCCAAGACAATGGTTAGTCCAGTTCGACGAAATAATTCTATCTATCGTCAGTTGTCACGTAGCAGTCAAATTGCTTCGATGCACTGGGATGTGCCACTCGTAAACTTAAGTCATTAAATGAACCAATTTAAATTATACCAAGTCCATGGAACGCGATCGTAGACTGGAACAGCACATATTAAAAGTGTTGGAGAAAGCACACTTTAGGATGGAAAGTATAAGAAGCAGGGTACCCCACGAAGAAACCCCGTTCAGCCTCTGAAGCTTCGCCTGATGGGTTCCACGCCGACTAAATCATAAAGATTAAGTGATGCATGACTGATATATCGTTTGACTTTTACAAGTACCACAACCGCCAACCGTTTCACTACTTTAAATGATTATTTTCCACTTTTCCATTTCCTATTGTGACTTCGGGGTTGCTATACCAACAACAAAAGCAACCAAACAAAAATGGCCTTGATTTACATTTTGACTCCAGAATTTCTTCACGGGTAAGACAAAAACCAGAACGTGATAGCCCTAAAATCAAGACACGTTTGTGACTCATTAAAATTGGACAACCGATTAAATGTGGATGAAGTAATTAACCATATCAGTCAATGAGGAAGAGTGCCGTTGGAGCCTCGAAACGTCCCACGATCATTTTATTTTATTTTAATTGATATTTTAGCTTTGATCCTGTTTTGTTCTTTTTTATATTGTGAATTTTCGGGCTACTTGTGTAATTCTGTTGAAGTAATTAATGCTCACTTCGAATAGAAACTTTTTGGTTTGCAAAAAATGTCGACGTAAATTTACGGATTTAAGAGAGAAAACGAGAGGAAAAACTGGAAACTTGACAAATGATCCACCAAACGTTGATAAACCAAGGCCACGCTACGGGAACGAAAGAAATCTCCTAAAAGAGGTAATGGACCTGGAAAACATCGAGGACTTTCATACCAGCTTGGAAAGTTTAGGAGAGTCTCTGATTTCTGCCAAAAAATCCTCAACATAATGGATGCGAGATATTATTGCAGTTATGCCTGCCGAAGCAGAAATCTGCGACCTTGGCAGAAAGGCACTCAGCAAGTTACAAAAAGAACAATGCTCAGGTATTTCTCATACTAGTGAGCAAAGTTCCACCTGCAACCAAGCCAAGCCTGACACTTCTTATTTCAGTAAATCAGACGTGATGGGGACGACGGACGCGTTGAGTCAATCATGAATAGATCTCGGAGAAACCCCCATAAATAAGCGAAAAAATTGGCTGCTCCTCATGGTTCATCTGCAGAAGATGTGGGTCAGCAAAAGTTCTCGTCTTTCCCAACAATAACATCTTTACACGTCTCCTTTCCTTGTCTCACTGAGATCCAATAAAAGTGGAATGGTTTATGAAAAAAAGGAAGGAGGAAGACCAAAAGAAAACAGAGAGAAAGACTGAAACAAAAGGCGGTCCGGTGAGGGATGAGGAAAAATGAGGCTTCAACTGCGATGGCTGTGGTACGCACTTCAGCCGTAAATCCTCTTTCTACCGGCACAAGAAAACCTGTAAACAAAATCGCAATATTGTGTGTGAAATGTGCTCTGTTGCTTACAAAGATCGAGTGAATTTTTAGAAACATCTGAAAAAGTGCAAGCTTTCGTCTGCAAAACATATTAAATGCGTTCAACCCAGCTGCAAAACAAAATTTTAACAAAGTGGTCGAATGGTTGAACACTTGGAGAGTGACCATATGGTAGATGCTGGTGTAAGGGAGCTGCGTTTCAAAAATCAATAAGAGTTTCAGAGTTGGAAGAGAACAGAAGATAACTAATTCCAGATACTCAATACAGAAGATACCCATTCCAGAGTAGGAGGAGGAAGCTGCCAATCAGAAGGATCGGAGGAGGTCGATGATCCTTCCTCAGGTGAGGAGTGGTTAATGAAAAAAAGGAAGGAGGAAGACCAAAAGAAGACAGAGAGAAAGGCTGAAACAAAAGGCGGTCCGGTGACGGATAAGAAAAATGGAGGTTTCCACTGCGATGGCAGTGATAAGCACTTCAGCCATAAATCCTCTTTCTCCCGGCACAAGAGAGCCTGTAAGCGAAACCGCGAAATTGCGTGTGAAATGTGCTCTGTTGCTTACAAAGATCGAGTAAATTTTAAGAAGCATCTGACGAATTGCAAGCCTTCATCTACAAAACATACTAAATGCGTTCACCCCGGCTGCAAAACAAAATTTTATCAAAGAAGTCGAGTGGTTAAACACTTAGAGAGTGGCCATATGGTAGATGCTGGTGTAAGGGAGCTGCGTTTCAAAAATCAAGAAGAGTTTCAGAGTTGGAAGAGAACAGAAGATAACTAATTCCAGATACTCAATACAGAAGATACCCATTCCAGAGTAGGAGGAGGAAGCTGCCAATCAGAAGGATCGGAGGAGGTCGATGATCCTTCCTCAGGTGAGGAGTGGTTAATGAAAAAAAGGAAGGAGGAAGACCAAAAGAAGACAGAGAGAAAGGCTGAAACAAAAGGCGGTCCGGTGACGGATAAGAAAAATGGAGGTTTCCACTGCGATGGCAGTGATAAGCACTTCAGCCATAAATCCTCTTTCTCCCGGCACAAGAGAGCCTGTAAGCGAAACCGCGAAATTGCGTGTGAAATGTGCTCTGTTGCTTACAAAGATCGAGTAAATTTTAAGAAGCATCTGACGAATTGCAAGCCTTCATCTACAAAACATACTAAATGCGTTCACCCCGGCTGCAAAACAAAATTTTATCAAAGAAGTCGAGTGGTTAAACACTTAGAGAGTGGCCATATGGTAGATGCTGGTGTAAGGGAGCTGCGTTTCAAAAATCAAGAAGAGTTTCAGAGTTGGAAGAGAACAGAAAATAACTAATTCCAGATACTCAATACAGAAGATACTCATTCCAGAGGAGGAGGAGGAAGCTGCCGATCAGAAGGATCGGAGGAGGTCGATAATCCTTCCTCAGGTGAGGAGTGGTTTATGAAAAAAAGGAAGGAGGAAGACCAAAAGAAGACAGAGAGAAAGGCTGAAACAAACGGCGGTCCGGTGAGGGATAAGAAAAATGGAGGTTTCAACTGCGATGGCAGTGATAAGCACTTCAGCCATAAATCCTCTTTCTACCGGCACAAGAGAACCTGTAAGCGAAATCGCGAAATTGCGTGAGAAATGTGCTCTGTTGCTTACAAAGATCGAGTAAATTTTAAGAAGCATCTGACGAATTGCAAGCCTTCATCTACAAAACATACTAAATGCGTTCACCCCGGCTGCAAAACAAAATTTTATCAAAGAAGTCGAGTGGTTAAACACTTGGAGAGTGACCATATGGTAGATGCTGGTGTAAGGGAGCTGCGTTTCAAAAATCAAGAAGAGTTTCAGAGTTGGAAGAGAACAGAAAATAACTAATTCCAGATACTCAATATAGAAGATACTCATTCCAGAGGAGGAGGAGGAAGCTGCCAATCAGAAAGATCGGAGGAGGTCGATGATCCTTCCTCAGGTGAAGAGTGGTTAATAAAAAAAAGGAAGGAGGAAGACCAAAAGAAGACAGAGAGAAAGGCTGAAACAAACGGCGGTCCGGTGAGGGATAAGAAAAATGGAGGTTTCAACTGCGATGGCAGTGATAAGCACTTCAGCCATAAATCCTCTTTCTACCGGCACAAGAGAACCTGTAAGCGAAATCGCGATATTGCGTGTGAAATGTGCCCTGTTGCTTACAAAGATCAAGTAAATTTTAAGAAGTATCTGACGAATTGCAAGACTTCATCTGCAAAACATACTAAATGCGTTCACCCCGGCTGCAAAACAAAATTTTATCAAAGAAGTCGAATGGTTGAACACTTGGAGAGTGACCATACGGTAGGTGCTGGTGTAAGGGAGCTGAGTTTCAAAAACCAAGAAGATTTTCAGAGTTGGAAGAGATCAGAAGACAAGGGAAACTTCATGTCGACTGTAATGCACCGAGGCTCTGCCGTGTAAGGAGGGACCAGAAATTCATATTTTGTGTGTAATTTTGATGTACAAGCTAGGAAGAATAGCAAATCGCGTAGAATTCCGAATTCAAACGGTCAAGGGCATGCTAGTGCGAGAGGAAGGAGATTTGACAACTGTGACGTACATTTCTGGCTATGCACATTCGGTGGAAGCCAAAAACATGCAACGGTACCAATATTCAAAGGAAACACTTGATTTTATGAAGGCAAAACTTAGTGAAGAGGTGCCTCCAAAATTCATCCAAGAGGTACTATACCTGTATGACAAACAAAGATTCCCGGAGAAAGAACATTTTATTACTCTTAGAGAAATTAAAGAAATCAAATACCGATCAATTGCATCAACAAGACTCCATCCTGATGATGCCATAGCAGTTAGCTTGCTTGTGGATGAGTTAAATGCCAAAGACGAAATACTTATCTATAAGCCACAAGGAAGGTCAACAGTAATAGGACCGAAGGGGCTCGACAGGATACGATATAAACTCATACACTATACAAGAGTAAGAGTCTGGCATTTTTTTCGTCATACCTTAGTGTCTACTTTTGGTCATATCTTCTGATTCCAAGGGTGTCCCAAAATGAAATTTTCGATACAACTAGACACGGTGTGATACTTCACTTGAATTTTTTAGAATTAAAAACAATTTTTTTAAAGAATTTGAAATCAACATTTTCAAAAAAATATGACGACAAATGTTATCAATGCCGAGAGTTTGAAATTGGGCACTTAATCGCCACATTGCATGGCAAAATTGCTTGAGATGGTGTTGGGGGAACCATGAAATGATTGGCTAGCCGGGCCAATTGTTTAATTGGGTGACGGACACAATTGTCAGTATAAAATATTTTTTACGAGCTACACTTAGAATAGAGTTTCTTGTGCGTTACAAGAAGAAAAATTTGAAATTAGTGAAACTATTTCAGGAACCCAGAAATTTCACGCTTTCTTTCCCATTTCGGAGCCCGAATTAGTCGCCAAATTTTTTCTCGAGCTGATGAAGGTATAACTATCCATCACTGACCAACAAGAAACCAATTGATGAGATCACAGTGTTAATCATTTGCATGTATGATAAAAATTGGTGTTTCGCGTGTGTGCTCCAAGTTTTTCCTATTCAAGAAGAAAATAAGGTTACATTTCTACATCCATCTGGGCCAAGCGCTTCTTTTAACTACCCATCAAAATCAAATGTTCTGGATCCGCCAATTTTTCAGAGAACTGAAAAGTCCCACTTAAAAGTCCGCTAAAATTCAGATTTATTTTAAATTGCAACAAGTCCTAATAAAGCACGACACAGGGAAATTAGATACAGATTATTTTCACAGAAAATTTGTTCATGTTTCCTTGGTTTGATTAAATTAATTGTTTTTTTTTTTTTTTTTTTTTTATTCTTGTACTTCATCCCAACCCTGAATCAGTACACCACGATTTTAGGTAGCTGATTTTTGTTTCATTATTTTCGTTCTATTTTTGTTACTGTACTAAATGATGTAATTGTTTTGCAATAAAAATATTGACAAAAGGAAAACCTTCAGTACTCAGAATGCGAATGCTCGTTCGAGGATGCCGACAACAGCAAAAACTTGCTATAACTCAACGAAACGAATGCAACGACAGAAATCGATGTTCAAAATCTACCATCAGCTAGCGGATCGCACGATTCTATCGTATCCGATCCTTTAATTTTTTACGAAGGAGACAGAAATTCTCTCTCCTACTAATGAATTCTTGACGGGCGTGCGAGAGAATCGCTCGCGAAAAGGTAAAAAAATGCAGTGTAGCAGTAAGACAGCGAAAAAGTCAAGAAAATTAAGAGGGTTTCTCGAAATCATTCATTCAAAGTCGGCTTCTTCTTCAGAAAGTGAATCTGACAACGATGACGTTTTCTTGAAATGTCTGGTTACCCAATTAAAAAAACTTGAGTTAAAGAAACATAAACTTCATCTAACGTTACCAAAAATATGGAGTCGGCGCTTGACCAAAGATCCATTCTCATCCCGCTCTAGTTTCGTCAAGTCCTTGTTCATTTTTATTTAAAAAAGAGCAAATTGGATAGCACTTACATTCTATTGGCAACCTGCGTTTGGAAAATCGTCCTCCCAACTAGTCATATCTTTGTTTTTTGATAGTTCGATGACTATCTTACGAATTGGTTTTCTGCGGCCATTAAATGAAAGACTTAAGTCCAAGCTTTCAAATAAGCAACCAAGGAAAGCATTTGGTTGAATTGGAGGCCGCCAGCTTCAGAGGGGCGTAACTCGGGACTCGTTTGTCGTAGAGCAACCGTTTAGGTGTCGTTTGAAAGCTCTTAAAATTACCTTTTCAACAATTTATAGCAGTATGAGGTAAAATTTTAAATTTTTTGTGGAGAAAATTTTAAAATTTTAAAATTTCAATATCTCAAAATCGGACAGTTTTAAAATTTTGCAAAGATCATAAAGTGTTGGTCATACCTTCAAAAAGCTGTCACAAAAATTTCAAGATGAAATTTTGATGGAATCACAAGTTACAAGCAAAATGTTGTCTTGCCTCCCGCCAAAATAAGGAGCCGTGCGGCTCGGAGGTTAGACGAGACGCTGAGACGCGGGACGGGCGGCCGAGCGGGAGCCGAGGAGATGCTATGCAGCGCGGCTACGAGACGCTTCGTCGCGTCCTTCGTGCGGCTCGATCTTAGACTTAGTGCGAGCGTAAATATGTCACCCCCTGATGAAATTCTTAAAATAATGTATAACAGTGCTCCTCAATGTTTTACCACATAATTCAGCAAATTCATGATGGAGTAAACGAAAAACTTGAGGATAATTGCACAATTGGCTTCTCTGTTTTACATATGTTAGTCCAAGTATCACCATGGGTTCGGCTATGAGAAATTTTCTTTTCAAAAAATCAATTTTTTGAATTTCATCATTTTCTTTCAGTTTCTCTCCAGAAGTTTTGGTCTCCTCTTATCTTTTCGCAAAATTTATTATTATTCAAATTTTCCTTATGGTTATTCTGGCAAAATCACCATCCTCATTTAATTTTCAATTTTCGGAGTAATTTTTTTGTTTCATTGTTGGTTTTTTTGTTTCATTGTTCGGTTTTTTTTTGTGAAAAAATGGAAAAAAGAAAATTATTTAATATTTATTGCTTCAATCCTCTCAAAAAACAAGATCATTCTCATGTCCGCAAATCTTGGGCGACTGATTGGCAACGTCAACTTGCTCCGGACAAGCCGACTTCGGCGAAAGTTTGTGCCGCTTGTAGGATGGAGTTGGGAAATCTCCGCCAAAACCTCCCATCAACAAGTGCCGATCCAGAGGTCTCTTTTGCTTCTGATCCATCTTTTACATGCGATCCGTAAGTTTTTTCCACCTTAAACCTTTCACTATCAGAATCGGGGCAATCACCAGTTAAGAGAAAAAAAAGTAGCAATAAAAAAGTACGCGACCGACAAATTTAATAAATTAAAGAAAGTGTTCAAAGAAAATATTTTTAAAGCAGCGGAGTCCTCTGAAAGTGACCAAGAAAGTGAAGACATCGTTTTAAAATGTCTTCTGGCACACTTCAAAGAACTTAACGGGAGGAAAGAAAACATAATGTTTATAACATTAGTCCCACAGCCGTGGAGTCGGCGGAAAGTTGCAAGAGAATTTGGAGTATCGGAGTACATCGTGCAGCAGTCTAGGAAGTTGCGAAAAAGAAAAGGTCTTCTCGCTTCGCCAGTTGAAAAACCGGGTAGGAATTTACCAGCGGCCACCGTAATGACAGTCCGACAATTTTATGAGAACGATGAAAACAGACGACTAATGCCCGGTAAAAAAGATTGCGTTGCGGTTAGAGATGAGGCTGGGGTAAAGTCATGCCTACAGAGAAGGCTTCACTTGGCCACTTTAAAAGAACTGTGCGTTCTTTTCAAAGAAAAAAATTATGACATCAAAATCGGATTTTCTAAATTTGCAGAACTTCGTCTGAGAAGTTGTATTCTTGCCGGTCAGAAAGGGACTCATACAGTATGTGTTTGCTTAACGCACCAAAACGTCCTGTAAGATAAATATCTTACAGGACGAAATCCAAGGTTTCCATTGGAACAACTCAGCAGCCACCATTCATCCGTTTGTGGTGTACTTTAAAAAAGAGGATGAGCTCCGACATCGAAACTTCGTCGTTATTTCAGATTGTTTGATCCACGACGCTTCTGCTGTGCATTTGTAAGTGAAGCGCTTAGTAACCTACTTGAAGGACAATTTTTCAGCCGTGCTAAAAATTTACAACATTTCTGATGGCGCTGCTTCACAGTACAAAAATAGAGACAAAATTATAAATCTGACCAAGCATGCTTCCGATTTTCAAGTTAATGCGGAGTGGCATTTCTTCGCCACTTAACATGGAAAAAATGCCTGCGATGGAGTCGGGGGGACTGTCAAAAGACTTGCCACACGTGCCAGCTTACATGGTTTGTTCCAAGACCAGGGGAGTGATCACGGAGGATCGGATCGGATCGTTTCGTTATCGTTATCGTTTGCATTAAAACAAATGGGCTTGCTTCTGCGCAACTCGATCGCGCAGGTGATCCCCTCCTCACCTCTTCCTACTTCAAACGATCGAGTAGACGACAGCCTCCAACTCATCGCTTCCTTTCGTCCGTTTCAATCGTTAGGAGGGGCTCAAAACGATTCGATGAGTTGAGCCACCCATAAGGTTACATGTAAACGATAACGATAACGATACCAAAACGATCCGATCCTCCGTGATCACCCCCCAGATCATGACCCCCCGCCAACAGTACAGCTACGCAAACAAAAACATCCCAGGTATCGACTTTGCGTATGTGTCAAATGATGAATAAGGTAAATGTACCAGTTAATGGCACCTTTCATTTAATTCGTAAATCTTAAGCTTTCCATAGAGGGTAGCACTGAAAAAAAAAATTGTTTTTGATGCTTTACGTAGTTGGCAGCCTGGAGGATCACAGCTGATCATGTAAACAAAAAAGAAAAAAGGAAGACAAGAATTCTTGAAAGTGCATTGTGCAGGAGGAGCCGAAAAAACGTCGATCCGCTAAGATTTTGGTAAGGAACCTTTCACCATTTATTGTTTTTTCTATTTTTTTCCAGCTATGGTACCATCCTAGAAATTTTTGGAGGTAAATTGTGACTTATTTGAGGTTAGATTCCGACATTTTCATCACATTTAACCTGAATTTTTATGTCATACTAAGGGTGCCATATAGGGGAGACCGGGGCACATTTGAACACGGGGCACATTTGAACATGGGATTTATTTAGTGTATAGTGAATTTTTAGGTTATGGCATTTTTATGCTGAAGTTGGCAGCACTGGTAGAGGAGATTCTGACTGTTTCCCACCAATTTCAAATATCAGCTGATGGTCTGGAAGCATTCTGCTAAAATAAGGTTAGAAAACCAAATTTTTATTTTTTTTGTAAATTATTTGCAAAACTTGCATGTTTTAGTTTAATTGAATGTTCAACATATGGATACACCTTAAAAACTGTCTTCTTTAAAGTGATATGTATGTTTTTACTTTATTTTTTTAAACACTCCTGTAATTTACTTTTGTTTACAAAAAGCCCTAGCGGGGCACATTTTAACACCATACAGGGGCACATTTCAACAGCCAGAAAATGAGAAGTAACTCAATTTTTTTTGAAAAAATAAATAAATGCATGGAAGAAATAAGAAATTTCTTAATTTCACTGTACTCTAGACTCATTAGAGGCCTTTCATTGAACAAAAATTTTAAGTTTTTGCTCCTATGAATGTACGTTTTCTCAAATAATGGATACTGGCGGTATAGAGCATTTCCGTCAGACTGTATCATCATACACAAAGTAATGGATGTTCCACGCTTATGGATGTTTGGAATAGTTGAGAGCTCAGCTGATTTGGGTGGGTGGGGGGTCAGGTAGCTTTTATAAGAGACTCTATTCAAGACAATGACTGTAAAGGTTTCAAGGCATATTCTTAATTTCCTCTTTTGTTTTCCGTTTTCAGAAGGAGTAAAAATGGTGCGGTCATACAAAAGGAAGCGATCACCGATTCCGGAGGAGAAAATCCTCGAAGCTCTCAACCAGGTCCAATCAGGAGTGTCTTACAGAGAGGCTGCCAAGAGAAACAATATTTCATCGCCTTCGACATTGATTGCTCGGTTGAAGAAGCGTAAACTAGATGATAAAGGCCGAATAATTTCTGCAACTAAAAATGACTTCCAGTCAAAATATTCTAGTCAACAGGTATTTTCAAAGACTGAAGAAGAAAAATTAGCATCCTATGCTTTAACTTGTAGCAAGATGTGCTATGGTATGACTTATATTCAATTTAGACAATTAGTATTTAAGTACGCTCAACGTTTGAATCTCAGATTTCCTAACTCCTGGAATACAAAAGAGATGGCGGGGGAAGATTGGGTTCTAGGTTTTATGAAAAGACACCCGGAATTATCAAACAGGAGACCAGAAAATACTTCTTTGGCTCGCGCCACTTCCTTTAATAGAACTAACGTCACAGAATTTTTTGATAAGTACGAGAAAATTCTCAAATTAAAAAAATTTACCGCCTCACAGATTTTCAATCTTGATGAAACAGGGGTTGCAACAGTTATACAAGCACCAAAGGTGATAGCTGCCAAAGGTACCAAACAGGTAGGGCAAGCTGTATCTGCTGAGCGTGGAACATCCATTACTTTGTGTATGATGATACGAGCTGACGGAAATGCTCTACCGCCAGTATTCATATTTCCACGAGCCAAAGTTACGGAGAGCATGACTGATGAAGCGCCACCTGGAAGTTTGGCATTGGCGAATAGTCCAAAGAGTCATTGGATGACAGGAGAACTGTTTTTAGAAGTTTTAAAGCATTTGCAAAGGACAACAGGTTGTCAAAAAGCGAAACCGGAAGACAAACCTGAAAAGGAAATCCTTTTGCTCATGGATAATCACGAAAGTCACTGCACTCTCGAGGCAGTATTATATGCTAGGGATCATGGTATACATATGGTTACTTTCCCCCCTCACTGTTCTCACAAACTCCAGCCTCTTGATGTTGGTGTGCTAGGCCCATTTAAATCATACATGCGCACAGCGCAAAATGATTGGTTAGTATCGAATCCTGGAAAGACAATAAGTATCCACGTTTTACCAAAACTTGTCTCAAAAGCATTTGATGCTGCATTCTCCAGAAAAAATATTATTTCAAGTTTTAAAAAACCTGGTCTCTGGCCACTCGATCGTTTAGTTTTTTCAGATGATGATTTTGCTTGTGCTTCAGTTACGGATAGACCTTTGCAAGTAGTAGAAAACCAAGAACCGGAAAAAACAACTCAACAACCTACTGAAAATGTTTTAGGCATTGGACCAGAGTCTGCACCATCAAAGCCTGCTGAGGATTTAAACAGACCTAGCACATCTGGAACAACACCCGGTGGGGAATCTAACGAAGTGCATCAACTTACACCAGAAGATATCCGGCCATTAGCAAAAGCTGCCCCCCGTGTCGGCACTGCAAGAGGTAGAGCTAAGGGAAAACCCAGAATTTTAACTGAGTCACCAGAAAAAGATAGATTGATATTACAAAGAGAAAAAAAGAAAAAGAAGAAGACTGGTCTACAACCTCCAAAAGCCACGAAAAAGAAATCAAGTGCTAAAAGATTGTTTGACGACCCGCCTACCTCTGAAAGCGATCCAGATGAGCCCTCAGAAATCTCCTCCTCTGACTCCGAAGTGGATCTGTCAGTAAATGTCGATGAGAAAACTGCTTTAAATGTAAACGATTTTATTTTAGTAGAATTTGCTGTCAAGAAGTCGAAAATTTTATTTGTCGGGCAGATAGAAGAGGTTCACGAAGAAGGATACCGTATTAAGTTCATGCGAAGGAAGGACGGTACCTGGAATTTTGTTTTTCCAACACAAGAAGACTCTAGTGTTGTTGATAGAGAAGACATTAGATTGAAATTACCTACCCCTAGTATTGTGGGTGGCACTGCTAGAGCTGTCTCGGTTCTTCCTTTCAGTGTTGATTTTTCAAACATAAAAGAGAAGATTATGTAATTTTTTCAATGCCCTATTTGTTCTTGTACCTTCCATTAGGGCCTGCAAACCGGAATACCTACCATTGATTATTTTTAGAAACTATTGTTAGTTCCTTCTTACCACACAGAAAAAACAAAGTTTAGGTACAACCACAGCAGCTTTTTAAAATAGCTTCGCAAAGCAAAAGTTCTAGCTCTACCAGAGAAAGTTGCGGTTGAACCGAAGCACTACCTTAGTAGAGTAACAGTCTTTCTTCTTGCTTTTGCTCTACCAAAGTAGTGCTTCGGTACAACCGCAACTTTCTCTGGTAGAGCTAGATTGCTTTGCGAAGCTATTTTAAAAAGCTGCTGCGGTTGTACTTAAACTTTGTTTTGTTAGTGATGATAAAGTCAGTTTTTGTTGTTCTTTAACATTTAAGATTATGGTGTTGATTCTCATTTGGTGCTCCTTTTTCTTTTTTAGTTTTAATTTTTGGAGCGATGCAATCTTATAGATTTTGAATTATTTGACGTATCAAACCTCTAGTGTAGAACTATATTTGAGCCTAATATAAAGACTTGGTTTTTTTGAGTTCTTATTTTGTCTAGTCTTTGAAGACTCTCAAGCAATTTTCGTTTCTTTTTCTTTTGACTTTATTACTTTATTTTGTTTGAAACTTTTTTTTCCTATTTTATGTTTATTAATCTGGTCAGTTTCCAAAAGACCAAAACTTAATTTACTTAAGCACTCATCGGTTGTTTTGTTTTTGATTAATTATATTTTCTAGAATTAAGTTCATTGCAAGTTTGCATTAATCCTTGGCTCCCGCACGACCATGGCGAATGTTATAAAAACGACCATAAACCATGAACCATGGTCCGACAACCATGATTTAAGGTCATACAACCATGAATCATGGTCACCCAACCATGGTTCATGGTTGTATGGCCATAAAATAATCATGGTCGTATGACCATAAATTGTGATCTTGTGACCATGATCCATGGTTGTACGACCGTCATTCGTGGTTGTACGACCATACATCATGGTTGTCGGACCATGGATCATGGTGTATGGACATTTTTGGAACAGTCGCCATGGTCTTGCAGGGAGCAAGGGATGCCCACATTCCTTTCATTCTCTGTTCCTTTAGTTATTAAGATTTATTGGTTCCGCTCAAAAATGAAACCGTCCACTTTCACCATCATGTTGTCCTGGACAAATTAGTGTTTATACTCTTGAAATGTTAATTTCAGTTGTTTTTCATCAATAAATTGTCATTTTTCACAGTTTTTGCCAAATAATTTGCATTTGTTTATGAATTCAAACAGTGTTCAAATGTGCCCCAGGCCTGTTCAAATGTGCCCCGGTACTGGGGCACATTTGAACATTTACCTAATTATTTAAAACTATTTTTAATAATTATCAATGAAGAACTTTTGTGAGAACTATTGCTGGAAATAGGTTGTAAAGGCTTTATACTTTAAGTTCCTGTAGTTATTACTGACAAAAAATAAGTTATCTCTTCACCAGAGCTAAAAATGTGAAATTTGTTCAAATGTGCCCCGGTCTCCCCTACTAGGCGAATAAATCAGCGATTTCCAGTGAATGGCAGGATTGGCTTGGATGCCAATTACTGGGTCGAAAAGCTGTTTTAAGAGGTAACCAGTAAATGGCATTCAGATTGCATTTTCAATATCCTTGCTTTCAAGCAGAATTTTAATGCATTTTAAGTATTTTTTCCCTTTGATATTGTTTACACGAATGTAAAATTGATTTACAATGAGTAATATTGACCAAAACACAATAAAAAATGAACAAAGTTGAAAGGAAGCAAGTAAGATGCAATACAACTCTCTACGTGCTTTCATGTCCGAATCAGTCGTTTTGTTTTTAAACATCTCAATTATTTTGATGTTTTTTATCTTTTCAGACACAATGGCTCGCTCTGTAAAGAAGAAAAAACGAACTTCCCGGTGCGTAAACCAAAATTTGCCTATTATGTGGAAGCAATGTAGATTTTAGAGTGCCTTTGCAGCTGTTCATGATGGGAAAATAGTTAGATAAAATTGCTTCATACGTAAACATGACAACACAGTCAGAGTTACAGCTGTTTTGTCTTTCTTTTCTAATGTTATATTTTTTCATAACCTTTAGTACTTTTATATACTAAAAAGTCTTCTTGTCTTTAGACACTCATTATATATCTGTCCCTGATAATTCCCTGCTAATTTGATGATTTCCTATCCCTAAATCTAATAGGTTATGAGCCCAGACCCGCGCCTGGCAAACTCAATAATGGAATAGTGGAATAATAATAATAATAAAAAAAAAACGGAATATTAGTGCGCGAATTGAATTTAGTGATCAAACAATGGCTGAGTTAATAAATCACCTGACTTCATTGAGCGTAGAAACGGATTGGCCAATTTGGAAAAGTAAGATACGGAATGCACTCGACTTCTATGATAAGCCTTAGAAGTAGTGGATGGAATTTTGACGGAGCCTCAACAGCCCACAGGTGAAAATGTACCAGAAAATGAAATCCAAACTACAAGCAACGGCTTCGGTCTTATAGGAAAGCGAACAGCATTGCCAAATCTTCGATAGCCATGACAGTTACCGACAGTGTCTACCAGCGAATAATAGGTTAAGAAACAGCAAAAGGTGTTTGGGATGCCTAAAAACGGAACTTTGAAGCATCTTCAAAAGATCAATTATTTAAATTTTGCACTGATTTTTTCTCTTTTACCTGGGACCCAGAGCAAAACGTCTCTACTCATACAGCAAAACTGAAGAGCCTTTGGACAGAATTGAACGGTTGACTGCGGGTGAAAGGTGAGAACACACTTACTGATCTAATGTTAGTTTGTAAAGTGCTTCACGAATTACCCCCAGAGTTCAATACTTTCAAGTCTAGTTGGCTCCTTTTGACGAAAGAGAACGAGAAAAGTTTTGACGAGTTTACCTCGCAACTCTGTATGTTTGAAAGGAATTTCAAAAAATGCGAAGTTGTCAAACGTATCCCAAAGCAAGCCTTAATAGTGAAACCAGGATTTTCTAATCAAAAGGACAATAAAAAAGAGTATTTTTGCAAATATTGTAAAACAAAAGGTCATTGGTTAAAAAGGTGCAAAAAGTGGATTGCGGATGGTATACCGCCAAAACCGGAAAAGTCCCATCCACAGTAAAGCTAATGCATTAGAAATAGATCCCAGTGTTGCCGTAGTTACAATATGTCAAAAAGTTGACAGCTCGAATGAGTCAGGTGAGGTTTTTCCTATGTTGCCAAACATATCCGAATGGTGGGTTGATAATGGCGCGACCAAACATGTGTCGAATACTATGCATTGTTTCACCGAATTTCAAAAGTTTGACACTGCTGCAACAGTCAAAGCCGCAGGTAAAGAAACTTTAAAAGCAGAGGGGAAAGGAACAATTAAGGTATCTTTTTCATCGAACAATGGCAATCAAATTCTCACGTTAAAGGATGTTTGGTACGTGCCTGAAATTTCAAAAAACCTTTTCTCTGTATTAGCCGCTCTAGACAGAAATGAAAATAGTGAGTTTTGGTCTTGCGCTACAAATTGCTGGCTCAAAGTTGTTGGCAAAATCATGCTAACAGGTAGCAGACTCATGGTAGGTACCTTGTTTAAAGCAGATACTTCTCCTCTTCAAACCAATATTATCAGTGAAGTAAATGTTAGTCTTGCTGATAACACATTCCAATTATATCATGAAAGGTTCGGTCACCAAAATCGACGTCACGTGAAAAGTGTTTTGGAAAATCAAATGGGTATTAATGTCAAATTAGATAAGAAAAATACCTGTGAGCCATGCATTTACGGAAAATCACATCGTTTACCATTTGGATCAAGACCGGAAACGAAGAAACCCGGAGAACTTGTGCCTGGATCGGGGGACAGCCACCTCTCCAAAGAATTATTTGTTTTTTTAAAATCAAACCCACATGTGAACTTCTTTCTATCTGACCACAAACTGTATTACGATGAGGTACCATCCACCAGCCCAAAAAACGAAACGCTTGCTATGATGCAGAAACGCGTGGCGGGAGAAAAGGCAGTGGGGAAGAAAAAACAAAAATTCGTAAGAGCATTTCAAGAACCATTATTTTTAGCAATGCGTAATATGATAATTTATAATGTGGAGTTGTCTCCAAAGCCTGTGGGCAATAAGTAGTTTCTGTTTAGTACACTCTCTTTATTTCAATTGTAATGTCAACTGACATTTGTGGCCCATTCTACGAATCATTTGCGAAGAAACGATACTTACAAGGGGACCTTACGCCTTACGGTGACGCCGCCTCCGATTTTGATCAAATTTTCAGGGATGGTAGTTCATGACAAAATATTAGACCCGTGTTTTTCACTTTTTGTGAATAGGCCTTAGTTTCGTCGCAAAAAATGTTCAAAGTTTCGGAAAAATTAAGACGAAATCGTCGCCGAGACAGCGCGCAGCGTCAAGTTGGGCAATTTCGCCCACTCCTCTCAACTGCCGCAGTGGCGCGGTCGGTAGCGTCTCTGGCTGGCATGCTGCTGGTGGTCGCCGGTTCGAATCTCAAGCCAGCTGCTGAATTTATAAATTTTTTTTAAAAAACACTTTATTAATTCAATAACTTTTACTGCTACTAATCGCTGTTTAATCGAAGCTCCAGCTTACTGCACATCGCTTTAACTCCCAATGTTACGGAAGGGAGCTCGTCGTTGTTCGTTAATGGCTCGTACGTGGAATATCAGAAGGGGAATTTTTAGGAATGTTGGAAAGAGTAGGTGATGATCGAAGAGTTAAGGAAAATTGATGTTGCGCATTGTTTCTTTCAAATAAATAGATATTACGCGAGAACAGCATACACAAAGCGGAAAAGCATGGACTTTTTTCGGAGGAGGAAAACTTCGCGGCTGTAGATTTGCAGTATCTTTCGAAAAAAAAATCAAACAGAAATACCTACAAGTTCTACAAAAAAATACATTTGATAGGCAATGGAAATGACAGCGATTGAATAGATTCGCCAAACTTCGCGTCATTTTGGAAATGCAGCAAATATCGCACGATACGTACCTACAGCGATGACACAGACCCGAGTTTCATTGTCAATCTCACTTTGACTAAAGTCAATGTGTAGTTTTCTAATGATTTGATGGTTTCAAAATAATGATCAAATGACAAATAATCATGAAATCATTAAAACAAAACAGGAAAAAAAATGATCGAGTTTCGATTAAATCAGCGATTAGTAGAAGTGAAAGTTATTGCATTAATAAAGTGTTTTTTAAAAAAAAAATAATAAACTCATCTGCAGGCATGAGTTTTGAACCGGCGACCACCAGCATGCCGGCCAGAGACGCTACCGACCGCGCCACTGCGGCAGTTGAGAGGAGTGGGCGAAATTGCCCAACTTGACGCTGCGCGCTGTCTCGGCGACGATTTCGTCTTAATTTTTCCGAAACTTTGAACATTTTTTGCGACGAAACTAAGGCCTATTCACAAAAAGTGAAAAACACGGGTCTAATATTTTGTCATGAACTACCATCCCTGAAAATTTGATCAAAATCGGAGGCGGCGTCACCGTAAGGTCCCCTTGTTAGTGACTTTTAAAGACAGTTACAGTCAATTTCGTTACGGTTATTGCATTCGAGAAAAATTAGAGGTCATAACAATGTTAGAAAAAGTTCTGATTCACGCTCATAGCTTGGGACATCAAATTAAAGAGCTTTTAAGTGACAATGGTGGGGAGTTCGACAACGATGAAGTCAGAAAAATTTTAAGCAAATACGGTGTCGTGCAACGGTTAA